>JACYFF010031959.1:36655413-36778789 GCA_017589665.1 Selenicereus undatus | reverse complement strand
TTGGGCATCCTTTTCTGCACTCTCTTTGGAGAGCCTATCCAAGGTAGCCTGCATGCTCGCCAGTTGTTCTTCGAAGTTAGTAGCTCCTGTCACCATAACTGGCATGACGACAGTGTCAGATGATTCAACTTCAGTATGCGGGGAAGGTGATCCCTTTGAGGATGCCAAAGAGGAATCACTACTTGAATAACTATCATCTTCAAAACCGAAGGGTTGGAAAGCAGGGTTGGTGTGGGTTTGGAGTTCATCCATCCCATGTGGAATTGTTTGTGGCATGATGAAGCCAGCAACAGATTTTTGCTTCAAAACGTTTGAACCAACTTGATTGACTCCATCAGATACCTTGGAGCCGGGGTTTTGGATCTTGTGTGACTGTGATGGTGCAGCCACAATTGATTGCTCGCCAGTGATAGCAGTAGTAGCTTTTGCCATGCTTCTGGTGATGACACCGCCAGATGCAGCACTAGCAGTTGTTGATCCCTGAGATGCAGATCGAACAGCTTTCCTTGAAGATCGGGTAATAGCGTTCTTAGGGGCCATGTTATCTTCAAAGGAATGTATTGTTTGCTGTTAGGAGAAAGAGATGAGAGGCAGAGCCGTCCCACCAGGCGTGCCAAATTTGTAATCACAAATTACAAAGATTGAATTTTTATAGATTCAATTGATTTGAATGGGTTACAATCTCTATGAATACAAAATCCTCTGATTCTTTCTCTCAAGGATGGATTTTCCAACCCCTGAAACAAAGGGGTGATGACCTATTTATAGGAAAATCCCTCCTCCCAAGTCAAGACAGGCCTTAACTTGGGTTTTGGGCTTTGACCTAGGTTTTGGGCCTTTCAATCAGGCCTTATCTTGGACTACCTGATTTTCGTTTGTTTGACTTTGACTTTGACTTTGACTTAGGAGTCTTCCGGGCTTGAACCGAGCATTGACTTGGAAGTCGTTTCGAGTTTTAACCGGACGTTGACTTCAGAGTCGTTTTTGATGTTTTGATTTGTGAGTCGGTGTTGACTTTGACCTTTGACCTTTGACTTTGACTTTGACTTTGACTTTTGACTGCGCCATCACTTGAACGTCATTCGGCCTTTTAGGTCGTGGCTTGCCTTCGTAGTCGTCTTGAGTATCGATTTGGGCTTTGACTTGAATTGTAGTTGAACCCAAACTTGGTAGTCAGCTGGGCTTCATTTCGGGCTTGATCTGCAAGTCTTTGGGCTTGATTAAATTAATTAAAAGGGTTAGCCCAATTAACTAATTTAATTTAATTTTGGTACGGCACGAACAAATTTGAGTGCCTACAATCCCTTTAGTCTCTCTCTCTCTCTCTCTCTCTCTCTCTCTCTCTCTCTCTTTTAAACAATGATAAACTTTGAAAAGGAAAATGTCAAGTGCCACTGCTCATAAAAATATGCCTATAATTGCTTATAATTGTGAGAAAAACATAAATCTGAAGAGAAATGACTTGTGATGGTTTAGAAATTCGGAAGGCCAATATGTTATCATATTTTCATAAATATCTTTAATGATACTTGAAATTTATGAGGGCATATGATTTTTTCTCTTTGAAGCGTGAATCACTACATTATAGTGTCTTCATCATTTATGATGTTAAAACCTAATAGACAATGATCTATACTCCATCTTGGAGGGGTTATTAGCCCATTAGACGTATTATTCGCTTGGCTTCTGTCCTGTCAGGATCAAATCTAGATGGGGGCACCACTTAGTAATTTATTTGTGAAGTGGAAGGGGCAGGTGTTGGGACTCTAGGCCTAGATAGTGACTTCCCCTACTTCTAGACCTATTAGCCTACTAGGTCTTTCTTGAGAAAACAAGCCCAGTGGATCGCCAACCCTTATAAAAAAATCTATCTCAAAGTGCTCTAACTTACACCATTAAGAAGGACGTTCGTCCATAATTTGCTGGTCCTGCGTTGAGCAATTCGCCCATCCAATCTTGGATAATGAACTCGTCCACTGTCCACTACACAAGAAGTGATAGTGACCCGGAAAGTCAACTTTGCCTAATTATTGAAGGAGGTTTCCACCTAACAAAAATATTTAAGGTGGATGGGGGAAAATAAATCCCCCAAAAGAATAATGATTAGCTAATACGAAAGTGTTGATTTTGCATTCGCTTGCTTTTTTTGTTTTTGTTTTTTTTTTTGTGCTCTAGTTAAACTTGACCATAGGTTAAAAATATTGTTATTGAAAGCTATAGTATTTCTGGTCTTTCAAACACTTCAGATGAGGAATTACATTTTTAAGGGTAGTTTCAAATTTGAGAAAGAATTTACCATATTTAAGCTTTGTAGTATGTTATGGCACCAACGAGGAGATACATCTAGCAATAACCAATGCTGTTTTCTTGCTAATTCCCAAACTTTCTTAACAATAAACCCATCCTTAGATAGGCGATCCAGAGATTTTATTTGCCCATGAGATAAGGTCAAATAGGATCAATGTTCAGGCTCTTTTTGCAGCATCGTACCTCCAACTGACAATGCTTTGTGGCAAAGATGCCAAACCAAAAAAAAAAGAAGAATTTTTGACATAGTGTCAATCTTCTAGATCTAGTTAAAGTTCCATTTTCTACTGCAGCTGTACGGCTATCCACAAACTTGATTTTTACCGAAGTCTGCCTAATGAACTTAATAACTCTAGCATCTAAGTTTGACATTATCTTTTGTTAACTCTAATGTCTCAAGTAAGTTCTAGTTTTCTTTCTAATTATCAAAATAGAAGGATATCATGTTCCCTACTTCATGTACAACTTCTTATAACCTTTTTAGTGACGAGTCTGTATTTTTTCTATGAAGTTCAGAAATTTGAATTTTACAAATATTTAGTTTGCATGGATTAAGGCCAAATACTTGGATTATTTGTGAAAATGATCATTTGTATTGTAATTATTCATTTACAACCCCTATTTTAATAGACCCAGTCCTCCTTTAGCTTTAAGGAAGACATTTTATCCAAAGTTATAAACAATAATACATTTCAACGTTAGATTTTTTTTGAAGTAAAATAACAAATTGGTGTTTTAAGTGTCTAAGTTCCCTAAGTTTAGTGGCTAAGATTTTAATGTGAAAGGTTTAAGTTGGTTAATCCAACACCATTAAATATCTAACAGAATATTCTCCAACGTTCTGATATCTTTTTACAATTTTGCCCATGTATAATTGAGTTAATTGAAAATTTTAATTTTATTTCCTCAAAACAAAATTAAATAAAAGAGTTTGTAAAACTAGAGTCATGTGTTACTTTACATCAAAAAACCTTAGGTGGCAAATAGCACCCGCGTAAATCTAGACAATTCATTGTTTTTGAAGACAACAGGGCCACAAATAAAAAAATTTACATTAAAGTACGGGATGTATTTTGCATTATCATAATAAATACCTTAGGTAGCCTGATTCAAATCACCTACGTAACTTGATTAGAATACGTGTTAGCAATCTATATAAGTGCACTAAAATAAAACAAAATATGTTCTCTAATTGCCACATGTTAGTCTCATATTATTTGTCATTTATTAGTTTTTCCATCCTCATTATTAGAATTGTGTCAATAGCATTATGATTACTTTCTTGACACCTACAATATTATTATTTTTATGTTTTTGATTTTTTTTTAAAAACAGATACACAGTAAAAGCTTGTGATTTCCAATTTTACCAAAATTTGACTTCGGCTGATAACACAAAAATTATTATTAAACATTTCAATTTTTAAAGGTATGCACGTACAATCCCAATTTTAAAGCTCATGATACTAATATCTTCAAGAAAAATTTGGTTATTAATACAGAATCAATTACTACGATGGTAACAAGGTATATATAAATCTTATGTATTTTATAGGTCCTTAATGCCAGTTGAATATGGGTAAACTCACAAATATATTTAAGTCTATGTCTTTATTTTGGGGGGGGGGGGGTGGGGGTTTCGCATTATTTTGAGCTGTAGAAGTACATCAGATAATTTGATTACATTCATACTAAGGCATTTAGATGTAGGACACCGAATCGAAGTAAAATCTTTTGCTTAAATTAATTACAAACTCCCTAGAAATTCATCACCAAATTAACACTTTGCTTACTACAATAAATGAAAGACATTGTCCCTGGTTCTTATGGATGTCCCAAATGTTTTGCTCATGGTTGTGATAATGAGATAATGCTGGTTATGGGTTCTTCCATGATGTTTCCAGTTGGTGGATAAAGAGAGTGCGAGAGATGAGTGAGAAGATGACCCTTATTTTCTTTCTGCTTTTTAAAATATAGTTTAATAAAAAAGAAAATTGGATAAAAATGCTTTAAGAATTTTATTATGTAGTAAGTTCACTAACTAAAACTTGTGATATGAGAAGTATTAGCAACTGAAATTAAAAAAAGCAAAATACTTCAACCATTAATTTTTCATATTAGACCCAGTTCTTTTCGTTGGTAAATCCCAATTTACCAACTTCATCCCATTCAATCCACTTGAACCCACTTCAGGCACTTCAATAATAAAATACTAATTTCAACCCACTTCAATCAGCTTCAACCCACTACTTTAACCAACTTCTACCTATCATATAAAAAATATACCAACTTAATTCACTTCAATCTACTTCAACCTACTTCAACCTCCTTCAACCCACTTCACCGAAAAATACCCACTTCAACCAACTTCACCATTTCTCAACCCCAATTTCCCAACGAAATGAACATGCCTAGTCTACTTTTCCTAAAAGATGGCCCTATTTGGTTTACCTCAGGAGTATTACAAATATCAAATCTAATCATCACTAATACCAATTGGGTATTAAGCTCGCGACTTGTTATGATCCTGTGCTTTTATAATGTAAAATCATTGTCCATCAATCCAAATCCCATAAGAATCTTAAATTTATTACTGATATTACGATCCTAATTTAGTTCAAAAAAATTACAGTATGGTCATCATACTATTTTACGATCTTGTATATCAATCCTGGATCCTAAATAAATTTCATAACGTGCTCATACATAATTACAGTCAATTCATTACAACAATATATGTTATGTGTCAAAAGTTCGTATTAAACATAGTTATTGCGAATTTCTATAATCTTCATGGATATATTGAGTTTTTATTCTTAAAAAAATAACTTTCAGTATTCCAAATAAACATTAGAATCTTACGATTCCCGATCTCGATTCAACACTTTGATTCTGAGGAGCACTAGTTAATTCTAACTAGGATCCCTAACAACACTTATGACAACATCTAGTGTAGGTCCATTTTAATAGAGTTCGTAAAGATTTATTCAGATAGCCTTGCCACAACTACAAAGAAAATTGATTCCAAGAAGTGTGAGCGCCTTTAAGAATAAACTAATGCCGAGTCCGGAGTGTTTTGAGCTGCTATCATTGATATGGTTGTTATTCCCTCTATAAACTGTAATACCCACAAAGTGTGATTAAAGATAAAAGATTTAAAGAGTTTGATGCAATTACTTATTGCCAAAAGGTGCGTCTTAGTTTTCAAGGAGCCCACTTTAGACAATTTCGTAGTTAAGCATACTTCATTTGTTAACTCCAAGGGTGGGTAACGTTATAGGAATTTTGCTACGTAGCACAAGGATGTAGGCAAAGCACGATGAAAAGAAGTGATAGTGATCTATAGGGTTAGTCAATGTGTGACTCCCTAGCCCCTCTTAGGTCGCGAATAGTTATCAGGAACCATTTCAAGGACTGTTGATTAGCCCCACAAATCACCAAAAACCTTTTTGGCATGCTTCTTCTTTGCTCACGCACTACTTAGGAAGCTTCCCAGGAGGTTAGCCATCCTCAGATTTCTCCATAGCAAGCACGCTTAACTGTGGAATTCCTAAGAGTAGGTACCACGAAAAGAAAGGTGCACCTTTGGTGATGTAAGTAATCACTTTGATTCTTTTCAAGCCATACTCAGGGTATTACACAATTATTTATAGAAGTTGTCCTATGTAAGTTGCCCTACATATCTATCTATAGCCAAATCGACGAGCAGGGTGATATACTCTTGTTTTAAGAATTCATAAGTTCGTTCTCTTAATGGCCATCATTTCCTCTCATTTTTCTCTCCAAATCAAGTTCAATAATACCTATTTGCCTTGTTCTCTTGTTCTCTCTAGAAAAGTTGACCATCGTTTGTAGTTAATAGGGGCTACCATTATCTTTTCATCAAACATAATAGTTCATATGACTTCAGTTGCAGGAGAAGAGGATCACCACTACCGAGCTTCAATTGCAACACTAAGCCCCTCAGAGTCACTACCAACTCAAAGCTTAGTAAAGAACCAAGGTCTACCCTAGGGACATTTAATGTGATATCACTTAGAACAAGGTTTGTTGAAAGTCAAGCTAATTAATCGTTAGAGTAATAAGTTAAAGTTCTCAAGTTCTCTGATAGTGTAACAGTGTCTATCTGATTTGTTGAAGATATAGATCAGTCAATGTTGATCAATGTAAAAATACATTAATAAACTTGTCAAAGCAAGTAATCATAATTTATCTCTGTTTGTTTTGATCAAGTCTTCAACTGTATGATATTTGAACTTGTAAGAATTCAGCTTAACTTAGATATCATATAATGTGCATACTCACCTAGCCTCGGCATCTCAATAAAGTCTATCCATGCTTAGCAAACTTAGATATAACTAACATACCAAGACAAGGTCATGTCAATTGACCCAAAAGAGATGGATCTAGTTTGGCTAGGTCATAGGACAATAACATAGAATTAGAGTTGGTTAAAACTCAGAGTAACACTAGCTCAACCCAAAAGTCAGAGTGACACCCTGTATCAAAGTCACATGACTGTGACCCTCATCAAGTTTGTATTAAGTTGAAATAATTCCAACAGCTCAGATTTTAAAGGGCATAATTAATTAAGTCTAGAATTAACAAAAACATGCAATTTTATGCAACGCATTTCATGATTAAGTCATTGTTATGCATAATATGGAAATGTAGGACATATTCCCTTTATATACTCTTGAATTACACTTGTTACACAAATCATTTATTCCAAATGTTCGAGTCTAATATGAGAATGTATGTTTGATGGAATGCTTTGTATTCATTATAATTTTCACGCCAAAATTGACAGTCTACTCTGAGGAATATGCTAAGTGTAAGCAAGCAAAACCAATTCACTCCAAAAAGCACCATGTTCAACACTCATAAGATTTCTAATAGGAAAACTATTCTGATAGATAAAAAAGTATCTTAATAATTTAAATAAAAAGGTCACTATTAATGTTGAGATTCTTTCGCCACCCTTCCTAACATGGTCTACAACAACTAAGAAATCTGATGCATTCAAACCACGCCAAATTAGCCTAGAAAACCAGCTAGAGCAAAAGATGGTGTAGCTCTCCATTTATAGAGAGACACTGGAAGAATTACAGACCTTAACCAAGTACTGCATTTTCAAAAATATGAGGAAAAGATGATGTGTTCTACTGTAATGGTTACCTAAAGAGTCCACTAGTCCAATGGAGCCAGGAGATCTATAAATACAAGTTGTAGCTAAGGTAGAAAAGCTAAGTTACACAAGCAAGTTCACAACTCACATTATGAATTGTTCTTTTACTCCAACATTGTATTTCACCCTTGTCATTTAAAAACTCTTGTAAACACTTGTGAGTAGCAGGGTGTACACAAATGAGTGAGATGTTGCTCTCACACAAGAGACTTTGGACTAGTCTACTCATAAAGGTATCTTAAGTGGATTGTCAAAGTTCTTGTGAGCTTTGAGTTGAGAGCTTGAGAAAAATCTTAGGATTTTGTCCACAAGGGGACCTTAAACATATTGTTAATGTCCAAGAGTGAACTTTGAATTATTGAAACATGCTTAAAAGAAGCGGTTGAGAGGATGTAACTTAGAGAGGTGAATGCAAGCGTCAAAATCCCAAGGGAAGCCTTGGGTAGAGACTAACCAAATTAGTTTGGGTGAACTTCCATAACAAGCTTCATGTTTTGTCCTCTCTACTTTTTTACATCTCTTATAGTCTCTAAGCAGCAATATGCTTGCTAATTAGCGCTATTCTGATCCATTTTCTTACTTCTCAACTCTAACCTATTAGTCAATTCTCGATCACTCTTACTCTTACTTTTATATTTGTTGCTTTATTACTTATTGCTACAGACAAAAACTTTAAAGTGGCAAAAGATTTTAAAGTATTCATGGCCACCCTATTCATCTTCCTCCCAAGGTGATGAGGATAAATCCTTAAGTACCCATGATTACAAATCAACTAACAATTAGTAGCAACAAAATTAGCTCCTGCTTGGAATCAATCCCAAGCAATCAATGAAATGCAATATTGAAGCCCAAGAGTGGTAACTAAAAAGGATAGAACAACCTTCCACCAAATTACTCCCATGAAGCATTCAATCCCTAAGGAGAAATTCTAAAGAGATGGCTCTTAATCGCCACTCAAACATGAGCTAAAGATTAAAGAGATTTTTGAAGAGCGGACAAGCCTTCTTCCATTCAATTCATTCTTCTTCAAAATTGTTTAACTTTGAGAACTGCATGGGGGAATAGGTCCTTAAATACCCAAATAGATGAAAATTAGTTGTTACAAAGTGGGACAATTGGAACAACAAGAGTCCAACAAATTATTTAAAGAATATAAATTGAATTCTCATGGGAATGCATCTTTAAGTCCCGTATTCTAAGAAGTTTCTGCATAACTATACGAGTCTAATGGTAGTAGTGTCACTTGGAGTCTCTTCCTTGGTGAATGAAAATTATCCCATGTGAGGAAAACACAAAGATCATAGTTGTAACTCAATCAAATTAAGCAAATAATATTAATGTTGACTATTTCCCTCTCAAATGATATCTGGGGTTAGAATAGACATCTTAGTAAAGTACCAAAATTTGGATTTGCATCAATTTAGCAAGCTTAGGCAAGAACTAAAAAAGTGCTCAAACCTTAGCAAATTTCAGTGCAAAAACTTGCAGTAGGGCAGTGGGGTTGTCCCCATTGAATCAAAACGCAAAGAGCTATTGGAAATTATTTCATATTCTTAAATTAGACTCGAACATCTTTCCATCAAGCCATAACTCACCAATTTTCAAACGCATTTGATAGATGAAATGCTATAATAAAGTTGGATTATTTGCTAAAATTTGGTGTTAAGGTAACCTTCAGGTAGATGGGATCATTTCTTGAGCTATGAAGTTGGTGATGAGAGTTTAAGGGGGTTTCAATATGTATCATGGGGGCCCTGGCCCTAACCTTGATCTCAGGACGACACACTTCTCACACTTACATGACCTCAAGGTAGTCGCAATCTAATCAAAATTATGTCATAAGTGCAACCCATAATTAATTAAGGCAGAAGGTACTGTGCTAAAAAGGTGGTCACAAAGGAATGTTAGTAGCATTTCTATTCTATAAGATAAGATGATGAATCATTGAGGCAATTATTTTATAAAAGAGAAACCCTCCTTTCAGGCCATATCTATTGATAGAATATTATGAGCTTCATTGAAGTAGCATAATCTTAATTAGATCCCTAATTAGTTAAACCCTAAGGTTATTAGTGGTACATTTATCTGAATTATTTGGTGATAAAATTAGAATTTTATCAATGCTTATACAAATATGGTGATCTGCAAAGTTAAGCAAAATGCAAGGGAATCCAAATTGTGTTATCCAACACAAAGACGTTGCTATCAACCACTAAATGTGCAGCAGTCTCTATCTCAAATTCCCTACTATGCGAAATGACAAGATTAAGAAAAGTGATAAAGGCAATTGCTAAATCAACAAACACATTAGTGTGACATATTCAAAAGGTTATTCCACATTTTGGATAGCATTATGGAAGGCTAACTGAAACTAGGATATGGCCGCCTAACAAAATATAGCAAATGCTAGTCGCCTAACCTTGAAGATCAGGGGCCAAATTTAAGAAACTTTGCAATAGCTATTTGACCTATATCCAATGGTTTCAGAGCATCAAGCTATATCTATACATTCAGCACATCTCGTAGGTTTAGATGTTACAACACATGAATACTTTAATTAAGCATTTTGAAAGAAAAGCTTGTGAACCTTGCACTCATCACTAACACTATCGTGTCCATTGTACTTGCAGGTTTGTCAAGAGAGTGCAAGTTACTATACTTGCATTGGTATGTTGTCCACCTTAGAGTTAGGTAGCTCAAGGTGTCAAGTTTGTCAGAGAGCTTATGAAAGCTGTAATCATAGACAAGGAGTTAGGGTACACTTGCTGAGTTAAGGTCAATAGACTACTGAGGGAAAATTCTAAATGTAGGCAAGGAGCTAAGGTGCTATATATCGCTGAGTTCACCTTACCAGAGTGCTAAAGGAAAACTCTGGTTGTAGGCAAGGAACAGGCATTCTATATCTGAGTTTAGCTCAATGGACATAATACAATTGTTTAAATCCTTTGGGAGGACCTTAGGCAGACATGCAGCCCAGTGGTTGCATGAGCTTTGTGAACGAACACCTTATTTTGTATCTTCTATACTCTCTACTTAGCCCACACGTTTTGATTTAAAAAAAAAATTTGCTTAGCTCACAATATCTAATCAATACTCTTTACTATTTTCAAAGTCTTAAGCTACTACACTTTTATTATTTGATCAAACAATTTTTTGTCTTAGAATCCCCAACTTATTGAGCTTTCACATATTATTTCAATTTAAGTCAGAAGGTTTACATGCAAGAATTTTTGCTAGTCGCCCTATTTAGCCCTGCTAAGTTGTCATACGTTGATATCAGCACTAGCCCTTGGTAGTAGAGTCTGTCTCACTTACTTTGACTTAAACATAGAAGTGAGTAAAGAAGATGGCTACTTTTGTACCGCTGATGTTGATCAGGGTAGGATCATACACTAGACCACCAATGTTTCATGGATCTAACTTTGCTTACTGGAGAAAAAAAAAACCTTATGTAGATATTCGTAAAAGATCAAAACTATGAGCCATGGAACATTGTGACGAAATGAGGTTTCATGCTTGATGTCAAGAAAGGAATTGAAATAATTGTCAGCATAGAAGAATGAAGAAGAAAAAGTCAAGGTTCAGAAATACTATACATCACTGAGCATACTCAATTGCACTCTCGATCCAATATGATTGTAATAGAGTGTCTGTATGTGAAATTGCGAGGCAAATGTGAGACACTCTAGTCATTGTCTATTAATAGTAAGGGAATTCTTGTAAATTTTCTCTCGTAGGATGACTTTTGTCATTTCAACTTTTTCGTGCCATCTTTCCATCTCTCATCCATCATTTGCTTTCCGCATTTACAATCTCTCTTTAGTTAAATTATTAAATTTGGTGTGAAATATTAAAATCTTAAAATCCTAAAATTTTGATAAGTAAGAAACTACCTCATTTCATGTGAAATTATATTTTGAGAAAGAAACTCCTTTCTTCACAATGCCTTTAATTTATAATAATAGCATGAGTAAGATTCTCTCCTAGTTTTTATAAAATTATAAAATCGTTACAAAATGTGAGTTTCCAACATTTCACTTTTTTTTTAATTATGAAAGTAATCTAGTAATCTTGTTGAGATTTAAAATATCAAAAATAATAAATTTTTTATAAATTGCTTTAGATTGCATAAATTAATACATTTATTATTAGTTGCATACGTACATCTTTTATATATATGCAACATTTGTGTCATAATTATTGCAATAGTTTATTTTGGCTATAAGATAAGAAAAACAAAAGAGAAGAGCAACATGAGAAAATTCACAATCTAAGGTTTCTATGATGTTGAAACATCATAAAATAAATTTATTATCATGGTAGAAACTCGAATATACATATGAAATGTCACATATCGCTCATATCATATAGCTTCTCTACCAAAAATTTTCTAATTTTAATCAATAGTTCATCAACATTTGTTACTGACACTTTGCTCGCTCATGAAGCATGATTTCTACACCCACTATATAGCACACTTAAAAGAGGATGACAATGAGAGCACTTTGGCAGAAGCATGGCATCCTTTGTATGAGACATAATTGAGAAGATTAGTAGTCATAGAGCTAGGGAGGTTAAAGAAGGTACAACATCACCACTGAGTAATAACATCGACAACAGAAATCTAGCCACATGACTACAATTAGTATCATCAACACTTTTTAAAGGTCAACATATTGACTACTGCATAAATAATTCTTAAATAGTACATTATATAAATAAGCAGCAAAAACTATTTAGCCTGAGTTAGGTGGGGCCTGCATGTATCCCCTATCATGGCCAACTTAATCTAGTCTGCCTGCTAAATAGGAATCTAGAAGCTTGGATGCTTACCCATAAAGCACCAATAAGAATGATAACCCTCAATGCACCCATGACACACACGATCATATAGTGATACATATATCCCTGGGGCAAAGGTTCATCATTTATAGCAAAAGGTTCACTATTTAAACTTAAAAGTTCACAATGAAATGTAAATTTTTCTATTATTTGTCAACAACTCTACCTTAAAATTTAGAAATTCCTAAAAGGTTAAAACCACATTGAATTTTGAATTAATCTCATTCAAAATAATGGATGTACATTTGAGAGATCGACCACTCCCACAAAAAGATTTATCAAAGAAAAGTAAAGGTTCACCATATGAAAAACTAAACAAATCATCAAGTATTAGTAAAGACTCATAATTGCAGTACAAAGGATTCGTTATCTATGACTCAAAATGTAGGTTCCTTCCTATGTAACAGGTTTATCATACACTAAAAAGGTTGGTAACCCACCAAAAAAAAAATTACAGTGGTTATAATATAAAAAGAAAAGTGACTAATAGAATTGTGCCAAAAGAATACAACGAATGCATGTGAACAGAGCACCGAGAGCATAATATCAAATTCATAAAAATATGTCCTATATTCTTTTTAACTTTAGACAACTTGACAAATACACCAGCAAATAAAATTGGTAGAAAAACCATCAATAATTACAAAATTACTATAGAAGTGAAAAGGTTGTGAAACAAACCTAAAAAGGAACAAAGAAAGTACTGATATGATAAGTACTTATATTCGCGAATTATTTGTCTATCACACATAACATTAAAAAAAAGTAACTTAAAATTTAATTTACAACAACCATAGCATATAGAATACAATTTGTTGAAAAATATAATATAAATAAATATGTATTTACAAGCTTATTTTGGACGTATCCATCAGTCATGTTAAGTCACGCTGAAACGCATTAAACATGGAGAATGGTGTCAAATGAGTTTGCATAATTTTATATAAGATTACTATGGATATAAAGCTTGGCTACAAATTATTAGTTTACGATTAGCACTATTTTTTAAAAAAATCTTTCTTTCCATTTTAATCACATTCTTAGAATAAGTATGCAATTTTGACATAATTTATGAGACATCCATGCATTCATATAATGTAATAATTCGTAAAATTACATGCATTTTACAAATACAACAATATTGATATAAAAAATACTATACTTAAAAGTAAAAATGTTTTATTTCAGTACATAATGTAAAAAGACTTCAATTTTAAATGAATCTTATGATAATGGAAATCTATTTATATTATTATTAAAATAAATCCAATTATTGATAAAGAAAAAGTGATCTAGATTTAATCATAATATAACCAATTAAATACTTTTACAATTGTTGAATCGTGCTAAATGATGCTAAATCGTGCTTAAATATGCTGAATGATGCTAAAATGTACTGAATGCTGAAGATAAGTACTTCGCATAAGTTGAAAAGAATTGAACATGCCCATATTATGATATTATATTATATAATTATTAAGAACATGGCTAAAAGATAAAAGGATTTTGTTTCCAAAGAGAGAGAAAGAGAGAAGTGGGAAAGACCAAGAGACAGAAAGAGAACGTGAGATACAAGAGTTCCAAAAAAAAAAAAGAAAAAAAAAGAAGAGAAACAGAGAAAGAAAAGAGAAAGAAAGAATGCAAGATAGAAGGCTTGAACAATGGGCAACAAAGGTCCCCATAAGTTTAGCTTAACAACCGAGGACACGTCGCTAAGCCTAGTGGTTATTTTGTGCAATAATTTTTAAAAATATATTAATAACAAAGTACTCCAACCTTTAGGGCGTACCCAACATTCAATGACCGAGTGCATATGGATTTTTCTCAATTCCCTTTGTATGTTGTGGGAAAATTTTATTTGTAGCCCATCATTGGGTGCTACATAGGTTGTGTATGCCATAGTGCTTTATTTTAAATATAATTTTTACAGGACGTTTTGCATAAGATGAAAGCTTGACTTAGCGACATCCTTGGTTGTTAAGCAGAACTGTTGGAAACCTTTGTTGCCCCTTATTCGAGTCTTCTATCTTACATTCTTTCTTTCTCTTTTCTTTTCTTATTTTTTTTCTAAAAAACTATAGCATCTTATCGTCTTTACCCCCTCCTTTTTTGAAAAAAAAAATCCTTCTATCTTTTCATCATTTTCTTAATAATAATAACATACAATATTGTAATTTATTTACTATGTCGTTTTTTCAGTCAACTTTCACAAATACTTAGGTGGGACCGTCTCACATAAGAGTGCTTTTGAGACAAATTCCTTTTAAGGGTAACTTTTTTGAGGTGTTGCAATGAATACATATGTGTGAGGTTTTGGAAAGTGTTTGGTTCACCCAATATGGGAGCTAGGCACTCTATTATATAGAAATAAAAATACAATGATTTTACATCATAGTCCTTGTCATCTGTTACACCTCCTCAATTTGTACAGGAGGAGAATCAATGGACGGATTGAGCTTGAGAAAGGAAAACTAACTAGAAGACAACCCTTTAGTAAAAATATCAACTAGCTTACACTTAGTAGGAACATAATACTCTACACCATCACTATCAGCTACATGCTCACAAACAAATTGGTAATCCATAGCAATGTGTTTAGAGTGATCATGATGACTAGGATTGGCGGTAAGATATGTGGCACTGATGTTGTCACATAACACTAGGATCGACGTAGAGAGCATAATGCCAATGTGAGCAAATAGTTTCTGAATCCAAATGGTTTCAGTAGCTGTGCAGGCGACAACTCGATACTCAACTTCAATAGATGATTTAGAAATCGTAGGTTGCTTCGTAGAGTGCTAAGCTATAAGATTGAATCCAGGTAAAGCTGCATAAACTATGGTGGATCAACATGTATCCTTGCTGCCAGCCCAATCAGTATTAGAATAGGCAACAGTCACATACAATGAAGCGGCAAGTTGAATGTGAATCCCGTTAACTAAGGTGCCCTATAGGTACATAAAAATGTGCTTCACAGCTAAGAGATGAG
This sequence comes from Selenicereus undatus, assembly GCA_017589665.1. NCBI lineage: Eukaryota > Viridiplantae > Streptophyta > Magnoliopsida > Caryophyllales > Cactaceae > Selenicereus > Selenicereus undatus. Next base: position 36,763,464 of record JACYFF010031959.1, on the reverse strand, counting down.
CAGTACGGGTAAATTGGGAAATGAACTACATATGTAATGCCAGGACGAGTCATGATCAAGTATTTTAACACTTCTATACTTTGTGGGGTCTGCAAGTAACTCACCATCTAATAGAGTGAGGGTGGCCCTAGCAACAATAGGAGTGCGAATAGGTTAGTAGGTACGGAGACGAAATTTGAGAAGACTAGATATTTATTTGTGCTGAGACAAAGACAAACCCAAAGAAGAACATGTGACCTTCACTCCTAAAAATAATGGAGATCTCCCAAGTCTTTCATAGCAAATTGCTTAGAAAGAGTAGAGATAAAAGAAAATAGAAGAGAGATGTAGCTAAGAGTCAAGATAATGTAATCAATATAAAGTAATAGAATGAGAATATGTGAGTCATGAGGAAAATTAAACATGGATAGATCAGATGTAACGCCCCCAGTTGCTAATGTTTGATTATTCCAACTTAATCCCTTGCTGATTTGTGATTTTCAGCGGAAGTCCTGTGACTGGAGACGCTACCGCCGTTCCTTGACGGAACAAGGCTAACTGAAAACCACATGCATTGGAACAGAAATCATAATTAAACATACTTTCAACCACTAGCATCCTTTAGGACATATAATTACACTCGTTAACTCGATGTATGACTAACAGTTACCAGCTAACACAACCTTCAAAATAATATACAATCAACGGGGTTTCGGGGAGGCTAGCCTATAAATCACTGTGAGCACCGGCTAGCCAACATGAAGTAAACTGCGGTCCTCGCTCATTTCTCACTTTCCTCTGGTTTAGCAAAAAGAGGGCACTGCGCTGATCCTTCACCTAAAACAGAAAACATGAAAACATTCGAATAATGAGCCGAAGCTCAGTACGCACATTCCTATGTTGTTAAGTAAGTTTTGTATGTAAATGGTTGGGCGCCCGCATTTCAAAACATTGGAATTTGCAAACAGGGGAAAGAGAATGTATATGTAAAACTGATTCGTTGATTATTATATGAAAATGGACCCTTTGTTGACGTCTACTACGATCTTGAAATAGGTGCACACCTCCCAGACCGATCGGAGAGCTTGAGTTGCAGCCGCGCGGGTAAATTGAGGGGCATAAGCCCTGATGATTGAGCATTGACGGGGCCACTTGATTATGTGATAAAACATTGAGTAAACTGATTACTTAAAGGAGCATTACATTGATTTTGTTCATCATTGAGAAACATGTGAGTTTTTGAAGAACACAGGCAATGTACGTACCAAGTCTTTTTGAAATTCTCTCTCCTTTATAATGGAGTACGTGTGCTGGCAGCTTGAAGCCACAGAAGTGGCCTCATTCCTGCTTCAAAGATTTTATTTGTCCCCAATTAGTGCGACATAACGAAGTTTATTAAATTTCTCAACTTAATGGATTGTTTGTGGCTGGCTGTGTGTTTATAACTAACGGGGTTACCATCATTGTGTTTTAAGTTAATGATATAAGCTCATTACTGTCATTATCTCATTGCGCAATGCGCTTCAAGGTCCTTGTAAACTGCTATTATTGTTTTAAATCTTGATAATCATTCAAGTCTTGTATTTCATTAATCAAAATTCTTATCACGTTAATATTCGTTTCATCTTGTTAGCACCTTGAATTTATTTACATCTATTACTTTGGGTTTTTAACTTTAGTTGAGGACGAAGACAAGCATAACACCAAACTTTTATCACATTAAGCTATTGATAATAATAAAATGGGATATTTGGAATGCTAATAATTAAGTAAATTAGTAGTTGAAACATTTTACATGCCTTAGGCTTGTCTGTTCAATTGCAATCATAGGGTGATTTGCAACATCCTGGCTAAACTTGTACTTCACCCCAGCATCGAACCCTCCTAACGCCAAATTTTATAATTTCATTTAATGATCGCCTTCTCTCAACCTCATCAACTTAGGCACCCCCTTGAAAACGTTAACCCCATTACTTCCATGGCATCACATAACTGACCAATACTCGCTCTCTTGATAACTAATTGCGCACATCACTAACTAAGCAAGAGTTGACTCAATTTAGGGTAAAAACTCCAACCCATCATGCTTTTTAGGCTTATGACCCCCAACACTTATCAAACATTCATTCTCCAGTTATGCAAGAGGAAATTAGGCTGCAGTCATTCTATATAATGTATGCGATCATGCACCTAACATGCATCCTACTTTGCTTTCCATCATGCTCAATATGGAGCTAGGCTATAACTTCGACTAGCCATCCATGCTAATTACCAGTCCCCATTTCAATAACACAACTAATACATCAACCCCACAAATTTACGACCTGACCCAACGATTCTTAACTTCAAAACTCACTTTACACACGATAGTAAACAACGTCAAGTGATAAAAAGTCCCATAAAGTCACAAACTTGTAACATGTCTTATCTTATGCATATCCTACCTCTAATCATATTACATCGACTTGCATAACTCTAGCTAACTCCACAACACTCTACCAACCCTTCCCAATAATAAATCGCTCTCAAGTTATGCAAATAAATCCCATAACCATTCAATTCAAGCCATAAATTCACACTCCATCAAACAATTCCAAGTCTCGCCAAATTTGCATTACAGGCGATAATCCGACAACGTCAATAGTTCAATGTCCGTACACTCACAACGAATAACCAAATACAGAGAACTTATGCGAGTTAGTCATCAGGCATCACAATTCATTTGGAAGTCAATGAATTATAACAAGGTGATTTCTATTCGCTAATAGCATTCCTACTCAACTTTTTATTCACTAATTCACTATTGTACTTCGACTTAAAACCCAAATCAACTATTACCCAAGTCAACTATTACCTACAGCATATAACCACACATAATTTCAAATTATAACAAGTCAATGAAGTGATGGAATAGCATTCCAACCCAACCACATCAAGTAATAGCATTAACAAACAAACTCAAAACCTAAATCAATTCCGATTTCACTTCGACTCTCTGTCAAAATTACCCAGTCGACAATTCTTTCCAAATGACCACAACAATTCCAGAACTCACAAATAAAATGAACAACAATGCCGATTACACCCTTTAATCCATGAATTCACTAAGATTAACAAGTTCAATAAATTATCGCAAGCACGGGCAAATGGAAAAGTAAACATGACCTCAACTTCCCACTTTCTACTCTTTGCCAACTTCCTCCCAAATCACAACCAACTCAATGTCCACAACAATTTCAGAACTTCTGAAATAGATAAATACCAATGCTAATTACATAATTAAATCAATGAATTCGATCTCAATAACTCACTAATTCAGCTAAGTTAGGTTTAGGGTTTCACCTTTCCAACTTCACTTTGGGGCTAGAACAGAGAAGAGTGGATGGTGGCGTTGGCGACTGGTGGTGGTGGACGGCGATCGGCGACTGACGGAGCTGACGCCCGACGACGACGGTGGCAGAAACAGAGGGAGAGACAGGGGGTCCCGTGCAGCAAAACCGGGCTGTGGGGTTTGACAGGGCACGAATGGGCGGGCAAGTGGCGTTGGGGCGCTGGCCGACACGGCCGGTGTGGTTGGCGGCAAAGATGGCCGGCCGGATGACTCCCTTTCCGGCGAGTGAAACAGAGGAGGAGAGGGGGGTCGGGGTGCTCGTGAGGTAGAAGAGAGAGAAGATTAAAGCTTTGGGGATTTTTGGGTTTAATTTGTATTGATTTTAGTTTAGTTATGTCGGTTTGGTGTTTTTTTTTTTGGGTTGCTGTGGGTTATTATTATTATTAGTATTATTCTTCTTATTATTGTTATTATTATTATTATTATTATTATTATTATTATTGTTATTATTATTGTTATTATTATTATTTATTATTATCATTATTAAGGAATTTAATATTGTCTGGTTTGAGGTCACGTCGCTGTTCCAACCTGCAACGCACAAATAAGTATACATATAGACAGGTATATGAAATGCTGACTTGAAATGCCGTGCCCAACCGGCTTACTTGAAGATTAACATGATTCGAACTAAGTTAAATGAATATTAGGTTCAGGCCGTTACATCAGACTTGCTATAAGTGAAACCACATGTGAGCAAAACACTACTAAGGTTATGAAACCAACCTTGAGGAGTGTGCTTCAAGCCATAGATAACCCTTTTGACATTACACACATTTGAAGGAAAATGAGGATCAATAAAACCAAGTGTTTGTCGCATATAAACTTTTTCAGTAAGAAGACCATGAAGAAAAGCATTCGCAACATCAAGTTGACGAATATGTCAGTGATTGGTAACAACAATGGATAAAACAAAACATATGGTGATAGGGTGAACAATAGGTTCAAAAGTGTCATGAAAATCAATATATGCTTGCTGATGATTGCCTGCAACAACCAGCCTTGCTTTACATTTTAGTGACCCATCAGAATTGCATTTTATCCAAAAAATCCACTTACTCACCACCAGATTATGAGCATCTATATGTGGTATAAGTTCTCAGGTCATTAGAAATTAAAAAATCAAACTCATCAGTCATAGTTGCTTTCCACTTAAGATGGGAAATATCTTCCTTAAAGGGAGAAGGTTTAAACTCATAAGACATTGTAGCAAGTGACAAAATGTGTTTGGGTTTAAAATTTCCCGACTTGGACCTAGTTTGCATAGGATGAAGAATAGTAGGTCTAGACAACTCTAAATTCTGAAGAGAGTCTTCAAATGAGAGTTATAGCCGAGGATGATAGATGTAACTAGGTTACGGTGGGGAAGGGCCTCATGGTTCACAGTAGACAAACCCGAGTGGGCTCGATAGGCAGGCAGAAGAGGTCCCGAACTAGGAGAATCGGCCACACTATTCAAGGTCAAGGATGCAGCCATAGAGGGAGAAGGATTAGTCGACTACTCAAGTGAACACGGGCTAGACACGTTGTCACGACTTTTGGGCTGAGACGAGGCTGAGGCACACGTATCTAATGAAGAGATGGACATCGAAGAGGGAACCGAAGAATGCGTAACACTAGTAAATGAAAGAATATCGTTCTTACTAATATCGTGGTGTTGTGGCATAATAGCATGAGAAAAAGACAATTTTTGAAATGGAGAAACATTTTCATGAAAGAGAACATGGCGACTTATGTCAATCTTGCCTGTTGTAGCATCATAGCGACAGTAACCCTTGAATTGATTAGCATGTCCCAAGAAAACACATTGAATAGACCTTGGTTATAATTTGTCTAAGGAAGAAGCAACAATGTTCGGAAAATATTCACAACCATAAGTTTGTAGAAATGTTTAATCAAGAATACAGTTAAACAATTTTTAAAGGGAGATTTGTTGTCAAGAATAGGTGCAGCTAAATGATTAACAGTAAATATTGCAACAAAAGCAACTTCCATCCAGTAAGGCAAGGAAGAAGAGATTGAAATAGAAAAGTTCTAACCGCCTCTAAAAAATGCTTATGCTTACGTTCGACTACACCATTATGTGCATGAGCATCCACATATAACTTTCGGAAAAGAACACCAAAAACTAAATAGTGATCCTTGAGAGAATTGTTATCAAACGCAAGTCCTCCATCACACTGAAAAATTTTAATTTTCTTATCAAAGTGATTTTCAATCAGTTTCTAAAACTGAATAAAAATTAAGAGAAGTTCTAATTATGTTTCGTAGGATACAACCAAGTGAAGCAAGATAAGTCATCCACAAAAAACATATAATATCAAAAATACCTTATAGAATCACGAGGAGCTTCCCAAATCAGAATGAATAATATGTAATGGAGTTTTAGAACATTAATCAACTTATAAAAAAGGCAAATTTTGAGATTAAGCAAGACAACATGTAACACAATTATCAAATATTTAACACTTCTGTACCTGCAGTTTTGGAGAAAATGACTTCCTGGTCTTTTTTATTATTATTTTGGTGCCTAAGCTTTTAGAAGTTGCATAAAGCCCCTTAAAAAGAGTAAAATATGCAAATTAGCTATTTTAAGGTTTTTTTCAAGAAATATGCTTGTTTTAGATGATTAACCGTCTTATAATGACTTTACTGATAATAGTTATCAAAATCTACTATTTATATTATAAATATTATACTTTTAGTGGTTATAGGCACAACATGGTTAGCAAATAATTAAAGCTTAATAAGAGAGTTGCGACTATTACCTGAACTTAGTTAACACTGGACTCCAACGTTCCTCTAGCTTCCGATTTACAGAGATTGCTAATATCAACGACACCTTCCTTAGATCTGGCACATCACATATATGTTTCGTTTCCCGCCTCAAAGCGTAGTCACTAATCAAGTATTTTTATATTTTTAAGGATAGTGTAACTTCAATCAAGAATTATAATATTTAAGACATAAGCTTCGATTTAATAACGTTTCCTACTGGGAAACTTCTTTATTGAAAGCTTGAAAGTGCAAATATTACAATGAAAAGATTGAAGATGGACTTAAGCTACTAAGATCATCAGAGATGCTTGCTCATAGAGAAATGGAGAATCCTGACTTATCTTTTGCGTAAGTATGCTCAAATGGCCGTGTCTCTTCTCAATACTCAGTGTCTCTTTTTATAGAGGGGTTAGGGTACATAAGATGCCCTAATAGCTACAGTACACATTGATTTTACACATGGTAATAGTCATATTCATATGGCTACAATAGACAGCTTATTTTACAGACCTAACAATTGTCAAATTAGTACAATAATGGAGCAACCCCTTTTCAGAGCCTTTTAATGCTTACAAGACTAATTATTAAGATTCTGCATGCTTTCTTCTCTAATAATGTCTTCCAGTCGATCATTATTTGGATAATAATCAAAATCTTCATCTAGTTGAAGATGCTATGGATCTTTTAAATAATTCGTGAAGATATTTATTTCCTCATTCTGATAAGAATTTTTCAGCTCCAATATCAAAGAGATAATCAAACTTCCAAAGTAGCTCCCTTCACTTTCATATATTTGTTAAACTCATGATGAAAGGCGAAAGTAGAATTTTCATAGTGCATTAGTATTACTCCTTGCTTGATCAATGCCCACATTTAATGGTAAATATTGAAAACACTAACGACTATTGCTAAAGTAGGATCAGTAACAAACTCATGTCGTTCTAAAGACCATTCTTGTTATTGATCTCTGAGATTGTCTAGATCAACTAATCGAACCAAATAATGGGATGGTGTGGCTTTTTTATTTTCATACTCAATTAATACACAATGTACCTCTATATATAGGCATCCAATGTATGGAATTTTTGTTAGTCCATCAAGAGATGTGAGAATCCAATGGATCCTTCTGAATATGCATTGTTGAAATTTAGTTAGCCTTTGGAAAAACGGGTACTTTGGATCTGGGATTTTCATGAGGTAAACTAACATTCCATATTCCTAGGCTTTTATGACTGGGTAATTTGGAGAGATTGAATTTGCTGGAAAACTAGCACTACCTACTCCAGACCATCGAAAAAGTAGATTGTAGCACTCCATGATTCCCCAATATCGTATGAATAATTATGATAACAGTCGATGCAGGTTGCGTACCGCTCATTGCACAATTTGTTTTTAACATGAGAATTGATTTTTTTCTCGAATATCACAAGGACATTTTATGTAATTAATTTGTAACTCTAGAAGGAAAAACCTTTGGGCTATTAGGTAGGCAGAAGATAGCAGACTAAAACATGATCTACTTTTTGTATGGAATTTCACATTATCCTTAAGGACCTTACTAGATGGAGAAACCCATTCTAGCAGTAATGACATTTCATATTGGACTTCCTCCTTTTTCGGCAGGTGTTCTGCTCTGATGATCACCATTGGTGAGTTGACGAGTTAAACTATCTGCCAGAGAATTCTTCGATCTCTGTATATGTTCAATAGAATAGGAAAACTGGTTGAGCTATAATTGCCAACGCAGGGGTTGCCTCTACGCCTTCATATTTAATAAATTCTTTTTCACAAAACCAAGTATTCCTTTACAATTAGTTCGAATAAGAAAAGGTTTGGGGCTCAAAAAGATTAAGAACTTTTGAATTCCGCTTATGATTGCAAGGATTTCTTTTTCCATCGTGGGGTAGTTACATTCTGCCTTATTAAAACTTCTACTGTAATATTTGCAGGTTTTTTCTCCTTATTTGATTTTGAGTACCACACTCTACTGCTCGTTGCTGACATCTATCTCAAGAACTGAATCATCTCTTTTATTAGGCAAATTAAGAACATGAAGACTTTTACACATCTTTAAGAAGTTTTGAACAATCTTTGAATCACTAGGGGTCCATGTCCAACTTACTTCTTTCTTGAATTTTTGCTGTAATGGCTTTCTTAGCTTAGTTAAATCTTTAATGAAATCTGAAGCATAGGTAAGGCATCTAAAAAACCTTTCTAACTACTTCCTATCTTCAATCTTTTTAGAAAAATTTTCTATTTTCCCCATAATATGCTTTTGTAAAATGATTTGTTCAGCTTTTATCTCTAGACCTAAAAACTCAATCTCTTGTTCTTACCAAGAATAATGCCATGATCCATGCATCTTTTGGTGACAGCTAAGACATCATCTTTGTGTTGTTCTATGGTTGTTAAGTCATAATTCATGCATATTTTTAATAATTATTTTGATTATATTATATATATTATTTTGTCTAACTTACTGTATTTTATATTTTTTTTAGTTAGGCATTAATAAAGAAAGAGGAGAAGAGAATACATTGAAGTTTGGATTTTATTTATTGAAGGATTTTGCAAGCAAATTTATCAAGTCGGTTAAAAAAATAATGAATTATGAAAAATATTGCTTTCATAATGATTTATTTGGGCTAGGGTTATAAGATTTGGAGACATAATGAAAAAATTAAAGAGGAATTAGAAGATTTGGAGAAGAAGACATCCTAGAAGCAAAAAAAAAAGCCCTAGCAATATTATGCTGTTAAAAACCCAACCCATCGTGAATCGTGGAGGACCACTATGGCAACTCCTTCACGTCCAACTCTCCTAAGCCTTCACGCATCTCTACATCAGGCTCCTTCTTAATTATATCATCATCATCGATCATCATCACCATCGATGCCTAACTCATCACTATCATCATCATTATGCCACCCTCATTATCCCACCCACAAATCACGCCTACCCATCACCCCATCAGAATCTCACATCCCCTCATCATATTTCACACTCCCCATTCATCAATCAAAATCACCACCAACGGCTTCCATCATCTAACGAAATATTGTTTTTTTTATTTTATTTTACAAGTTTAGTTGTTATTAAATATGAATTCTTTGGATGATTTATGTAATTTAATTTCTAATATGTGTGAGTAGTTTATGTGTACTTAGCATAATCCATTTGAAACCATGCTAAATTAATTATTTTGAAACAAGTTTTGCACTTTATTGCCTAATAGATTTTTATTCCATGATTCTCTAATGATTTTTATTTATTGTTTATGATATTTGTGTTAGATTAATTAGAATACATGCTAGTTAGTTTAATACGAATTTATAAGATAGTTTAAAAGGGTTTAGTACGTGAAAGCGATAGTATTTTAGGCACAAGTCTCACCCTAACTGATCATGGATGACTCAAACCTATCTCTTTTAATTAGGAAATCATTATAGATCGTTGTTAAATCAATTTGCTGGTAAATTGGTTAGAATGCATTAGATGATGTTTTTCTAAAACGTAATGCTCTAGTTTGATTAAATTCTTGCACTAATGTTGGGGTTATCAAAGTTAGTAGGGTTTATATTAGGGCTTGACCTAAATAAACTGTAATATAAGGAAAAATGGGGAAGATCAGCTAGTGGGTACCTTCTACAGTCCAACTCATGGATAAATCAGTTTGTGTGTTGATGATAAATGTTAATTTGCATAGTAGATATAGATTATGCTAAGTATTTTTCATAGATTTGGTATCTTTGATAATTATTTGTTGCTTTTTAGTTAATTTTTTTAGTTTGTCAATTTTAATTTTTAAATTTATAAGCTCAAATATAAATTTAGTTTAACCCCACCTCCCCCAAAATATTAGTCTTTTAGAAGTGTCTTAGTGATTTTATATTAGTAATATTTTGGTTTTAAGTGTGATTAAAATTTTCAGGATTTCTTTCTTTTCTACTTTGTCATTTATTTATCAGTTTGTCAGAAGTTAGGCTAAAAATAGACCCTTTTGTGTTTTTGATGTTTTATTCTATTTTAGGGTTTATATACTATCCTAATATGCCTCTATTTAATTTTGAAATATTCAGAAATTATTTGATAATTTTTCAGCATTATTTCGTGAATTGGATATATGCAGGTTTTTATTTTAATAAATATGAAAATTACGTTTTTCATTTTTATTTTAAATTTTTAGGATTTTATTTAGTCTAGAATATTATATTTTAAAACTTGTGTACTTTTGTTATTTATTTTCGTCCTTATATTAGAGCACTTTATTATTTCTCTAATTTCATATTTTATTTTCTATTTTAATTTTCTGTGGTTAATTTTCTGTTTTAATTTTTCTGAATTTAATTAAATATAATTTTGGCTATATGAAGTTATAAACTTGCAGAATATTAATTTAGATTACTTTCTACCATTTTAAAATTAATTTTCTGCGAGGCATTTTCTGTTTTAATTTTCAGTCTAATATTGTGTGATTATTTCTTTTTTTATTTTTTCAGAATATTTAGGATAGCTATTTACTGTTTTCATTTCCATAATTAAGTTTAGAATATTTAGGGGCAATATTAAGTAGTTTTTCCATATTTGTACTTGTTTAATTTGATTTGTTTTAGTAATATAAAGAGAAAGTAAAATAAATTAGAGTAGCAAATATAATTAGACCTAAACTAGCTTACTATAAAAATCTTTCCTCGTGGGGGTACAATCCCTACTTTCCTACGCTGTAAATCTTATTTATAAATCAAAGTAGTGGTTTAATTTGTGGCTCTGCGATAAACTTTATAAATTTTGGCACCGTGGTCGGGAAAAGAAAATAAAATCGTTAGTTTGCTTCTATTTAGTTTTACTACTTCTATTGTTTTAACTCTCGTATTTTATTTTTGTTGGTTGTTTAGTTTATGAGATTAAGGAGTGGCCACGTGATCGAAGAGAAAAGGAGCATATGTTTGAGGTGTCTAAAAGTAAAGTAAATGATTCTGAATCTGTAAGCTTCAACTCGGTAAGTTGTAAAGATATAAAAGTTGAGATGACTACTTTATGTGAACTCACTACACCTACTTTGGAAACTCAACCTCTTGTGATTACTTATCCTGTATTAGACCGACCACTGAAATTGAACTCTGGATTTTTAAACTTACTGCCTTAAGTTTCATGGATTGCCTGGTAATGACCCATATCGCCATATTAATGAGTTCATTATTACATACTCGACCATGAAACCTGAGGGTATCACCCAGAACCAAATTAGATTGAGAGTCTTTCCTTTCTCACTTCAGGATAAAGCTAAAGATTGGCCTTATTACTTGCCCCCCTGCAACATTCACTACATGGACTCAAGTTCATAAAGCATTTTTAGAGAAATTTTTTCCCGCATCTAGAATTGGATTCATTAGAAAAAGAAATATGTTGAATTAAACAAATGAATAAGCAAACTTTTCATGAGTATTAGGAACATTTTAATAAACTGTGTGCTAGTTGTCCCCAACATCAAATTTCTGAACAATTATTGATTCAATATTTCTATGAAGGTTTATTACCTATAGATAGAAATATGGTGAATGCTGCTAGTGGGGAGGCTTTGGTTAATAAGACTCCAGCTGAGGCTCGGGAATAGTTTAATATCATGGCGCAAAACACTCAACAATTTGGAAATAGGGAACCCCAGTTTAGGAAGGTCAATGAGCTTAGTTCAGGTTCATCTGTAGAGACCCAGTTGTCTCAGATCATGCTATGTCGAACAAACTCGTCACTGGAGGAGTTCAGAAAGTAGTGGTGTGTGGTATTTGCTGTTAGAGGGACATGCTACTGATGCATGCCCTACACTTTAAGGGGGTGATGTGAATGCTATGTTCCCTAACCAAGGCCAAAGAAAGTATGACCCATACTCCAATACTTGTAGTGAAGGATGGAGAGACCACCCTAACCTTAGGAATGGACCTAGGAATAACCCCTAGGTTTTGACCAAGCATAACGTCAACCATCTGCTCAGGATAGAACAAATTTTCTTTTAGAGTAAGTCATAAAAAATATGGATGGCCAGAAAAAGGAGACTGACACTAGGTTTCAGAGCATCGAGATGGCTCTTAAATAGGTCCAGGAGACACTGACAGCTACTAATACCATAGTTAGCAACCTTCAGGCCCAAATACAACATAGGTTGTCATCTCAACTATTCCAGAACCTGAAGGAAAATGTGAGTTCCATGACACTTAGGAATGGGAAATAGTTGAAGGAACCTAGGAAGAATGGAGAGGTAGAGCATGAAATAGAGGTCAACAAACCTGAACCTAACCAAGATCAAGACACCACCAATGATGTTAAAGAAGTAGGTAAGGACAAGAAGGAACCTACACGCCATTACCACCTTTTCCTAGTATACTGAGAGGAAAAACTCCAAAGGTAGATGAAGCAAACCAAGAAATCTTAGAAACATTTAGGAAGGTAGAGGTCAACATTCCCCTTCTAGATGCCATAAAGCAGGTGCCACATTATGCCAAGTTCCTTAAAGATATGTACTGTAAAACATAAACTGAAAGGAAACGAAAACATAAGTATGGGGGAAAACATGTCTGCTGTTTTCCAAAAGAAGCTTCCCCCTAAATGTAAGGACACAGATGTATTCTTTATTCCTTGTAAAATTGGAAACCTCTTCTTTGATAGAGCTATGCTTGATTTAGGAGTTTCCCTCAATGTGATGCCTAGGTTAGTTTATGATAAACTACACCTAGGAGAGTTAAAGAAAATTGATTTGGTCATTCAGTTGGCGGATAGGAGCAATGCTTACCCAAATGGAGTTTTAGAAGATGTCTTAGTCCAAGTCAATGAGCTTGTTTTTCCTGCTGACTATTATGTATTGGACATGGGTGATGTATGCCATGTTGTTCTCATATTACTTAGTAGACCATTTCTTAAAACATCTAGGTTAAAAATAGATGTGCATATAGGAATATCGACTATAGAATTTGATGGTAAAATTATTAAGTTCAATATTTTTGATACTATGAAATTTCCTGATGATGTGAACTATCTGTGTACACTTGATGTGATTGATGAATTGTCCCATGAGGCAGAATTGCCAACTTCATGTATTCAAGCTTCACTAAGGAAAGGATTTGCAAAAGTGAACCATGAATGCATATGGCTAGAATTGAAAGGGACGGAAGCAAAGGAAACAAGAACAAAGATAAACACAAGTGGACTACGGGTGATTGAAGAACCCACCTTGGTTTGCGCTCACTTAGGTAATCTTCTTTCTTCAACTAAGTTACGAAACTTAATCACCTTCTTAATTGAATGAAGAAGACCTAGAGACCCAATTGAGGTTGCCACACTCAAGATATAACACTAGGATTTGAGAGAGAATAGAGAGAGTTTTCACAACTCAAGTTTAACATTCATTCAAAGTTGTTTTCTTATAACATAAGGCCTCCCTTATATAATGGGAGCCTTTAACATGCTGCAGGAAAGGGGAAAAGAGTAGCCTTAGACCTCCAAAAAGCAAGAGAAGAGCAAAAAAAAAAGAACAACAGCTGAAAAGTGCTTTATGCTTTTGTCAGCAACTTTTCAGTTTATAATTGTCAACTTCAAACCGCTATATCTCCTAGGTTTCTTACTTAAACGGAGTGAAACAGACCTTGCTGGAAAGCTTAGGAAGTCATATGTCACGAGGCTCAAGTTTTCAGCAATTTGGAGCTACCGTTTGGGAGATATAGGGCAAAAGGTGTAACATATGTAGGATGGGATAGTTTCTGCAACATTTGGAAAAAGGCTCCAATTGACTTGTTGCCTAGAGACCCAACCTAGAACTCTTTATATGTCCTTGAAGCTGACATATTAAGGGTTCCAAAAAGTAGATTTTCAGCCTCTTAAGTCCAGCTTAAGCTTGGGTAATCAGGCTTGTAAAAACGGGCCAAATTCTGGCCGAACTGGGCAGCATGTGCAATGCACAGTTGATGACTTTTTGGACAATGGTATGAACCTCTTTGACCTCCTTGGTGCTTTTAGAGTCCCTTAGGCTTGTGGGTTGGTCTTCAATTGGTTCCAAAGGGTAGTCCCCATCATACTCCTCGGATTGGTTGGAGTTTGACCTCAAACTCGGAAATTGATCATCTTCATCATAATATGGACTAAGGTCAACCACATTGAAGGTGGCCGAGACTCCACACTCTCCTGGGAGGTCGATCTTGTAAGCATTAGGACCAATCTTCTTAATGACCTCAAATGGACCATCGAACCTTGGCATGAGCTTGGATTTGCGCTTGCTATAGAATCTGTCTTTCCTTAAATGAATCCAAACCAAGTCTCCCGGTTGAAATTAAGCATCTTTCCTATGCTTGTTAGCTTGTTGCTTGGCTTGCTCATTAGACTTCTCAATTCTTTCCCTCACCTTGGTGTGTAACTCTTGAATTTCTTTGGCTCTCTTCTCGACCTCCCAACTAAACTTGGTCGGATTGGGGATTGGAATAAGGTCCAATGGAGTCCGAGGGTTATAACCATACACCACATGGAACGGGGAAAGATTGGTTGCCTTGCTTGGAGCTTGGTCGAAGGCGAATTCCGCATGAGGAAGCAACTCATCCCACCCTTTGATGCTCTTCTTGACTAGAACTCTAAGCAAAGTGCCCAAAGCCCTATTAGTCACTTCGGTTTGATCGTCGGTTTGGGGATGGAATGTAGTGCTAAACTTGAGGTGAGTGCCAAATTTTCTCATCAAGGTAAGCCAAAAGCGACTTAGGAATTTGGCGTAGGTATCCGACACCATGCTTCTTGGAATCCCATAGAGACGAACGATCTCCTTGAAGTAGAGGTTGGCAATGGAGGAAGCATCATTGGTGGTATGGCATGCTATGAAATGTGCCATTTTTGAGAATCAGTCCAGCACTACCATGATTGAATCTTTATGCCTTTGGGTTCTTGGCAAACCTGTGATGAAGTCTAAGCTTACATCCTCCCAAGGACCTTGAGGAATGGGGAGAGGAGTGTAAAGGCCTTGGGGCCGTGAGTGACTCTTAGCTTGTTGGCAAGTAGAACACCTTCTCACATAATGCTCTATATCCTTGGTCATGCTTGGCCTATGATAGTGTTCCTTGAGCATGGAACAAGTCTTCTCAATGCCAAAGTGTCCGGCCAAAGGCTGACCATAGAGCTCTTGAATGAGGAGTTCTCGAAACCCACTCTTTGGTATGTATAGTCGGGTTCCTTTGAGGAGAAAACCATGCTCCAAGTGAAACAAACCGTGGGCATGGCTAGTGCACTTCTCATAGATCTCCTCGAAATCCTCATCGTGGACATACAACACCTTAATAATCTCAAAACCAAGCACTTTGGAGTCTAAGGTAGAGAGTAAGAGGTACATTCTTGATAAAGCATTCACGCCCTTGTTCATCTTTCTAACCTTGTGGTGGATCACAAAATGGAAGGCTTGTAAGTACTCTACCCACTTGGCATGCCTTGGGTTGAGCTTGTGTTACCCTTGGATGAACTTGAGAGCTTCGTGATTCGTATGGAGTATGAACTCTCCTCCCACCAAGTAGTGCCTCCAATGCTCCAAAGCTCTCACAATTGCATAAAACTTCTTATCATAAGAGGAGTACTTCCTCTTTCTATCATTGAGCTTTTCACTAAAGAAAGCTAGGGTCTTTTCTCTTAAGATAGGATAGCCCCTATCCCTACACCAGAAGCATCACATTCCACTTTAAACACTTTGGAGAAGCTTGGAAGGGCAAGAACGGGTGCACTAGTAAGCTTGAGCTTGATTTCTTCAAAGGCCCTTTGAGCTTGTTTGGTCCATTCAAACCGTTTGGCCTTGAACACCTTGGTCATGGGGGCAACAATGGCGCAAAAATTTCTCACAAACCTCCTATAGAAAGAGGCTAGGTCATGAAAGCTTCGAACTTGTTGAATTGAAGTAGGCATGGGCCACTCATAGATGGCTTTGATCTTGCTTTCATCAACATGAATCCCTTGGGCCGAAACAACATAGCCCAAAAATATGACTTGAGAAGTGAAAAAGGGACACTTCTCCAAGTTTCTATAGAGCTCTTCTTGAGATAGGATACTCAAGACTTGACGTAGATGATTGGTGTACTCTTCTTCACTCTTGCTATACACCAATATGTCATCAAAATAAACAACAACAAACTTGCCAAGAAGGGGCTTTAGAACTTGGTTCGTAAGCCTCATGAAAGTGCTTGGTGCATTTGTCGAACCGAATGGCATTACAAGCCATTTATAGAGAACTCATTTAGTCTTGAAGGCCATCTTCCAGTCATCTCCTTCAAAAATCTGGATTTGATTAATAGCCACTTCTAAGATCAATCTTACAAAAGATGGTGGCTCCATGAAGCTCATCTAGGAGATCCTCTAACCGTGAAATAGGATAGCGATATTTGATGGTGATTTTGTTGACCGCTCTACTATGCACACACATTCTCATTAAACATCATATTCGTTTAAAGGATGGGAATGGAGAAGGGTAGTGAGGAAAACATCGATGCTAGGAGTGTCATGGGCTTTTTTTTGGGAGGGGTGATGGTGATTTTCTTATAGTCTTTTAGAAATGTATAAGTGTTCAACCGACCATCATGCATCACACTTCTATCAAACAACCATGGACGTCCCAAGAGGAAAGAACAACCATCCATGGGTACAATATCACACCAAATCTCATCCTTATAATTCTTTCCAATTGAAAAGCTAAGTGAACAACGAGAAGGGATTTGCAAGCCTCTACCTTGATTGAGCCATTGGATAGTGTAAAGGCTTCGGTGTGGAGAGACCGAGAGGTTGAGCTTCTCTACAAGAGTCTTGGAAGCTACATTAGCACAACTTCCCCCATCTATGATGAGAGAGCAAACCTTCCCCATCACGGTACACCGTGTGTGGAAGATGTTCTCCCTTTGTTTCATGTCAATTTGGGAAGCAAGACCACTCAATGCTCTTCGTATCACAAGCATCTCTCCTTCATCGGGACCTTCTTCGACTTCTTCAAGGGTTTCGGTCATAAGAAGCTCCTTTCCTCCTTCATCATCCTCATCTTCTAGCAACTCACAAGAAGCTTGATACTCGGCCAAAGTGACAATTCTTTTGTTGGGACACTCGGAAGCAAAGTGTCCAAGGCCTTAACAACGAAAACATCTCCTTTTGTCACCGGGTTTTGGTGGCTGTTTTGAGGGGGTTTGGGGGGGGGGGGGTTTGGAGGAGGGGGCCTTGTGTTTGTGTCTGGAGTAGGTTTGGGAAGGTTGTATGAGGGCTTTTGAAAGGGGTGAGGCTGGGGGTTAGGCTTGGAAGCCATGCCCTTGCCCTTGACTGTCTTTGATAACTCCACTTTATGAGATAGGACACTAAGCTCATCTAAAGAGGTGTAAGGGTGGAGTTCAACCACATGAGCAATTTCTTCATTTAAGCCACTCAAATATCTAATCAAAGTTTGAGACTCATCCTCCTTCAAATCACATTTTAATAACAATTGCTTAAACTCTCTAGTCTATTCTTCTATACTCTTAGTCCCTTGTTTGAGGTGGTGGGGTTTAACGAAGTTGCCTTGCAAGTAATGGGGTGGCAAAAACCCTGACTTAAGTTTGGACTTCATTTTCTCCCAAGCTCTTGTCTTCCCTTTACCCTTCCTAACTCTTTTAGTCACAACATTTGACAGCCAAACGAAATCATATTTTTTAAGCTTTAAAGCAACAAGCTTTACCTTTCTTTCATCTAGGATGTCCTTGAACTCAAAGACCCTTTCAACCATTTGTAGCCAATCCAATTACAAGTTCGGATCAAGTTAACCTTCAAACTCAGGGATGTCCACTTTGAAGTCGTTGTAGCTTCAGTCATGAGGCCTATGATGCCTCCTTAATCTTCTTGCATGCACATCCTCACCGGAGTCTTCACGTGAGTTGCTTTCTTCTTCTTCGGAGTCATCTGAGTCCTGCCTGTTTGCACTTGTAGAACTTATCAAGTTGCTTCCCTTTTCTTGCATCATTTGAACAAGTTGTGATTGAAGGTACTTAACTTGGGCTTCTAGCTCAGCCTTCTCTCTCAAAGCTTGCTCGGCCACTTGCTCAAGAGTAAGGGTTGAAGACATGATGGCTTTGGAGTGAGGAGTTGCTGCTTTAGGACGGGGAGGGGGTGGCACAGTCGTGTGGGGTTGCACGGTGTGGCCATGCTGAGCTGCTGTAATGGGTAGGGGAGTGCTGGGATGTGGCACGGGGTGGCTGTGCTAGCTCTCTGGTTCGTCATGGCTGAAATTTGCAAGGTAACGTGTTTGTGGCTGTTTTGTGGCTTTTGTGTTTGGAACATGTTTGAGGGATGGAAGCTGAGCCAAGAGGGTGGCCTAAGCTCTGATACCGCTTGATGTATTCAAGCTTCACTAAGGAAAGGATTTGAAAAAGTGAACCAAGAATGCATATGGGTAGAATTAAAAGGGATGGAAGCAAAGGAAACAAGAATAA
This sequence comes from Selenicereus undatus, assembly GCA_017589665.1. Lineage (NCBI taxonomy): Eukaryota > Viridiplantae > Streptophyta > Magnoliopsida > Caryophyllales > Cactaceae > Selenicereus > Selenicereus undatus. The sequence goes on along the minus strand of JACYFF010031959.1, from coordinate 36,744,867 downwards.
AGATAAACACAAGTGGACTAGCAAGGGTGATTGAGGAACCCACCTTGGTTTGCACTCACTTGGGCAATCTTCTTTCTTCAACTAAATTACAAAACTTAATCACCTTCTTAGTTGAATAAAGATGACCTAGAGACCCAGTTGAGGTTGCCACACTCAAGATATAACACTAGGATTTGAGAGAGAATAGAGAGAGTTTTCACAACTCAAGTTTAACTTTCATTGAAAGTTGTTTTCTGACAACCTATTGCCTCCCTCATATAATGGGAGCCTTTAACATGCTGCAAGAAAGGTGAAAAGAGGATCCTTACACGTCCAAAGAGTAAGAGGAGACCAAAAAGCAATGACAAAAACTGAAAAGTGCTTTATGCTTTTATCAGCAACTTTTCAGTTTACAATGGTCAACTTCAAACAGCTATATCTCCTAGGTCTCTTACTCAAAAGGAGTGACATAGACATTTCTGGAAAGCTTAGGAAGTCAGCTTTAACAAGGCTCAAGTTGCTAGCAATTTGGAGCTACGGTTTAGGATATATATGGCAAAAGGTGCAGCATATGCAGGTTGGGACAGTATCTACAACATCTGGAAAAAGGCTCCAATTGACTTATTTTATAGAGACCCAACCTAGAAATCTTTATATATCCTTGAATCTGACATATTAAGGGTTCCAAAAAGTTGATTTGCAGCCTCTTAAGTCAACCTTAATCTAAGGTAATCAGGCTTGCAAAACCGGGCTAAATTCTGGCTGAACTGGGCAGCTTATGCAATGCATGGATTATAACTTCTTGGACCATGGTATGAAGCTCTTTGACCTCCTTGGTGCTTGTAGAGTCCATCAGGCTTGTGGGTTGGTCTTCAGTTGGTTCCAAAGGATGGTCCCCATCATAACTATACTTACTCAAGGTTTGGATCAGTTTGTGTTTTATAATGTGCCTTACCATATCAATAATGAGTTAGTGGGCAGCATAGAGTCTTTATTAAAATTGCATGTAGTTGAAAAACCTAGGAAGCTAGAATTTCCTGAAAGTCACACTAAGATGCTACCTTCTCACACTTCACCCCGTAAGTTAGAACTAAAACCATTGTCTGAAAATCGTAAGTATGCTTATTTAGGGGATGATGGGACCTTACCTGCTATAATCTCTAATGCACTTACATCTAAACAAGAGGATAGACTTACTAGGGTGCTCAAAGAACATAGTGAAGCATTAGGGTGGACTTTAGCAGACCTTAAAGGACTTAGCCCCACGTTATATTCACATAAAATCACATTAGAGTCATATGCTAAGCCTAAGAGAGACCCTTAGCGAAGACTAAATCCATTTATGATGGAGGCAATTTAAAAAGAAATTCTTAAGTGGTTAGATGCTGGAGTGATATACCCCATCGCTGATTCTCAGTGGGTTAGTCCTATCCATGTGGTTCCTAAAAAGGGAGGAACCCCAATAGTTAAGAACAAGGAAGATTAGTTGATACCTACTAGAGTCGAGAGTGGTTGGAGAGTGTGCATTGACTATAGAATGCTTAACAAGGCCACAAAGGAGGACCATTTTTCATTGCCCTTTATGGACCAGATGTTAGGGAGATTACCTCGGAGGTCACATTATTGCTTTCTTGATGGATATTCAGGTTATATTCAGGTCCCTATAGCTCCTGAGGATCAAGAAAAGACCACTTTTACCTATCCTTTAGGCACCTATACTTTTAGAAGGATGTCGCTTGGTCCATGTAATGCTCCTGCTACATTTCAAAGATATATGATGAGTATTTTTCTAAATTTATCACCAAAATTATGGAATTTTTCATGGATGACTTTACTGTACATGGTGATTCATTCGATGCATGCTTACATCATCTTATGTTAGTACTTAAGCGTTACATTGAGACGAATTTGGTGCTTAACTTTGAAAAGTGCCATTTCATGGTGGAACATGGAGTAGTTTTAGGTCATGTACTGTCATCTAAGGGCTTAGAGGTTGACAATGCTAAAGTAAAAATCATTTAATCCTTGCCCTATCCATAGTGTGTCAAGGAGATGAGGTCATTTCTAGGTCATGTTGGGTTTTATAGGAGATTTATCAAGGATTTTTCTAAGATTGTCTCTCCTTTATGTGCTTTACTTGCAAAAGATGCTTCATTTTATTTTAATGAGGACTGTAGGAGAACTTTTGAACAATTAAAGTTGAAATTGACCGCCGCTCCTATATTACAACCCCTAACTGGGTTCTCCCTTTTGAACTGATGTGTGATGCTAGTGATAAGGCAGTAGGCGCAATGTTAGGTCAAAGAGTAAGGAAGGTACCTCATGTGATCAATTATGCTGCTAGAACTCTAGACCCAACACAGTGTAATTACACGACTACAGAAAAGGAAATGTATGCAGTTGTTTTTGCTTTAGAAAGTTTCGCCCTTATCTGTTGGGTGTTAAAGTGACTATTTATACTGATCATTATGCTATTAAATATCGATTAAGTAAGAATGACTCGAAACCTAGATTGATTAGGTGGGTATTACTACTGCAAGAATTCTAATTGGAGATTAAAGACAAGCCAGGAGCTGAAAATTCAACAGCTGACCATCTAAGTAGGCTAGACAATGGGGAGAGTGGGAATCCATTGAGTGATCATTTCCGCAATGAGACTTTACATGCTGTCACTGATAGGCTGCCTCGGTATGCCGATATTGTTAATTATATAGTAACCATAACCTTTCCTATAGACTTGTCTAGAGCCCCAAAGGACAAGATAAGAGCTCAACCTAAATATTATGTTTGGGATGAGCCATATTTATGGAAATTTTATGGAGATCATATTATAAGGCGTTGTGTAGATGACAGTGAATTTCATTCAATTTTAACTTTCTGTCACTCTTCTGAAAGTGAACAACATTTTGGATCCAAAAGAATGGCACACAAAGTTCTTGAATATGGATTTTATTGGCCTATTATTTCTAGGGGTCCTATGAATTTTGCAAAAGGTGTGAAGCATGCTAGAAGACAAGTAATTTATCTAAAAGGAATCAGATGTCTCTGCATAATGTGTATGTTTGTGAAATTTTTGACGCATGGGGTGTTGATTTTATGGGACCTTTTCCCCCTTCTTTTGGATTTACTTACATTCTTATGCTTATTGATTATGTATCTAAGTGGATTGCAGTTGTGGCTACTAGAGCTGATGATGCTAAAATTGTTGTGAAACATGTTACATCTCTCATTCTACATAGATATGGAGTTCCTAAAGCAATCATCAGTCATAGGGGAAGATATTTTTGTAATAAAGCCTTAAGTGCCTTGCTAGCCAAATATCATGTAACTCATAAGGTGTCCACTGTTTATCCCTAAACAAATGGTCAAGCTAAAATCTATAATAAAGAGATTAAGGGCATATTAGAAATGGTTGTTAAACAATATAAGAAATGTTAGAGTCTTTGGTTAGAGGAAGCTCTCTGGGCCTATAGGACTGCATATAAAACATCTATAGGCATGTCACCTTATAGGTTAGTTTTGGTAAAGCATGTCACCTCTCGATAAAACTCGAGCATAAATCATATTGGGCTGTAAAGCAGTGCAGTCTAGATTATAACCTAGCAGGAAAGGAGCGTAAGTTGCAATTACAGGAATTAGAAGAGATTTGCCTGGAAGCCTTTGACAATTCAGTGATCTACAAAGGTAAAGCCAAAGCTTTTCATGATGCTAAGCTCAGTAGGAAAGAACTTCAGGCGGGTGAAAAAGTGTTGTTATTTGATTTAAAATTGAGATTCTTTCCTGGTAAGTTAAACTCTAGATGGCTAGGACCTTTCATGGTAGTAACGACTTATCCACATGGTGTTGTTGAGATTAAATCCTTTGCTACCAACAAAATTTTCAAAGTAAATGGTCACAGGCTAAAGCACTTCTATGAAGGAGATCGGGTATGCTCAGTGGAGGAGATTCGACTAGAGGATCCATTAACTCATTTGCGTTGAGCCAATGGCGGTAAACAAGGGTGCAGGTTGCGAGGTAACCCAACATTTTTTAAGGAAGTACAGATTTAATTTTGCTTTTATCTTCATTATTTTTATCTTTTTGCATGCATTAGGGACAATGCATGAATTTAGTGTGGGGGGTGCATCCTACATTTAGTTCTTTTAGTATTCATTTTTTATTAAAAAAAACAAAAAATAAGAAAAAATAATCGGGATTTCCTTATCAACAATGCATGAATATGAGTTTATGCTAGGCTTTCTTGCTTAAAATGTTTTGGTTAGCCGTTTTTAGTTTATTCTTCAATGAGTGAAGACTTCTGAGCATGTTAACTGTCATTCAGAGAAGTTTGAGTTGATCCTCATATATTTATTTGATCATATTATATAGCCATTTCAGATGCAATGAAATGACCTAATTCATTTCCTAGACTATTGAATTAGTAGAATAACTCATTAAAGTTCTGCCTTTTCTTGTCCTAAAAAAAAGGGGGAAAGAAAAAAAAAGAAAAAAGAAAAAAGTTAGATTACCAACATGGGTAGGAGTAGGTGGCTCGACACCTTTTCCTCTTAAGTTTAGGTCTCAAGTTGAGCCTTATGCAGGGAGTAACCCATGATTGGGAGAGCCATGCCGCTTTTTGGGCCAATCAATGACTCATACGAAACTAACAGCCAATAAAAAAATTATAAAATAATGATGAGAATAAATTATTTGCTCCAGCACATCTATTCAGGTGAGTGTGAGACAGGGAGTGTTTAATTTCTCGAACCCTATATGAACCTTGAATATGTGCGCAATTGGAGTTTGAAAAAGAACAATAAGAAGACGAAGAAGAAAACAAGAGAGAGAAAAATGCAAGGCAACCTTAGAATCAATTTCAATGAGTTATTCCTTCTAGTTCAATTATCTCTAAAGCTATACCGTACTTCAATTTTTCTATCGTAAAATTGTTAGACCTCTTGATCAGTGCATGCATGCTTAAAAAGATGGATAATTATTACTTTTGTTACTTCATTAAAGAAATGTTGTGAGGTTGATGAAGAAACACTTTCAGGATACTTGGATGTTCAGTAGTTATTTACTTTTGGAAGGAAAACTAATTAAGGTTGAATAAAACAACTTTTTTTTTAAAGCAAGGCAATGCCTAGTATAAATATCATACTTATGCATGACTTTGTAGGAAAGAGGGGGTAGTTCTTGCGTCAAGTCGCAAATTTATTTGCACAAGGACGTCCAATGTCCAAGTGTGGGGGAATTTCTTAAGTCATAATTCATCCATGTTTTTAATAATTAATTTGATTAAATTATATATATTATTTTGTCTAAATTACTTTATTTTATATATTTTTTAGGTTAAGCATTAATAAAGAAAGAGGAGAAGAGAAGACGTCGAAGTTCTAGTTGTATTTACTGAAGGATTTTACAAGTGAATTTATTAAGTCGGTCCAAAAAATAATGAATTATAAAAAGTATTATTTTCATAATGATTTATTTGTGCTACGGTTACAAGGTCGCTACTCCTAATTAAACAGTAATTAAAAGACTTGAAGAAGAAGACATCCTAGAAGAAAAGAAAACCCTAACAATATTATGCTATTAAAAACCCAACTCATCGTGAATCATAGAGGATCACCACGGCAGCTCCTTCACGTCAAAATCCCCTACCCATTACGCATGACCACATTAGGCTCCTTCTTGTATCATCATCGTTGATCATCATCACCATCGTCAAGCATCATCACCATCAATGCATAACTCATCACCATCATCTTCTGCCTACCCATCATCATTCTCCCACCCACAAATCACGCCTACCCATCACCACATCAGAATCTCACACTCCCTCATCATATTTCACACTCCCCATTCATCAATCATAATCACCACCAACGGCCTCCATCATCTAAAGTAATATTCTTTTTTTTCCTTTTATTTTACAAGTTTAGTTGTTATTAAATATGAATTCTTTGGATGATTTGTGCAATCTAATTTCTAATATGTGTGAGTAGTTTATATGTACTTAGTATAATCCATTTGAAACCATGCTAAATTAATTATTTTGAAACCAGTTTTACGCTTTATTGCCTAATAGATTTTTATTCCATGATTCTCTAATGATTTTTATTTATTGTTTATGATATTTGTGTTAGATTAATTAGAATGCATACTAGGTAGTTTAATACGAATTCATATGATAGTTTAAAAGGCTTTAGTATGTGAAAGAGATAGTCTTTTAGGCACAAGTCTCACCCTAACCGATCATGGATGACTCAAACCTATCTCTTTTAATTAGGAAATCATTATAGATCGTTGTTTAATCAATTTGCTGGTAAATTAGTTACAATGCATTAGATGATGTTTTTCAAATATGTAATGCTCTAGTTTGATTAAATTCATGCACTGATGTTGGGGTTATCAAAGTTAGTAGGACTTATATTAGGACTTGACCTAAATAAACTATAATATCAGGAAAAATGGGAAAGATCAGTTATTGGGTGTCTTCTACAATCTAACTCAATGATAAATCGGTTTGTGTGTTGATGATAAATGTTAATTTGCACGGTGGATATAGATCATGCTAAGTATTTTTCATAGATTTGGTACCTTTGATAATTATTTGTTGCTTTTTAGCTAATTTCTGTACTTTTTCAATTTTAATTTTTAAATTTATAAGCTTTAATATAAATTTAGTTTAACCCCCCCCCCTCAAAAAGAGTAGTCTTTTAGAAGTGTCTTATTGATTTTATATTAGCAATATTTTGGTTTTTAGTGTGATTAAAATTTTCAGGATTTCTTTCTTTTCTACTTTGCCATTTATTTACCTGTTTGTTAGAAGCTAGGCTAAAAATAGACCCTTTTGTGTTTTTTCATGTTTTATTCTATTTTAGGGTTTATATAGTATCCTAATATGCCTCTATTTAATTTCGGAATATTAAGAAATTATTTGATAATTTTTTAGAATTATTTCGTGAATTGGATATATGCAGGTTTTTATTTTAATAAATCTGAAAATTACATTTTTCATTTTTATTTTTCATTTTTAGGGTTTTAGTTTAGAAAATTATCCTTTAAAATCTGGTATAATTTGTAGCTCTACGACAAACTTTATAAATTTTGGCACCGTTGTCAGGGAAAGAAAACAAAATCGTTAGTTTGCTTCTATTTATTTTTACTACTTCTATATTTTTAACTCTTGTATTTTATTTTTGTAGGTTGTTTAGTTTAGGAGATTACGGAGTAGTCGCATGATCGAAGAGAAAAGGAGCATACATTTGAGGTGTCTAAAAGTAAAGTAAATGATTCTGAATCTGTAAGCTCCGATTCGGTAAGTTGTAAAGATATTAAAGTTGAGATGACTACTTAATATGAACTTACTACACCTAATTTAGAAACTCAACCTTTGTTGATCACTTATCCTGTATTAGACCTACCACTGAAATTGAACTCTGGATTTTTAAACTTACTGCCTTAAGTTTCATGGATTTCCTAGTAAGGACCCATATCGCCATATTAATAAGTTCATTATTACATGCTGAAGCATGAAACCTGAGGGTATCACCCAAAACCAAATTAGATTGAGAGTCTTTCCTTTCTCACTTCAGGATAAAGCTAAAGATTGGCCTTATTATTTGCTCCCTGCAACATTCACTACATGGACTCAAGTTCATAAAGCCTTTTTAGAGAATTTTTTTTCCCGCATCTAGAATTGGATCCATTAGAAAAGAAATATGTTGAATTAAACAAATGAATAAGCAAACTTTCCATGAGTATTAGGAACATTTTAATAAATTATGTGCTAGTTATCCCGAACATCAAATTTCTGAACAATTATTGATTCAATATTTCTATAAAGGTTTATTACCTATAGATAGAAATATGGTGAATGCTGCTAGTGGGGGGACTTTGGTTAATAAGACTCCTGCTCAAGCTCGAAAATAGTTTAATATCATGGCGCAAAACACTCAACAATTTGAAAATAGGGAACCCAAGTTTAGGAAGGTCAATGAGCTTCGTTTAGGTTCATCTGTAGAGACCCAGTTGTCTTAGATCATGCTATGCCGAGCAAACTCGGCACTGGAGGAGTTCAGAAAGTAGTGGTGTATGGTATTTGCTGTTTAGAGGGACATGCTACTGCTCCATGCCCTACACTTCAAGGGGGTGATGTGAATGCTAAGTTCTCTAACCAAGGCCAAAGAAAGTATGACCCATACTCCAATACTTGTAGTGAAGGATGGAGAGACCACCCTAACCTTAGGTATGGACCTAGGAATAACCCCCGGGTTTTGACCAACCATCATGTCAACCATCTGCTCTTGATAGAACAAATTTCCTTTTAGAGCAAGTCATAGAAAAGATGGATGACCAGAAAAAGGAGACCGACACTAGGTTTCAGAAGAAAGAGATGACTCTCAAATAGGTCCAGGAGACACAGATAGCTACTAATACCATAGTTAGCAATCTTCAGGCCCAAATACAACATAGGTTATCGTCTCAACCATTCCAGAACCCGAAGGAAAATGTGAGTTCCATGACACTTAGGAATGGGACATAGTTGAAGGAACCTAGGAAGAATAGAGATGTAGAGCATGAAATAGAGGTCAACAAACCTGAACCTAACCAAGATCAAGACACCACCTCTCATGTTAAAGAAGTAAGTAATGATAAGAAGGAACCATACAAGCCATTACCACCTTTTCCTAGTATACTGAGGGGGAAAACCCCTAAGGTAGATAAAGCAAACCAAGAAATCTTAGAAACATTTAGGAAGGTAGAGATCAACATTCCTCTCCTAGATGCCATAAAGCAGGTGCCTCATTATACCAAGTTCCTTAAAGATTTTTATTGTAAAACATAAACTGAAAGGAAACGAAAAGGTAAGTGTGGGGAAAAACGTGTCTGCTGTTTTCTAAAAGAAGCTTCCCCCTAAATGTAAGGACCCAGGTGTCTTCTTTATTCCTTGTAAAATTGGAAACCTCTTCTTTGATAGAGCTATGCTTGATTTAGGAGCTTCCCTCAATGTGATGCCCACGTCTGTTTATGGTAAACTACACCTAGGAGAGTTAAAGAAAATTGATTTGGTCATTCAGTTGGCGGATAGGAGCAATGCTTACCCAAATGGAGTTTTAGAAGATGTCTTAGTCCAAGTCAATGAGCTTGTTTTTCCTGCTGACTATTATGTATTGGACATGGGTGATGTACGTCATAAGTTCGCATATTACTTGGTAGACCATTTCTTAAAACATCTATGTTAAAAATATATGTGCATGCAGGAATATCGACTATGGAATTTGATGCTAAAATTATTAAGTCCAATATTTTGATGCGATGAAATTTCCTACTGATGTAAACTATCTGTGTACACTTGATGTGATTGATGAATTGTCCCAAAATGTTTATGAATTGCCTCAGGAGGATGAATTGCTAACTTGATGTATTCAAGCTTCACTAAGGAAAGGATTTACAAAAGTGAAAAAAAGAATGCATATGGGTAAAATTGAAAGGGACGGAACCAAAGGAAACAAGAACAAAGATAAACACAAGGGGACTACCAAGGGTGATTAAAGAACTCACCTTGGTTTGCAGTCACTTGGGCAATGTTCTTTCTTCAACTAAGTTACAGAACTTAATCACCGTCTTAGTTGAATAAAGAAGACCTAGAGACCCACTTGAGGTTGCCATACTCAAGATATAACACTAGGATTTGAGAGAGAATAGTGAGAGTTTTCACAACTCAAGTTTAACATTCATTCAAAGTTATTTTCTTATAACCTAAGGCCTCCCTTATATAATGGGAGCCTTTAACATGCTACAGGAAAGGGGAAAAGAGGATCCTTACATGTCCAAAAAGCAAGAGGAGAGCAAAAAACAAGGACAACAGCTGAAAAGTGTTTTATGCGTTTGTCAGCAACTTTTCAGTTTAGAATTGTCAACTTCAAACAGCTATATCTCCTAGGTTTCTTACTCACATTGAGTGAAACAGACCTTTCTGGAAAGCTTAGGAATTCAGATGTCACGAGGCTCATGTTTTCAGCAATTTAGAGGTACCATTTGGGAGATATAGGGCAAAAGGTGCAGTATATGCAAGCTAGGACAGTTTCTGCATCATCTGAAAAAAGGCTCCAATTGACTTGTCACTTAGAGATCTAACCTAGAACTCCTTATATGTCCTTGAAGCTGAAAAAAGGCTCCAATTGACTTGCCATTTTTTAGAATTGGTCCACCACCACCATGGTTGAATCTTTGCCTTTGGGTTCTTGGCAAACCCATGATGAAGTCTAAGCTTACATCCTCCCAAGGACCTTGAGGAATGGGGAGAAGAGTGTAAAGGCATTGGGGCCGTGAGTGACTCTTGGCTTGTTGGCAAGTAGAACCCCTTCTCACATAATGCTCTACATCCTTGGCCATGCTTGGCCTATAATAGTGTTCCTTGAGCATGGAAAAAGTCTTCTCAATGCCAAAGTGTCCGGCCAAGGCCCTACCATGGAGCTCTTGAATGAGGAGTTCCCGAAACTGACTCTTTGGTATGCATAGTCGGGTTCCTTTGAAGAGAAAACCATGCCCCTAGTGAAACAAAGCGTTGGCATGGCTAGTGCACTTTTAATAGATTTCCTCAAAATCCTCATCGTGGACATACAACACCTTAATAATCTCAAAACCAAGGACTTTGGATTCCAAGGTAGAGAGTAAGAGGTACATTCTTGATAAAGCATCCGCGCCCTTGTTCATCTTTTCGGCCTTGTGGTGGATCACAAAATGGAAGGCTTGTAAGTACTCTACCCACTTGGCATGCCTTGGGTTGAGCTTGTGTTGCCCTTGGATGAACTTGAGAGCTTCGTGATCTGAATGGAGTATGAACTCTCCTCCCACCAAGTAGTGCCTCCAACGCTCCAAAGCTCTCACAATTGCATACAACTTCTTGTCATAAGTGGAATACTTCCTCTTTGCATCATTGAGCTTTTCACTAAAGAAAGCTAGTGGTCTCTTCTCTTGAGATAGGATAGCCCCTATCCCTACATTGGAAGCATCATATTCCACTTCAAACACTTTGGAGAAGCTTAGAAGGGATAGAACGGGTGCACTAGTGAGCTTGAGCTTGATTTCTTCAAAGGCCCTTTGAGCTTGTTTGGTCTATTTAAAGCGTTTGGCCTTGAGCACCTCGATCATGGGGGCAACAATGGTGCTAAAATCTCTCACAAACATCTTATAGAAAGAGGCTAGGCCATAAAAGCTTCGAACTTGTTGAATTAAAGTCAGCACGGGCCACTCACAGATGGCTTTAATCTTGCTTTCATCAACACGAATCCCTTGGGCCAAAACAACAAAGCCCAAAAATATGACTTGAGAAGTGAAAAGGTGACACTTCTCCAAGTTTCCATAGAGCTCTTCTTGAGATAGGTTACTCGAGACTTGACGTAGATGATTGGCGTGCTCTTCTTCACTCTTGCTATACACCAATATGTCATCAAAATAGACAACAACAAACTTGCCAAGAAAGGGCTTTAGAACTTGGTTCATAAGCCTCATGAAAGTGCTTGGTGCATTTGTCAAACCGAATGGCATTACAAGCCATTTATATAGACCTCATTTAGTCTTGAACGCCGTCTTCCACTCATCTCCTTCAAAAATTTGAATTCGATAATAGCCACTTCTAAGATCAATCTTAGAAAAGATGATGGCTCTATGAAGCTCATCTAGGAGATCCTCCAACTGAGGAATAAGATAGCGATATTTGATGTTGATTTTGTTGACCGCTCTACTATCCACACACATTCTCATTGACCCATTTGTCTTAGGAACAAGCAAGGCCGGCACGGCACATGGGCTAAGGCTTTCACGGATTAAGCCATTAGCAAGATGCTCATCCACTTGCCTTTGCACTTCTTGAGTATCTTGAGGGTTCATACGCTAGGCCGGCTTGTTTGGGAGGGTGGCACCGGGAACGAGGTCAATTTTGTGTTATATGGATCTTTTAGGAGGGAGGCCATAGGGTATCTCACTAGGGACGACATGTTCAAAGGATTTTATGAGAAGGGAAAGCAAAGGATGGGAATAATCCTTAGCTTCGGCCGGATCATGGCCAAGTAGAATCCACTCCTTGAAATCATCATATTCATGGAGTTGGGAGTGGAGAAGGGTAGTGAGGAAAACATCCATGCTAGGAGTGTCATGGGGCTCTCTTTGAGAGGGGTGATGGTGATTTTCTTGTGGTCTTTTGTAAATGTATAATTGTTCAACCGACCATCATGCATCACACTTCTATCAAACAACCATGGACGTCCTAAGAAGACATGACAAGCATCCATGGCCACAATATCAAACCGAATCTCATCCTTATAATTCTTGCCAATTAAAAGGCTAAGTAAACAACGAGAGGAGATTTGCGAGCCTTTACCTTGATTGAGCCATTGGATAGTGTAAAGGCTTGGGTGTGGAGAGACCGAGAGGTTGAGCTTCTGCACAAGAGTCTTGGAAGCTACATTAGCACAACTTCCCCCATCTATGATGAGAGAGCAAACCTTCCCCTTCACAGTACACCGGGTGTGGAAGATGTTCTCCCTTTGTTTCATGTCAATTTGGGAAGCAAGACCACTTAAAGCTCTTCGTATCACAAGCATCTCTCCTTCATCAGGACCTTCTTTGACTTCTTCAAGGGCTTCGGTCATGAGAAGCTCCTTTCGTCCTTCATCATTCTCATCTTCTAGCAACTCACAAGAAGCTTGATACTCGACCAAAGTGACAATTCTTTTGTTAGGACACTCGGAAGCAAAGTGCCCAAGGCCTTGACAACGAAAACATCTCCTTTCTTCATCGGGTTTTGGGGGTTGTTTTAAGGGGGTTTTGGGGGGGGGGGGTTTGTGGAAGGGGTCTTGTGTTTGTGTTTGGAGTAGGATTGGGAGGGTTGTATGAGGGCTTTTGTAAGGTGTAAGGCCAGGGGTTAGGCTTGGAAGCCATGCTCTTGCCCTTGACTCTCTTTTGTAACTCCACTTTGAGAGCTAGGACACTAAGCTCATCTAAAGAGGTGTAAGGGTGGAGTTCAACCACATGAGAAATTTCTTCATTTAAGCCACTCAACTATCTAATCAAAGTTTGAGACTCATCCTCCTTCAAATCACATTTCAATAACAATTGCTCAAACTCTCTAGTGTATTCTTCTATACTCTTAGTCCCTTGTTTGAGGTGGTGGGGTTTAACGAAGTTGTCTTGCAAGTAATGGGGTGGCAAAAACCCTGACTTAAGTTTGGACTTCATTTTCTCCCAAGCTCTTGCCTTCCCTTTACCGTTCCTAACTCTCTTAGTCACAACATTTGACCATCAAACGGAAGCATATTTTCTAAGCTTTAAAGCAACAAGCTTTACCTTTCTTTCATCTAGGATGTCCTTGAACTCAAAGACCCTTTCAACCATTTGTAGCCAATCCAAGAACAAGTTCGGAACAAGTTGACCTTCAAACTCGGCGATGTCCACTTTGAAGTTGTTGTAGCGTCAGTCATGAGGCCTATGATGCCTCCTTAATCTTCTTGCACGCACATCCTCACCCGAGTCTTCACGTGAGTTGCTTTCTTCTTCTTCGGAGTCATCTGAGTCCTGCCTGCTTGCACTTCTAGAACTTATCAAGTTGCTTCCCTTTTCTTTCATCATTTGAACAAGTTGTGATTGAAGGTACTTGACTTGGGCTTCTAGCTCAGCCTTCTCTCTCAAAGCTTGCTCGGCCACTTGCTCGGGAGTAGGGGTTGAAGACATGATGGCTTTGGAGTGAGGAGTTGTTGTTTTAGGACGGGGAGGGGGTGGCACGGTCGTGTGGGGTTGCACTGTGTAGCCATGTTGAGCTGTTGTAATGGGTAGGGGAGTGCTGGGATGTGGCACGGTCGTGCCAAGGTGGCATAGGGTGGCCGTGCTAGCTCTCTGGTTCGTCATGGTTGGAATTTGCAAGGTAACGTGTTTGTTGCTGTTTTATGGCTTTTGTGTTTGGAACGTGTTTGAGGGATGGAAGCTTGGCCAAGAGGGTAGCCTAAGCTTCGATACCGCTTGATGTATTCAAGCTTCACTAAGGAAAGGATTTGCAAAAGTGAACCAAGAATGCATATGGGTAGAATTGAAAGGGATGGAAGCAAAGGAAACAAGAATAAAGATAAACACAAGCGGACTAGCAAGATTGATTGAAGAACCCACCTTGGTTTGCACTCACTTGGGCAATCTTCTTTCTTCAACTAAGTTACAAAATTTAATCACCTTCTTAGTTGAATGAAGAAGACCTAGAGGCCCACTTGAGGCTGCCACACTCAAGATGTAACACATGGTTAAGCCTCGTGAAAGTGCTCGATGCATTTGTCAAACCGAATGGCATTACAAGCCAATCATAGAGACCTCTTTTAGTCTTGAAGGCCGACTTTCACTCATCTCCTTCAAAAATCCGGATTTGATAATAACCACTTCTAATATCAATCTTAGAAGAGATGTTGGCTCCAAGAAGCCCATCTAGGAGATCCTCCAACCGTGGAATATGATAGCGATATTTAATGGTGATTTTGTTGACCGCTCTACTATCCACACACATTCTCATTGACCCATCTTTCATAGGAACAAGCAAGGCCAGCACGACACATGGGCTAATGCTTTCAAGGATTAAGCCCTTAGCAAGAAGCTCATCCACTTACCTTTGTACTTCTTGAGTCTCTTGAGGGTTCATACTATAGGTCGGCTTGTTTGGGAGAGTAGCACCGGGAATGAGGTGAATTTTGTGTTCTATGGATCTTTTGGGAGGGAGGCCAAGGGGTACCTCACTAGGGAAGACATGTTCAAAGGCTTTTATGAGAGGGAAAAGCAAAGGATGGGAAGAATCCTTAGCTTCGACCATTTTATGGCCAAGTAGAATCCACTCCTTGAAATCATCATATTCATGGAGTTGGGAATGGAGAAAGGTAGTGAGGAAAACATCCATGCTAAGAGTGTCATGAGGCTTTCTTTGAGAAGTGGGTTTGAGAGGGGTGAGGGTGATTTTCTTGTGGTCTTTGGTAAACGTATAAGCGTTCAGCGGACCATCATGCATCACACTTCTATCAAACAACCATGGACGCCCCAAGAGGACATGACAAGCATCCATGGGCACAATATCAAACCAAATCTAATCCTTATTATTCTTACCAATTGAAAAGCTAAGTAAACAATGAGAAGAGATTTGCAAGCCTTTACCTTGATTGAGCCATTGGATGGTGTAAGGGCTTGGGTGTGGAGACACCGAGAGGTTGAGCTTCTCTAAAAGAGTCTTGGAAGCTACGTTAGCACAACTTCCCTCATCTATGATGAGAGAGCAAACCTTCCCCTTCACGGTACACCGGGTGTGGAAGATGTTCTCCCTTTGTTCTATGTCAATTTGGGAAGCAAGACCACTCAAAAGCTCTTTGTATCACAAGCATCTCTCCTTCATCGGGACCTTCTTCGACGGCTTCGGCCGTGAGAAGCTCGTTTCCTCCTTCATCATTCTCATCTTCTAGCTCCTCACAAGAAACTTGATACTCGGCCAATGTGACAATTCTTTTGTTGGGACACTCAGAAGCAAAGTGTCCAAGGCCTTGACAACAAAAACATCTCCTATTCTCACCGGGTTTTGGTGGTTGTTTTAAGGGGGTTTGGGGGGAGGTTATGTGTAGGGGGTCTTGTGTTTGTGTTTGGAGTAGGTTTGGGAGGGCTGTATGAGGGCTTTTAAAAGGGGTAAGGTCGGGGGTTAGGCTTGGAAGCCATGCCCTTGCCCTTGACTCTCTTTTGTAACTCCACTTTGTGAGCTAGGACACTAAGCTCATCTAAAGAAGTGTAAGGGTGGAGTTCAATCACATGAGCAATTTCTTCATTTGAGCCACTCAAATATCTAAACAAAGTTTCAGACTGATCCTCTTTCAAACCTCATTTCAATAACAATTGCTCAAACTCTCTAGTGTATTCTTCTACGCTCTCAGACCCTTGTTTGAGGTGGTGGAGTTTAAGGAAGTTGCCTTGCAAGTAATCGGGTGGCAAAAACTTGGACCTAAGTTTGGATTTCATTTTCTCCCAAGTTCTTGTCTTCCCTTTGCCCTTCCTAACTCTCTTAGTCACAACATTTGACCTCAAAATGGAAGCATATTTTCGAAGCTTTAAAGCAACAAGCTTTGTCTTTCTTTCATCGGGGATGTCCACGTTGAAGTCGTTGTAGCTTCAGTCATGAGGCCTATGATGCCTCCTTGATCTTCTTGCATACACATCCTCACCGGAGACTTCAAGTGAGTTGCTTTCTTCTTCTTTGGAGTCATCCGAGTCTTGCTTGCTTGCACTTCTAGAACTTCTTAAGCTGCTTCTCTTTTCTTGCATCATTTGACCAAGTTGTGATTGAAGGTACTTGACTTGGGCTTCTAACTCAGCCTTCTCTCTCAAAGCTTTCTCGGCCACTTACTCGGGAGTAAGGGTTGAAGACATGAAGGCTTTGGAGTAAGGAGTTCCTGTTTTAGGATGGGGAGGGGGTGGCAAGGTTGTGTGAGGTGGCACGGTGTGGCCGTGCTGAGCTGCTGCAATGGGTAGGGGAGTGCTGGGATGTGGTACGATTGTGCCAAGGTGGCACGGGGTGGCCGTGCTAGCTCTTTGGTTCGTTATGGCTGGAAGTTGCAAGGTAATGTGTTTGTGGCTGTTTTGTGGCTTTTGTGTTTGGAATGTGTTTGGGGGATAGAAGCTTGGCCAAGAGGATAGCCTAAGCTCTAATACCACTTGATGTATTCAAGCTTAACTAAGGCAAGGATTTGCAAAAGTGAACCAAGAATGCATATAGGCAGAATTGAAGGGGATGGAAGCAAAGGAAACAAGAACAAAGATAAACACAAATGGACTAGCAAGGGTGATTGAGAACCCACCTTGGTTTGCACTCACTTGGGCAATCTTCTTTCTTCAACTAAGTTACAGAACTTAATCACCTTCTTAGTTGAATGAAGAAGACCTAGAGACCCACTTGAGGTTGCCACACTCAAGATATAACACTAGGATTTGAGACAGAATACGGAGAGTTTTCACAACTCAAGTTTAACATTCATTCAAAGTTTTTTTCTTACAACCTAAGGCCCCCCTTATGTAATGGGAGCCTTTAACATGCTGCAAGAATGGTGAAAAGAGGAGCCTTACAAGTCCAAAAAGCAATGACAAAAGCTGAAAAGTGTTTTATGCTTTTGTCGACAACTTTTCAGTTTACAATGGTCAACTTCAAACAGCTATATCTTCTAAGTTTCTTACTCAAACTGAGTGAAACAAACCTTTCTAGAAATCTTAGGAAGTCAGCTTTTACGAGGCTCAAGTTTCCAGCAATTTGGAGCAACTGTTTGGGATATATAAGGCAAAACGTGCAGCATCTGCAGGCTTGTAGCGTCCCTTAGGCTTGTGGGTTGGTCTTCAATTGGTTCCAAAGGATGGTCCCCATCATAACTATACTTACTAAAGGTTTGGATCGGTTTGTGTTGTATAATGTCCCTTACCACATCAATAATGTGTTAGTGGGCAGCATAGAGTCTTTATTACAATTGCATATAGTTGACAGACCTAGGAAGCTAGAATTTCCTGAAAGTCACACGAAGATGCTACCCCTTACATTTCACCCCATAAGTTAGAACTAAAACCATTGCCTGAAAATCGTAAGTATGCTTATTTAGGGGATGATGAGACCTTACGTGTTATAATCTCTATTGCACTTACATCTGAACTAGAGGATAGACTTATGGGGTGCTCAAAGAACATACTGAAGCATTAGGGTGCACTTTAGCAAACCGTAAAGGACTTAGCCCCACATTATATTCACATAAAATCACATTAGAATCATATGCTAAGCCTAAGAGAAACCCTCAGTGAAGACTAAATCCACTTATGATGGAGGCAATTTAAAAAGAAATTCTTAAGTGGTTAGATGTTGGAGTGATATACCCCATCGCTGATTCTAAGTGGGTTAGTCCTATCCATGTGTTTTCGAAAAAGGGGGGAACAACAGTAGTTCAGAACAAGGAAGATTAGTTGATACCTACTAGAGTTGAGAGTGGTTGGAGAGTGTGCATTGAATATAGAATACTTAGCAAGGCCACAAAGGAGGACCATTTTCCATTGCCCTTTATGGACCAAATGTTAGAGAGATTAGCTGAGAGGTCATATTATTGCTTTCTTGATGGATATTCAGGTTATATTCAGGTCCTTATAGCTCCTGAAGATCAGGAAAAGACCACTTTTACCTATCCTTTTGGCACCTATGCCTTTAGAAGGATGTTGTTTGGTCCATGTAATGCTCCTGCTACATTTCAAAGATGTATGATGAGTATTTTTTCTGAATTTATCACCAAAATTATGGAAGTTTTCATGGATGACTTTACTGTACGTGGTGATTCATTTGATGCATGCTTACATCATCTTATCTTAGTACTTAAGCATTGCATTAAGACCAATTTGGTGCTTAACTTTGAAAAGTGCCATTTCATGGTGGAACATATAGTAGTTTTAGGTCATGTAGTGTCATCTAAGGGTTTAGAGGTTGACAATGCTAAAGTAAAAATCATTTAATCTTTGCCCTATCCACAGTGTGTCAAGGAGATGAGGTCATTTCTAGGTCATGTTCGGTTTTATAGGGGATTAATCAAGGATTTTTCGAAGATTGCCTCTCCTTTATGTGCTTTACTTGCAAAAGATGCTTTGTTTGATTTTAATGAGGACTGTAGGAGAACTTTTGACCAATTAAATTTGAAACTGACCACCACTCCTATAGTACAATCCTTAACTGGGTCCTCCCTTCTGAACTGATGTGTGATACTAATGATAAGGCAGTAGGTACAATCTTAGGTCAAAGAGTAGGGAAGGTACCTCATGTGATCTATTATGCTTCTAGAACTCTAGACCCAACACAGTGTAACTACACTACTACAGAAAAGGAAATGTATGCCGTTGTTTTTGCTCTAGAAAAGTTTTGCCCTTATCTGTTGGGTGTTAAAGTTGCTGTTTATACTAATCATTCTGCTATTAAATATCTATTAAGAATGACTCAAAACCTAGATTGATTAGATGGGTATTGCTACTGCAGGAATTCCAATTGGAGATTAAACACAAGCCAGGAGCTGAAAATTTAGTAGCTAACCATCTAAGTAGGTTAGACAATGGGGAGTGTGGGAATCCATTGAGTGATCGTTTCCCCGATGAGACTTTATATGCTGTCACTGATAGGCTGCCTCGGTATGCTGATATTGTTAATTATATAGTAACCATAACCTTTCCTATAGACTTGTCTAGAGCCCAAAAGGACAAGATAAGAGCTCAACCTAAATATTATGTTTAGGATGAGCCATATTTATGGAAATTTTATGGAGATTAGATTATAAGGCGTTGTGTAGATGACAATGAATTTCATTCAATTTTAACTTTCTATCACTCTTCTGAAAGTGGACGACATTTTGAATCCAAAAGAATGGCACACAAAGTTCTTGAATATGGATTTTATTGGCCTACTATTTTTAGGGGTGCCTATGAATTTTCCAAAAGGTGTGAAGCATGCCAGAAGATAAGTAATTTATCTGAAAGGAATCAGATGCCTCTGCATAATGTGTATGTTTGTGAAATTTTTTACGTATGGGGAGTTGATTTTATGGGACTTTTCCCCCTTCTTTTGGTTTTGCTTACATTCTTATGCTTGTTGATTATGTATCTAAGTGGATTGCAGCTGTGGCTACTAGAGCTGATGATGCTAAAATTGTTATGAAACATGTTCCATCTCTCATTCTACATAAATATGGAGTTCCTAAAGCAATCATCAGTCATAGGGGAAGATATTTTTGTAACAAAGCCTTAAGTGCCTTGCTAGCCAAATATCATGTAATTCATAAGGTGTGCACTGGTTATCCCTAAACAAATGGTCAAGCTAAAATCTATAATAAACAGATTAACGGCATATTAGAAATGGTTGTTAGACCAAATGAGAAATATTAGAGTCTTAGGTTAGAGGAAGCTTTATGGGCCTGTAGGACTCCATATAAAACATCTATAGGCATGTCACCTTATAGGTTAGTTTTGGTAAAGCATGTCATCTCCTGATAGAACTCGAGCATAAATCATATTGGGTTGTAAAGCAATGCAGAATAGACTGTGACCTAGCAGGAAAAGAGCGTAAGTTGCAATTACAGGAAGTAAAAGAGACTCGCCTGGAAGCCTATGACTATTCAGTGATCTACAAAGGTAAAGTCAAAGCTTTTCATGATGTTAACCTTAGTAGGAAAGACTTTAAGGCGGGTGAAAAAGTGTTTTTATTTGATTTAAAATTCATATTCTTTCCTGGTAAGTTGAACTCTAGATGGCTAGGACCTTTCATGGTAGTAAAGACTTATCCACATGGTGTTGTTGAGATTAAATCCTTTGCCACCAATAAAATTTTCAAAGTAAATTGTCACAGGCTAAAACACCTCTATGAAGGAGATCAAGTATGCTCGGTGGAGGAGATTCGACTAGAGGATCCATGAGCTCATTTGCATCGAGCCAATGGCAGTAAACAAGGGCGCTTGTTGCAAGGTAACCCAACATTTTTTAGGGAAGTACACATTTAATTTTACTTTTATCTTCATTGTTTTTATCTTTTTGCATGCATTAGGGACAATGCATGAATTTAGAGTGAAAAATTGAAAGGGAAGCCGTAAGCGTACGACTGACTTCGTAGTACTTGAAGGTCGTGTCGTCGGGGACGGTGGAAGAGTTTTTGGTCATAAAAAGGGAGGATTAACCAATTAGCTACACTAAACTAAATGAAATTATTTAAAGCAATCTAACATCCTAATTCAACTAAACAATCATCCAAACTCTCAATTGAATCAAAGGCACGCAACTTAAATTAATGAACTTACACGAATTAAACCTAAGCATTCAACTAAACAAAGCCAAGCCAAATCTTTCGAATCATCAAAACCATCTAAACCTAAGAAATCAACAAGACTATTCGAACGTAAATCAGCCAAACTAAATCTCATAAACTACTAAATCAACTAATTCAACCAAACTACTAACTCGACGTATTTAGCCAACTTAAAATCAGATTAGTAATCACGCAACCAACCTAACCATTATAATCTATCCTAAATAAGTCACTGTTTATTAATCTCGTCAAGGCCTAAAACATAAACGCATCAATTCATCACAATCATCAGCTATAATAACCAGCATAATCAACCAAGCAAGCATGCTCGAACAATCATAGCCAATCGAACTCAACAGAACAAGTTCCCATTCCAGAATCAATTATTCTAGTTAATTAAACTAGCTTCCAAATATACTCAATTCAACCAAATCAAGCAAACAGACAACCACTAAGCAAAGGGGTGAGGGATTGAGAACAGAATAGAGGAAACGGGTAACAGTGAAAGGGGATTGGGAACGAAAGCAGAACAAACAAAGGAGTTGAGCAACGCAGAACCTGGAGCAGAAATTATGAAGGAATTCCACCATCATACTCACGCATTCATCAAGGGAAAGAAGAGCAGCTCGCAGAGGTGATGTTCAGGGAAAGGGAAGTAATTCGAATAGGGGAAGGAAAACTTCAAAATTTCTAAGCGAAACCACATCTAATTCTCGCAAAATCGAACCAAAATTTTGAATTGCTACTGAAGGCTCAAAATTATAGCATAATTACAAGAAATTTGAACCCAAAAACCCATTCTAACATCAAACCCTAAAACCAAAATTTACCCTAAAATTCGAATCATTGGAATAGAAACGAAATCAAAACAAAGGCTAAACCTGAAACCGAAATTAAACCTAACCTAGAACCCTAAAAATTACCTAACCTCCTTTCAATGGCGTCTTCGAGCTTCATTTATACTCGAACCCAAGCGCTGCTTTAGTTTCGATCGTCGATTTGGGGGGTTGTCATGGATGGTGGCGATGGTGCAAGGTGGCTTGCTACGTGGTGTCATGAGTTGAAGAGAGAGAAATCGAGAAGAGAGAGAATGATGAGGTTTGAGAGAGATGAGGAGGAGCGAGGATGGGGAAAGCGAGTTCTCTGGGTTCTAGGATGGGGAAAAAGTGGAACGAAGAAGGGGGGTATTAAGGTTGAACTGGGTCACGTGAGCACGCGCGCGGGGGGGGGGGGGCGCGTAAACTGGACCGGTTGATTTGCATTCTTAGATCGGTTCATCTCAATTTGACCCATTTTTCAATTTCCGCCATTTTTCACTATGTTTTCTCGCAATTCCTTGCATTTTTCCAAAATTATTCAAAACCTGCAAAACAAAATAAAATCAATTAAAAACCTTGAAAATACGATTATAACGAATATAAAATAGGTGTAAAAGTACCTTTAAAATAACTCATTTTTGGTACAAACATAACCCAACATTTTTTAGGGAAGTACACATTTAATTTTACTTTTATCTTCATTATGTTTATCTTTTTGCATGCATTAGGGACCATGCATGAATTAAGTGCGGGGGTGCATCCTGCATTTAGTTCTTGCAATATTCATTTTTGATTAAAAAAAATAAAAAAAATAAAAAATAGGGATTTCCTTATAAATAATGCATGAATATGAGTTTATGCTACGCTTTCTTACTTAAAATATTTTGCTTGGCTATTTTTAGTTTATTCTTCAATGAGTGAATACTTCTGAGCATGTTAACTATCATTTAGAGAAGTTTGAGTTGATCCTCATATATCTCTTCAATGAGCAACTGCTATGATTATTCATCTTATTTGATCATATTATATAGCCGTTTCAGATGCAATGAAATGACCCAATCCATTTCCTAGACTGTTGAATTAGTAGAATAAATCATTAAAGTTGCGCCTTTTCTTGTCTTTAAAAAAAAAGGAGAAAGAAAAAAAAGAGAAAAGAAAAAAGTTAGATTACCAACATGGGTAGGAGTAGGTGGCTCGACACCTTTTCCTCTTAAGTTTAGGTCTCAAGTTGAGCCTTGTGCAGGGAATAACCCATGATTGGGAGAGCCATGCTGCTTTTTGGGCCAATCAACGACTCGTATCAAACTAACAACCAATAAAAAATTATAAAATAATGATGAGAATAAATTGTTTGCTCCAGCACCTCTATTCGGGTGAGTGTGAGACAGGGAGTGTTTAATTTCTAGGACCCTATATGGGCGTCGAATAGGTGCGCAATTTCAATGAGTTATTCATTCTAGTTCAATTGTCTTTGAAGCTATACCGTACTTCAATTTTTCTATCGTAAAATTTTTAGACCTCTTGATCAGTGCATGCATGCTTAAAAGATATGGATGATTATTACTTTTGTTACTTTATTAAAGAAATGTTGTGAGGCTGATAAAGAAACACTTTCAGGATAGTTGGATGTTTAGTAGTTATTTACTTTTGGAAGGAAAACTAATTAAGGTTAAACAAAACTGTTTTTTTTTTTAAAGCAAGGCATTGCCTAGTATATATATCATACTTATGCATGACTTTATAAGAAAGAGGGGGTAGTTCTTACGTCGAGTCGCAGATTTATTTGCATGAGAACGTCCAAAGTCCAAGTGTGGGGGAATTTGTTAAGTCATAATTCATGCATGTTTTTAATAATTAATTTGATTGAATTATATATATTATTTTGTCTAAATTACTTTATTTTATATATTTTTTAGGTTAAGCATTAATAAAGAAAGAGGAGAAGAGAAGACGTTAAAGTTCGGGTTGTATTTACTGAAGGATTTTACAAGTGAATTTATCATGTCGGTCCAAAAACCAATGAATTATGAAAAATATTATTTTCATAATGATTTATTTGGGCTACAGTTACAAGGTCACTACTCCTAATTAAACAGTAACTAAAAGACTTGAACAAGAAGACATCCTAGAAGAAAAGAAAACCCTAACAATATTATGCTATTAAAAACTCAACCCATCGTGAATCATAGAGGATCACCACGGTAGCTCCTTCACGTCCAAATCTCCTACCCGCTTACGCATCATCACATCAGGCTCCTTCTTATATCATCATCACCATCGTCAATCATCATCACCATCAACACCTAGCTCATCACCATCATCTTCTGCTTGCCCATCATCATTCTCCCACCCACAAATCACGCCTACTCATCACCACATCAGAATCTCACATTCCCTCATAATATTTCACACTCCCCCATCATCAATCATAATCACCATCAATGGGTTCCATCATCTAAAGTAAAATCTTTTTTTTTCTTTTATTTTATAAGTTTAGTTGTTATTAAATATGAATTCTTTGGATGATTTATGTAATTTAATTTCTAATATGCGTGAGTAATTTTTATGTACTTAGTATAACCTATTTGAAATCATGCCATATTAATTATTTTGAAATAAGTTTTACGCTTTATTGCCCAATAGATTTTTATTCCATGATTCTATAATGATTTGCATTTATTGTTTATGATATTCATGTTAGATTAATTAGAATTCATGCAAGTTAGTTTAATACGAATTCATATGATAGTTTAAAAGGTTTTAGTACGCAAAAGGTATAGTCTTTTAGGCACAAGTATCACCTTAATTGATCATGGAAGACTCAAACCTGTCTCTTTTAATTAGGAAATTATTATAGATCGTTGTTAAATGAACTTGCTAGTAAATTGGTTACAGGGCATTAGATGATGTTTTTCTAATATGTAATGCTCTAGTTTGATTAAATTCTTACACTAGTGTTAGAGTTATCAAAACTAGTAGGGTTTATCTTAGGGTTTGACCTAAATAAACTATAATACAAAGAAAAATGGGAAAGATCCGCTGGTGAGTATCTTCTATAGTCTAACTCATGGGTAAATCAGTTTGCATGTTGATGATGAATGTTAATTTGCATGGCAGATATAGATTATGCTAAGTATTTTTCATAAATTTGGTATCTTTAATAATTATTTGTTACTTTTTAGTTAATTTCTTAGGTTTGTCCATTTTGATTTTTAAAAATATAAGCTTTAATATAAATTTAGTTTAACCCCCCTAAAAGAGCAGTCTTTTAGAAGTCTCTTAGTGATTTTAGATTAATAATATTTTAGTTTTTAGTGTGATTAAAATTTTCAGGCCTATTTTCTTTTTCTACTTTGCCATTTATTAACCGGTTTGTTAGAAGTTAGGCTAAAAATAGACCCTTTTGTGTTTTTTCATGTTTTATTCCATTTTAGGGTTTATATAGTATCTTAATATGCCTCTATTTAATTTTGGAATATTGAAAATTATTTGATAATTTTTCAGAATTATTTCGTGAATTGGATATGTGCAAGTTTTTATTTTAATAAATCTAAAAACTATGTTTTTAATTTTCATTTTACGCTTTTAGGGCTTTATTTAGTCTAGAAAATTATATTTTAAAATTTGGGTACTTTTGTTGTTTATTTTTGTACTTATATTAGAGCAGTTTATTATTTCTCTAATTTCATATTTTATTTTATGTTTTAGTTTTCTTTGGTTAGTTTTTTGTTTTAATTTTTCTGAATTTAATTACATAGTTCTGGAGATATAAAGTTATAAACTTGTAGAATATTAGTTTAGATTACTTTTTGTGATTTTTAATATTAATTTTCTGCCTGGTATTTTCTGTTTTAATTTTCAGTCTAATATTGTGTGATTATTTCTGTTTTTATTTTTTCAGAATATTTAGGATAGCTATTTACTGTTTTATTTTCAGAATTAAATTTAGAATATTTATGGGCAATATTAAGGAATTTTTCAGATTCTTACTTGTTTAATTTGATTTGTTTTAGTAATATAAAGAGAAAGTAAAATAAATTAGAGTAGTAAATATAATTAGACTTAAACTAGCTTATTATAAAAATCTTTCCCCGTGCAATCAATCCCTACTTTCCTATGCTACAAATCTTATTTATAAATCAAAGTAGTGGTTTAATTTGTATCTCTATGGCAAGTTTTACAATGATTTTAGAAAAGACAAGGATATCATCAATGTAAACTAAACAATAGTGAATAAGGTCTTTGAAGATGTTATCTATTCTTCCTTGGAATATTTGAGGTGCATTTTTTAAGCCAAATGACATTACTATCCACTCATAATATCCTTGTGGAGCGCTGCACACAGTTAAAGGAATGCTTTCTTCATCCTTTTTTTTTTGCCAATATACGCTTTTGCAATCCATTTTCAAAAACCAAGAGGTTCCTTGAATTCTATTGAAAATGACTGTTTTGTTAGGAATATAATAATAATCAAAGACATTATTATCATTAAGCTTTTTGTAATTGACTACAATTCTTGCTTTTCCCCTTTTTTCTTCGGCATGATTTCTTATCATGAAAGCGGGAAGTGTGAGGAATCTTGTTATTCTTGATTAATCCTTTATTTAGAAGTTCTTTGATTTATTTATCAAATTCCTAGATATCAAGGTGTGTATACAGCATTTGTTTGACTCGAACAATATATAGTATTGGGATTTAACAAAATAATTTTTGCAAAGTCTTATCTTTTTTCCAAAATTTTAGTGGATTATTAGAGTAGAGTTTCTTGTATAATTACTCTTGTTGTTTAGTAATTTGCTCTTTAATAGATAGCTCAAGTAGTGAGGTTGCCAGTGCTATCTTACACTGTGCAGACACTACCTTCTTACCATGTTGGCTGCGTGTAAACTCAAATTTCTGATGCGTGTAAGCCTTACTTAATTTTTCGATTTGAACTTAGTGATCATTAATTGTTAATATTATTTGGTTTATGGCATTACTAAAAAATCTGATTTTTCCGACGGATATTCCGACCGAAAAGGTAAATTTTTTCTTCAAAAAAATGATTTTCTGACGGAATAGCCAACAGAAATTAGCCGTCGGAATAATGTGGGTCGGGACCATGTTCCGACGGAATCTTGTATTCCATCGGCAGGGTTCCGACAGAAGATTCATGTCGTCGGAGCAAGCTTCCAACGGAAAAGCTTACCTCCGACGGCAAGCAAATCCGTCGCCTCCCATCTGCCAGAATTTTTTCCAAAAAAAAACGAAAAGTGCCATTTTTCCGTCGGATTTCTGTCGGACTCCGTCGGCATTCCATCGCCGTCTATCGGAGTTTCCGTCGCAATTTTTGAAACTTTTTATAAAAAAAATCGGCACCTTGAGCTAGCCCAAAATATAATTTACACAAAACCTGCAAATTAAAACCTTACAACCACCACATGTGGTATATGAATCAAAACGAGATAACCACCACACGTGGTTACATTCATTCAACTCAACCAGTACAGGTACTCATTTCCACATAAACGCATCGGCATTCTACCTAATTTCAAAAGTAACTATCACACATGGTTACTTTCATTCAACATCACAATTACAAAATGTTAAAAAATCTAGATGATCGTAGCACACACAAACTCAAACTATTGTACCCAATATACATAACATAACATGAAATTTACTGAATGTTAGAAGTTCTAATAGTTAAAATAGTTATAAGTAGAGTACAGATCACACTCATAGTCATTACCATCACCATCACCATTACCATCACCACCACCATCATCATCATCATCACCATCGCCATCATCATCATCATCATCATCATTTTGACATTGAGGTTGAGGAGGAGAAAGAGGAGGAGGAGCAACAGCAGCAGCATAAGTCGAGCAGTGGTGCTGTCGAGGGCGCGAAGAAGGGTGTGGACGTGACCCAGAACCAGATGCTTGTTGAGATCTAATGAACTCACTCAGCGTGTTTTGCATCCCACTAACTTGTTCACTCAACTTCATCACTTTCTCTTCTAAATGACGGTTCCTCTCTTCAGTTCGGCGATTTAACTCCGCCATTAAACTTAACTCATTATTCAATTGGGTGACTGTCTCTCGTACATCTAGCTCCTGACTGCCCCTAGATGTTGTTGAGAACTTGAACACATGCTTCAGTTTCACCCCTTCTAAACCTAGTCCATACACGCGCCCATTTTTGTTTAAGTTGCCCTGCACCCACAGCTCCGTCTCAGATGGAATTTCAAATGGCTCGGAGATAGGATCTGTCGAGGATTTGGAATTCCTGATCTGTTCCCATTTCTGTTAATGCTCCGTTTACAAAATAAGTTTAGAGGTATTAAATGTTGCAGATCTAGCAATGCCGACGGAGTAAGAATATTTTAAACACGTAAAAAAATACACGTTACTTACATATGTTTTTTCAGATTTTTTTATCAACCCATGTGTTGTCCCGCTCGTGTTGATGAGTGTCTTTAAATAGCTCTATTGCAGTCGGCTCCCTTTAGAGCTTCTTAGCGTATACAATATGCAAATAAGTTGAAATATGTGGGACTTCTTCGTACATTGCAAAGTAAAACACATACAAAGTACAAAATCTAATAAGTTGAAATAAGTGAGAGTTCTTCATACTTACCAAACGTCTCTTTTGCTGGATGAATGGGATTGAACCACATGTAAGCAAAGCAGGACCTAAGCCATCCTAATCATATTCCGATTTTTCTTCGCTTGTGCACTCACCTTTTGAAATTTTTCGAAAGCCCAGTACTCTTGAAGTGACTTCCAAGTGCTGTCAGACAACCACAGAGGCTGCTTGCCCCTTTTCCTTAGCTCCCCAA
This sequence comes from Selenicereus undatus, assembly GCA_017589665.1. Lineage (NCBI taxonomy): Eukaryota > Viridiplantae > Streptophyta > Magnoliopsida > Caryophyllales > Cactaceae > Selenicereus > Selenicereus undatus. The sequence goes on along the minus strand of JACYFF010031959.1, from coordinate 36,716,390 downwards.
ATGTGTCCTTCAATCTACTAGCCCCCTTTTCCTCAAAGTTCCTCCTAATCTGGGAGTCATGCTCTGGAGCCCAATAGAAACGCTTCTGTAAAATAAAAGTGAGCAAAACATAAACAATATGTTAGTGAATAATATATTTACAGATATAGTGAACTTCTAAATTTATCTTACCTTGAACTCGCCATACCACAGATCCCGTTGTGATTTAGGGACTTTACCCCATGTTGGCCAAGGTTCGGGAAATTTGCTCACAAATATCTTCGTTATTTCAAACACCACATCATATGGAAAGAAGTTGCAAGTAAGAAAGACGGTTACAAATTTGTGTTCACAACAAACATATTTATATGTATGTTTAGCTTCTGAATGTACAAAAGTGGAAATGTATAATCACTTACTCTTTACCATCTGGCCTAATAAGCACCTTGTTGGATGTGCTCCCATGGCTTGAAGCACATTCACTATGATCCCGACTCCTTTGTTCATTGTGTTGTAGAATGACATGTGGTTACCCATAAATGCTCTTTACGTCTGAGAGTTAGGAGGTCTTTGTGACTGGAATAACCACATGTCAGTCTAAAGGAATGTAGCATTTTGAGGTACGTGTTGGGTGAATTGCATGTTTTGGATGCTGTTAGGATTAGGAAAAGCATTTTGAGGGATGTCTTGGTAGTTTTGCCATCCCTGGAACTCTTCCTCTGCTTGGCCACTTTGGTTGTTATGACCTCTTCCCCGAGTTTTACCATGCACACCACCGCGTCCCCGTTGCATACCTGACATCTTTAAGACAATGACAATTGTGTCATTAATTATTCAACCAAGACTACATGCATATGATGACCAAGTGTACATCCATACAACGAAAAATTACATCAATTCAACAAAGACTAGTCATCATCCTCAATTTCATTGTCCTCATCAGAATATTCATGGTCCACAACAACTTCGTCTTCAATATATTCATAATCATCACCCCACAATATATTCATAATCATCACCCCACTCTGTGATGTATTTGAACTCTCAAATGACCAAGTAATGTTATCATTTTGTGGGTTTTTGGTTAAGGAAGAAAGAAAAAAAAAAGATAGGTTCAAAGGTTGTGTTTGAGATAAGCCGAGAGGCGCCACTCAAAACCAATCCTTGGGTGAATTCCTTCACTCTTTTCTAGGATACAGAAATGAATCACCACCTAGAGGAGTTTAGGAAACTAGAACACCACTTGAGTTTGCCAACACTCAAGATATAGAACTAGATTTGCACACTCACTTTGAGAGAACACTCAAAAGCTGAATTGTATTACTTGGAGTTGATTGTAGATGTTTCTTTCAACAACCCTATGCTATGGCCTTTATATAGTAGAGGCCTTACATAATTAAAAGGTATGAAAACACACGAAAAGAATGAAAGAAAAAAACAAGGCAAAATTTCAGCAACCACATTCGGATGCACCAAGGTGAAGTGCTGTGTCTCTTGAAGCCTTTTGGTGTGAATAGAGTGTAGCAGCCAAGGGGGATTCATGCATCCCTACTTCTCACACGTTTTGACCTTGCAAGGGGCGAAGGAACACTGCTAAAGAGGAAGAACAAAGCAGCAATAGCCGAAATGAGTTGTACACAAAAGCCACACGTGTTTTGCCATCAATGCGTTCACACTTGCAGCAAGCCCAACTTCCAGAGGGCATATATCTCAGAATACTAGACTAACTTCAATAATCTTGGGCTTGTTGGAAAGCTCTAGATGTCTATTTTTCAGAGAATGCTCATTTGCTGCATTTAGACCAGTCGATCAAAAGTTATGGCCTAAAGAGTATGGCCTGCCCAAAACAGGACTGCATTTTAGTACTTTATATTGTGGGCTGAAGTTGACCAACCAAATGAACTCCAAAACAAGCGTGGTTGGTCTTGTTAGAAAGCTCTTTTATTAGGATAGATTAATGTAAGGACCATCAGAATTTTGGCCCATTACATTTTCTTGCAAAAGAGTAACAAGAACCGGGTGTGATGAGGATGAACTAGGCGTGAGTTCTTCCGGCATGGTCACGGCTTTTCTGCCTAGTAGATCAAATTCTTTGGCCTCTTTGAGCTTTATAGGGTCTTCCTTGAGCTTAGAAGGAGAGTGGACAAGATGATCTCCATCACTCTGCCTCCGCACCTCCCTCGTTTGCACCTTCCTCATTAACAACTTCAATGCCTTCCTCGTGACTCAACAAAGTTGAAGGAATTGTGTCATTCATCGGTGTCATGTGAGACACATGTTCCTCTTGGAATGCAACTGGTAAAGTGAATTCGTTGTTCAATTTATGTCTGGGTTTGTTTGGTACAACATCCCACCAGTTAGACTTATTTCTTATTCCATTTCGGGTATTTCATGTACACCACTTGCGTTACAGAACTAGCAAATATGAATGGATCATATTTTCTATATCTTCGAGTGACATTCACCTCTACAAATAGACATAGTTTGGGACAACGTGTTCCTCGATGGGTGTTATCAAACCAATCACATTTGAACAACATACATTGTTTGAGCGGCTCTCCAAGATATTCAATGCGAATAATCTCTTAGAGGATTCTATAATAATCGTCCTCATATCCACCTTCCCCGTTCCCTTTAACGCAAACGCCACAGTTGAAAGTCTTTTTCCCTTCACACCTTTTCTGTGTGTGAAATAGAAATCCACTAACTCTAAATGCAGAACAAGATGTAACTTTCCTTAAAGGCAATTGAGCCAAGTGGTACATGTGTGCTTGGCATTTGTCATTGAAGATTTGTACAATTTCAACATACATTAATTTTTACAAACTTGTTCAACATGGGAACCATATTGTGCAAGATGTGCTCAAGCATATGAATATATAACATAAGAGGCAAGTTTACGCTCTTGCTGCTTTTTTGAACCACCAAATAAATTGAGCTTCAATCAAGGCATCTATCTCCACGTCCGTTAAAGTGGGATTTTCTTGTAATTGTTGTTATTTGAATAAACTATGAGAATGATATTCATCAGCACTAAGTTCCCAATTAACTTCATTACAATACAAAAAGGCGCATGTTGGACTTACTCGATATAAGGTTGTACTTCATTATAATTCAACAAAATGTGAAGATGTGCAGTGTGCAACTCTTCATCAGTTAGGTACCTCTGTGTACGACTTCCCACCGGAGTTCCTTGGGTTTGAAAAACTGATAAAGTAGGTTGCATTTGTGGCTCGTCATTGTCATCCTCATTACGTCGACGTCTTGTGCGCATTGAAGGCACATCATTGCCAAAGTAATACGAAGAAAACTGCGATATCTCAAACACCAAGTATGCTTCAGCCATTGATCCCTCAGGATGTGCTTTGTTTTAATCTTCTTCTTAAGCCAATCTAAAGTACTTAAAGTACAAGAACTTATATAAGTATTTCAGTATAACAGTACTGTTGAATTTAGTGTTTTATGATATTTGGATAACTATTTACCTTTCAAATGGATACGTCTATCGATATTGCACTGGACCCCCTAGGTATGCTTCTTCTGCCAAGTGTATAAGCAAGTGCTCCATGACATTAAAGAATCCTGGTGGGAAAACTCTCTCCAATTTACAAAATATGATGCTTATATTGCATTGCATTTCTTGCAGCTTATCAACCCTTAATACTGTTGAGCAAAGATTTTGGAAAAATTCAGTTAACTCAACGAGTGGTTCTAATACATCATCTGGAAGGGCACAAAATGCTATTGAGATAAGCATTTGCAAAAACACATCACAGTCATTGCTCTTCATGTTTTGAAACTTTGCAGATTTCACATCTACGCAGTTTGCAAACTTGGAGCAATATCCATCAGGCATTGTTAGTTGCTGCGCCCACTAACACACCCCCTTTCGTTTGTCCAAAGAAAGGGCATACGTAGCCTTCGGTTTTAGTATTCGGCCATTAACACCGTGTCTGATGTTCAACACACTTCGATCACACACCTCCACCATATCTAGCCTTGCCTTAACATCATCTTTTTTTTTACCAGGTACATCCATGACAGTGTTGATGGTGTTATCATAAAAGTTCTTCTCTATGTGCATTACGTCCAAATTGTGATGTAGTAGTTGGTCTCTCCAATAAGATAACTCCCAAGAGATGCTTTGCTTTGTCCAATTATGATAATTCTCCTTGAAACTTGGGATGATGAAGTCTCCATCAGTGGTTACTTTAGGAAGACTCCAAACCTCTTCATATAGTTTCTCCCCATTTTTTCTGAATGGAGGACCATCGTTAACAACTTTCCCTCTACGAAATGCAGTTCGATTTATTCGAAATGCATGATGTCTGGGCAAGAATCGACAATGATAGACAAACCAGGATGCTTCGCCCCCATGTTTCAAATGTGTTCCTTTCAACTCTCCATACAAACAGGGCAACTTAAAACACCATGAGTGCTCCATCTAGATAACATTCTAAGGGTTGGGAAGTCATTTACTATCCATATTAATGCAGATCTCATAACGAAGTTCTGCCTCATTGAAATGTCATAAGTTTGAACACCATCACATAGCACTTTCAACTCATCAATCAAAGGTTGCAAGTACACATCTATTTTGTTCTTCGGATTTGTAGGCCCAGGTATACTGCAAGTTAAGAACATATACGACGTTGTCATGCATATATCCGGGGGAAGGTTGTAAGGTGTCACAACGACATGCCAAATTCAATAAGGCCGTACAGATTGTGCAAATGGGGTAAACTCATCCGCACGCAAACCAAGTCTCACATTGCGGGGCTTTGAAGCAAAATCTGAGTGTTTGCTATCAAAATGTTTCCATGCTTCACCATTTGAAGGATGACAAAGAACACCATCCTCACGCCTATTGTTATAATGCCACTCCATGTATTCAGCTGTGCTTCTTGAGGCGTAAAGGCATTGCAACCTAGGTATAACTAGGAAGTAGAACATTTTCACATATGGTTCTGGTTTCCCATTATCACCTGACTTCTTTGGCTTCCATCTTGGTGCATGACAAAACTTACATTTCTCAACTGCTGAATCCTCCTTAAAGTACAACATACAAGCATTGCGGGAACAATCAATGGTTTGTACATCTAAACCCAAACTTCGAACCTTCTTTTGCAACTCTGAGTAATTTCTGGGGACACGATTGTCTTCTGGACAACTCTCATACATTAATTGCATCACCTCGTTCAAACAATTTTGAGGCATATTATAATCATATTTGATACTCATCAATCTGACAGCATTTGACAATTCAGTTTGGTTAGAACATCCATCCCATAAAGGTCTCTACGTAGCTTGAACCATATTATGGAATGCCTGAGCTTCTGCATTTGGTTGCTCATTGTCACTAACTTCATTAGTAATCATTACATCATTCACCATTGCTTCAACATTATCCACAAATGGTTCAGTACTATCAACGTCTATGGGACTTGAAACCATGTTGTCATATAAGCTTTATGCGTTGCTACTTCCAACATTGTCATAGGAGGTTGGTTCTACTTCCCCATGAGATATCCAGTACCAATAACCTTTAACAAAACCATTTTATTACAAGTGTAATCTCACGTCATCACGTTCTCTATAAGCTCTATTCTGGTATTTGGCACAAGGACATCTATAATGTCCATTATTTATGAATTCCAATTGACTTCTGCAAATTGATCAAACAATTCAACTCCATCTAAAAATTCTTGTCTATACCTTTTTCTACCTGGTAAAAATCTTTTATACATCCACCGCCGATGGGATGGTCCATCAATATTATCCACTATACAGAATTACAAATGTATACGTTAATTCCTTATTTATAATAATAATGGGCATAATGATTACACTTTTCTTCATACATAGTTACAACAATAATTTACATATGATTGTACTACTTTGTCATGCACCATGTTCAATATGCGATGCATAAAAATAAGATAGTACGACAATTAGGTCAGGATGTAAACCTGTTCAAATGTCTGAAATTGCAGTCCAAACTTATGACATTTGCACCGATAATAACGACATTCACAGCAACAATAACGTATTTTTTTCCCTTTCGCAATATGTTTTCTCTTATGACCCATATCCTTCATATTAATCATCCACATAAATTAAAACTTCAAATATTTATGTTATATATAATAAACGTATTATTATTTACTCTACGTACATAACAATAAATAATATTTACATATTTACCAAATAATACAATTTCATCATCCAACTTCCAATTATTATCCAACATACCTTCATTTGATTGATTACATTTTAGGTACAACATACCAAATAGTCTACTAATTACAAATATTATCTAAATTTTGAAATTAATATACTACAAGTACTTGTACAATACCAACTAATAACTCTACATACTATACAAATAATACGTCACAATATTTCACCCTCCCACATTTTTTATATACTAACATACTAATTTTTCTAAATATTCACTATTAATTGTAACTATCATAAATTCTACGAGTTAGCCACACCAAACATCTACTTCCAATATCAAATTCTCTAAAGTTAAAAATTCAAAACTCCTAATAATAAGTTCCAAAAAATAACATTCAATTAAATTTTTATATCATCCACACAATTATTAATAATACTCAATAATTACTTTCATATTCACATTAACACAACCACATTTCAAATTCAAACTCTATCAGTTATTAAATAAAATTTCTACAACTAACACAAATTACCATATAATTGTTAAATTGTAACTTCAATTTCTCAATTTCATCAACATATCTACTACAACCTAAACAAACAACATTTACATATTAAGCTTTCATATTCACATGAACACAACCAAATTCAAAATCCAAAATCTACAAATAACTCAATAAAATTTTAACAAACACAAATTATCACGTAATTGTTAAATTCTAGCTCAAATTTATCAAATTCATAAAAAGGTTTACTACAAATTATATAAACATCACTTACTTGAATTTGGAAGAGAAAAGTGGTGGTGGAATTAGGGTGTCCAGCTGGTTGGGCAGCGACGGCGGTGCTCTTCTCCTTCTCTCTCGAGGTCGCCCCCTCTCTCTCTTCAGTGTGGGGTGCCGAAAATGAAACCCGAAACACGGTTTTTGGGTTAAAAATATTGTCTGACAGAATATTTCGTCAGACGGTCCGTCGGACGATGATGTCCAACGGAATCTTCGATGGAATATTCTGTTGGACAAGGGAATCTTTTTTAAAAAAATTCCCCCCTTTTTTGCAGAGAACTGGTCAATTTTGACCGGAGTTCCGACAGAATAGTTGTCCGTCAGAATGTCCATCTTCCCTTTTTGCTTTTCCCGTCCCTCCGTAGCCATGTCCGCCGGCCTATCCAACGGCCTCTTTTTCGGTCGGCATTTTCCGTCGGAAAAACAGATTTTTTAGTAGTGTGGTTTGTGTGCATGGAGAGTCTAGTTTCTGAAAATTATTGCCAATAATCATATCATGAGATGGTTAATTAGTAGACCACAGAACTGGTATAATGCATTGAACTTCCCCTAATTCTTTGGATAACCCTTCTGTTCTCTTGTTATGACTCATAATGCTATTGTCCGCTATCCTTACTTGTAAAGGATTCTTGGCTTTTTTCCACATGAATTCTGGAAATAATCCTCTTTTTCCAAAGAATACAGAACAACTACTATCTATGGAGCCACATAATTCATGTTTATTATATCCCTCTAAACATACCTTTATTGGGATATAGATGCTATTAGGATTTGTATTGGTAGCTTCATAGCATATCCCCATAGTCATGTTTTTAACTAACTCATCTTCATAGATTGGCACACTAACAGTTTTGGTTTTGTACTCAATGACTTTTCTATCTAGACGCTTACTTTGGTCTACATTGTCTTGTGGGTTCCAAACTAATTCTACTCATTTCACTAGTCACACTAATTATATCATCTTCTCTAAACTCTTGTTTAGTTGATGAATATCCTTCTCCCCATTCTGATTGTGCACTCATGCTTCTTAGTAATTAAGGTTTAATAGTTATTTTCCCATTCTCATCAATTTTTATCACATTTTTCTTGTTTAATTTAGTCGGATTTGCAAAGCTAGATATCCACAATCTATCGATTTTTATCTCCTGCGGATTGTACTTTATACTTTGAATATTTTGTATTGGAGTAGGACTTTCAAATTTTTCTACTTCTATCATTGCCACCTTCGTCTTTGGATCTATAGCATTATGTAATTTGTAGACAATTTTCTAAAATATTCTCAGTGGGCATCCTCCTCTTTTATATCCATCCCAATTGTTTTTGTCTTAAGGGATAGGAAGTTTTTAGCAAATTCATCTTTTATGCTTACATAATATATAGGTCGATAATTGAATCCTATTGATCCATTACATAACTTGGTCTTAATCCCTGTGATTATTTGATTGTTGAATTTTGTATGTTTGATATCATAAAGAATAGCATAAAGATCTATATCTTTACCATAATATTGTAATGGCGTAATTTGAATTTGGACACTTCCAACATGGATATACCTATACTTTCTATGTTCGTTATGTTTAAAGATATTTTTTCAGTTAATGAGACTAACTTCTCCCGCATCATACTCACAATCTTTTATTCTAAATCCCCTTCCAACAATTCACATATGTACTTACTCTTCAATTGAAAGATGAATTTTTTTATAGATCATGTCTTTCTGAACTACGAGAAAGGCCCAATCTCCTTTGATTCTTCGTTCTCATTGTCTAGAACAAACTCTTCTCCCTGAAGATCACCAAGACTAATCGAGCTACCTTCCATCATATGACTGATTTCTTCATAATCACTTTTTTCATATTTATTATCTGGTATAATTTCAACAATTCCTTGGTTGTTATTTAGAGCTAGGTCTAGTGCCTCTTCCTCATTAAGCTCAAAGTAATCTAGGCTACCTAATGTTTCAATAAGCTTGTTATTCTTCTTATTTTTGCATTCATTAGCATAATGTCCTACTTCTTCACATGCCCACATTTGTAATTGTTTTTCCCTTTAGGACAATAAGTGGCTTTTCTAAAAAATCTTCATTTTTTAGGACTTGGTTTGTTATAATTTTTCTTCTATATTTTTCTCCACTTTGCTTATAAAAGCTCTTTTTCTTAAAAAAATTTCTTTTTCTTCTCCTTTTAGGTTCCTTTCCCCATTGGTGAGAAGAATCCCAATAGGCTAGAAACTGCTTCTTATTTTATTTTTGCTTCTGGAGATCAAGACATTGATCATTGACCTATTTTCTTAAATAAGATATTCTTCAACCAAGGGTTATGAATGACATCTGCTCTTTCAAGCTTTAATTATGAAATTTATCGAATATGGCAATTTGTTACAGAGCATACGAAGATTAGGCTCATTATGTCCAATTTTGTAATAATATTGACTAAATTCAGCAATATCATTCTCCATATGCCTCATATCCCATAACGCTGTATTATTAATCTTTCTTTACCGTTCTCTCGCTTTTTCTTCGGAATCAAGTTTAGCTCTGATAAACTCAGTTTTGATTTTCTTGCGCAAGTTTTTGAACATTGCAACCAGGGTTTCCATCATTCTTAATTTATTTATACCGTTTTCATTTAATGAATCATACCAGTCATTATACAACGTCAAAAAAACCATGTTTGATATAATTCAAGAAATTTCCTGCTGTTCAAGTGGTATTTAAATTTAAGACATTATTCATTCCTCATTTCCAGTGCTCAAATATCTCTTCTCTATTACGAGCTTCTTTGATTTTTAAGATGTATTATGTTTGGCTAATTGGAGTAAAGACAATTTCTTCAAATGTTGTAATTTTCCTTGGGACAAACCCAGATGAAAAATTTGTTGTACGTCCAGCTGGAACATATCGAGGTTCCATAAAATGAGTGTTTGTTCTAGAGGGTTCACCAAATTCTTCAGGCTTGAGAAGAACATTGTTAACTAGATTGGTCTCTATTTCTCCTAAGTATAGCTCTTCTCCAATCTCATTGATCTCATCTTCAAAAACCAATTTACCATTTTTTTATCCAGTTTTCTTCTAACTTCTTCAAATGGTAACACATTAAGATCTTCAAACTTAATTAGGTTCATCTGCTGATATATTTCTTCTCTAATTGGACATTATTTGTCTCTTCATTATCATCAGATAATACATCCCATTTATCAATAGTTGCGCCCATAATTTTGTTTAATTCTTCTGGGTTTTGTTATCTCTCAAACATATCCCGTAGTTCGCCAAGATTATACTGTTTATACTCCATTGCCTTCTTCTTTCTCTGCAAATGAAATGGATTTTTGTTTTTTTTATTTTGGAGATGATATTTATGCTGAAATGGAGTATTAATACTTAAAGTCGATTTCCCACTATGCCTGATTTTGTTAACTAAAGAAAGATGGATTACAGATAATTACTTCTTAATCTCCTTAACTTCATTCTTAATTTTCGCTAATTCACCTTTTAATTCTAAAACAATATCAATAATATAGTTTAATGGAGTTACTGAAGTGGTTCCTTCTGGTGAGTAAACGATATGTGAATAGTTAGGAGTAGGGCAATTAGGTGATGACTCAAGCATTGAGCACAATTAGTTAGCTTAAGTATGCATTAATTAGCTTAATAATCGTAATTATCTTTTGTCACGTGGCTCTGATACCAGATTAAAGAGGGCCTCGAGAAGTACTTATGAGAAAAATTACACATGCACTAATTTAAAATTTTTAGTTTTTAAGGATTGGGGTTATAATTACAAATATGAAAAGTTTTAAGAATTATATAAAAGTTTCAATACTGATTTGTCCCTGAAAGTTAATTGCACAATTACTCAATGGTCCTAGCAGTGAACTTTTTGAAAAGCTCATCCTGTAAATGAATACACCAAAGTTCGATGGTCCCAAATGTAAATGACTCACAATTATCCTGAAAAACAGAAACATGAATTATTTTATTCTTCCTAAGAGTATCCAAAACTCGTATGCCACAATGACCCTATCTTCGATGTCGAACTTCTCTAGAATCATGCAAAATTAACCAATGTAGGAACATACTTAGGAAGAACCCTAAGGGAGACTGGATAAATGTCATCTTTTTTGTTGCTAGGCCCCTATAAAAGGACTTCAATTATGGTGTTGTCCTTGACACAAAAGGTGAAATCAAAAAATTGAACATGATAATTTTTCTCATTACACAAACGATGCACAGGAATAAGGTTGTGTTTGAGTTAAGAAACATGTAGCACAAAATTCAGTGTCAGTAGCCTATGACGAGTTTGAATACATAAATTTCCAATATTGGCAATAGGCAATAAATTACCATTACCAACTTCAACTTGAAAAGAACCTAAGTACAGACTTTTAGAAGATAGCATACTTTCATTTGGAGTCATATGGGGTGTCGCTGCAGAGTCTGGATACTAAAGGGTTTCAGTACGCTCAATAGGTGTAAAACAAGCCATGGCAGGAAAATTGTTAGTGCAACAAGTTTGATAACGAAAAGAACAAACAACAGTATTCTGGCTAGGAGAGTGAGAGATCTGACAGTTAACATTAGGACCAGAACCCAACAACCCTTCAAATGCTTCATTACCTACACATGGACCTAACAAAAATTAATCTAACTCAAAAATTCGACCCGAACCCGCCCGAAAGTTTTAGGTTTTGAACACTAGGACTAGATAGAAAACTTTTGTTTAGAGAAATGTTTTATAACTATCACTTCTCTTTACAAATTAGACAATATTACCTGTTCTTTCCGAAATTCATTCTCAGAAAATAACATCACATACAACTTATAAATTGAACAATTTTAGAAACGGGCATAAAATATCTAGTGTTAAGAAAATCAATTCAGAATAACACAAGTATTAATAATGTGCAAGTCATACTATTATATTCGTAGTGAATTGAATACGTCTCATTGCATTTTAACAAATATTCCTCTATAAAAATCTAAAATTTTGATGTTATAATTAATAAATAATTATAATATTTTGTATGTTTATGATTTTCTTTCATTTAGCTTCTTTCTAATTGGGCTCGAACTTGATTCCAGTGTTGGAAAATGGACCAGTTTGTGATCGTATTAGGATCGGTCCACTAATAAAGCATACATGATTTGGAAATGGTAGGTTAATTAACAAAAAATCGAATCATTAAATGGGTTATTAACGGGTCAAACTGCTCCAACTCATTATCATGGTTCAGATGGGTTGGCCCATGAATGGTCCAACCTATTATTAATATTTAATATATGGAACAACCCACTCAAACATGTTAGTGTCTACTGATATGGCATTCATATATCATATTGAAAATTTTAAATGTTTTTTATATTCTTTTAAGAAATTCATAAGTGCTCAATATGTATATCATTTTAGGGCCATTTTGAGTCATTTTTGGGAGAATATTGTGCTCATTGTTATTATTTACTCTCTTATTCTCAATTTATGCTTGGGTATAGTTGTTTGATGTGTTTTGCAGGATTATTAGCCTTTTTACCCAGCATTTTTCCTTTAATAGCTGTATTTTGACCTCCCCACAATCATCCATGTTATGCCACAACCGTAGAGTAAAGAAGGAGCAAAAATCTAATTCTAGCAGAGGCCACGGTTAGCCCATGATATCTGTAACTGTTGTATCTTCGTCTTCCTTTGGCTGTGTGGCAGAGATCAAGCGAGCTCTCCTATAAATAGCCTCATTTTGCAACAGTAGAGAGCACCCCTTGAGCATTTCCAAGCAAAGCAAAAGCATAGAATAGCAAAGATCAGTGCTTTAGTTTCTTTCTTAAATTTTGTAGTTTTTAGTTTGGTCATTGTATTGGTGTGAGTCCTGAGTGTGAGAGTTTATTCTTAAGGCGGTTTCGAAGCCCTTGGTTGAAGGCCATCTCAGTCAATCGCCTTCTCGCTCAGATTTCTCCAATCGTTGGTTAGTTTGTTAATCTTTTATCATGTCTGAGTAGTTTTCTTTAGTCTAGGGATTTAGTAGTTTGTGGAATTGTCATTGGATCATATTTTAATCTATACAATTGTGCTTATTTTTATAATTAGTTTGATTTTGTTTTGTCAAGTGTTTAGATTGTTGTGAGTTGATTTTTGGTCGAAATTTGCTTGCACTATTCAAATAATCAAGTGAAAAACTAAAAGCTGACATTTGGTTGTTGGATTGCTTGATTAGACTTAACATAACTTCGTCTCGAAACAGAGATTTGCATGTTAAGAGGGCTAGTAAGTAATCGAAGATATTTAACATGAATTAAGATAAATTAGTTTGAAAGAACAACTTCCTCTTAGTTTAGGCAAATTTAGTTAATTTGGAAAGAATAGACTGAGTTTTTGAAAAGATTAAAATTCCTCGAATTTAACCAATTAAGAAGAAAGCACACGATTATTATTTTTGATCCAATTTCCTTTCACAACTACGAGAATTCCTAGACATTTTTCTCTTATTGATTTAGAAAAGTTTATTTGCTATTGTTAAATCAAATCCACTTGAACGAGAATTTTACTTAGCACATTCTGATAGGCAAGACTCAGTAAGTTACAATTAGTCCATGAGGAACGATATGTTTTATCTATACTACGACTACCCGTGCGCTTGCGGCGTTAGTTGATCAGAAATTATAATTAGATTCTGATTATTACAAAAAGACAAATAACTCACTAAAAAGGAGCTTCAAACCCCTTGAGTTGACCTGAAACTCGTAAAACTAAAATACAGCCGCCCGTATTTTACCCGAACCCGAAATACATCCGACCCGTATTTTATCCGAACCCGAATACACACGACCTGAATTTTATTTGAACCCGAATACACACGACCCGTATTTAACCCACCCGCCCGAGCTGACAAGTCTACCTGCAGATAACGATTTAGTAAAGAAGTAAAAGTACATTGGATATTAGACAATGACTAATCTGAATCACATAAAATAAAACATGTAGGCACACCCTTATTGTTGGAGGTTGTCTGAGACAGTGAGAGGTGTTCTTGTTAGTATTATTCTTTCCTCTGTTGTTGTTTCTATTATTCTTGCCATGATTGCTCCTGTTGTTCTTGCCTGACTTTGATTAGATGGACCTGCCTAGGATTAAATCCACTTTCACTCAACGAAACAGTACTAGCAGCAAACGCAGGATGAGTCAGAGACCCATTATTATGTCGTTTGAGGAACTGAACATGTTGTTGTTGAACCAGTGGCTTGTTTCGAACATCATCAAATGTGAGCATACTATGCAACTGATGCACTGCAACTGAGTTAGTGCATCTACAATACCATCAAAATTAGAATCCAAAGCATTGAGGGTATATTGGATCAAATCCATGTTAGAAATAGCATATTAAATAGCAGCAAGTGAGTCTGCAATGTTTTTGATACCACGAAGGAAATCAATCCATAGGCTAAGTCTCAAGCTTTTCAAGATTCATCAACAACCACTACGGATCCATTGCACGAGCCAGACTTGCAGAGTTGAAATAGGATTTTTAAGAAGTTGCCAAATAGCCAATGAATGTGGGAAGTCTCGAACCTCAGTTAGATGGTCTTTAGAGATCGTGGCAAAGAGCTAGGCACGAATCAACTTATCCAAATGCACCCAAAGTGTGAATGCAAGACTCGGTTGAGGCATGTCAGGCGAGATGAGGATTTGTGATGACGGTTGACTAATCATTCTATCAACAAACTCGTGAGAAAAGTGGTTACAAAAGTTTTTATGTTAATTGTCCATAGGCTAGGGTTACTAGAGAGTAACCCAAGAAGGAGAGAGAGAACCACACTCCACATCAATCACCAAGCATTCCACTCGGCACGGTAGCAGCCGGGTGCATGCCAAAACCAAATGAAGCGCTGAGTGGCGGCAACCAACCTGACGTCAACAGCATGAAGATGCTATGTGGGACCATTGGCTATGGCGACTGTGGCGGTAAGGACCCAATGTTGGAAGTCAATGAGGAGGAGAACAAAATCTCAGGAAGCGAAATCAGCGAAAGCGAAGATTGCTATAACGTGAAACCTGGCAATGGGAACATGATGGGTGAAGTAGCCTTGATGGGTCGAGGAGACCCATCATTACACACGGGTAGCGTTTGAGGGCTTTCATTACCGCATGGAAGTGAACCTAGGGTTCACGCAAAGAGAAATCTAGGGTTTACATGATCAGTATGGCTTTGATAACATGTGAGGTTTTGGGAAGTATTTGGCTCGCCCAATATGGGATCGAAGCGCTCTATTATATAAAAGTAAAAATAGAATGATTTTACATTATAGTCCTTGTCCTCTATTAATATGCTTTGAAGTGACTTGTTAATTCAAAGGTGACTAATAGCTCATTTAGCAATGATCTTTATTTCAATGATCCCCAAATAAACTATTAGTCACCCCACTACTAAAAGTCACTGTAAAAGCATCCTTTTCATGATATACCTTATGTGAGACGGTCTCACATAAGACTTACTACTCACTTTTTTTCCTCTCTTTTTATTCCTGTTTATGTTTTGGTCCTCCTTGTAATAGCCTGACCCTAAATCATGTTTATTTATTTAATTAAGTCATGTTATTACTTTTCTCACATTTAATTATCGCATTTAATCATCCCGGTTGGGAACATTTCATTGGGGTCCCACTTTGCAATTCTAGTTTTATTATCGTAATATTTTGAGTGAATCGATGGCTAGCCCTAATAAATATGTTTTAAAGGATTAAATTATTTTTTTATAACGACCCAAAAATTTAATTTCGAGCTATAAAAAAATTTAATTGCGTAAAGTGTATTTTCTTTGGGGCCTAAATTCATTTAGGCCTAATTTTGGCCCAACAAGTTACTGCCCATTTGCTTAGCTAATTATCCTCAATTATACCTAATTATCATTTGCCAAAAGATTCTTTTGGAGTTTAAAAACTCATCCAAATATCATCTAAGTCATTTTCTACCAAGTAAACTATCAAAATATCAAGCTTTTCTCTCACCTCCTCTCACCCCACCCCACGGCCAGCCAGCCTGCAACCAATTCCAATTGCTGTTGTGTTGCTATGACACCACCAACCACCATTGGAGAGCCACCAGAGAACCACCAGCCACCTCCACTAACCCCCAAACAACACATACACATCCTTTTCTAGTTCAAAGTTAGTAAACCCCAACACTCTTCTAGTTGATTTTTAGTTTTGATTCTTGTTTCTATTGATTTTGATTGTTGATCATGTAATTTTGATAGAAATAAGAATTATTATGATGTTTTAATTGTTGGTTAAGCATGAAAGCATGCAAGGGTTGAGGTTGTTCATGATCATGCAAGCTTAAGTTTGAAGTGATGGATTTGGATGGATTTGGATTGTTTTGTATTTGATTTTGTGATCTTTGCCATTAGTAATAGATGTCATGATGTTTATGTTGATTCTATATGAGTTTAAGTGCAAGTACAAGTTGGTCATAAGCTAGGGTTTTAGTGATCATGCATGGATTAATTTATTTTTAGCTTCAAATATGTTGATTGTATATAATTGGATGGAAAATGAAACTTGGATGTGTTGTTTAATGCCTTGAGGTGATTTTTGCAAAAAAGGGGTGGGTTATGGAAAATTTATTCAATTGATTAAATAGGATATTTTGTACATTTATGCAAGTAAGTGAGATTATGGATGTGTTTTAAGTGTTTTTATAAAGAGAAGAATTAAAAAATAGATGAAGATGATTATGGAGTAAATTTGAGTAACATGGCTTTGTTAGGTGATGATAAGGAACAAATCATTAGTGATTTTAAAGAGTGATTTTAGAGGGAAATCATATGAAGAAAACGTTAAGAACATGAGCAGTAGTGCTACGAATAGACTCAAAACAGGGCTCCCTTTACGAATAAACTGGTAATGTTCAGTCCATCGGAAAATTGTGATTTTTGGTGGATAGATAGATCAATGAGTTATTTTTTAAATGCCTTTGGAATCACTTCATTCCGAGTTTTTCGGAAAAAATTTATAGCCAATTTACTAAGACTATGCAGCATACGCAGAAGTTGTGCACAGTTTTGTTTAAGCCCAATTTTAGGAGTCGTGTTGTGGTAATAGGTTTCTCACTGTTAATAAAAGTGTTGCGGAAATTCTTAAGTTTTTACTATTAGGGTTTTAAGGCTCAATTTGATGTCGATGATGGAAGATATGAATTCTCTAAAGTGGACCTTGAAACAGTAATATGAGAGAGGAAAGAAAT
Organism: Selenicereus undatus; assembly: GCA_017589665.1. Classification (NCBI taxonomy): domain Eukaryota; kingdom Viridiplantae; phylum Streptophyta; class Magnoliopsida; order Caryophyllales; family Cactaceae; genus Selenicereus; species Selenicereus undatus. The sequence continues at coordinate 36,699,220 of JACYFF010031959.1, read as the reverse complement.
CATAAGATTTGGAGATATTATCAGGAGTTTCTAAATAATTATGGATATTGCAAAGAAATTACAACGTTTAGTGAGTTTAGCAACTTCGATTGTGTATAGAAGCTTACATGGGTTGGAAAACCGAGTTAAATGGGCATGAGAATGAAATTTGAAAAGTGGAGAGAGTACTAACTCAAGATCAGTGTCTATCAGGCCAAGTTAGGGTTATATGAGCTTTCCTGAACCTCATTACACTCCTCTAGGCATTAAATCTTTTATTATCCATTTTAGCAATATCAAAAACTCATATTCTATCTATATCCATTAAAGTCTTTTCATTATCACCTTACTTATTTCATTTGGTCTATTTTGCTCTAACTTGTTTTACTTCGAGCTCAATGACCTTAACTTATTTAGTTTTCAAATCATTTTAGTGTAACTTACATTATATTGAATTGTTTGAATTGTGGATGCCCTTTTTAATTAATCAATTTTCATTAAAGTTACAAATTATGGGAGTGAAAGTTGTTTACTAACTGCGTTTACCTATAATTATATTTCTTAAATAGAAATGGAGCCTAGTCTATCGTTTCTCATTGTGTATACGCATTATCAAGTGAGATTACATTTGAAAGACTCCAGATACATCTATTGCCTATATCTTTAGAAATCAGAGTTTATTTATCAAAGTTATCATGTTTTGGTAAGTACATCAATGAATCAGTTTACGCAATGACTGCAAAGCTTGTCGTAGAGTTGCAAATTAAACCACTATTTTAACTTATAAAGAAGATTTAGAGAATAGGAAAGTAGGGATCGATCCCACAAAGAAAATTTTTTATAGTAAGCTAGTTTAAGTCTAATTACATTTACTACTCTAATTTATTTTACTTTCTCTTTATATTACAAAAAACAAATTAAATTAAACAAGTAATAAAATGGAAAAATTACTTAATATTGCCCCTAAATATTCTAAATTTAATTCTATATATAAAAATAGTAAATAGCTATCCTAAATATTCAGGAAAAATAAAAACAGAAATAATCACATAATATTAGACTGATAATTAAAACAGAAAATAACAAGCAGAAAATTAATATTAAAAATCACAGAAAGTACTCTAAATTAATATTGTTCAAGTTTATAACTTTATATCTCCAAAATTATATGTAATTAAATTCAGAAAAATTAACACAAAAAATTAAATATGAAATTAGAGAACTAATAAACTGCACTAATATAATACGAAAATAAATTTACAAAGTAACCAAATTTTAAGATACAATTTTCTAGACTTAACAAAACCTAAGAACGTAAAATAAAAATTAAAAACGTAATTTTCAGATTTATTGTAACAAAAAAACCTGCACGTATTACATTCACAAAATAATTCTTAAAAATTATGAAATAATTTTCACAAATTCCAAAATTAATTAGTAATATATTAGGATACTAAATAAATCCTAAAATGAAATAAAATACCAAAAAAAAAAACAAAAGGAACTATTTTTAGTCTAATTTCTATCAAACCGGTGAATAAATGGCAACAATAAAATAGAAAATAAATCTGAATATTATAATCATACTAAAAACCAAAATATAACTAATCTAAAATTACCAAGACACTCCTAAAAGACTACTCTTTTGGAGGGTTAAACGAAACTTATATTAAAGCTTATAAATTGAAGAATTAAAATTGACAAACTAGATAAATTAACTAAAAAGCAAGAAATAATTATCAACGATACCAAATTTATGAAAAATACTTAGCATAATCTATATCCAACATGGAAATTAATATTTATCATCAACAAGCAAATCGATTAATCTATGAGTTAGACTGTTGAAGACACCCAATAGCGAATCTTCCCCGTTTTTCCTTATATTATAAACTATTTAGGTCAGCCCTAATATAAACCCCCTAGTGTTGATAATCCTATTACCAGAACAAGGTCAAACTAGAGCATTAAGTATTAAAAAAATATTATTTAACGTCTTGTAACCAATTTATCAGTAAATTGATGTAACAAAGATCTATAATCATTACCTAATTAAAAGAGATGGGTTTGAGTCATCCATGATTAATTAGCGTGATACTTATGCCTAAAAGACTATAATGTTTACGTATTAAAGCCTTTTAAACTATCATATGAATTCGTATTAAACTAATTAGCATGCATTCTAATTAATCTGACGCGAATATCATAAAAGATAAATACTAATCGTTATAGAATCATGAATAAAAATCAACTAGACAATAAAGCATAAAACTTGTTTCAAAATAATTAATTTAGCATGGTCACAAATAAATCATACTAAGTACATAAAAATTACTCACACATATAGTAAACTAAATTACAATAACTAAACAAAGATTTCATGTTTAATAATATAATGACTTCTAATTACTTAAACAAACACCAAAAAAAAACAAAAAAAAGATAGTACTCTAGTGGGGACTAAAGACATAAGGTGGCGTGAAGATGATGACGAAGATCGATGATGGAAGGTGATGATAATGATGATCAAGATGCTTGATTATGGGTTTTGGTGATGATGATCAACGATGATGATGGAGAAGATGTTGGTGATGATGTGTGTTAGGTGTGAGAAGTAGAGATGGGGTGTGTTACGATGATGATGATGATTATGAGGATCTGATGGTGGTGATGCTGCGTATGGTTTGCTGATGATGAAGATATTAGGGTAAGAGTGAGGGTGTGAGATAAAGAATGTGGGTGGCGTAAGGGTTTTTTTTATAATATTATTCTACTAGGGTTTTCTCTTTGGACTCCTTCTCTTCCAAGTCTTCTAATTTCTCTTTATTAGGAGCAATAAATTTGTAATCTTAGCCCAAATAAATCATTATGGAATAATATTTTTTCATAAATTATTATTTTTGGACTGACTTGATAACTTAGCGTGTAAAATTCGAACTTCGACGTCTTCTCTTCTCCTCTTTATTTTATTAATTCTTAACCTGAAAAATATATAAAATAAAGTAAATTAAATGAAATAATACATATAATATAATTAAAATAATTATTAAAATAATACATGATTTATGACTTAATAAATTCCCCCACACTTAGTCTTTAGACGTCCTCGTGCGAAGAAATCTGAGACTCGACCTAAAAACTGAACCTCTTTCTTTCTTATAAAGCCATGCATAAATATGACGTTTATACTAGGCATTGGCTTGCTTTAAAACCAGTTTCATTCAAAAATTAATTAGTTTTCGTTCCAACAAGTAAATAACTAATAAACATCTAACTACCATCAAAGAGTTTCTTCATCAGCCTCACAACATTTCTTTAATGAGGTAACAAGAGTAATAATCATCCATCTCTTTTAAGCACGCATACACCGACCAAGAGGTCTAAAAAGTTTACGATAGAAAAATTGAAGCACGGAATAGCTATAGAGACAGTTGCATTAGAAGGATTAACTCATTGAAATTGATTCTAAACTTGCCTTGCAATTTTATTTTTTATTTTTTTTCAAACTCCAATTGCACACATATTCAAGACCCATATAGGGTCTTAGAAATTAAACACTCCATCTCTCACACTAACCCGAATAGAGGTGCTTGAGTTAACAATTTATTCTCATCACTATTTTATTTATTTATTGGCTATTAGTTTGGTATGTCATTGATCGGCCCAAAACGGGGCATGACTCTTCTAATCATGGGTTACTCCATACATAAGGCTCAACTTGAGACCTAAAATTAAGGAGAAAAGGCGCCGAGTCACCTACTCCTGCCCACGTTGGTAATCTAACTTTTTTTTCTTTTTTTTTACAAGACAAGAAAAATCACAATTTTAATGAGTTATTCTACTGATTCAATAGCCTAGGAAATGGATTAGGTCATTTTATTGTCTCAGCAGCGGCTATATAACATGATCAAATAAGATGGGTAATCATGAGAATTACTCATTACAGAGATATATGAGGATCAACTCAAACTTCTCTGAATGACAGTTAGTATGCTCAGAAGTCTTCACTCATAGAAGAATAAACTAAAAATAGATTAAAAAAAAATAAAAAATTTTAAGGATGCAAGAGCATAATGCATTATTTATAGGCCTGTCAAATGGGTCATTCGGTTCAGGTACAGATCGGTTCAAGTTCGGGTCGGGTCATGTTCGGGTTAAGTGATATTTCGGGTTGTTTCGGTTTGGGTTAGGTATGGATCGAGTCTGGTCGATTTCAGGTCAACCAATGTTTGGTCAAATACGCTCGTCATGCCAAAACAAGCAATTTTGTAGAAAATTTTAGGTCGGGTATGGTTCGGGTCCGGTCAATTCGGGTTTCGGGTCCACTTTCGGGTGAACATATTTTAGGTATCGGGTCAGGTATGGGTTCGGGTCGTTCAGTTCGGGTTTCGGGTCTCGGGTCATTTTTGCCAGGTCTAATTATTTATAAGAAAATCACAAAAAAAAAATTTACTTCTTTTTTTTTTTAAGAATAAATACTGCATGAACTAAATGTAGGATGCACTCCCTCCCCACTTAATTCATGCATTGTCCCTAATGCATGCAAAAAGATAGAAATAATGAAGATAAAAGTAAAACTAAATGTATACTTCCCTACAAAACGTCGGGTTACCTCTCAACCAGCGCCTTTGTTTACTGTCGTTGGCTCGATGCAAGCTAGCTCATGGATCCTCTAGTCAAATCTCCTCCACTAAGCATACTTGATCTCCTTCATAGAAGTACTTTAGCCTGTGACCATTTACTTTGAAAATTTTGTTAGTAGGAAATGATTTAATCTCAACAACACCATGTGGATAAGTCTTTACTACTATAAAAGGTCCTAGCCATCTAGAGTTCAACTTACCAGGAAAGAGTCTCAATTTTGAATTGAATAACAACACTTTTTCACCCACCTGAAATTCTTTCCTACTGAGCTTAGCATCATGAAAAGCTTTGGCTTTACCTTTGTAGATCACTGAATTGTCATAGGCTTCCAGGCGAATCTCTTCTAATTCCTGCAATTGTAACTTACGCTTTTTCCCTACTAGGTCATAATCTAGGCTATACTGCTTTATAGCCCAATATGATTTATGTTCCAACTCTGCAGGGAGATGACATGCTTTACCAAAAATTAACCTATAAGTTGACATATCTATAGGTGTCTTATATGTAGTCCTATAGGCCCAGAGAGCTTTATCTAACCTAAGACTCCAATCTTTCTTATCTGGTCTAACAAGCTTTTCTCATATGCCTTTGATCTCTTTATTGGAGATTTCAGCTTGGCCATTTGTTTAGGGATGGTAACCAGTAGACACCTTATGAGTTACATGATATTTGGCTAGCAATGCACCTAAAGCTCTATTGCAAAAATGTGCTCCCGATCACTAATGATTGCTTTAGGAACTTCATATTGTGAAGACTGAGAGATTTAACATGTTTCAGTACAGTTTTAGCATCATCGGCTCTAGTAGCCATAGCTTCAATCCACTTAGATAAATAGTCAACAAGCATAAGCATGTAAGTAAAACCAAAAGAAGGGGGAAAAGGTCCCATAAAATCAACACTCCATACATCAAAAATCTCACAAACATACACATTATGCAGAGGCATTTGATTCCTTCTAAATAAATTGCCTGTCTTCTAGCATGCTTCACATCTTTTCCAAAATTCATAGGCATCCCTAAAAATAGTAGGCCAATAAAATCCACATTCAAGAACTTTGTGTGCCATTCTTTTGGGTCCAAAATGTCCCCCACTTTCAGAAGAGTAACAGAAAGTTAAAATTAAATGAAATTCACTATCATCTACACACCGCCTTATAATCTGATCTCTACAAAACTTCCATAAATATGGCCCATTCCAAACATAATATTTAGATTGAGCGCTTACCTTCTCTTTTTAGGCTCTAGACAAGTCTATAAGAAAGGTTTTGGTCACTATATAATTAACTATATCGGCATACCAAGGCAGCTTAGTAGTGATAGCATATAAAGTCTCATTAGGGAAATAATCGCTTAATGGATTCCCACTCTCCCCATTGTCTAGTCTACTTAGATGGTTCGCTACTAAAATTTCAGCTCCTGGCTTATCTTTAATTTCCAATTAAAATTCCTGCAGTAGAAGGACTCATCTAATCAATCTAGGTTTTGAGTCATTCTTACTTAACAGATGTTTAATAGTAGAATGATCAGTATAAACAGTAACTTTAACACCCAATAGATAAGGATGAAACTTTTGTAAAGCAAAAACAACAGCATACATTTCCTTTTCTGTAGTAGTGTAGCTACACTGTACTGGGTCAAGAGTTCTGGAAGCATAATAAATCACATGAGGTACCTTCCCTACTCTTTGACCTAAGACTGCCCCTATTGCCTTATCACTAGCATCACACATCAACTCAAAAGGCAGGGCCCAGTTGGGGGTTTGTACTATAGGAGTGGTGGTCAATGGCAACTTCAATTGGTCGAAAGCTCTCCTATAGTCCTCATTAAAATCACATAAAGCATCTTTTGCAAGTAAAGCACATAAAGGAGAGGCAATCTTAGAAAAATCCTTGATAAATCTCCTATAAAACCCCAACATGACCTAGAAATGACCTCACCTCCTTGACACACTGTGGATAGGGCAAAGATTGAATGATTTTTACTTTAGCCTTGTCAACCTCTAAGCCCTTAGACGACACTACCTGACCTAGTGCTACTCCATGTTCCACCATGAAATGACACTTTTCCAAGTTAAGCACCAAATCAGTCTCAATGCAACGCTTAAGTACTAACGTAAGATGATGCAAGCACTCATCCAATAAATCACAATGTACAGTAAAATCATCCACGAAAACTTCCATAATTTTGGTGACAAAATCAGAAAAAATACTCATCATATATCTTTGAAATGTAGTAGGAGCATTACATAGACCAAACGATATCCTTCTAAAAGCATAAGTGCCAAAAGGATAGGTAAAAGTGGTCTTTTCCTGATCTTTAGGAGCTATAGGAACCTGAATATAACCTAAATAGCCATCTAGAAAGCAATAATGTGACCTCACAGCTAGTCTCTCTAACATTTGGTCCATAAAGGGCAATGGAAAATGGTCCTTCTTTGTGGCCTTGTTAAGCTTCCTATAGTCAATGCACACTCTCCAACCACTCTGGACTCTAGTAGGAATTAACTCACCTTCCTTGTTCTACCCTACAGTTGGTCCCCCATTTTTAGGAACTGCATGGATATGACTAACCCACTCAGAATCAACGATAGGGTATATTATTCTAACATCTAACGACTTAAGAATTTCTTTTTAAACTACCTCCGTCATAGGTGGATTTAGTCTTCGCTGAGGATCTCTCTTAGGCTGAGCATCTTATTCTAGTGTGATTTTATGCGAACATAATGTGGGGCTAAGTCCTTTAAGGTCTGTTAAACTCCACCCTAATGCTTCACTATGTTCTCTAAGCACCCTAATAAGTTTATCCTCTTGTTCAGATGTAAGTATATTAGAGATAACAATAGGTAAGGTCTCACCATCCCCGAAATAATCATACTTAAGATTTTCAGGCAATGGTTTTAGTTCTAGCTTAAGGGGTGAAATGCGAGAGGGTAGTATCTTCATGTGATTTTCAGGCAATTCTAGCTTTGTAGGTCTGTCAACTACATGCAATTGCAACAAAGACTCTATGCTGCCCACTAACTCATTATTAATTTGGTAAGGCACATTATGAAACACAAACTGATGCCAACCTTGAGTAAGTACAGTTAACAAGTCATCATCATGAGACTGTTCATAAACATCTTAGGACAATTCATCAACCACATCAAGTGCACACAAATAATTCACGTCAGTAGGAAATCTCACAGCATAAAAAATATTGAATTTAATAATTTTACCATCAAATTCCATAGTCAGTGTTCCTGCATGCACATCTATTTTTGTCCTAGATATTTTAAGAAATGGTCTACCAAGCAATATGGGAACATCATAGCATGCATTGCCCAAGTCCAACACATAAAAGTCAGTAGGAAAAACAAGCTCATTGACTTGGACTAAGATATCTTCTAAAACTCCATCTGGGTATGCATTACTCCTATCAACTAACTGAATGGTTAAATTAGTTTTCTTTAACTCTCTTAAGTGTAGTTTGTCATAAATGGACCTAGACATCATATTAATGGAAGCTCCTATATTAAGCATAGCTTTATCAAAGGAGAGGTTTTCAATTTTACAAGGAATAGAGAATACACCCGGGTCCTTACATTTAGGGGGAAGCTTCTTTTGGAAAACAACAGACACATTTTTCCCTACACTTACCTTTTCATTCCCTTTCAGTTTTCGTTTTGCAGTACAAAGCTCTTTGAGGAACTTAGCATAACGAGGCACCTGCTTTATGGCATCTAGGAGAGGAATGTTGATCTCTACCTTCCTAAATGTTTCTAATATTTCTTGGTTTGCCTCATCTACCTTAGGGGTTTTCCCTCTCAGTCTACTGGGAAAAGGTGGTAATGGCTCGCAAAGTTCCTTCTTATCCTCACCTACTTCTTTAACATTAGAGGTGGTGTCTTGATCTTGGTTAGATTCAGGTTTGTTAACCTCTATTTCATACTCAACCTCTTTATTCTTCCTAGGTCCTCTAACTCTTTCTTACTCCTAAGTATCATGGCACTCATTATTTTCTTCGACTTTGGGAATAGTTGAGATGGAAATCTATGTTGTATTTGAGCTTGGAGGTTGCTAACTGTTGAATTTATGAGTATACTTCCACAAGAGGGGGGTGAATTGTGGTGTCTGATTTTCGCGTTATAAGTAACAAATACCCTGACAGAGGTTGTTCTCAGATGACGAACACCCTGTTGACTTGTTTGCAGGGGGTGTTTTCAGATATTGCAAGTGCGAAAATCACCAAGATAAATGCGGAAATAAAGCACACACAATTTTTTACATGGAAAACACCTCTAGCCCAACTGAGGTGTGAAAAACCACGACCTACCTCGTGTAGGCTTTTAACCACTTCACTATAACCGGGCTTAACTCGTTACAAATGTAACACACCTTGTTACAACTTGCAACCACGTAACCTTCTTCCCTAAGAACGGTTACACCACGTCCAAATCTCACCAGATTGGACACGTCCAAAGTCCACACGACTAAGGACCACTCACTCACTTTTCTGATCCAAGATTAGGGTTGAAAACACCTTACTGGGGGTGCTTCTCACTAAGCAGATGTAAGGTACACTGAAGATCCTATTATGCCAATGGTTTGAAAACTCAAATTAACACAGCTTGTCACGGTTTTTCTTTGCGAATTGAAACTCAATAAATCTTTTCTTACTTTTGAGTAAAAACCGGGTTTTCAGAATTTTTCTATTTACCACACTGTGTTTTCTCAAATCCGTTCTCTCTTCGAATGGAAGAGAAGAGCTAAGCTTTTAAAAAAGAAGATCAACGGTAAAAAAATCAAGGAAGTTGCTGAGAATCTGCCAAGTATGGCATCAAAGGAGATTTCCAAGCAAAGGATTTTCCAAACGGCTAGTGGATAAGAAATTTCCAAAATAAAAGGGATTTGTTTCTAAAAGATAAAAACTTATCCTCTTTGTTTGAAATAGCCGTGGAGAATTTAAAATAAGGAACCAGAAATCTCAACTTTGAAATTTGAATAAATCACTTCCTAAAATATAAGTGATAAAGATCTTTTGGTTTTTGGAAAATATTTAGCAAAACAATTTTGGCAAATCTCCCATAATATTTCGTATCTCAAAAATATCCTATCTTGGGATTTTAAGAAAGTATTTTAGAGCTTTTGGGCAGCCGAAATAAATTTTTCCAAAATAATCGGGCATAGCCGTTTCAGTTCAGAAACACCCTAGGCACCCTGTTTGCAGGGTTGTTCGCAACTGGTGTTCTGAAGCGCTTAGCGCAATTGCCGATTCAAGAGGTGTTTAAAATGATGTTTTCAATATTGGCATATTAACAAGAGTCTAAATAAATAAAACCTATATACCCAAGACTTCTTGTTTTGAACCAGTCATCTTGTCCAAGATTTGTAGAGCTGCTGTGAACACCAAGACCACCTTGTTTGCTGGGGTTGTTCTTTGCATTGCTAGAGTTTCGGAAACACATGCTTTACATCGAGCTGATCTTGCTAGAGTCCAGGAACAACATGCTTTTACAATCGAGTTGTTCTTAATATAAAACCACCAAGTTGAACCTGTTTTAAAGACTTGTTCTCTCATGTAGCAAACCAGTTAATACACAAAAGAAAACATCAGTTAGGCCTGTTTGGAGATCGTGTTTGGAGCAACAGTACTTGGACAAATTTTTACACTTGGATTTGTTATCATCAAAACTTAATCAAAATAACTCAACACTAACTATGATATCAATAGCAGTCTGTCTCTCCTGGACCTATTTAAGAGTCATCTCTATGTTCTGAAACTTAGTGTCAACCTCCTTTTTCTGGTCATCCATCTTTTTAATGACTTGCTCTAAAAGAAAATTTGTTCTTTCCTAAGTAGATGGTTGACGTGATGGTTGGTCAAAATCTGGGGGGTTGTTCCTAGGTTCATACCTAAGGTTAGGGTGGTCTCTCCATCCTTCATTACAAGTGTTGGAGTATGGGCCATACTTCCTTTGGCTATGGTTAGAAGACATAGCATTCACATCACCCCCTTGAAGTGTAGGGCACACATCAGTAACATGTCCCTTTAAGCAGCGAATACCTCACACCACTGCTTTTTGAACTCCTCCAGTGACGAGTTTGTTCAGCATAGTAGTGATCAGAGGCAATTGGGTCTCTACAGATGGATGTGAACTAAGCTCATTGGCCTTCCTTAACTGGGGTTCCCTAGTTCCAAATTGTTGAGTGTTTTGCACCATGATATTAAATAATTCCCTAGCTTCACCTGGAGTCTTATTAACCAAAGCCCCCCCACTAGCAGCATCCACCATATTTCTATCTATAGGTAGTAAACCTTCATAGAAATATTGAATCAATAATTGTTCAGAAATTTGATGTTGGAGACAACTAGCACATAATTTATTAAAATGTTCCCAATACTAATGGAAAGTTTCCCCATTCATTTGTTTAATTCTACATATGTCTTTTCTAATGGATCTAATTCTAGATGTGGGAAAAAAAAATTCTAAAAATGCTTTATGAACTTGAGTCCATGTAGTGAATGTTGTAGGGGTTAAGTAATATAATCAGTCTTTTGCCTTATCCTAAAGTGAGAAAGAAAAGGCTCTCAACCTAACTTGGTCCTAAGTGATACCCTCAGGTTGCATGGTGGAACATGTAATAATCAACTCATTAATATGGCGATATGGGTCCTCACCAGGCAATCCATGAAACTTAGGCAGTAAGTTTAAAAATCCAAAGTTCAATTTCAGTGGTCAGTCTAATACAGTTTAAGTAATAGATAAAGTTTGAGTTTCCAAATTAGGTGCAGCAAGTTCACGTAAAGTAGTCATCTCAACTTTAATATCTTTACAACTTAGCGAGTCAGAGTTTACAGATTCAGAATCACTTACTTTACTTTCAGACATCTCAAACGTATGCTCCTTTTTCTCTTTGATCATACGACCATTCCTTAATCTCATAAACTGAAACAACCTACAGAAATAAAATACTAGAGTTAAAACAAAATAATAAAAGTAGTAAAACTAATAGAAGCAAACTGTCAATTTTATTTTCTTTCCCCGGCAATGACGCCAAAATTTGTAAAGCCTGTAGTAGAGCTGCAAATTAAAGCACTACTTTGATTTATAAATAAGATTTATAGCATAGAAAATTAGGGATCAATCCCACGATGAAAGATTTTTATAGTAAGCTAGTTTAAGTCTAATTATATGTACTACTCTAATTTATTTTACTTTCTCTTTATATTAGTAAAACAAAACAAATTAAACAAGTAAAAATCTAGAAAAATTACTTACTATTGCGCCTAAATATTCCAAATTTAATTCTGAAAATGAAAATAGTAAATAGCTATCCTAAATATTCTGAGAAAATAAAAACAGAAATAATCACACAATATCAGACTGAAAATTAAAATAGAAAATAACAAGCAGAACATTAATATTAAAAATCACAAAAAGTAATCTACATTAATATTATGCAAGCTTATAAATTTATATCTCCAAAATTATATTTAATTAAATTCAGAAAAATTAAAACAGAAAATTAACTATAGAAAATTAAAACAGAAAATAAAATCTGAAATTAGAGAAATAATAAACTACACTAATATAAATACGAAAATAAATTAAAAAACTACCCATATTTTAAAATATAATTTTATAGATTTAATAAAACCCTAAGAACATAAAATAAAAATTAAAAACATAATTTTCAGATTTATTATAACAAAAAACCTGCACACATTAAACTCATGAAATAATTCTGAAAAATTATTAAATAATTTCCAAAAATTTTTAAATTCAATATTAACAGATTATGAATAGTAAATAAACCCTAAAAGGAAATAAAATACGAAAAAACACAAAATGGACTATTTTTAGCCTAATTTCTAACAAACCGGTAAATAAATGGCAACAATAGAATAGAGAATAAATCTGAAAATTATAATCACACTAAAAACCAAAATATAAATAATCTAGCATTACCAAAACACTCCTAAAAGACTACTCTTTTGGGGAGGGGGGCCAACAAACTTTATATTAAAGCTTATAAATTGAAGAATTAAAATTGATAAACTAGAGAAATTAACTAAAAAGCAAGAAATAATTATCAACGATACCAAATTTATAAAAAATACTTTGCATAATCTATATCCGCTATGCAAATTAATATTTATCATCAACACGCAAATCGATTTATCCATGAATTAGACTGTTGAAGACACCGAGTAGTGGATCTTTTCCGGTTTTCCTTATATTATAGTTTATTTAGGTCAAGCCCTAATATAAACTCTCCTAGTGTTGATAATCCTAACACCAGCGCAAGAAGTTAATCAAACTAGAGTAATAAGTATTAGAAAAAACATCATCTAATGCCTTATAACCAATTTACCATCAAATTGATTTAACAAAAATCTATAATGATTACTTAATTAAAAGAGATGGGTTTGAGACCTCCATGATTAAATTGGGTGATACTTATGCCTAAAAGGCTACAATATTTAGGTACTAAAGCCTTTTAAACTATTATATGAATTCGTATTAAACTAATTAGCATGTATGCTAATTAATCTGAAGCGAATATCATAAACGATAAATATTAATAATTATAGAATCATGAATAAAAATCAACTAGACAATAAAGCATAAAACTTGTTTCAAAATAATTAATTTAGCATGGTTTCAAACAGATCATACTAAGTACATAAAAATTACTCACACATATTGTAAATTAAATTATAATAATTAACCAAAGATTTCATGTTTATAATATAATGAGTTCTAATTACTTAAACAAACACAAAAAAAAAATAAAAAAATACAGTACTCTAGTGGGGGCTAAAGGCAGAAGGTGGCGTGAAGATGATGATGAAGATCGATGATGGACGGTGATGATAACGATGATCAAGATGCTTGATTATGGGTTTTGGTGATGAAGATCAACGATGATGATGGAGAAGATGTTGGTGATGATGTGTGTTAGGTGTGAGAAGTGGAGATAGGGTGTGTTACGATGATGATGATGATTATGAGGATCTGATGGTGGTGATGTTGCGTATGGTTTGCTAATGATGAAGATATTAGGATAATATTGAGGGTGTGAGATGAAGAAGGGGGTGGCATGAGGGGTTTTTTTTATAATATTATTCTACTAGGGTTTTCTTCTTTGGACTCCTTCTCTTCCAAGTCTTCTAATCTCTCTTCAATTAGGAGTAACAATTTTGTAACCATAGCCCAAATAAATCATTATGGAAACAATATTTTTTCATAAATCATTATTTTTGGGCCGACTTGATAACTTAGCGTGTAAAATCCGAATTTCGACGTCTTCTCTTCTCCTCTTTATTTTATTAACGCTTAACCTGAAAAATATATAAAATAAAATAAATTAAATGAAATAATATATATAATATAATTAAAATAATTATTAAAACAATACATGATTTATGACTTACCAGTGATTTATCATTTAATTAGTGACCCCCACCAGTTATCATCTATAGAGCAATCGCCCTTTAGTTACCCGCGCGGCTTCTGGTCAGGTCCCCCGATCGGCTTGGCAAGTGTACATCTATCCATAGATCGCCAGATAATAACTAACAATGGAGTTTTACATTCATCTCATTCACTATTTTAACTTAAAATGAACTGCAAAGGGGGAGCCCAACCAATTTATACAGAGATCATTTAACAATATAGAAATGCACATACTGAGTTTCGGCTCACAGTTTGAATATTTTTCATGCTTTATTTTAGGCAAATGCTCAGTCAATCGCCGTCATGCTAACAAACTAGCTGGAGAAAATAAGTTGAGCAATGGAATCCGGATGGATCAATAGTGACATGCTACATACATACTTTTGGAGCTGTATTTTGAAATCCTTAGTCGATGGGGGTGTAAATTTTATGGTTAATTGCTTTATTGTAATGTATAAACCTTATGTTGGTTAACAATTGATTGTATATGATTTGATCATGTGTGAATGTGTATGGTTGAAGTTATGCATAACTATGTTATTTCTAGTACACATGCTTCAAGCCTTGTCATTTTGGATGGCGTTAACGGGCCCATCATCGAATTTATTAGTCCTAATTAAAGAATTTAATAAGGAGAATACAAACAATAAAACATGTTAATTTTGGGGCATTACATTCCTTTTCATTTCTATAATATTTTTGCAGTTAATACGGCTTTCTTCTACCAATTTGCTTGCCGGTGAATTTTTTTCATTGTCTAACGTTCAGAGAAAATATAGCACATGGTTTATGAATTTAATAATATGCTCTTGGTTCTCCACTTATATGTATTTATTGTATTTTTATTTTTGTCATAATTATATGTGCCAGTTCTCTTTAATGTTGGAACGACCATAATTGTTTTGTGGGTTGCCAATTTTTTGATTTTATTTGAAGAACTTGTTACATGAGCAGGAATTTAAATTTTGATTCACGAGTCATGAATCTGTTACACCTGATTGATGAATCTTTAGTACTCGCTCCATCTAAAAATGTTTGTCCTCTTTTTCTTTTATGAAAGTCCTGAAATAAATTCCCTTTTTACTATTATTATAGGTTACCAACTTTTTAATTTCATTTGAAGAACTTTTTACAAGAGAAGGAATTTAAATTCTAAGTCATGAATCATAAATCTTTTACACCTGAATGATGAATCTTTACTACTCGCTCCATTCTAAAATGTTTATCCCCCTTTTTTTTTATGGAAGTCCTGAAGTAAAGTCCTTTTTTACTATTATTGATATTAAGAATCTTCTCTTTCTTCTAAAATAAATAGAAAGTAGTGCACTAAATAATGCACTCTTAAACAATTTCATTCCCTAAGCAAAAAAGTTTTATGAGATGGAGGGAGTTATACTTAATGAATCTTTTTGTTTTTCAGATGGTGAACCTTTACTTTTACTTGATGAACCTTTTTGTATGAGTAGTCAATCTCTCAAATTTACACCAAATCTTTCGAGTGAATTAACTATAAATTCCAAGCTATTAACCTTTTCGGAATATATCAAGTTTCAAGTAGAGTTGTTGACATAATAGTAAACGTTATTGATGAAAGGTTAAGGACATACCTTAACGCTGAGGCATAGGATCTCGTTGTTCGGTGTCTGCCCACAAATAGTTGAACTTGGATTGACAGTGGCTACTAGAGTCACCGGAATTGTCATGCCCCAAACCCGAACCCAAATAATTGTAAGGCTAGCGTGAGAGGAGGGGAGAGAGAGCGAGGGTTGCTATTTTGTTTAGGTGCTACCGATACAAAATTAGGTAACTAAAACCCCTTATATAGCAGCACATAGCTCGTAATCGACAACGAGCAGTTAATAGGGATAATTAACACGTAATTAATCATTCTGTAACCACCCACATAATGTGGGTTATTAATGTGACCGTTACACTCGGTCAACAGCTCCCCCTCGGTCACATAAACCATAAGTTACACTTTTCTCTCCCAAATAATTTCTTCACGCCTCATACTGGGAATGGGGCAACCAGAAAGTAACCAATAGTGTTGTATTAAGTCATCATCTAACTAACATAACACTTCTAGGAAATACGATACCCCAAATCATCCTCAACGTCACCAGTGGCATCACAGTCCCTTTATGCCATATGATGTATCATATGATTATATACTCAATATAATTGTCCGGGCTCATATGGTGATGACAGATAGATTTTTCCTTAAACACTCATGAAATTTCATCTTAGCTTAACTTCTTTCCTTATGTGTTCTTGCTGAACCGTATACATCATGCCCCTTAAGAAACACATTAAGGTAGCATCATCAAGCTTTGACTTCATCTCATAACTTTAAGTCAAAGGGTTATGGTCTATAGGGTCACACAGTGACGAGATAGGGAAGTCAATTATCACTCCATGTATGGATAATCTTATAAGCACACACAGTATGAAATATGTATCCTGGCATAACTCCCATTCAATTGGGTACGTCACTCTTTATGTCATACGAATCGTCAGTCTAGATTTTCATCCAAAAATCTAACATGAGTCACTAGATCAACATACTGAATGTTAATCTTGACACTCAAGATTCGACTTTTAAGGCTTCAATATGAAAACTTATTTCATACTCGACTCCCTCGAGTCTCATCTCAGACTCACTAAGGCGACTATATTCATTTTACTCATACACTTCCAGTGTGACTAATCAATATACCTAACATGCAACAACAAATGATGAGCATTTTGCTCATTTACAAGGAAACATGTCCATCACAAGACAAATCTAAGCACTAAACCTTGTGAATTCCTAGACTCAACAAATAAGCTTTGAACGCATCATTAGGAAAAGGTTTAGTCAAGGGAACATAATCACCTTGTTAGTCTACACATACCTCATGGGAATGATTTTTGTCGATATTATAACAAGACATACAATCTGCCTCCATAGCTGAGATTGTTGTGTAGTTCTACTCCTTACTGCACCATGATATAGCTCTTCCACCAAAAGCGAAGGCATGTCTTGAGGTTGACCTAGACTCATCCAAGTCACCATCCCAGTCGAACTTTATGTATCCTCTCGACTTAAGGTCTCCCATTGATAGCATAAGACAAAGTTAGCTGTACCACGAAGGTAGCGCTCGACTCTATTGACAGCTTGCCAAACAGCAAGTCCTAGGTTACTTTGACAACAACTTATCAAAGCAACCGCTAAGCAAATGTCAAGTTGTGTACATAACATAGCTTACAATTAGCTTCCTTTAACACTAGCGTAAGGGACATTGTTCATTATCTCCATTTCTTCATCTGTTTTAGGGCACGTAACAAGACTCAAGGTTAGACCCTTCTCAACTGGAGTATCTACGGATTCGAAATATAAATTCAAAATCATTCCAAGACATTTTATGCATGCACCTTGGGATGGTTTTGAATTATTTCCATGCCTAATACATACCTAATTTCACCTATGTCCTTCATCTCAAAGATATAGGACAACCATTTTTAAGTTAACTTCCATCAACTCCAAGTTGGTCCCAGCCAGCAGTATATCATTAGCGTACAGGGTAAGAAACATAATCCACTATGTTGAGCTTTTGACATACACATGATGGTCTTCTGAAACGATAGGTAAGCCAAACTAAGTTATGGCTCCAAGGAGTCTAAAGTACCAAAATCTGGAAGATTATTTAAGAACATATATGGAACTTTTAAGACGATATATATTGTCATCTTATCCCTTTAATACAAAACCAATAGTTTAGTCCATATAAATGTTTTCCTCAAGATTACCATTGAAGAAAGTCGTTTTTACGTCCATTTCGAAGATCTCAAAGTCCAAAAAGGGCAACTAGGGCTAGGAATAATAGGGTCTGAACTCATCGATTAAACCATCAATGAATTCTAAAACCTTTTTCTTGTCAGAGAGCCCATCTCATCTCTCATGACATCCATCCACTCTTTATGATTTGGTGAATAAATCACCTCTTGATAAGTGTCACCTCTTGATAAGAGGTATGTTCCTCAACTTTCAAGGAAGTGCATGGAAAAAAAAAGTTCTCTTTAACTTAGAAATATCGTCGAGGAATTCTTCCATACACACTCATTTGGATCCTGGGACCTTCATTATTTGTCTGCCTAGGTGATAAGTCCCTCCCCCTTTCTCTAAGAGGTTTGGGACCATAAGTATGAGGAGAATTACTCTTACTATCCCTTTGATATATGGGATCCTAAACACGTGGACTAACTGCATGTTCAAGAATGGGAGATTGAGAACAAACCTCATTCTCAGGCTGACTCTCCTCAACATTTGGAGATTGAAAACAAATCTCATTCTCCTAAATAGACAAAACTTCACCATTCCTATCAAATAAGGGAGATCAACCATCCTCGGTGACTTAGTGAAAATTCAAATACTCCCCGTCAGCAAGAGATGGTTGAAGGTTTTATTGTAACTCATACAAATTGAGGTCCTTTTTAAATTTCACCAAAAGCTTGGGAACTTGTCCTTAAGAAAATTGACACTATGGGAATTCATTTCACCAAGAAGATATTTACAAAAACATTCTAACACTTCGTTCTAATTGAGTGCTACTTCTACTATAAAGCATATGAACACAGTGTTAAGCCATTAATCATGCATCGTTTTATTAATTATTTTGATTATATTTTACACATTATTGCATCTTATTTACGTTATTTTTATATATTTTTCAGGTTAGGCATTGTTTTAATGAAGAGAAGAAGACGAGTCGTCGAAATTCGAATTTTACATGCTAAGTTATCAAGACGCTCCAAAATAATGAATTATGAAAAATATTATTTTCATAAGGATTTATTTGGGCTTGGACCATAAGCTTACCGTTCCTAATTGAAGAAAAATTAGAAGACTTGTAAGAGAAGGAGTCCAAAGAAGAAAACCTAATAAAATAACACTATAAACCTACCTCTTCTTCTGATAGGATCGAAAATATGTCAAGAAATATTGTGTTGATATTTTTATCAATATTATAGTACTCTATTGGTGCTAGAATCGTCAATTGCCAAAGTCATGTCTTGCTTAGCCGCCAAGGACTAGGGATAGTATGATTAGCAGACACATCATCTTCCTCTTGTAATATATATATCGTGACTATGCATGGTGAAAAGGAAGGAGGGGGACCGAGACGAATTACCTAAGGTTTCTTGCCCATAATTATTTTGCTTTTTCTGCATCTTCTCTACTCATCTCTCACGCCACTCCACTTCATCATCTCACACCCTTCCCCTTCTCACTTAATATCATCATCATCCCCCTAAATATCATAATCACCGTCACTCATCATCATCGTTCATCATCAACATCAACGGCTCTCACACCATTATCAAGTAATATTGTTTTTTTTTCTCTTTTATTTTATAAGTTTAGTTATTAAACATGGAGTATTTGGGTAAATTGTATAATTTAATTCCAAATATGAGTGAGTAATTTTCTTGTACTTAGTATAATCTATTTGAAACCATGCTAAATTAATTATTTTGAAACAAGTTTCATGCTTTATTTTCTAGTTGATTTATATTCATGATTCTTTAGCGATTAGCGTTTATCGTTTATGAAATTTGTGTTAAATCGATTAGAATACATGCTAGTTGATTAAATACAATTTCGATTGATACTTTAGAAGACTATAATACGTAAAAGTTATAGTCTTTTAGGCTTAGGTATCACCCTAATTAATCATGGATGGCTCAAACCCATCTCTTTTAATTAGGTAATCGCTTTAGATTTTTGTTAAATCGATTTGCTGTTAAATTGGTTACAAAGTGTTAAATGATGTTTTTCTAATTCTTAATGCTCTAGTTTGATTAAATTTTTGTGTTGGTGTAAAGATTATCAAATTAGTAGGGTTTATATTAGGCTGGACCTAAGTAAACTAGAATCTAAGAAAAAATGGGGAAGAACCGCTGGTGGATATCTTCTGCAGTTTAACTTATGAATGAAATTAACTTGTGTGTTGATGATAAATATTAATTTGCATCGTGGATTGAGATTATACTAAGTATCCTTCATAAATTTGACAACTTTTGATCATTATTTGTTGCATAGAGTTAATTTGATTAGTTTGCAAATTTTTATTCTATTTTTATTAGCTTCAATATAATTTCAATCGACCCCCCCAAAAGTATAGTCTTTTAGGAGTGTCTAGGTAATTTTAGATAGTTTAGATTTTGATTTTTAGAGTGGTTATAATTTTAAATTTATTTATATTCAGTTTTAGTATTTAATTACCGGTTTGTTAGAAATTAGACTAAAAATAGTTATGTTTGTTATTTTTCTATTTTTATCCATTTCTAGAGTTTATATAGTGTCATAGTCTGCCCATATTTAATTTCCAAATTTTTGGAAGTTATTTGATAATTGTTTCAGAATTATTTTGTGAAATTGATATGAGCAGAGTTTTAGGTTATTAATTCTGAAAATTTCGACTTTAATTGTTAATTCACGATTATTGTTAAGTCCAGAAAATTGTGCCCTAGAATTAGGGTAATTTTCTTGATTATTTTCGTATTTATATTTATGCAGATTATTTTATTTCTAATTTCAGATCTAATATTCTGCATTGATATTCTGTGGTAATTTTCTGATTTGATTTTTCTGAACTTATTTGGAGACAATTGAGGAGTTATGAGCTTATATACCTGAAGAATAATATTTTAGGTTACTGTTTGAAATTTTTAATATTTATTTTCTGATTATTATTTGTTTTTTTGATTTTTAATTAGAATTTCAGTTATTATTCTGATTTTATTTTTCTAGATTATTTAGGAAAGCTTTTTACTATTTTCTTTCTAGAATACAATCCAAAATATTTAGGAGCATCATTGGGTGTTTTTCCATATTTTTATTCATTATATTTTTATTATTTTAGAATTATTAAGTTTAGATTTAATAAATTGGATTAGTAAAATCATTTAGGATTAAGCTAGCCTTTTTAAAACAATCTTTCCTTGTGATCGATCTCTGCTTCCTTATGCTATAAAAAGTAGTTAATAACCGAAGTAGTGGTTAAATTTGTAACTCTCGACAAGCTTAACACACATCAAGCGCCTAATAGAGGTGAGATAATAGGTACACATACCTACATCACAAATATATCGCTCCATGATGTGCTTTCACATTCATGGGCCCGCAGCTATCTGGAGTGAATGAACACTAAGAGATTCAATGGGCTCGAAGCCTTACTAAAAGACTTCATAGTTGTTTTGCTAGCTAAACGTGACTCACATATGGGTATTTTAACCCTAATGAGTCAGCCTTAAAAGACTATATTTAGCTAGTGTGATAACTCTATCTTGATCCTTATGATCAAGTTGAGCATGCCTAAGACAGAATTGAAAATGAAGCAAAGATGGAAGATGCCTTGTTTCGTCCAAAACATTGAAAACACCTTTCAGTGTGACATGGCCAAACAAATTGCCAATGTGTACGATATTTAAGACATCTAGATTAAAACTGAAGAGAAAGCTAATCTCATAAAAAAAAGACACAAGGGAACATCGCACCCCAGGTGCACAGAGAGCTTTGTGAAGAAGCAACACATTCTCCTCACGGAGATATGTCCTTATTTTAAGGACATCTTCTTCATCATCGTTACCTAAAACGACTATTTGTGAACCCACCGGGTGGCGATGAAAGTTCTCAAAATCGACTTAATCCTGAACTATGCGGTTGGTTACTGCCATGACTACAATCCACTAAGGATCGTAATTGGCAACTGATGCTTGGGAGCACACATTTTATTCAGGGGCAACTGTGAAAGAAGGTACTTTAATCGGCTCATGACAATCTCGAGCATGGGGTCCCTTATTTCCGCGGTCATAGCATTCACATGTGCTATTTGCCTTGTTTGCAATACCATCCTTAGGTCCAAAACTTTATGAGGAAATGAATCTGAACGAACCTGATGTTAAGCTAATCCCATGTGTACTCAACAGTGAGATAACTTTGAATTCCCTCACTAGATCGCCATGGATGCAAAGTATAGCATGTTGATCGAGCCATTCTCGAACCATTTTTGCTATGATTCTAAGTTTTCTCGATACTGCTCACTAACAGTATTATTTTGCCCACTCTAGGAGACCTAAAACATGAAGAGTGCTCTAACAGTTCACGCTCATTCAGAAGAAACTAAATCTTCTGGCACGTTATGTCATAGTCAGCGCTATCAAGCTTTTCATTTAGTAAACAAATTACCAACCATATTTTAATCGCCATATCTAAAAGTATATATTTTAAAAGATGGACATTAGGCATATTTTCAAATAATTAAATTATCAAAAACTCCATCATTCATTTCACATGATCGAAAATTTCGCTAAGCTCATAATCATCACATACAAACATGAATTAGAAGTTTTTATAATTTAATTATCACATATTTCCATAAAACCAAATTTATGGAAAACTTTATGGTTAAACAAATTAACATTATAGAAATATCACAAAGATATTCAACCTTATCATGTAAACCAAATTTACATGAAGTTATCTTATTACATAAAACGAATTTATATAACTACTAATATGTCATTTAAAACTCTATCAATGGCATATCAATAATAAAATTCATATTATTATATAAAACGTATTTATATAATAAAATGAATCTGTATTGCGAAACATATTCGTATAATAACATGTTACAAAAGAAATTCATCAAAGCCCAAGAAACACTATATAAAACATATTTATATAATTATAGATAACCTTAAACTTATTCAGATACCACTCGCAAATTATAAAATACACTCATAATTTTATGAATTTAGACTTTAATTCATAAAATACTTCTAAATTACACGATTAGTTGGATACATGAAAGAAATTCATATTCATTAATTAGGATAGGGTAAAAGTGCTAAAACAATTAGCAAATTTACTAAAACTCATGTAGTTCGTATATAAAACACATTTATATAACACTACTTATTAATAATTGACCTGAAACATATTCACATAATCGAATAAAACATGACTTGTAGCATGAAATGTATTTAATCGTAATTTATTATATAGAACAAATCCATATAATAATAAAATTTGAATGAAACGAATTCAAAGAAAAATTCGCAAATTATATAAAACATGTTCATATAATATTGCAAATTTAAATTTCATGAAACAAATATATATGCAAATAATACAACGAACTTATTCATGTAAAGCTTAATTAATTATTTTTATTAACTAGAGCGACAACAGAACAATTAACCGATTCACAATTGCTCATGTATTTGCATAAAATTATTAAATCATGAAACATATTCATGTAAATGAATATTATATAAAACATATTTATATAATATAAGTTATAAAACATAATCTATGAAACGTATTCATTTAACTAAATATTATATAAAACATATTTATATAATATAATTTATGAAACATATTCATTTATAGACCAAGGGGAATCTAAATATCACATAGATATATATTGAGTTCGAGTAAACTAAATTTACATCATACATACTAATTTTATATATGAAACGAATTCATATAATTTCAATCTAATTGTTTATTTACAAGTCACTTGGTATAAAAATTTCACGTTTATGCATATATAAACCAAATTTATATACGACATTAAACATATTAATGTTTTTATAAAGAATTGATACATTCAGAATTAAAACTAATTCAAAATTTTAATTCAACGAATGAACTAACTGTATAAACTGTATCAACTTATACAAAATTATAATTTAACCAGAAATCATGCCATGACTAATAATTTTAATAATTATTTTAAATTTGAAAACAAAAGTAACCAAAATAAAAACAATTTGAGTAAAAAAAAAATACATTAACCGAGGGTCGCTTGTAAAAAAAAAAAAAACGAGACACTTCCCTCTTCAAACAGCCTCCCCAATTTCATTTAATTAAGGCATTGTCTCTCTTAAACTGACCTCTCTCTCTCTCTTAGCCCTTAATGGCTCTTTCTTTGCCTTATTTCTCTCTTACCGGAAAAAATGGAGGATATCTATCCTCCTCCTCTCGGCCCTAGCACCTCCGTGCTCTCGGCCTAACTTCTCTTCAGTGCCACTCAAACACCAAGCTACGGACTGATTCCTTCAAAAAAAAAACGTCACATAAACCACCCATATGATGACATCGTAACCCCACCGCCGCCTAGACGAAAACCGACGGCTTCAACAACCAACCAATCCCTTCAAAACACCATGCCAGTGAGTAGATCAGTCGTCGACAAGTCTACTGACGCTATCTACTCTTGCCATGCACCTCTTGGGTGGCAGCGCGTTCTGTACACACGCGGACAAGTTGGTGTTTTGAGCAGTTTTGCTTCGAAAACTCGTAGATCGGCGGTTATGGTGGGGTTTAGGAGGAAGGAAACGACCAAGGTCGTCTTCGGCGGCGGCGTGTGACCAACATGCACCACCCCTCCGACGCTGCTGATGAGTTAGTTTCGGTTTCTTTACCCTTGTCTCCAACCATTTCTCAATGTTTTTTTTTAATATTAATAATGATTTGTTCAGCAGGGTGGCTAGATCTGATGATTGGTGGGCCACATAGGTCTTTTCGTCACCAGTGCCGCCTCGGCCACCAAATTGGCAAGAGACATGGAGTTAGGTGAAGGATACTAGGCTCATTCTATTTCTTCGGCCACTTGGGCCAGGGCTAGGGTTTATTCGAATGTAGAGGTCAAGCCTTAGGGATTCGGGGTAATTAAAAACACAATCATGCTTTTAATATATTAGAATTATCATAATTTGCAAATAAAACGAATTAATCGGATATAAACATTAATCTCAGTTTTGCATTATTCTAGTCACATAGAATAGTATTTCAGAATGCTAGTTTTAACATATAAACTTGAGCATGTGAACCGAGATTCATGTTTATCACAAATATTTGTCGATTAAACTAATTAAACTCATATTTAAGCCAGCATCATTAATCGGGGCTAGTGACAATCAGACAAGGCTCTGATACAACTGATGGAAGATTAAGGACATACCTTAACACTGAAGCATAGGATCTCGTTGTCGAGTGTCTGCCCACGAATAGTTGAACTTGGATTGACGGTGGCTACTAGAGTCACCGGATTTGTCACGCCCCAAACCCGAACCCGAATAATGGTGAGGCTAGCGTGAGAGGAGGGGAGAGAGAGTGAGGGATGCTATTTTGTTTAGGTGCTACCGATACAGAATTAGGTCACTAAAACCCCTTATATAGCAGCACACAACTCGTAACCGACAACGAGCAGTTGATAGGGATGATTAACACATAATTAAGCATTTTGTAACCGCCCACATAATGTGGGTTATTAATATGAACACTCGGTCAACAGTTATATTTTGGTCATGAACTTTTAAGTTTAAATATTAAAGTCTTTGTTATAAATGATGAACCTTTTTTATCAAGAATATATGTAGCACTACATAATGGTGTATATGATGGACATGTTGGATGCCAAAAGGGTGTGCTCGATTGTCATCTTAGTCCATCTCATATCCTCCCCACCAGGTTGAAATCGAAGAGGGCTCTGTTTGCCAATTATTTGGCAAAATGGAGAGGTGAGGTGAAGGAATTAATATTAGGGTTGTCAAACAAGTCAGGTCTGATTAAGTTCGTGTTCATGTCAAATTTAAATAGTTTGACAAATCTTCGACCTGAACCTAACACATTTATTAAATGGGTTGAAAACCTTGACCTGTATCCATTTATTTTTAAAATGAGTTGACCAGAAATTTACCTATTAACCCATTTAATATAAACGAGTTAGATTCAGGTTATCTGATTACCTATTTACCCACTTAACATCTCAACTAAAGTATGATTATGAAACATTATAGGCCATTCTTGTAAGTTCAATATATCATCACAACATAACCATTGTTCAAGATTTGCAAGAACCATAACCCCAAAACACAAATTGGCTCATTGGACCCTACTTTTTCATAATTTTCTACAAAAAATAAATGGTAATTGGGTGAACTAATTGACCTACTTAATTTGTTTAATTAAATTGGCTCAATAGATATTTTTTAGTGTCAAAATTTTAAGCTTGAACCTAAGCCAATTAATTAAACGAGTTAAACATATCAACCCATTTAATTAAATAGGTCTAAATTTTTTACCCAAATCCACTTAATTTGTGTTCGGTTCAGGTCGATAATCGTTTTGGATCAATTTTTGACAACCCCAATTAATTAAATGAATTAAATGTGTCAACCCATTCAATTAAACAGGTTTAAAATTTTTACCCAAACCCACTTAATTTTGTGTTTGGTTTAGGCCGATAATCGTATTGGATCAACTTTTCACAACCTTAATTAAGATATCAAATTAAATGTAAGTAAATTTACCTTAATCCTACAGCGGAAGATGATCAAACATTGGCTTTAAATTACTTAACGTGGAAGAAACCCACAGTTTGGAGATCCTTCATGGTGTCACAGCCTAAGAGCCCTAGGGTTTTCTGTAGAAAACTCTCAGTGTTTCTTCTGTACTTTTCCTCTTTAACTAGTCTCCTTTTTATATTAGATGGATAGTCGAGAAACTAGGATTTCTAAAGTGGCTAACTGCCAACTTAATATACTTATTAGGTTCGCACCCCTTATGGGTGTATCAGGGCTTAAGTCAACAATAGGCTTTGGACCTTGGGCTTCGACTAGTTGTTCCCCCTCCTCCCAGACTAGTTGGCCCACTAGTTCACCCCTAAAATAGGCGTCTAATGGGTGGCCCTATTTATCCATGTAAGAAAAAAAATGGACACGTTGGGTATGGTATTGGCCTAACTACTTGTTGGGTCCCCCCCCCCCCCCAAAAATACAGGTCAAATATAGTGCACGAAGTCTCCCTTATTTAGGAGGGAATTTGTGGTTGAAAAGGAGCCAGATTATGGTGGGCTAAACCTTGATTGTTATGTTAGATCTAGTTTCCATCTGTATGTCATGGTCTAACCAATGACCACCCCTATCTAGTTAGCTATTATATTATTGAACTTGGATACAAAAGGAATTTTTATCCATCTACAAATAACTTGTGATTAAAAAGATAGGAAAAATAAGAATCCTAAAACCAAGTCCTGTACTAATGTTACGTTACGTTAATCACTTGCCGCATTTACTCACAATTCCTTCTCATACTGTGAGAAATCCTTCGGGAACATTCCACTTTTTTTCGTACCGAAGAAAAGACCTAAGACTCAAAGACTTTACTTCCACAGTTTGATGGCTTAAAATTCAACTTCATTGTTGTTTTTTCCCCTCCAATTCCATTGAACTTGAAAACAATGAACAAATCATGCATGTCTTACCATTTGATGCATCCATTCAACCCAAGTCACAATGAATAATGACATTAATGGCGTCGCCTTCTTTTGGCGACTTATCAGTGACTAAAGAGCTGGGTTTGTAGAACAACCTCAATCGAGTTCACACATTTTTATGTCCATTTGCTTTTAACTTTGAGCCCAGTTCAAGAGTAAGATTTGGTCTATGTAGACTCCTAAGTCTCTTGTGGTCTTTTTAAACCTTATGATTTCCATGTATACAAAATTTTTGAGTTAAAATTGCTCCTTAGTGACTTTCAATGTGATGATGATAAATTGTCGATATTTCTGCGTCGAAGAAGTGCAATCCAATAGAACAAGTCCGATTCCAATCAGTCTTATTGAGGATCGTTAATATTTGGAATCTTTTGAGAAGTGGCACATTATATTGACAAGATTAATAACACATCCATTAGTCAGTATATCAAAACTATGACAATAAAATAGGACGTTAAATAGATTTGGATGTTGAGCGTATATGAAAATAGGAAGTTAGATAAATATATCTTCAGAGCTCAAAATTTTCCTCTAGCAAGTACATGAAAATGCCCAACCAATTACAGTTTTATTCCCCAAATTAGGTATAAATGTGATCCAGTTCACCTGCTAATTTACGTGACATTTTTTTTTTGTCTTGAATCCTCCATTTTACTGGAGTCGAGTTACTGTTGGTCTAATAAAGGGTAGAGCTATCCTATCAAAAAAGTTTTTTATTCACAATACTCGAACACAAGATCTTATTTAAGGAAATAAGAGTCATACCACTTGAACCAACCTGTATTAATTACATGACATATATTGAAACAATGTGATATGTTTTGTTTCTGTCGTTCATAGAATATTTTGGCATAGTGCATTTAGGGCGTGTTTGGCAACAGCGTTTTGGATAGCGTTTGGCGTTTTGACTAAGTCAATACACTCATCACTTAATTTTTAGTGTTCGGTAACGTAGTATTTTGACTAACATTTCAAGTAGCATTTAGCGTTTTAAGTAGCATTTTTGAAAAGTTAACAGAATTAACGTTTTACATTCAAAAATAGCGTTTCATATTTTTTTACCAAAAATTACCCTTTGGAAATTTTATCTTTGAAAATTATCTACATCCTTTTATATCAATTTACATTAATCAGTTAATCCAGCAGCTAAATTTACCGAACACATTTTATGCAACTGCTCTTCTAAACAGCTATCCTGTAACAGCTAAATTAGAAACGCTATCCGCTACCTGAACCGCTATCCGCTACCTAAACCGCTAATTTTACCAAACAAAGCCTTAGATGCGTCTAGTTTAAGGGTTGTCATAGTTCTCAGAGGAATCTTATGGTATCACGTCAATTGCCAAATTGAAGGGACAATTATAACAATGTTTAACATAAGAAAGATGGTTTATTTATTTCCTGGTGGACTGTATGGGAAGGCCGAAATGGGCCTGTATTCACAAAGGAAATCTTCAATCCTATTGGGGCAATTATTAGAGAACAAAGATATTATGCAAGAAGACATTGTCGGGAGAATTCTGCATGTTAATTTAGGTGGTAACCACATAAAAAATAATAATTTTGTTAATTTGATTTTTTTTGGGGGGGACCGCTGGGCGATGCAAGAGGTAGATGCATTACATATATTGGTATCTAATTTGCCTAGCTAAATTTACAGTCATCTCCAATTTATTTTTACTTACCTTTCGTAATATACAATACAGAAAACATTGTTTGAGAAAGATACATTGCTCCATAAAACACATATATGTCAAGTGGGGTATCACCTACCTTGCTTAAGGATCTTATTAGTACTATGGTATCGATCCATATTTCGATTCTCGACTGATTCCGCCAAGACTCTGTTTCGCGGTTGTGTTGATGACGTGGGGTGAAAGAACGGGTTTATCTGACAGCTGGCGATCAACACGACGTCGTCCTCGTCTCTTTGTCCTCCGACCTGCAAAAAAGGTCAACCCCGGGATGTGGTCCGGGGAACACCTCTCCGACGGTCAAATCAATTAGATGTTCCAAAAGGGTGTGAATGCTATAGAAAGTAAGTTCTTCGTGGTCAACCTCCCTTTTCCCGAGGAAAACAGGTCACTATTTATAGCCTGTTTGTAAAAGGGGTAAAATAGTAATCTTACCTTAGCTGCTTGCTTGAGTCTCCGGTCCTGTAGCCATTGGGCCTGGAGGAAAGCCCCAAGGGTTGCGTTTCGGGCCCCTTGGGGTGTGACCTTGTGGATGAACATAGGCTGGCATTCCTAAGGACTCTTGGCCCACATAGGGGCCTAATTAATTACACATATCCCTGAGCCAGGCCCAAGAGGTGATATATGTGTTTTTCCCAAATCACTTAGCCCCTCACATCTTACCTGACCTCTGTGCCCGGCAGATGGTCAGGTGAGATGTGGACCCAGGGGTCTACGGTAGAGTGAGAGAGGCGCATTATGGCCACTTGCCATGCAACAAGGGATTACGGGGATTTGCACCCCTGGGTTGGACGGTTGCTACAGCTGTCAAACATAAATGCACGGAGTTTCAGGGTGAGAGTTGTGCATGCACAAGGTAATTATGATCTGATGTAGTGGCCCACAACCTGTGGATCTTCTTGTCTATCTTGCTTGCCTATAAATACCCCGTGGTTTTTGTTGGAGATAGAGGCGATTGCAATTGTTGAGGAGCAAACCAACCATCGACTTGAGTCATGGCTTTCCCTCTCATTCGCAACACCAGAGAAATGGCACTTTATCTGAGGGAGACGCTCGGATGGCACCGAAGGAATGCATCGCACCCCCCTCGCCCTCTCCCCAAGGACTTTTCGGGGCTATGCTGGGACTTTTCCTTACCTGAAGCTGAGCTGGTTGCGGCGGAGCTTGGACTCCCTGAAATGGTTCAAGCGACCTTCTACGCAATGCTGCTGAACGATGCTGTCGAGTTCAGCGTGGCCCATGAATTCACCGGGGACGAGATGAAGTTTGTACTCATGGATCTGAAGTGGTCATCGTTCGAGAAGTGGATATACTGTATGGACGATTTTTTGAGAGCTGCTCAACAGAATCGTCCGGCTGACGAGATAAATATCTCGGACGTTGATGACGTTCAGGGAGGAGTTTCTGATTTAGGCGGCCCCCCTTCCCCTTCTAGTGATGAAGCCTAACGGCCTTTTGTATCGATGTGCACCCCTTAGGGCATTTGCCAGGGGCCTTTATGCAATGAAACCTTGTTTTCTTTCACATCTGTATTTGATATTCCGTCTGTCGGGCCCTCAGGTCGTGCTCGACAGCCCGCGGCAACTGGATGAGCTAAGAACGTAGCGACCGGCCGTGAGGCCGTACTCGAGGGCCCTAGCCCCTAGAGGGGCTGAGAGCGTAGCGAACGGCCATAAGGCCGTGCTTGAGGGCCCCTAGCCTCTGGGGGGCTAAGAACATAGCGACCGGCCATGAGGCCGTGCGTAAGGGCCCTTAGCCCCTGGAAGGGCTAAGAGCGTAGCGACCGACCATGAGGCCGTGCTCGAGGGTCCTAGCCCCTAGAGGGGCTGAGAGCGTAGCGAACGGCCATAAGGCCGTACTTAAGGGCCCTTTGCCCTTGGAGGGGCTAAGAGCGTAGCGACCGGCCATAAGGCCAAGCTTATGGGCCTTTAGCTCCAAGGGGAGCCAAGGGAGTAGCGAACGGCATTTGGCCGTGCTCATGGGCCTTTAGACCCAAAGGGAGCCAAGGACGTGACGCGCGACATTTGGCCGCGCTCATAGGCCTCCAGCCCCAAGGGCAGCCAAGGGTGCCGCAACCGACACTTGGCCGTGCTCAAGGTCCTTTAGTACCAAGGGGAGCCAAGGGAGTGGCGAACGGCACTTGACCGTGCTCATGGGCCTTTAGACCCAAGGGGAGCCAAGGGAGTAGCGAACGGCATTTGGCCGTGCTCATAGACCTTTAGACCCAAGGGGAGCCAAGGGCGTGGCGCACGGCCTTTGGCCGCGCTCCTGGGCCTCCAGCCCCAAGGGCAGCCAAGGGTGCCGCGACCGGCACTTGGCCGTGCTCAAGGTCCTTTAGCTCCAAGGGGAGCCAAGGGAGTAGCGAGCGGCACTTGGCCGTGCTCATGGGCCTTAAGACCCAAGGGGAGTCAAGGGAGCAGCGAACGGCATTTGGCCATGCTCATAGACCTTTAGACCCAGGGGCAGCCAAGGGTGCCGCTACCAGCACTTGGCCGTGCTCAAGGTCCTTTAGCTCCAAGGGGAGCCAAGGGAGTAGCGAACGGCACTTGGCCATGCTCCATGCCCTAGACACCCTTTAGGGACTGTGGCCGTGACACCCTGGGCCTAGGCCGTGCTGCGGAGAGCCCTTATGTCGTAGTGATAATGCCTAGCCGCAGCTTAATTTCCCCCTACTGGTGACATGGCTAGTCCGCAGGGACCACGTGGCATGCATTTTGAGGAAGCATGGTTATCAAGGAGCGTTGGGGTATGTGAACCGTCTCTTGGCTCTATATAAGGATGAGGTCTTTACCACCTTAGTCATTTGCGCCATACTTCTATGACCAATTTAGAGAGAGAAAAAAGAGTTCTAGAGAGAGAAGCTCTGACATCCTCCTTCCTCCCACTCCCCAGATTGTCTGGCTGCTTCCAACCAAATCTTTATTTCTTCGACATCCACAGGTACATGCTCGCCCCTTTCGCCGCATTCTTTGTATGTTATGTCATCTTGTACATCTAGTGGGGGCGTCTCCGAGGAGCAGGTCGGTCCTCTCATGGTGGGCCGGCATCCGCAACTCCCCAACCTCCTGGCCCTAATTAATGGCCGTGTGGTGGTTGGACTCCCCCGAAAGAATAAACCAAAGGAGCCAAAAAAGGTCCCTTACGCCGTACCCATTTTTGAACCTGGCACTCCCTCGTGGTCTAGCTGCGAGCATTCTTCCACCCCTAGTATTTTAAGTCCCGAGGTGACTGTGACATATCCATGGGAGGTTACTATTGCTAATTTTGTGCCCGACTTCCAGGTCTGCGGCATGGCGAAGACGAAGTCAACCCCCCACATCCGGACTCCAGACGAGCTTTTGGCCGAGGGCTCGATAGGTAATGTTTGTTCAGCTCTTCCTCAGTCTAATACGGAGGTCCGAGTTGTCTCCTCCAGTTCTAGTACGTCCTCTTGACCTGGCTCATCCAGTGGGGCCTCAGGGCGCACCTCTTCATCCGAGGAGGCGTCGACAAGCTCCTCATCCGAGTCTTCAGGTCCAGGCGATTCGGGGCGCTCGCGTCATCATCGTGCGGCACCCGTAACAGAGATTGTAACCGAGGGGTTCGAATTCCCCGGGGCTCCAACTCGTTCGGACCTTCAGGACGGACCGGGAAGTCACTTCCCCGACCCGCGAGTTATTTCCAAGCTTAAGAGATCGGCGCTCGACAAGCAGTACCTCCTGCCGGCCGAATACGGCTTTGTAATGCCCGAACCGGACGACACAGTGAACGAGCCGCCTGCCAATTGTATTGCCGTGTACAGAGCAGCCCCAGATTATGGCCTTCGGTTCCCTTTACATCCAGTAGTCAAGGATATTCTCAATAAGTATGAATTGGCGCCCGCTCAAATTGTGTCGACGTCTTGGCACAACATCTGCTCGTTTGTGGCCATATGTGAACTGCGGGGTCTGACCTACTCGGGGCGCGCGCTCAGTCTGGTGCATACGGTCCAAAGGGCCCCTAAAGAGATCGGGGACCTGGGATGGTACTGTTTCAATAACCGCCAGGGCTATATGACAGCAATCGAAAAGAAATCCAAAGTTAGATACTGGAAATACGACTTCTTGTTTCTGCACTGGGCGTCGGGTTGGGGCGACGTCCCTAATTGGAACGAGGAAAAACCGGTCCGGAATCCTTTTGGGGAGCCCACGGCCGAGGAACGGCGAACTGCCCGGTACTTTATGTTCTATATCCGCGAAGACGATCGCCCTCAGCCCATCCCCAGATTCATGAGTCAGGCCATTGAGGCCGTGAGAAGTCCAGAGAAGAGAAGGACCAAGTCTAGTGACCGGGAGCCATTGAACTGGCTGCCAAAACTGAAATTTTTTGCTAATGACTTCTTTCTCATCGCGGCCGGTCTTCTGATCCTTAAAAATTTTACAAAGGGTACTCAGTTGTCTAGGCATGTTTTAGTTTCGCGTTTTGTGCTGACCTGACCTATTCATCTTTGTGCAGATCAAGCGAGGGCGAAACTGACGGTCTTTGAGACCGGGGAATCGACGCCCGAACAAGTGGTTGCTGCCGCCGACCGCAGGAGGGAGGAGGAGAGGCAACTTGTCGTCGTCCAACAGGCTAGAAAGGTACGATATGACCCCTTTAGTTGGTTGTCCTCACGTTCACAAGAGATTAACTTAACCTTTTGCAGGCGCCTTCCCTTGGACCTCACGGTAAGAGACCTACCGTGAGTTTACCTCCGCCCCGCAAGAAGCCGAGAACTAACGAGGTGACCAGGGAAACTGGTCACGAAGTTAATGCTCAGACTACGAGCGGATCTTCTGGAGAACGGGCGGCTGCCGAGCAGAGACGTCGTACACCCCCTCGAGGTACTGGCACTTCCCCCGTGGCTCCGACTGGTGTTGCCCATTCCTTTCGTCCCTCAGGGAGCTTCATCAAGGCCGACCCCCACTATTCGCCTGGCCCTTGTTAAATCGTTAAATCGTGCAAGACATAGTTAAATCGTGGGATTTATCAGCCACCGGTGTCTCGGATCCACCGCCCGTATCTGCGGAAGAGATTGGCATGGCGGAGGCTTTTGCCCGAGGTGTCAAGGTCGTGGCCAAGTGCCGACGCCTAGAGGGGGTGGTAAACAGGTATCAGCGTCGGTGCGAACGGCTTCAATCGGACCTCGCGGCCTGCGAGACCACCAAAAAGGAGGTGTAGCAGAAGTTGGAACAGGCTGTAGCTGACACGGCAAAGGCCCAAGAGCGAGGTTGCCAGCAGGGCCATTCCAATACCTTGGCATATCTCCGCAAGGTCCTGCTAACTCTTGCAGGGGAATTTGATGACGACCGGTACTTCGAGGCATATCTGAAGTATGTTGATGAGCGTGAGCGGGCCGTTGCTGAGGGCCGCGACCCAGACGAAGTGGAGTTCGTCGCTCCATCTGAGGGTGAGGCCACTGCTGATGAGACCACACACCCTCTGGAGGTAGCCGGTCTTTCGGAAGAGGAGCCAGCTGATGACAATGAGCCTGATGCATAGCCGGCGCTACTTTGTCTACTTTGTCCCTTATAATTTTTAAATTTTGCCTTTTATTCCGGCATGTAAACAATGTTTGTTTTAATGAAAAGGGGATGCTTCTCTTGGCTTTCTGTTTGTGTGTCTAGTTTCTGCTCTTATTCATGAGGGTGGCCCCAAAACAGAAGGGCAAGACGTGCGAAAGTCCCCTAGCCTCCAAAGGGACCCGTAGTGCCGCGACCGGCAGTAGGACCGTGCCCAAGAGCCCTTGACCCCTGGAGGGGCTAAGAGCGTAGCGACCGGCCGTGAGGCCGTGCTTGAGGGCCCTTAGCCCCTGGAGGGGCTAAGAGCGTAGGGACTGGCCGTGAGGCCGTGCTCGAGGGCCTTAGGCCCTGGAGGGGCTAAGAGCGTAGCGACCGGCCGTGAGGCCGTGCTTGAGGGCCCTTAGCCCCTGGAGGGGCTAAGAGCGTAGCGACCGGCCATAAGGCCGTGCTCGAGGGCCTTAGCCCCTGGAGGGGCTATAAGCGTAGCGACCGGCCGTGAAGCCGTGCTTGAGGTCCCTTAGCCCCTTGAGGGGCTAAGAGCGTAGCGACCGGCCGTGAGGCCGTGCTCGAGGGCCTTAGCCCCTGGAGGGGCTAAGAGCATAGCGACCGGCCGTGAGGTCGTGCTTGAGGGCCCTTAGCCCCTGGAGGGGCTAAGAGCGTAGCGACCGGCCGTGAGGCCGTGCTTCTGGCACCGAATACAAAGAAAATGGCAAGAGTAGTCATTCCCAAGCACTAAGGAGTACATTACAACTTAAACGTGATATTTCCTCAGATTGCTGCTGTGCCATGCCCGGGGAACAGGGGTGCCATTAAGAGTTTCTAGCCGAAATGTGCCGGGACGAATTTGCGAGGCCACCTTGTAAGGCCCTTCCCAATTGGCTGTTAATTTTCCGTGTTCCGTTGCGCGGGCAACGCTCTCCATGCGTCTGAGCACCAAATCAGCGACTCGGATGGGTGACATCCGGACTGTTCGATTGTGCATCCGTGCGATTCGGAGTTTATAGAGGGCCTCTCGGAGCATGGAATCGCCGCGGATCGAGGGGAGGAGATCCAGGGCCTCTCGTAGAGCCGCGTTGTTTGCTGCTTCCTGAAATGTAGTCAGACGATGAGTATGAAGGGCCACCTCCACGGGAAGAACGGCTTCAGAGCCGTTGGTGAGCATAAACGGTGTTTCGCCGGTGGTAGTCTTTTCAGCGGTGCGGAGGTTCCACAGGACGCCGTGCAGCTCGTCTGCCCAGTTACCCTTGGCGTCATTAAGTTTTTTCTGAATACCATGGAGGATGGATTTGTTGGCTGCCTCGGCCTGTCCATTAGTCTGGGGATGCGCCACAGCCGTGAAGCGAGCCTGACATCCCAAGCTACTCAGGTAATCGATGAGTTTGCTGGTATCGAATTGCCAGCCATTGTCGAAGATCATGGTGCGGGGGACGCCGAATCTGGTGACAATGTTTCGCCAGATAAATTTGCGCACTTCTGCGGTGGTAATGGAGGCGACGGCCTCCGCTTCGATCCACTTAGAGAGTAGTCTACAGCCACGAATAGGTATTTGCGCTGGCCGGTGGCCCTGGGAAAGGGTCCAAGGATGTCCATGCCCCAGGTGGCGAATGGTAGGGGGCTAACAATCGGTGTCATCAGGGTTGAGGGAACGCGTTGAACGGGCCCGAACCGTTGGCATTTGTCACAAGTCCGGCCTAGTGTCATTGCATCTTCTCGTAGACTGGGCCAGTAGTAGCTAGTGCAGAGGGCCGTTACGGCGAGCGCCCGCCCACCGAGGTGCGAGCTACAGATGCCCTAGTGCAACTCCTCCAGAACCTGCTTTCCCTCCGCTGGGGGTATGCACCTCAGAAGGGGTCGGGCAAAGGAATGCTTGTAGAGGATTCCTTCGTACAACACGAACCAATTTGACCGCTTTTTGATCTTCGCTGCTTCTTTGGCGTCTGTGGGCAACGTGCCATCAGCGAGATATGCACGGATAGGTTCCATCCACGTGGAACTCCGGTCCAACCATGCGACCTCATGAAAGTCGATACTCCTATCCATCAAGGTTTCCCACTGAATGTTCTTCGGCCGGCCGTCATCAGAGGAACTTGCGAGCTTGGACAAGGCATCTGCCTGCCGGTTTTCTGACCGAGGGATGTGCGTGATGGCAAAGTGCTTGAGCAGCTTGGTGGCTTCGCGAACCCTCCTAACGTATGCGGCCATAACTTCGTCCTTTGCTTCATAGTCTCCGTTGAGCTGACTAACAACGAGTTGCGAGTCAGAAAACGCCTGGACGTGATCGGCCCCTGCAGTGTGACAGAGCTCTATTCCCGCAATGAAGGCTTCATATTCTGCCTCGTTGTTGGATGCCTTGAACATGAACTTAAGGGCGTGCTCGTAACGTGCTCCAGATGGGCTTTCCACAATGAGACCGGCCCCACTACCCTCCTTGGTGGAGGAGCCGTTGACGTACAAGTTCTAAGGGCACGGTTGAGAGTGTTGTCCCACAGGTGCCTTACATTCGGCGAAGAAATCAGCCAATGCCTGTGCTTTGATGGCTCGCCGGGGCTCGAAGGCCAGATCGTAGCGCGACAGCTCCACAACCCATTTCAGGAGGCGGCCTGACGTATCCAACTTCTGAAGGACGCTTCTGAGGGGTTGGTCGGTTAAGAACAAGATTTTATGGGCCTCGAAGTAGGGCCGCAGCTTCCGACTGGCCATCACCAAGGCGTAGGCAAACTTTTCAATGAGGGGGTAGTTTACTTCTGCGCCTACTAAGGCATGACTTACGTAATACATCGGTACTTGCTCCCGTGCTCGCTCGACCACCAAGACCACATTGACCGCATGTTCTGAAACGGCCAAATACAAAGTCAACACTTCCCCCTCTGTGGGACTAGCAATCTGTGGCAATCGAGCTAAGTACGACTTTAGCGCTTGAAAGGCCTCATCTGCCATTTCATCCCATTGAAAATTACCCCGCTGACGTAGAACGCGGAAGAAAGGCTGGCACCGGTCGGCTGATCGAGACATGAAACGGCCGAGGGCAGCTACGCAGCCTGTCAAGCGCTGAACTTCACGTATAGTTTTGGGGGGTTGCATGTCCAGGACGGCCTGAACCTTGTCTGGATTTGCTTCTATGCCGCGATGACTGATCATGAAGTCAAGAAACTTTTCTGACCGCACCCCGAAGTCGCACTTTTTGGGGTTGAGCTTCATGTTGAACGCTCGGAGAATCTCGAATGTTTTCCGCAAATCGGTGGGGTGGTCGCTCTGGAGCTTGCTCTTGATGATCATATCGTCCACATACACTTCCATGGTCCGCCCGATTAGCGGCTCGAACAGTTTGTTGACGAGGCGTTGGTAAGTGGCCCCTGCATTCTTTAGGCCAAAAGGCATGACTTTGTAGCAGTGGAGTCCGCGGTCGGTTATGAACGTCGTCCTTTCCTGGTCTTCGGGACAAAGGGGTATCTGGTGGTACCCTGAGAAGGCATCCATAAAGCTAAGCAGGGCGTGGCCGGCCGTGGCGTCCACCAGTTTGTCGATTTTTGGCAAGGGGTAACTATCCTTCGGGCAGGCCTTGTTCAGGTCCGTAAAATCCACGCACATCCTCCATGCGCCGTTGGGCTTTCTTACCAACACCACATTTGAAACCCATTCTGGGTACTGGCATTCTCTGATAAAGCCGGCTTCTAGCAGCTTCTGGACTTCCTGGCTCGTCGCGGCCGCGCGCTCAGGGCCCATGTGGCGCTTCTTCTGGACGACCGGTTTGTGCCTTGGATCGGCATTCAAGTGGTGCTCCATTACCGTGGCAGCTATGTCGGGCATCTTACTGGGGCCAAAAGCGAAGATGTCCTTGTATTCTT
This sequence comes from Selenicereus undatus, assembly GCA_017589665.1. NCBI lineage: Eukaryota > Viridiplantae > Streptophyta > Magnoliopsida > Caryophyllales > Cactaceae > Selenicereus > Selenicereus undatus. Next base: position 36,660,767 of record JACYFF010031959.1, on the reverse strand, counting down.
GCAGAAAACAGACGAGGGGTTGACGCTCTGGGTCGGCCATACCGCACCCAAGCTGTACCGTGCGCTCTAGCCGCCCCTCTTCCAATTGTATACGCTCGACTTCGTCTTCAACCTCTGGCCGACGTCGCGAAAGTTCAACGGCGACGGAATGAATTACCAAGGTCTCGGGACCCATCGCGGCAGGATTTCCCTTTGCCCTCTTTGCTGTTGCGAGTGGTACTGCGACCTCCCGCTCCCAGGGTCGTTCGATGAGGGGCTTTATGCTAACTAGGTAACACTCCCGGGCCGTCCGCTGATCCCCCCGGAGCTCGCCGATGGCTCCGTCGTCAGTCTCGAACTGGAGCTGGAGGAGATAGGGTGCAACTACGGCCTTAACCTTATGGAGCGTAGGCCGTCCGAGAATCACATTGTATGTCGTGGGTACATCGACCACAAGGAAATCAACTTCCAAACTTCGGAAACAGGTCCTGTCCCCGAAGCGCACCGGTAGGCGAACGGTCCCAGCAGGATTCACCTCTTGTCCTCCAAACCCCAAAACAGGGGTTGTAATGGGATCGACCGCGTGCCCTGGGTGGGAAAGTTTTTGGAGGCATTCCCTCGTTATGATGTCCACAGAGCTGCCGGTGTCTGCGAGGATACAGCGCACCACCGCGTTTGCAATTTTCATCTCAACCACCAGCGGGTCGTTATGGGGGGTAGCTAACCGAGGGGCATCCTTGCCTCCAAAGACCATGGTGGGCGCCGTGAGGCCAGACTTTTGTTCCATGGTGAGCACCTGTTGTGCGCTCCTCAGCTGTGCCTTCCAGGCCGACCGTGTCAGATCCGTCATGTTGCCGCCCGCGATGGTTGCCACAATTTCTGTCGAGCACTCATCATCCCGTGGCTGGGATGGCTCAGGGTTTTGCTCCTTCCGCAGCAGGCGCGGCCCCTTTCTTAGAAAGCGATCGATTTGTCCTTTGTCTGCGAGCTCATGGAGAGCTTTCTTTAGCTCTCTACATTCGGTTGTGGTGTGGCCGCTCTGTTCGTGGAACTCACAATATTTCCATGCGTTTTGCGGCCGGGGGGCCATGGTCATCGGAGGCGGCCGACGCAGCATCGTATGCCCTCGTACCTCCATGAGGATATTCCTCGCATCCGTGGTGAATCGGGCATCTAGAGTTTCCACTAGCTGCCTTCTGTCCCGGGGAGCGGGGTTCCTTTCACCGCGAGTGAAACCCCTATCCCCTGGAGCCTTCGCCTTCTTGGGGGCGTCCGAACCCTCGACGCAGATTTCAGTGGCTCGGATGAAGTCCGCAGCCTTTCTCAATGCTTCAGCTAAGGTGGTTTCTTTCTGTTCCGCCAAAGAGAACTTAAAACGTCCACTCTTGAGACCGTTCAGAAAAGAGGTGTACGCTACACCATCTTCCAATTCCGGGATTAGGACCGCCTCCTGATGGAACCGTCTGACGAACTCGACAAGGGACTCCTGCGGCCCCTGCTTGATTTTTGACAGGTGGATGCTAGTTCGCCGTTCTTTACGACTCGCAATAAACTGACCAACAAATTTGTCGGCCAGGTCCTGAAAACAAGCTACGCTCCCCTGGGGCAGACCATTGAACCAAGACTGCGCTACCCCCTTTAGGGTGACGGGGAAGTAACGGCAATAAGAGGCATCGTCCACATCTTGGACGTACATTTGAGCTTTGTAGACCCCCAGGTGCTCCTCTGGGTCCCCGGTTCCATCATATAAATCAACCATTGGCATCTTCACTTTTTCGCATCTTGGGGCGTTCACGATCTTTGGGCAGAAAGGGGTTGAGAAAGAGGGGGCGGCCAAGCGGGCGGCCGTTCCCGATACCTTGATGGGAGTACCGTGGCGCCGTTCGACCTCCACCACAGAAGGACTTCTCGTGTCCCCGATGGGGTCTAACCCGCGATGCAGAGAGCGATCCCTCATGCGGAGCTCATAGCCACCTGCTTCCATCACCGGGGGACTCCGCGCGCCGGTCTCGGTTACTGCGACGCTCCGGGCTGCGGTGACGACCGCGCGACTGATCCCGTGTGAGCCGGGAGGTCTGTTCCTGCTCCTGAAGCCAACCGGATTGTCGCGAGTGAGTAGCGTAAGGAGTTGAGGCGGTAACAGAAGCTACAGTGCATCCACGCTCCAATCGACAGGCGACATCAAGTGTAGCACGGTCTTTCTACCGTTCGTCTTGGAGATGGGGTATTTGGTACGACCTCCCCTCACGGGCGTGGCCCCGTGAGCCTAGGGACCCTAGTTCCTCCCGGGGGGACTCGGCCTGTGGCCTGAGGTGCCTAGGAGGGTTGGAAGGGTTTCTTGGGCCGTTCATCTCCAGAGTCCTCTGGACCTGCTCGGTGACCTGTCTCGTGATGGCGTGCGCCATGGTGGACATGAGACCTTGGAGTGCGTCCACTGTGACGTAAGCTGGAGGTTCTCGCTGCAAGGCCCCCACTGGCTGAGGGCCTGCCCTAGAACTCTCGCTGGCATCCTCAACTGCGGGCGGCGCAGAAGGACCCACGGCTGGTGCGTTTTCTCTGCGCGTCCTCGCTCGTGTCGCATCGCTGACTACCATCGCTACCGCTCTATCCCCACAGATGGCGCCAAACTGATTCCGCCAAGAATCTATTTCGTGGTTGTGTTGATGACGTGGGGCGAAAGAACGGGTTTATTTGACAGTTGGCGATCAACACGACGTCGTCCTCGTCTCTTTGTCCTCCGACCTGCAAAAAAGGCCAACCCCGGGATGTGGTCCGGGAAACGCCTCTCCGACGGTCAAATCAATTAGATGTTCCAAAAGGGTGTGAATGCTATAGAAAGTAAGTTTTTCGTGGTCAGCCTCCCTTTTCCCGAGGAAAACAGGTCACTATTTATAGCTTGTTTGTAAAAGGGGTAAAATAGTAATCTTACCTTAGTTGCTTGCTTGAGTCTCCAGTCCTGTAGCCATTGGGCCTGGAGGAAAGCCCCAAGGGTTGCGTTTCGGGCCACTTGGGGTGTGACCTTGTGGGTGAACATAGGCTGGCATTCCTAAGGACTCTTGGCCAACATAGGGGCCTAATTGATTACACATATCCCTGGGCCAAGCCCAAGAGGTGATATATATGTTTTTCCCAAATCATTGACCACCCTTGTTGTATAGCCAGAGCGTCTTTTCTGTAGCTATAGCTAGTTAGCCACTGCCTCTAGTCTCAAATTGCAGATGGGTCTTTCTTGATACGTCATTAAGGTCAAGTTGCCTCTCTTTGCCTGAATGGCAATCCCTGCCCATTGTTGTTTTCCCCTATATGATCCAGCGAGTTGTATGGTGACTCTTGGATCTGTATTAGTATGTCCCCATATGATAGTGTTTATCTTTCATTCTTGTTGACTCGGCTTGGATGAGTTTTGCCAGTCTATTCCCTTCTTCGCGATATAATTTGATAAAGTGTTTCAGTTGGTTTGGAGTATGTCGATCATCTTAGATGGATTTCTAGGAGCCGCTTGCAATAGTAGTAGATTCTGAAAGATCCAAATACTCCATACTACAACCACGAAAACATTTGCTCATATGTGAAATGAGGTATTGGAGCAATTCAGTAAAAGTATCCAATCGCAAACCCATTAAGTCCAAGGAACATCTGGATTAGCATCAACCTTAATTGCCAATGGCAAGACCCACCAAAGTAGCTTAGGAAGCCAACAGTCCAAAAAGAGATGTCATATCGACTCTTTAGAGTTTTCACATAGCGGACAGTCATACTTTTGCCCAATCTTTCTTATTCGTCTATTTCTTCTAGTTGGCAGGGGCATTGTAAGATGCTTTCCACATTAGTACTTTCCAATGAGGTCGGAATTCAAAGAACCCATAAAATTTTTCACATGTTGATTTCTGTTTTGTCAGCATCAATCTTGTTTTTGCTCATTAGCCAATCGTAGGGAGACTTGGAATTATACTCCCCATTATTGCAAAGGGGCTAGTATAATCTATCTGAAGTCTCTGTTGGTCTAATATGTTGTGCGAGGATATTCCACACTTATGATGTGGAAAGAGAGATCTAATCTTCCCTATGTTCCATCTTATTTTGGATTCGTTAAATAAGACTGACATAGGATGGTCCTCCCATGGAATAGGGTTTATTTGTGAACATAACCCAATACTTCCATTGTTGCACCATCGATCTTCCAGTACTTGAACTGTGCGTCTGTTCCTAATGAGCCATCTTAATCCTTCCTTAAACTTAGAAGTTGCCCTAGTTAGGCCCATATGTCCCCACAAAGCATTGTGCTCCTTACAATCATAACATGCAACATCAACAGGAGAGTGAGAACCGTATTTTTCACGGTAAATCTTAATGATCAATAAGTAGGGTCTCGAGTGGACACCCCAAGCTTGCCTCATTAACAGCGCGTAATTCCATATAACTAGGTCCCGTATTCCCGATCCCCCTCTAGCACATGGTTATTGGCATTACTCCTTCTTGATCCAGTGTACAAAGGGACTGCCTTGTGAACTTGACCGAAAGAAACTCATAACCATAGAATTAATTTTCTGAAGGATACCAATTGGGACCTGGTACACCTCGAGAGTATCCTGACATAACGGTCCAATTACATTATTTATAAGTAGTAGCCAACCCGCCAGTAAAGGAATTTGGTTTTCCATCCTTGCAATTTTCATTGAACTCATTCTACCTGGAAGTTAAAATCGCATGCCTTGAACTTCTCAAAGGTTACAGGTACTCCAAGATATGTCCCAAAGGATGTTACAATTTTCATGTTGAAAATATCATGTATTATGCACCCATGTTCCTCCCTCGCATTAGGGATGTTGACATAAATGATTTAGCCGTATTTATAACTTTCCCTAAGGCCGAGCATAATTCAATTATGATTTGATGCATGTTCTGGCACTGGTGTAATTGGATAATTGTAAAAAAATACAATACCATCAACAAAAAATAGGTGATTAATAGGTGGGGCATCTCTGGATATTTTGTTACCTGGGCAATATTTGTGTTCTTGGGCTTGCAATACTAATTCTGATAGAACTTCCATGCACAAATAATGATACAAGTGATAAAGGGTTCCCTTGGCGTATTTCTGCCATAGGCTTAAATAAGGGAGACAACTCATCATTAATCAAAATTGAATAGGAGACAGTTGTGATACATAGAGAAATCCATAACTTCTAAATATTAATTTAGGTGGCTCATGTTTCGATGGTCAGGGGTGGATCTAAGTAGAAGGTAGGGGGTGTATGGACACCCCTGTCCAAAAAAAAATTCTAATTGGCTATTTTAAAAGGGTTGGAGTTAATATAGATGAACACTCCAAAAAAATGCCTAAAAGATATTGGACACCCATACATTCAAAGCCC
>JACYFF010031959.1:36617310-36653507 GCA_017589665.1 Selenicereus undatus | reverse complement strand
TATATATATACATATAAACAAAAAAACCCTACATTTTTTACAAAATATTATTCTCGAAAAATTTCTAAGATAATTAATAGTTTCTATTTTTTTTTTAAAAAGGAGTTAGTCAATTACAAATGGAAGGTTTTCTCTCCAACAAAAAGATTTGTACAGTTAATTATAGCTCCAAACATGTTCTTTCCAAATTAAAAAAAAAACAATGCCCAATAATAATAAATTATATTATATTACTTTTGATTAAAAAAATTATATTACTAATATTACTTTCAATATTAGCAAAAATAATATATTATTTTACAACATTGCACTTTTATGTAAACATAATATCGAAAAAAAATTAAAGTTGGTTCACTACAAATGTTAGCATGCAAAAGTTTATTAATTTTGATAAAATTAATTAATGAGCTTGAAACAACACTATCTAATATTTGGTGATGATTAATACACTTGTGTTATAATTTTAATGTCAATGTCCATATTGGAGTCTTCTTTAATTTGCCATGTAAATACTTTACCTACTTTTATACTAAGTTGGTTGTCTAACAACCTATAAATATTTTTTTTTGTATAATATATTTAGATGAATAGTTAAAAAATAAAAAGACATATCACTAAAAAAAATTCTTAACACATATTATTATTTTAATATGTGAAAAATTATCATATTTTTCTAATTTAAAGCGTACTAGAGTCCATGTGGATATTAATAATTTTTTATCTGCAAGAATATCTTCTCTTTAACTTTCGCATTCTTATTGTGATATTTTTACTATCAAATTACAAATAATTACTATAATAAAAAAAAAACTTGGTGAGATTTTCCATGCATCGCATGGGTCCTCAAACCTAGTAATAAATAAACACTCTCATCAATATCATTTTAATTTTACTTTTTATTTTGGTGTTATTTTTTCCCAATAAAATCTACAAAAATACTGAAACACAAAATGATTTATCTACGGTAGACAGTAATAAAAACCATACGATTTTTAATCTTAGAACAATTGTATAACATCATGGAAGTTAGACACCTGTCCACCTCGCGGATCCATTATTATGATTTCGCCCTGATTTGGAACTATCGGGCAGCATTTTGACCTAAAACGTGAATGCAATTAGGGCATGTTCTTTTCATTGGAAAATAGGGGTTAAAAAATTGATAAAATTAGTTTAAGTAGATTGAAGTGGGTATTTTTTTATTAAAGTGAGTTGAAGTGGGCTGAAACTTGTGTATTTTTATATGATAAATAGAAGTTGGTTAACATAGTGAGTTAAAATTGGTTAAAATTGAGTGAAGTGGGTTAAAGTGTCTTGAAATTGGTTGAAGTGGGTTGAAGTTTTTAATTTTTTATTAAAATTTGTGAAGTGAGTTGAACTGAATTGAAGTTGATAAATTGGGATTTACCAACGAAAAGAATAGGATCTTAGTAAGTAAAGCCTTAAATTTTAGATGCTAGTAAAAGTAGCGCTTAAATTAGAAAACAAAACATTCACATGGGAGTGAAATTTTTCAAACGTAGGTAGTGTTTGGTTGGGGAAAAATTGATTTTCCCAAAAAAAGAGTTTTCGATTTTTCGTTGTCTGGCACAAAAAAGAATGAAAAACTATTTTCGAAGGAAAATGATTTTCCTCCCAATGGAGGAAATTCATTTCCTTTTTGAGAAAATAGGAAGTTGATTTTCTCCTTTCAACTCTTTGACAATAAGGTTAGCCGAACTTTGTACGCAAAATTCAATTTCAACGGCTTGAATTGAGACTTTTGAGCTCAAATTACTTCCATTTGGTCAACATTTATCTCCGCTGCGATAATCTAGTCAACATTTTTTGCCACTAAACCAATTCAATTGACTCGCCATTAGGATTTTCAACGATTTGGATCGAAATTTGATCAAAAGATCGAAAATATTAAAATGGATTCAAATTCAAATTTTGATCTCCGCATTCTTTCATTTGCTCAACATTTTTTCCACCACAATAATTCAATCGATACTTTCGACAGTTAAACAATGCAGTCAATATTTTTCACAACTAGGAGAATTTCAAAAATTTGGATCGCAACTTGATCATCGAATAAGAAAGATTAAAATGGGCTCAAATCCAAATTTTGAGCACAACATTCCTTCATTTGGTCAACATTTTTCTCCGTCACGATAATTTACTCAATATTTTTCGCCACTTTAAACAGTTCAGTTGATATGTTTCCAGCTAAACTAATTTCAACAGTTTAGATCGAAACTTGATTATCTAATAGAAAATATTAAAAATTCAAATATAAATTTTAAGCTTAACATTCTTTCATTTGGTCAACATTTATCTTTGCTACAACTATTTAGTCAACATTTTTTACCACTTAAAAAATTCAGTTGACATTTTCCTTTTTTCCATGGAAAATAACTTGTCTTGTACTAAACGGTGAAAAATGTGGCATGAAACTCAATTTTTCTTGGAAAAATATTTTCTATGAAAAATGATTTTCGGAAAAACTATTTTCCTTCCAACTAAACACTATTTTTAAAATTAAGATATCTAGACGCTATAGTCTATGCATTAGCCCTGTTCAAGGTACAACAAAGACGTCTAGATGCTCTATGTACATGCATACCTGACCCACTTTTTGACAAATGACCTATTCAGGCGGTATGCACAATATAGTATTTTAGCATAGATGACAGGTATGGCCCATTAACCACTACTATTTTCGGGCCAGACATTTCACGAAGACGAAACGAAAAGAAGTAGAAAATTTAATGGCAAACCATCTTAGTAACATGGTAATATTTTTTACCATCTGAGATAAAATGTTTAATAGATTATGAACTGAATCTTTCGATGAATAAACCGCAAGATGATAGTCCAACACCAGCCCTCTTTAGATTTGAGAGGTAAGATAAGGAGTCAAATCCTGCGATCAATGGTTAGGATCGGGTGCAGTGGCTTTGAACCAGCGCCCTTCCAAATGGAGGCGAGTTTTCCACCGGTTATCTGAAGCGGTTTCCCTTTTTCAAGGCAAACACTGTTTTAACTGAACTTCAATTATCAACAATCAATGTATTTTATATGCAGAAACCTTCACGATCACAAGTGACTTCCGACCTACGATTACTAATTTGATCGCGCAAATAAAATTCATGTGTTTACTAACTCAATGCCACCCTCCACCTTACTTGATCAGAATTTTCAACATCATGATTTCTATGGAATCCTCAACTTTAGAAAAGACGAACTCAACAGGTCTATACTGTTTCTCTGATTGAAACTCGCCTGTAAAACAAAATGGAAAAGCAAAACAATAAACACCCCAAAAGGGTGAAAAAGTGAATATGCACTGTGTGGGGTTTCACAAGGTACAATCTCAAGCTATGCAACTTTCTTGGCTAAGATCACAAATGGAAACTACGGCAAATTGTGGAAGTTTCTATCATCACTGTATAAACATCGACTGGTTCCCACCATTTTTCTTCACTCTATTCTCCGAACAGCCACTACCCCATTGCTCAGCATTGCTAATTTGCTAGTGTGTACCAAATAGCAATTCTCGTGATCCGCCTACATTGAGAAGAGTTCCTACTCCATCTGTCGAGCTCGATGCTGCATAATAATATTGGCATTCTACTTGTGGAGATATGCAAGTATGCAACACTGTCTACCAGCAGTCCTAAAAATACAGGTTTGGCACATTGTTACAGTAATACTTTGGGATTAGGTTATATTCTAAATTTCAATAGTCAAATCCAACCAATGGGTTCAATGGTCCACATTATTGGTCACATATGGCGATCTACAGCATTCAAAATCTTAATACATACCCCATAGTAATACAAAGGCAGGGCATTTTTATTTTGGGTTTTTCCCACACGGCAGGCAGCAATGGTAAGAGAACTGACCCGGTTATCGAACTAGTCTAAAAAGTGGGTCAATGATCCGACTGGTTGAATCGGTTAAACTGCATTAGACGGGTTGACCCGGTTGACAGTTCAACCGGATTAGACCAGACCAGACCCGACCCTGTTGACATATATTATGCCTGAAAGACGAAACAAGTCTGCGTGCTAAATTGCTCAGCAATCAGGGCCCAATCATCGTCATTATGTACTTCTAGCTATGGCCCATTTAGTTATCAATTAAAACTGACCTAGGGTTGTGGCAGCTCTCAGCTCATTATTCTATCTACTCTCTCTCTTACTCTCCAGGCGGCAGCGGTACTGCAGTGAGACTCAAAGAAAGAAGCAGACACTTGGTTTTTCTCTCTTCAAGGCATCAATCTTCAAAGCATCAATCTGGTTTCAAGGCACTCAAAGGCCGTCCCCAGAGCAAAGGAAAAAGCAGTGGAGAGAATTGTACGAGTGTTGAAGATGCTGAATCCAAGGGGGGTGTGTACTGACATAGATGATAGATCTGGGAATTTTTTGGGTTTTTCATGCCAAAATCCAGTCCAACCGTGACCCGTCCGGTTCAACCATGTGACCAAGTCGCCAGGTTTGACAGTTGTTGGCTTGCTCAGCGGTTCCCGGACGAACCGGTCCAACCAGCCGGTCCGGTTTTCGTATCACTGCGGCGGGGTGGGGGAAGGGTTGCCAAGATATAGGAGTGTTACCCTCGAATTGGAAAGGACTGTTGTTAGACCCTAGATTGGAAACCAATATCTCTCTGTTCATGTGTATGGACACGCTGATCTGTATCCATAACTCTTCAAGACGTAGTGTTAAAGAGGTGACGGGTGCTCAAGATGGAGTTAAAACCTTTCATTCCATCATACAAACGCCAAGAAGCCTATTTCACCTGCAGCCACAATCAATTAGGCTTAGTAAGTCTTGGCATAACAACAAAGTTACTGACAGAAAACACAAACAGAAATTCAAACTCAAATTTAGCTTAGTTTGAGTGATTTAGCTGGAAAATTCCCAGTTTATATGGAATACTTGATACATCTTTATTGTAACTTAAAATCAATTTCAAAAACACAGTTTTCTGACAAATTTTCAGTTCTACAAAGGATTAGCGAAAATGAAAAGGCACATCGGCAACAAGTACCTTTTTCTTAGTTCTTCTCCTTCAATGTTTTCTATCAGAAACCTAATGATTGAAGTCTACACCTCCCAGTAGGAAATGGACTCATATAAGTACATAAAATCCTCTTCAGGTTGATTCTTTTTAACACTATACTTCTGGTATTTTTGTCTGCTATGCCAAAATCACAACAAATATGATCGCAACATATCTTACTTACAAACATGCAAACTAGTATATCATCCCAGGGGCAGGTACTGTGACAGGAGAATGGCCATGCCATGAACCTGCATACTGTAGCATTAACATTCTTAAAGGAATCCAAACATTAAGAAGCATGCACCATTTCACACATGGGAAGTAATAAACTCAACAACAGTCCCAGTGAAGATCCAACCAGGCTAGGGCAAGACATTGGTAGGCCTGATCCTTAATAGGCTTAAACAACAGTTAAAAGGAAGATATGTGGTATCATCATTGTCGTAAAGTTACTAGTACACCGCGTAATTCTCTGTTGCTGAAAAATTATATTTCGCTGCTCCACTGTAGAACATTTCGACATCAGATATCGCTTAAAAATATGAAGACAGTTTCCTTAAAAAAAATTATAGAAAAAATTTGGGTTATTTAGTAGGAAATTTGTTTGCTACAGGAAGGCACAACTGAAAAACCAGGATGCCATCTGTATACAAAAGAAAAAGAACCATTAAAGTACAAACAAAACAGGCAAATTGACCTGATCATCAATCCAAGAGAAAAAGAACCATTAAGGTTTTTTAGATGGCACAACCCAAGAGAAGTTGGCTGGAGAACGAAATCATCAATCATGGCAGAGGAATTTAGAGATCATTCCTGGAGCCAAGAGAAAGCTAGGATTTATTCAAGAATAGACCTGATCACGATCTTGTAAAGATGAAATGCAGAATATTTGCAATAGCATGACCATAGGTTGGACAACAAATTTTTGTTCCTGAATCTATTGGAAAGTCAATCTTGTTTTTGAGTTCTGCTCAAGAGATTTGGTTTCAACCTGAGCAAAGATTTGCACTGAGTAATGGATCAAGTACAAAATCAACAAGGAGATCTATGAAGTTAAGCAGACTGAATGAATACTACACTCGTATGAAGTGTTCATGGGAAGAGCTGCAGGACATGAATGAGTTCCCTAAGATATATAGTCACTGATGATATTAGAGTCTTTTTTCTAGGGTTTCACTGAAGTACTGAACACAAGAGGAGAGGCTTCCAATTCTTGAAGGCTAGCATTAACAATACAGTTCAGCAAAGAGTCAATTGCTGCTTTTGACTACCGTGCCAAATGTAGAAGCTGCTTGTTCCTTATAATAGCAAGAGACTCATAGAGAGGTTCAGGAGGCAAGGCAACCTTGAGATAGAATCAACAGCTTTGTATAGCAGGCAACCAGCAGTAAAGGTGTGCAGTCAGTGTGAGAATAAAGGATACATAAAGGAAAGGTGTTGGGTAGTCACCCTGGTGTTTGGTGAGGAATTTAGGGGAAGGATCCTAGTACCTTGGGGGATAACCTACCCCCCCCCCCCCAAAAAAAGAGATGAGTAAAAGATAAATGAAAAATGCAACAAAAAAATTCTTCTCCCATTGCAGATCTGCTTCTTCAACAAACAAGACCTGAAGAAGCACCAACGAAGATAAGAACAAGATCATATACCCAACCGGAGAACAAGCACTTCTCCAGCGCCAATATGGACACTGCAGGAACCAGAACGGGTCAACTCCGGCAAGTCAATGCCCAGAAATTGGACTACCATGAAAGAGAAGATGAAGAAGATGGGTAGGCATGAAAATGAAGATGAAGAAATTGGAATCATGAGATATGATTTGCTACTTGCAAAGGTGCCCCCATGAAATCGGACCATCATGAAAGAGAAGATGGAGAAATTGGAATCGCAAAATATGATCTGCCATCTGCTGAGATGCCACAATGAAATTGCACCACCATGAAAGAGAATCTGAAGCATTGGACTCGATTTTCTTCTTCTATTTTGATCTCTTTAGATGTGGGTTTTGTGCTTCTTTTTGGTCTTCTCTGAGGTGGTGTTCTGCATCTTCAACTTGGAATCATGGATCTGCAATTTGCTTCTTCTTGCATTTCATTACAACAATACCTCCCAATGTGCATCCCGCTTTCGCGGGGTTTGGGAAAATCCAAATGTAAGCAACCTTACCTCTACAGGCATCCTTGCCTGTAGATAGACTGATTCGAAGAGACCCACAAAAAAAAAATTTGTGAAACATTTTAGAGAAAAAGGACTTAGTGAAACATTCCTTTTTTTATTTTTTTCCTCCCATTTTGATTCCATTCCAATTCCTCGCCGAATGCTTGAGTTTAGGAAACAAGTCCCATTCCTAACAGCCCAGGTATCAAGTCCTAATTTCATTGCATTCCGCTTTTTCTCACCAAACAGGGCCTAAATATGGCTACAAATGTTGAAGTAACCAAGCAGGAGAAACTATTACATCATTGTAATTTTAAAAGCTACAAATGTTGAAGCAAGCAGGAGAAATTATCAAATGTACTTGTAAAAGCAAGTGTTTGCTGCAAACTTATGAAAACTTCTCCAAAATCTTTCACGGGGGTAGGGAGGGTTGTCCTGCACTGTTGATGTTCCACCTCTACTCGATGGGGCTACCTACCATTCTAGAATTCATGTTGTTGACTATAATTAGCTGTTTTTAGGGCACTTCAGTTGATCGTTTCATCCATACATCCATGTTTCTTCTTTAGCTTGATTATACTGCCCTCTTGCCCATCTACCCTTTTTGCAAGCACTTGTGTCTTATTGTTGATGGGCTACTCCTGCATACAATTGGCTATTCACTCATTTTCATTAATTGGTCTACATTTAGATTGATTTTGAAATGAAAATTTTCTCATGAAACTCCCAAAACGACTTTCGTTGTTAGGCCACATCGGAGATCACCCTATACCCTACTTAGGCGGAATCCACGCTCAAATTCTTCTCGTTTTAGTTCTTGCCTAAAGTTGACAATCAATTATACCTAGTCCCATCGTTTTCCCGTCATTGGCATACTAAAAAGTAGTAAACAACATCATTAAAGCAAGAATTCCACAGCAGTGTCAGTGACTTTTTTGCCTCGTCATTTCATAAACAACCCAAGACACAGTTTGATTTTTGTCCCCAAACAGATATGAGACATGCTAGTGTCCTGCATACATGTTGAAGTTCCATGAAGGCCAGCAAACTTTTCCAACTCTGGATTGTAGTGGCCTAAATGGTCCCCACCCCCCTAGTGGAGTAATAAAGAATCAATGCTTTTTAAATTCAGGACCGCAGAAATAATGTCTTTACAAATAACTTGTAGGGGGTATGACTCTGCATATATCAAAAGCTTTTCCCCGAACCCCACCACATTCCCCCAACCCACCCGCCAAAAACAGAAAAGAAGGGGCAGAAAAACTAGCCCTTGCTCGAACTAAAGCTCATTGGCTCGGTGTTTGGTTGTAATTTAAACATGTTAGACGCGTTCTTACTAAAACACAAAAGTAAGTTATACATCAAAATTTTTACATTTCACTATCATACAAAGGTGAGCAGTTGATATTGAGAAATAAGACCACAAACCTTGACCAAAAGCATAGACGGAGGAATCACCCAGTGTTCTTTTCCTACATATGAAGAACCTCATTAAAGTTACATGCAACGCACCAAGGATCCCTACATCCATCTCTAAGATTGTAGAACTCCTCCTAAAACTTGAGCGTATCTTCTCTAGAATGCAGTACATAGCTTAGTTTAAAACAGCCTGCATGAGGCGAGGCTATATCTTCCCCACTTTTCCTCTCTTTCTTAGCCTTGCCTTTACCTTTTTTTCTTCTTTCCTTCCTTGGGAGCTAAAAAGTGAGCTACACTTGTACTGTAAGTACGTGCATTGGGGAACTACATTGAGAAGATAACATATCTTAAGGTTATTTGCAGTGTTAGTAGTCATATCGATTTCTAATCACATTATTAATACATTTATCTAACTTGTTTATGCAAAATATGCTTTGTGAAATATGAAATACTTTAAAAAAAAAAATTGTATAGAAGTGCGTCTCGCATCCATGATACGTGCGCCTTGCGCCTCATGCTTTAGGATCCTATGTGCCTCAATGCACCTCGCACTTTTTAAAACTAAGGTACATAGGCACCAATGAAATCCCGAAGACCACTATTAACCAAATGAAAGAAGCAAGGGACTGCATACTTGCCACGAGAAGGGGACACCAATTGAAGAACCTCTTTGTCTCACATTATCATTAGACCTGGCAAAACTGACCCGAGACCCGAAACGAATAACCCGGACCAATACCCGACCCGACATCCGAAATATGCTCACCCGAAAGTGGACCCGAAACCCAAATTAACCTGACCCGAACCATACCCGACCCGAAATTTTAAACAAAGTTACTTGTTTTGGCATAACGAGCGTATTTCACCAAAAATTAGTTGACCCGAAATCAACCCGACCCGAACCACACCCGACCCAAACCGAAACGACCCGAAATATCACTTAACCCGAACATGACCTGACCCGAACTTGACCCAACCCGTACCCGAACCGAATGACTCATTTGCTAGGTCTAATTGTCATCATGCCACCTACTAATCCCTTTGCCACAGGAAGGAAAAATCAATAGATCTACAATCTTATAAAGTATGAGAATACGCAAGAGATACATTCTCTAATTTTATTGCATGGAAGCAAACAAAGTCCGATCCCATAAAAAACTTACTAATTATGGATCTTTTACTTGGATCACTCAGACCCCTCACTTTCCAAGATAGCAACCTAAACATAAGAAATCGCCATCCCCATAGGATTAGACACCTCCTAAGAAGTTTGAGTAGATCACTTATTGTAGTTAACACCAAATCCAAGTTTGTGCAACTCCCTTTACTGTCCGAGGAGTTCTGTGTAAAGCTTGCTTGGCCACCCAATTGGTCCTTCCAATTCTTGACAAAAGTTGTGCGACTTCCATGTTTCACCACATGAGAAAGCAACACCAGTACAAGAAGCAATGCTTTTCATTTTAGAGGTTGCCCATTTGGAAATATTCTTGGAATTAAATCTAGAGCTATCCTATACATCATTGACTGAAAAGTTCTTATGGTTGTGGAGAAAGAGAAAAACATAGCAAGGAGCTTGTATCTGCATGTCGGGAATTTGGGATGTAATTAGCAATTAGAGAGGGATGTGAGGGGTTTTTTAGAGGCACTAAACCTCACAATATGTGTTGTGGGGGGGGGGGGGGGAAGGGTTCTTATAAATAGCTTCCCCATCATATTGCACAACACATATTGTGAGGTTTAGTGGGGTTGAGCTTGAGCTCCTTTCCCTCTCTAAAATTTCTTTTGTGCTTATTTTTAACTTTGGCCAGCTAGAGTAGCATTCTCAAAGGACTTAATCCCTCTTTTGGTGGTATGGTTGTATCCTTCAGGGTGATTCAGAGACCCTAGTCCCACATAGCATGTGTGATTGCATCCTTCGAAGGAACATATTCTCAAAACCGATGTCTAATCTTCTTGGTTATGGATTCAACTAGGTGAGTTAAGTTCATATCCTTTTCAGTTTCTTGCCTTCGATTTGGTCATTGGTTTTCCCTCTTCATTTCCTTCAAAGCACCAAAAAACCCAGAATCTTTAGCCTGTTTCTTGGGTCCAAGTTGCTTTCCTTTAAACCCAAACACAAGGATTCACTGAGTTCATCCTTAGCACACCACGAGTTCTATCAAATATGGCCTATGCTTCCTTGAATCAAGGCACTCCAATCCATTCTCTGCATAAAAAGGTGGAAGACGGCATCAACAACTGAACAGTGACTACTGTCTAACACCACCAAACTGCCGTAGAACAAATAGTCTATGCACAAAATTCACAATCCAATCCTTCCATTCTTAAAAAGGCCATGATGTAAATAGCCTTATTTGTAGACAAGCTATGAAGCTGGCTAAGAAAATTTATAAAAAAGAATATTAGACATGTTGTCTAGCATCCTACACTTATGAACCACTACTTTACTGGACCCTCTAAGGCTCTAATATTATCTAAATCCTCTAAAAGATGGAATATTAGACATTCCTAACCCTAGTTAAAGGAAAATGCAAAGGTTTCTTACAAATACTATAGCCCTAACTTATGTAAACTACAATCAAATAGTTATAATTTTCCACTAGAAAGTGTCAGTTTGATAAACCATTTCTTGCTCTGTATAATGATGTATAGTCTAAATTCATTTTCTCCAAGGACAAAAGCTTATTCTAAACTTTACATACAACAGCAAAACCCACAGCGGACCCTACCTCAGCAAGTTTGGGGAAGATCAGATGAAGTAAACCAGTTAAGCTCCTTATCGATCAGAGCCTTTTGTAAGAAAGAATATCAAGGAAGTAAGCGAACTTGCAAGATAACAATATAGTACGCAGCCAAAAACAACTACAAAAAAACTGTTATTATTAAGCAAATAAGTCATAGTTTGAAGCAGTTGAAGCCCAAGAGAGCACCACAGTTAAACAAATCTCTCAAACACCTTTGAGAAAAATGGGGCAAGTGCTTAAGGTTTTGAGTACTCAAATCTTGTTTAAAGCGTATGACAAGCATTAAGCGGGGATTGCTAAGTGCCTATGTCGCAAAGGCAAGGTAAAAAGTAAGCTCACATAAGGTTTGTGAGCTGTGACTATTTTTATAGACCTCCAGATTCTCTTATGGTAAGCTATGTGCTCCTCATAAGTTGCAATAAAACACACTCCTCTTACACCAGCTCACAGATGTTATCTACTCCTCATGATGTGTAAAAAGTACAAACCAGCTCCGTCACAATTCTTGCATCTTGTTTTTCTTGCTGACAGTCCTACATTCTGTTTACTCAACTCATTTCACATCTCATATAATTTTGTATGGCCACACACCTTCATCTTCTAGGCTTGACTCTCCTTAGTTGCCAACATTATGAGCCATACAATAAGGCCAGTCTGACCACAATATGGTAAATATTTCCTTTAGTCAGGCTGAGATCTTCCCATCACATAAACTCTAGGTAAATTTCTTCATTTGTACCAACAATCAATGTCCATGTGAATATCGACTCTATTTTATATGATAGAACCCAAGTACCTTAACTTCTCAACCCTGGGCATTGCAATATTTCCTATGGTGACTTACTCGTATTGTCTCTCCTTCCCCCTCATTGGACTTGCATTCTAAGTAATCTGTCAACTCCTACCAATATAGCAAGGTCAAAGCTAAATCATAGAGCTGGCAAAAATCTGCCCGATCAGATTACCCGAATTTGTCCGACCCGGAAAAAACCGGGTACGGTCACCAAATTTATGTCTGAATTGAAAATTCAGACAACCGGTCATGTCCGAATTTAAATCCGGGTCGGGTTCGGGTTTGAACATTCGGGTTCTAGTTGTTCGGATTTTTGAACTATTTCGGGTTCGGACAATTGGACAACCGGGTTCGGACATCGGACAACTATGTTTACATGTAATTTTAGTCTAAATTCTTTAAAAAATTTTATAAAAACAAATTCGGACAACCGGGTTCGGACATTAAAAAATCGGGTTCGGGTTCAGTCACATAAAATTTCGGTCAGAATGTCCTAAGATCATATCACAAATTCGGACATTCGGACAACCGGGTCCGGACATCAGACATTCGGGTCCGGGTCCGGGTCCGGGTCTAGTCAAAGTGTCCGATTTATAATCCGAACAGGGTATGGGTATGAAGTTTTTGTCCGAATGTCCGATTTATCCGGACCCGAATTTTTGTCAGCCCTACTAAATCATACCTCTCCTTAGCAAGTTGATTTGTGACACTGGTTGATAATAGTATAACAAGAAAGCATGTAGACAAGTCAAAGCCTCAAAGGGCATCCTCTTCATACAAGGAAAAATTTTCTACATAGCAGCCCCCCAAAAAAAAGAAATTCGAGGTAAAATTCATAGCAATATGTTAATTTTGATACAAGGTAAAATTCAAAACATAAAAACAACCATATATCATTTTCCACATAGCCACCCCCCCCCCCCAAAAAAAATAAACAAATCATTGGCAAGAGCATCGATGGAACTCTTGGTTGCATGTAATCCATCTCTCCTCTATTCCTTTGTACAATAAGCCAGAAAAAGGGAGTTTGTAGCATAGCTTAAGTAAGGACAAAAACATCTCCTACTAGCATATGATAGTCCAGACCTCTACAAAGGTGTGTCTTACATGTCTATAAAGCTACCTCTACAAGGCTACCAATAGTCCCTCATGAAAATGACCCCATGTCATTAACCAATCCAAAATGAATTGACACTCATCCCTAAATTTTTTATTTTTTTTTAAAAAAAAGGGACCAACTCGAATTGGCTACCATGCTCTCTAAGGGCCTGTTCTTTTCGTGGGTAAATTTCAAAATACCAACATCAATGCATTTCAACCCATTTCAACTTACTTCAACCCACTTCCACTATTTTAAGCAAGTTCAATTTATCACACATAAAGAATTCAACCCATTTCAACCTACTTTAACTCACTTCAACCTATTTCAACCTACTTCAACCCACTTCAACCTATTTCAACCTACTTCAACACACTTCATCCTTTTACCCACCCCAATTTACCCATGAAAAGAACAGACCTTAAATATAAATCTACCAGGAGAGGTTGCTAACATGAGCAAAACACGTACACAAGACCCTAATAAAATGCATTATCATTCCTCTTGTAACTCATTTGCATTGCCTAAGTAAGGATGCAAATATCAAACTGAATGAATAACTAACTACCTTGAAAGGGTTAGGGGTTTGAGAAACCCCGCATGGCCCCCCCCCCCCAAAAAAAAACAGAGGAAAAAAGAAACCACAAATAACCCTATTGATGGATTCATCAAGGCTTATTTTAGGAAGAAGTACAAGAATAATATTAAGATATTTGAATATAATTATAGTTTATTATGGTTTCCCATTTCTATTAGGATTAGCATTATAATGTCCAAGACTTATAAGTAATATTACACTTTCCTATTTCTATTAGGAGTCGTATTAGGAAGGTTATGCACTTATAAATAAGGGGTCTATGTACCTTTGTTAATCATCAATCATACACTATTAAATATTGAACGAATAGTGATTTGAGCATAGAGATGCCAATCCCTCTCTTCCCTCTTTCTCTCAAATTATCTCCCTTTCGCTCCTTTTTTTACCCGATCTCTATCAACTTGGTATCAAAGCGAGTTCTCGATTCCTAGCCAACCCAAATCCTAAATTCTGCTGCAACTAAACCAAGTGTTTGAAACAATTTTTTTTTTTAAAATGTTGTTTCAAGCCTTCTAACCCTCGTACTTGCTTTACACATCCATCAGCCTCAACCCACCACACCCTGCTTGCTAGAATTGTTGCTGTGTTTATGGTGCGCTGCTTCTGCTCATTGGTTGCTGATGCTGAGTGCTTCACGAAGAAGCCTGCTCATTGCTACCTACTTTGAGGTCCGAATCAAGGGGAAATCTATGATATCTTGCGGAATAGGTTATTTCCAACTTTGGTAATTGTTAAATCTCTTCCTTGATTTTAGTACTTTAGATTATTAATAGGTTGTCAATTATTTGCTTGGAGCTAAAATTATTTTCTATTTTTAAAAAAACAAATTAGTACGATTAGGATAGTAGCATAATTTCCTTAATTGACTTGCGTGCTACAAGTGCTTTGGAAGTAGTTTATTCTTTGAGTTGCTTGTGTGTTTTGCACTAATTTATTGGTGTCCACATCCCCCCCCCCCCTAAAAAAAAAGAAAGACCTTTTACTGCAAGCCAGTTACAAGAGTCATGGTATTAGAACATAGAATTGATGGAATTGAAGATAGAATTGATAAACTTGACCAAAAATTGGAAGCTTTACAAATGGGCACTAATGATGATATTTTAGAATTTGCTAAAAAATGGAACGCTAGATGGGATGAACTTAGAGAGTCACTCCAAAAGGGTAGCAAGGAATATCAACAACGTATTCATGGGGTGGAGGATCAAGTGCAAGGTCTCAAAGGCACCATCATGGGTTTCCAGAACTCTTTAGGTGATATTCATGGAAGTATTACAAAATTGGAACAGAAACTAAAATCTCACTTGTCTCAATGTGCGCATAATATGGCTATTTCTAGTAATGTCCAGACTAGAGGACCCAAACTTGGTGACTCAGTTATTCATTTGAAAAACTCTTACCTTTGAGAAGTCTAATAGGACCCATGTTCTGAGGAGGACGAAACCTGAAGACATTAATGGTTCTAGAGATGATGAGTACTATCATGACAAATCTAATGGGCCGCAACCTTACCACCGTAGAGGTAGGTACCAAGATCAACATTATAGGCACCATTCACTTAGAAGAGACCAAGGCTATCCAAGAAACCAAATACATGATGATCCTTATGATGTGACAAGAAAAGTCAAGATTGATGTGCCTGAATTTGATGGTAGCCATGATCCCAATGCTTTTGTTGATTGGTTAGACCGCCTAGAGGACTACTTTGAATTCAATAGAGTTCGTTTTGCCAATTATTAGGTCTGCTAAGAAATACTAGCAGAGTGTTCAAAGGGAGGTAGATCACCTAGGTGAGCCTCCCATAACTTTGTGGGATGAAACAAAAATTGAAGGAAAAGTATTTGCCTCCATTCCATAAAAGACAAATCATGGATAATTGGTTGAATCTGAAACAATTGAATACTAATGTGTCAGATTATTATGCCCAATTCGAAGAAATGAAACTCAAATGCACAGTTAGAGGAGAACAATGGGTACTTGTGACTAGGTTCATTAATGGACTTAGAGATGACCTTAAGAGAGAGGTGAGCCTACACCATCCTGAGTCTTTAATGGAGGCTTACCAAAAGGTCCTAGAAATAGAGAAGTACAAAATGCCTTCCTATTTTCACAGGTGGGTTTCCCAAGCCGGGGAATCTAACCCCTCCAAATCTGTCACCTTTCAGAAAACCTCTTACACGTAAAGGCAATCACAGAATAGTCAATTTGTCAAGAGCAATGTTCCGCTTAGCCAACCATTGAGCTCAGCTAAAAATAGTTCCCTCACCTCACCCCCTCTACTCCCTTCTCCATCATTGTCTTCCATGGTATGTCACAAGTGTTATGAGCAAGGGCATCCAGCATCTAGCTATCCCGACCGCGCTCTTATTATAAGATTAGAAACTCTTGAAAAGGATGGACAGATAGATGAGACTATCTATCCTATTGTTGGTGACACTACTACCGAGAGTGAGCATGAAAGACAATGAGAGAGTCATCTTATTGTCATGAGATGTTTTCTTTCTTCTATTGATTGTGACTCTTGGAAATGTACTGCTATCTTTGAGACTAAAATGCTATGTGGGGGTAAGATTCTTCGTTTAGTCATTGACAACGGTAGGTCCATGAATGTGATTTCTAAGTGTGCTGTGAAACTTCTCAGCCTTAAGACGATACCCTATTGCACCCCTATTAGGGTTGCTTGGGTTGATAAGACATCTTTGATGATTTCTGAGAAGTGCGAAGTCCCTCTCCAATTAGGTGCGTATTCTGAAAAGATTTGGTGTAATGTATTACCTATGGATGTTGCCCACATTTTGTTAGGTCGTCCTTAGTTGTATGACAAAAGTCCCACCAATTTTGGAAAGGATAATACGTATGTGTTCGTTTATAATGGAAAAAGGATTAAGTTAGCTCCCGCTTGACCCTCAAAACATAATAATCCCAAAGGAACTAACCGTAAATTGCCTCAGTCTAAGGAATAGGCTAAGAAACATTTTTTATTAGGATATGAATGTAAAATAGAAAGAAAACAGTCTAGCATGTTGCTAGCATTAGTAGCCAAAGACCCACCTATGTTTCCCTGTGCTACTACATGTGAGATGTCCCTTGATCTTATTGAACTTCTTGGTGAATTTAAGGATGTATCTCCTGACGATCTTCCTGCTGACCTACCTCCTTTGAGGGATATCCAACATGCTATAGACCTTGTCCCGAGATCGCCCTTAGCTAACTTACCTCACTATAGAATGAACCCTGGTGAATGTGAAGAGCTTACTAGACAAATTGAGGGGCTTCTGCAAAAGTGTTTCATTCAGCTTAGTCCCTGTGTTGTTCCAGCCCTCTTGACCTAAGAAAGATGGCTTTCGAGGATGTGTATTGATAGTAGAGCCATTAATAAAATTACTGTGAAATGTAAGTTTCCTATGCCTAGACTTGATCATATGTTGGAGCAAATGTCGGGATCTAAGTGGTTCTCTAAAATTGACCTAAGGGCACGATACCATGAATTAAGGATTAGACCTGGGCATGAGTGGAAAACTGCTTGTAAGACTCCTGAAGGACTGTTTGAGTGGTTAGTTATGTCCTTTGGGTTAACCAATGCTCCTAGTACTTTTATGAGAGTCATGACTCATATTCTTCGCCCTTTCCTTGGGAAGTTTTTGGTATCGTACTTTGATGACATTCTAATATACAGCCCTGCTAGGGAAGAACACTTGAAACACTTGCGGTTAGTCCTTCAGGTCCTTCGAGCACAGAAGCTATACATTAATTTGGCAACATGTTCTTTCTTGCAATATGAGGTTGTTTTCCTTAGGTTTGTTGTGTCAGCAAAAGGAATTTCTGCCTATTCCAAAAAAGTTAAAAGCCATAGTAGAGTGGCCCAAACCTGAAACCGTTTCTTATGTGAGAAGCTTCCATAAGTTAGCCACTTTCTATAGGCGCTTTATCAAGGATTTTAGTTCCATTATGGCTCCTATTACAGACTGTTTGAGAAAGGTGCGTTTACATGGACTAAACCTGTGAAAGAAGCTTTTAGCCTAATTAAAAAGAAAATGACTAAAGCCCCTATCTTACGCTATCCTGATTTTTCTGAAGTGTTTGAAGTTGCTTGTGATGCTTCCGGGGTTAGGATAGGAGGTGTTTTGAGTCAAGAAGGACATACCATAGCTTACTTTAGCGAGAAGCTTAATGATTCTTAGAGAGATAAGTACACCACCTATGAGAAAGAGTTGTATGTTTTAGTGCATTGTCTGGAACATTGGCGATACTATCTCCTTCCTAAGGAGTTTGTTCCTTGGAGTGATCATGATGCATTGAAATTCATTAATGACCAAAGAAAACTTAGAGAGAAACACGCTAAGTGGGTAGTGTTCCTTCAAGATTATTCCTTCGTGCTTAAACATCGTTCAGGTGTTGAAAATATTATTGTTGATGCTTTGAGTAAAGTAGGACTTCTATTGCATAGATGGACTACATCAGTTGTTGGATTTGAAAAAATGAAAGACCATTGCTAAGACTTATGATGAGGTTTTGCATGGTAACTGTCGTGACTTTGCCGATTACATGATTGTGGATGGCTATTTGTTTTATGGATCAAAGTTGTGCATTCCTAACATACCACTTCATGATTTTGGGAATTGCATGATGGAGGCCTTGCTGGTCATTTGGGTTGGAATAAGACCAACATTCTTATTGCTGACCGTTTTTTTAGCCCTACTTACGCAAGGATGTGGCCCGAGTTGTGTCTCAGTGTCAAACTTGCCAGCTTGCGAAAGCTAGGAAGCAAAACACTAGCTTATATATTCCTTTACCTGTTCCACACATTCCCGCTTAGGTATTCCCCGAACCGCTAGAGGTCATGATTGCATTCTCGTTATTGTGGATAGGTTTTCTAAAATGGCACATTTCATCCCTTGTAGCAAAACTGGTGATGCATTCCATGTTGCAAGGATCTTCTTTAGGGAAATTGTTCATTTGCATAGTTTGCCATCATCTATTATGTCTGATAGGGATGTTAAATTTGAGAGTTTTGGAGGCCATTGTGGAAACTATTTGGCACTCACTTAAAATTTTCTAGTGCTTTCCACGATCAAACTGATGGACAAACCGAGGTTGTCAATCGAAGTCTAAGTAACCTTCTTAGGGCTTGTTCTTTTTATTGGTAAATTGGGGTTGGTAAAAGGGTGAAGTTAGTTAAGGTAGGTTAAAGTTGGTATTTTTTGTTGAAGTGGGTTGAAGTTGGTATATTTTTTGAAGTTGATTAAAATAGTAAGAATAAAATTTTGAAAGAGGTTGATTAAAGTTGGTTGAAGATTGACGTAGGTTGAAGTGGATTGAAGTGGATTGAAGTGAACTGAATTTGGTAAATTAGAAAAGACCAACAAAAAGAGTAGGCCCTTAGATGTCTTGTCAGTGAGAAACCTAATACTTGGAATTTGGTTTTACCTACTACTGAATTTGCTTATAACAATGCTATGAAAAAGTCCACTGGAAATAGTCCATTTGAAGTTGTGCATGGTTTGATAAGAGGGTAACCCTTGGGTTGAAAGGCAAAGTCTATCGCATGATAGTTAGACCGGTCATTCGTTATGGATCGGAATGTTGACCTCTAAAAAAGACGCAAGTTCAAAGGCTGACGGTAGCAGAGATGAGGATGATAAGGTGGATGTATGGTTATACGAGGTTAGACAAAATTAGGAATTGAGTTATCAGGGACTTAGTTAAAGTAGCTCCCATCGGCGATAAGATGAGAGAAACAAGACTCCGATGGTTTGGTCATATGAAGAGAAAGAGTGTGGACGCTCCAGTGAGGAGATATGAGAGGATCAACATCCCCGAAAGCAAAGGAAGGGGAAGACCAAAGACGAGCTTGGACGAGGTGATTAGAGCGGACTTGAAAGTTGTCGGTTTGACGGAGGACATGGCTCAAGATAGGAAGTTGTGGCGGGTTAGGATTAAGACCGTAGATCGCAGAGAGTCGATCCTGTAGTTTTCTTTTGGTTGCGGTGGCTTAATGCGGGTAGAGGTTGTTTTCTTATGTGGCGTTTGTATGCAGGTTGTACTGTCTTCCAAGAAGAATTCTCATCTGCTTACCGTTGGTCGTCCACGTATAATGCCTTCTTCCATTATATTGTCCTTTTATTTCATAATTTCAGCAACTGATCTCGTATTTATCTTTTATTTATCTCGGGCATTCCTTGTTATAGAATCTTTCTTATATAAAATGTTTTCCCATTAAATGTTTTCGCAAAATCTTTCCTCTATAAAATATTTTCACAAAACTCTTTTCGTGGGTCTCTTGGAATCAGCCTCTCTACGGGTAGGAATACCGATAGATGTAAGGTTGCTTACAGTTGGATCTCCCCAGACCCCGCGAAAGTGGGACCCACACTGGGAGTTGTTGTTGTTGTTGTTGTTGTTGAAGTTGTGCATGGTGTTGTTCCTCGTCTTCCTATTTATTTAGTGACATTACCTATTGATTCTTGGCCTGCTGAATTTGTTGAAACTTTTGCTAAACATATTCATGATGTGCATGCCAATGTTCAACAAAAAATTGCATAGAGTAATAAAAATTATAAACTTGCTGCCAATGTGCATCGTAGAAAGCTAGAGCTTAATGAGGGTGATTATGTGATGATTTGAATTCATCCTGAAAGATTTCCAAAACATTCTTTTAAAAAGCTCTTTGCTTGAGCTTACAGACCTTAACGCATTTTGATACATCCTTGCTCCAATGTATACTTAATTGACTTACCCTTTGATTTATCTATTAGTTCTATCTTCAACGTTGAGGATTTGACACTTTGGCGAGGTACTTTTGCGCCTCCCACATTTTCTGCGAGCATTATAGGCTGTTCCGCGACTTCTTCAATTTCGGTCCTAAGTTGCTTCCTGCTCCGCCATCAGCGGTCAGTGAAGTTGAAGTCATACTGAAAGATGAGATTGTTAGTACTGGTACTAGAGGTTTTCAACGATTCTTGGTACGTTGGAAAGGTCGTCCCCAATCCGATAATTCTTGGGTTCATGAGGAGGATATGCATCGCATCACTCCTGATTTACTGGACGGATCTTCAAGCCAACTCTCCAACGACGAGTTTCTCCAAGCCAAGGAGAGATGACGGATTCATCAAGACTTATCTTAGGAAGAAGTACAAGAATAATAATTAAGATATTTGATTATAATTATAGTTTATTATGATTTCCTATTTCTATTAGGATTAGCGTTATAGTATCCAAGTTTTATTAGGAATATTACACTTTCCTATTTCTATTAGGAGTCGTATTAGTTCGTATTAGGAAGGTTATACACCTATAAATAAGGGGTCTATGTACCTTTGTCAATCATCAATCATACACTATCGAATATTGAATGAGTATTGATTTGACCACAGGGATGACAATCCCTCTCTTCCCTCTCTCTCTCTTTTTTTTTTTTTTGGTAAGTAATCAAAGATGTATATTAAAAGGACACCAAGTGGATGTCACCCATATACAAAAGGGGCATTATAAAAAACATTATGCCCTTAAGCTCTCATCCATTATGCAATTGATGAAAGCCAAAAAATTTAACTCTTTGCCGCCACAAAGCCCCACACTCCAACTATACAACAACCTCAAAAAATAGAGCTTGAAATCTTGAAATGACAAGATTTTGTCCTTGAAAATACGGCGATTTTTCTCCTTCCAAGTAGCCCACCAAATAACTAAAGGAATCATATTCCAAACTCCAAGAACCCAGCTCTTCTTCATCCTTCTCCTCCAAGCCACCACCACATCTCTCACTTTAGAAGGTTGAACCCAACTAATCCCCATAAGCAAGAGAGACAAATCCCAAAGCGAAGAAACCTACCGACAATGCACAAGAAGATGATCCACGATTTCTTCCTCCTCCAAACATATGGAGCATCTACTTGGACCTCTAAAATTTCTTCTCTTAAGCATATCGTTTGTGAGAATCTTGCCCAAAGTGGCTGCCAAAGCAAAGAAACATACTTTTGTGGGAGCTTTAGACTTCCAAATGAACTTGGCAGGAAAGTCCCAACCGTCCAAGTCTTCAAATTGTGTGGAACAAAAGCTCTTGACACTAAGGGAACCTTTCACGTTAAGTAGCCACACAATCTCATCATTACCTTGGAACACAACCTTTTTGTCAGCAAGTATGGCTAACAAATTACAAACACTATCCTCTTCCCAATCATTAAGGCTCCTTACAAAAATCAAATCCCAATGGCTCACGTCACCATTCCAAGAAACAACTTCTTTAACCGTAGCATGCTTTAGACAAGCTATCCTAAAAAGATCGGGGAAAAGATTTTTTAAAGGGCGATCCCCACACCAAACATTGTGCCAAAATAATACCCTTGATCCATCCCCCACCTCAAAATGCACTAAAGATTTGAGATGCTCAAGACCTGCTAAGATAGATTTCCAACACCCAACCCCGTGAGGATAAGGACTCTTTTTACTCCACCAACCCAACTCATCAATCCCATATTTTGCCTTGATCACATTTTTCCACATAGCACTATCCTCTTTTGCAAAACTCCACAGCCATTTGGTCTTCAACGCTTCATTCATATCACGAAGGGGTCTTATGCCAAGTCCTCCCAGCGATTTAGGACGACATACCTCATTCCAATTGACCCAGTGGAGGCCGTTACCATAATCGTTGGAATTCCAGAGAAAATCTCTCATGATTTTCTCTAACCAACTAGCAATGCTAGCTGGGATGGTGAATAAAGACATGAAGTAGATGGGCAGACTACACAAAGTGCTTCTCAAAAGAGTCAATCTACCCCATCTAGACAAAAGCTTTGACTTCCAGCCTGCCAATCTTTTATGAAACCTCTCAATGACTGGATTCCAAATTGTTGTGCTCTTACAAAGAGCACCAAGAGGAAGACCAAGATATGAAGAAGGCAGATGATCAACTTCGCACCCAAAAAAACAGGCCAACACATGAACATTAGGCCCATCGCCAACCGGAATGAGTTCACTTTCGGAGAGGTTGACTCGTAGTCCCGACATAGCTTTAAACAGGAGAAGGATGCACCTTAAGTAGCCCAAATTACTCTCATCCGGCTTGCAAAAAACAAGGGTATCGTCGGCAAAGAGCAAATGGGATATCATCAAACCCTCGGAATCAGGATTCGTAATATGAAAGTCGTTCAAGAAACCTTCCTCACCTGCTTTAAAGATCAATCTACTGAGAGTCTCCATAACCAAAATGAATAATAAAGGTGACAACGGGTCACCTTGCCTTAGACCTCTTGAGCTAGAGAAAAAACCAAATGTTTCACCATTAACTAAGATAGAAAAGCGCACAGTGGAAATACAAAAAGAGATCCATTTCCTCCACTTGTTTGGAAAGCCCATTTTCTCAAGAATAGCCAAGAGGAAACTCCAAGAGACATGATCATAAGCCTTCTAAATGTCAAGCTTACAAAGGATACCAGAAATCCCATATCTAATATAAGAATCAATGCACTCATTAGCAATCAAGACAGCATCCAAAATTTGACAAGGAACAAAAGCATGTTGCGAGGGACCCACAACTTTTCCAACCACTCTCCTCAATCTTGAAGCGAGGACTTTGGCAAGAACCTTATATACACTTCCTACTAAACTGATGGGCCTAAAGGACTTAATGTCATCTGCACCAGCCACTTTGAAAATCAAGGTAATAAAAGTAGCATTTAAACTTTTCTCAAAAACACCGTTATCATGAAAGTCAGTAAAAACTCCCATAATCTCCCCCTTGACAATAGACCAACAGTGCTGAAAGAAAGCTATATTGAACCCATCTGCCTTGGAGCTTTCTCATCACCTAACTCAGCGATGGCATTCCACACTTCATCTTCAGTAAAATCTTTTACAAGATCGCTAGCATCGTCAGGGCTAATAGAGGCAAAAGCGATTCCATCAAGAAAGAACCTTGACGGTTGATCTTCATGATATAGATTCTCATAGAAGTTGACAATCGCATTTCTGGTAGAGGCAGCATCAACATAAAGCTCGCCATCCACTTGAATTTTGTGAATAGCATTAAACTTTCTCCTCCTATTTGCCACCTGATGGAAGAATCTGGTATTACGATCACCATTTTCAATCCACTGTTACTTTGCCCATTGGTGCCAAAAGATATCAATGGATTTTCGCACCATAAAGAGTTCCTTTTTAACTCCCAATCTCTCAAATCTATCTGCCCAAGAGAGAGACTGTTGTTGCTCCTTCTCATCTAAGAGCTTCACTTTATCCACCAGACTAGCCATCTTAAACTCTAAATGGCCAAACACTTCCTTATTCCATTGTTTAGCTTGGTCTTCAAAAAGTTGAGTTTCTTTGCAAAAATAAAACTCAAAGGGCCAATAACATTCAGTTCATCCCAAACAGATTTGACAAGGTCGTCAAATCCATCCGCCTCAAGCCACATATTCTTGAATTTGAAAGGACGTCTACCTCTAGAGACTTCCCCAACCCTTAGAAGAATGGGAAAATGGTCCGAAGTAATCTTCGGAAGGGTAACTTGATGAACCCACTGGAAATGATCTTCCCACTCAACCGAGAAGAGAAATCGATCGATGCAAGATAACACAGGAACGTCCTCATGGCTGGACCAAGTAAAGCGAGCACCTTCTAAAGAAGGGATAACCAGATTACAAGAATCAATAAAACTAGAGAACTCTCTCATTACCCAAGGCGGCCGACCGCCTGTGGATCTTTCTGAAGGAAACCTAATGACATTAAAATCCCCACCCAGGCACCACGTAATGTCCCAGGAAGACATAGGGAACGACAACTCCTCAAATAAAGCTTGTCGCATATAGTCGTCATTAGGCCCATAAACCCCAATCCGACCCCACTCAAAATTGTCCTCTAGAGACTTAATCCTACAGCACACAGAAAACAACCCAATGCGAAAATCAGCGAACTCCAAGACTTGAGGATCCCAAATGACAATAATGCCTCCTGAGCGACCCACTGAAGGCAAGTAAACCCACTCAATCGGTCGACGGCCCCACAAACTAATCGCTAACGGTCGACTAACCACCTCCAACTTGGATTCTTGGAGAATAGCAACATCGCAAGCAAAAGTACGCAACACCCACTTAACATCCCCCTGCTTATTTGGACAATTAAGCCCCCTGACATTCCAAGCAAGTAAATTAATGGTTGGCCCCATCCGAAAACAGCCAAACCCTATCAACTTCATCCTCCATACTCTCTTCAACCGACTGTTCCCTTCTCACTCTATTTGCTTCCAACGAAGCAAGGAAAGAAAGCAATTCCATTTCTCTACCTTCAATGGCCAGACCCATCTTCTTAAAAAAAAAGACCATTCTTTCCAAGACCCACGCTGACCCTTCACTAACATTCCCTGAATCACTAGAACCAGGCAAAGCAGCACCGGGTTTTGAGGGTGAGCTTGAGGTGGAGCTTCCTCAAACGAAGAGAGCCCTCCCACCTCCTGCATAATAGGAGAGCCCGACTCAGAAACAACAAGATTAGTCTTTTGAAACTTCTTCCTACGAGAGTAAACAAGCACACTCTTAGATGGTGAACAAGCCGTAGGATGCAACTCCTCCATCACATTCAGAGGTGATTCTGGGATCCTTGAGGCGCATGGAGAACTGCCACGTGAGCTACACTCACAATCCGAAGAGGGATAATTCTCCAACAAGTCTCTCAACACTTGGAATTGATTAACACAGGGAGGAGAAGCCTCCAAATACTGCTTCGAACCATTCTTCTTACAGGGATGCATCGTCGCATCACTAACAATGTCCTTGAAGGAGGCCTTCCGCTTCAAAACATCACCGCTAACATTTTGTTCTGCACCAATCACGGCTGCACACACATCCCATGAACCACAATCCCTACACTTCCACCCCATCAAAGGCGAATTGGGCGAGCCACCCGGATGACCTCGAACAACATTAGCAAAAGACCTTTCCCTACTCACCGAAAACCTGGAGGGAATAGAAGCATTCCTTGGTGGAGGAGAAGGCTTCTTATGACCCTCAATCAAAGTCTCCTTAAAAATCTTTGTCACCCTAAACCAGCCATCTGCCTTCGCTACCTCAGGAAAGATCACTGACCTAGCCTGCCCACAGTTACCCAGCAAAGAAAGGACAATGAATCTACCTTTGTTATTCTTTATCAGTTGAAGCAACAGGCACCTCTGACCCCACCTGAAAGTTTGGAACCACAATTGTTCTCCCTTCGCGAAACAGAATCTGACCATTTGTACTGCCAACTAGCGAAATTCCTGGAAGCTCAACCGGATAAAAGACCTTTTCCTCCTATTAGCCTCCGAAACCTTGAAAGGAAAAAGGCCTCCATCACCCCCAGACACTTCCAGGACCTTCTCTTTTTCTCTAATTTTCTCCATTTTTCCCCTTTTTTTACCCGATCTCTATCACCTATCCTATAATTGAACTAGTGCAAATTGATTGTATTGAACCCTATATTGGAAAAACATAAACTTCCTACTGTGAAAACTTCCCCAGCCCTAAAAAGTACAGGCCTGATGATAAGTAATTGATAAGTACAGAAAATATGTACCCAACTAATTGTGAAAAGGAATGGCTTCCAATGGAGAAGCGTCATTAGGGTTCATGTATCCCTAAAATAACAGCCATAGAAACTTGAAAGAGAAAAATGATAAATCCATAAGGATCTGATAACAATGGCATATGGTTTTATGAGGATTTCTACTTGTTCAAGCACATGGCATGTGCGTGGAGGAGCTATCATATTTTGGTGATGAGCCCTTGCAGGTCTAACGTTTCTTCTTTGGTGACACTCTCAAGCATGAGCAAATACACATGGCGTGTGTGGTGACAAAAGAAACTTCACATCAAAAGGCTCCTTTAAGTCTTAGGCCAAGTGGAGGTATACTTTTTGTCTCAGCAGGGAACTTCGAACATTTTGTAAATAAGAATTTCCAAAGATAGAGAAATAACGCAAACAAGTGGTGAAGATCCCGTAGCTCAAAACTTTGCACTGAAGGACAAACGATTTTCTAGCCCTTTGCAGCCACAATTTTTTAAATTTACCAACAAACTATGTCAGGAACTCATTACTGTGATTTTGGATTGCCAAAAGTCCTTAATTGTTGCTAACAAAACATCTCTGACAAACAGATCTACATTTAATGTTATTACTTTTGTCACCGGAGCTACACTATACTTCTATCAATTTTAGCATGAGGCATAGTCATCGAAACAGCTTCTTAGCATCAACAGAGAGATTGTAGATACATTTGAACCTTTGGTTTTCTTCATAAGAATAAGAGAATTCATGGGAACTCATTAGTACTAACAAGCTCAAGTAGGAAGCACCACATGTCAGCAACAAGCAAAGCATATAACCAACTTCTATATAAAAAAGTTCAGCCATTCTATTCATCAAATAAAAAGATAAGTCCAAGTATTTCTTACTTCCTAGTTCGCCTAAAGCTCACAATAGGCAAGGATATCATGAAACAAAATCCAGCAAGATAACAGAGTGCAGGTATACGTCATGGGCCCTGTTTGACAAAAGATTGCAGGTTAAACTTAAAGTCAAGTTCTATCAGGTAGCTATCAGGCGTTCAAGGCTCAAGCTAGGTGCCAGTATAGATATATGCCGCTGATGGATAGCCAGTTCATCCAGTACAAGCCTGGCCTCAGATAAGAATGCTACTTCAGGCAAGCAGCTCCCCCAGCAAAGACCCCCCCCCCCAAAAAAAAAAACACAGTTACTCCAGAAAAGCTAGGAGTTGGACCTCAAAACCCCTGATTCCACAAATTGGTTGTGCATCCAGAAATGCGATTCTCCCATCAACTAGCCAAATCTGGCAAATTTGACGAACACATCTCTACAGGCAAGTTTCAAGCAAAATGAAGTATTTATCATAAATTTACGCTTGGTGTGCCTTTTTTACTTGTTCTCATTATTCTGGTTGTTATTCTTCTACATTTCTTTCAAATATTACTTGACTTCCGTTTTTGAGGGGAAAAACACCTAAAATATATTCCACTGTATCAGATTATCCACTAAGAGAGATAACACATTTTGAAACGTGGCACACTGCATACTGAAAGCTGCCCAAGCAAACTAGGCGTACTAGGTCCAAGTAACCATGGTTGGACCAGACTAATTGAGGATATGCATGAAACTACGTTGCAATGGCTGAGGTATGTAAGACACGGACAGCCACATGCCCCAGTGAGAAAGTTGCCACATATTGCTATTAGGGCTGCTAAGAGAATAAAGGGTAGGCCTAGAAAGAGTATTAGACAGGTCATGAAACATGACTTAGCCATATAGAGGTCGAGGATATCGCCCCTGACAGGATTACCAGAATATCTGTCGCCCTAGAATTTGAGCTTAGTTGTTTGTAGGACAGTGAAGTTGACCCTTTTGTTTATAAACCCATGCTTCTTGTCAGTGCCCTCTTGCCCACATAACCTTTTTTATAAGCACTGTGATCTTATGGTTTAAAGGATGGCTTCTTAAGCTTTCAGCTTTCTCAATAGGGTATAAAATAGTTTCTATTTAACATTCAAGATTCAATTTGGCCTTCAATGAAATTTTCTTTATTGACCTCCTCAAACAGTCAAACCAGCTTTCTGTTTGTCTGGTTACAATTTAATCTCCGCATACCCAGCCACTTAGGAATCCAGAAGGTGGCACAGGGATTGTTGTTATTCTTGTTACTGCCTAAAGCTAACAACCAATGATACTTAATACCCTTCGTATTTCCCTGATTGACATACTAAAAGATAACACAATACATAATGCCTTTGGTTCTTCCTTGACATGCATGTCACAAGATACGTAATTATAAGCAGAGGCAACCATAACATCAGGGCATTCATTTGAGCACTTTCAGTCACTTATTGCCCCATCGTTTTAAACCCAACAAATAGATTTGATTTTTCCCCCCAAATCATGGATTCAAAATGTGGCCAACCAATCAGGCACATCAAAGAGGTTTTGAAGTTGGGCGACCTGTGTTTCACCCGACGACAACCAAGATATGGAACATGATTGCCGCATTAGAGTGACTTTGCTGCACCGCAATGGCGCAATCAAAACCGCACTTTGAATCCTTGCCCAGATAGATATGAAACCTACTAGCATTGATGTTCTAAATAGCTTAGAAGGTTAGTAGAAAATTTTACAACTCCGGGTTTTAGTGGCCCAGATAGTAACTGAATTAAAATGGTCCACAAAATCTCTTCCACTTTTTTTTGGTCATGCAGTAACAGTAATATACTGTCAATGCTTTTCAAATCTACAGACAATACCACAACCTGTAAAATTCACTTGTACAGAGTAAGATTGGGCATATCTTGGCCCCCTTGCGGCCCCCCCCCCCCACCCCGACTTCAGGATATTGATTCAATTATGTTCAGCTGTAATCTGTAGATGTTAGACACATTCTTAGTACCCAAAAAGAAAGGACAGTTATACAAATACAGAAAGAAAAATCTAAATTCCAGTATAATGTAAAGTTGAGTAGTTGACAAAAGTAACCAGACCAGATCACTTGGGCAAAGAAGGAGACTGAATAAATAATGACATGACTGCTGATGCAGCCAATAAAAATTTCCTTACAAACACCTAATATTTCCCAGTACTTATCCACAGTAATAATTTGTATGCTAAACAGTTGGCGAAATTGAAGGAAAGAAAATGTGGAACCTATAGAAAGCAGAAACCATTTGACAGGATCAGAAACCATTTGCCAGGATCAGAAAGCAGAAACCTTAGGTAAAATTCCTACGGATGGCATGCTTAAAAGGAGAAATTTTAGAGGTCCAAGTAGATGCTCCATGTGTTTGGAGGAGAAAGAAATTGTGGATCATTTACTTGTACATTGTCGATAGGTTTCTTCGCTTTGGGATTTATCTCTCTCTCTCTTAAGGGGATTAACTGGGTTCAACCTTCTAATGTGAGAGATGTGGTAGTGGCTTGGAGGAGAAGGATGAAGAAGAGTTGGGTCCTTGGGGTTTGGAACATGGTTCCTTTGGCTATTTGGTGGCTACTTGGAAGGAGAGAAATCGTCGTATTTTTGAGGACAAAGTCTTGTCTTTTCAAGATTTTAAGCTCCATTTTTGAGGTTGTTATATAGCTGGGATGTCAAGATCAGTGGTAACAAAAATTTAAATTTTTTGGCTTTTGCCGATTACATTATGGATGAGAGCCTAAGGGCATAATGTTTTTGTATTCACCCCTTTTGTACATGGATGACATCTCATTGGTGTCCATTTAATATACCTCTTGATTACTTACCCCCCCCCCCAAAAAAAGGATTAGAACTTCGGGGCTAAGGAGCACTTAGATACAGAAAAGTGAGCAGGACTAGAAGCATAAAACGAATGTTTCAAGTTTCTCAATAAGTACCTCAGCTAGTTTCCGGCTTGGAACATATAATTTCGTGTGGCCCATAGAATCAGTAACTTATTATGTGTGCACTCGTTTTGATGTGCTTTTTCGTCTCTTCAGAAGCCCCTCCATCAAAGTGAAATAAGCCGTCTTATTTACATCTACTCCTTTTTGATAGGCCTCTTCATATGTATCCATTGCATCCCTATATTTCCCTTCTGTACACAGTTCATTTATCCTCTCTGAAAAAGCTTCAGAAGCTGAATCCAGATTCACACTAACATCACCAGTCCCAGCAATTTCTGGCTTTTCAAGTTGTGAGGAATGATCCTGCACTTTTCCGATCTCAACCATTCTTTCCCTGAATTCTTCTGCTTCCAGGCTTCTTCCTGCATTCAGAAGGGCATTGAAAATGGCATCATAGGTGTACCTATCAGGCTCTAGATCCTTTTCCTCCATGTCTTTGGCAAGGATTAAAGCACCGTCAAGTCGTCCTTCCTTGCACAGATTTCTTATCAAAGTGTTGTAAGTGACTGCATCAACTTCTTTCCCTTTTGAGACCCATGTACAGAAAAGTCTAAGAGCTCTTTCCAGCATACCATCATTGCAAAGTCCGCAAAGAAGAATATTACAGGTGTATACATCGGGCTTAAATGAATTCTCAACCATTTTGTTGTGAAATTGAAATGCTTGCTCAACCTTACCCTCCCAGCAGTAACCATGGATTATAGTATTGCATGTAATCTCATCCGGGAACAATCCATTCTCTAGAAGCTCATTCAACTTGTCAATAGCCACATTAGTTTTCCCTGATTTGCAGAGTCCTCCAATCATAGAATTGTAAGTGGAAATGCTTGGAATGATCCCTTTCTCTTTCATCTCATCCCAGACCTTCATTGCTCTACCCTCCTGTTCATCCTTGAAGTAACCTGTAATCAAAGTGCCATAGCTCACTTCATCAACTACATAACCGCGCTTACTCGCACGATTCAGGAGATCATAGGCCTCATCAAGCCTCTTCTCCATACAAAGAGCATGAAGAAAAGTATTTAGTGTAAAGATATCCATCTTAAAGCCTCTCCTACACATCTGATCCATCATCTTGAATGCCTCCGCAAAGTTCCCCGCTTTGATGTGTGCATTTATCAAGGTATTATAAGTCACAGAGTCAGGGGGTAAGCCACCCACTTCCATCTTTTGAAAGGCATTCTTTGCTTCGTCAATCTTCCCTTCCTTGCAAAACCACTTGATGATTACATTGTGGGTGACAGCATTTTTGGCCACTCCCCTGTCATTCATCTCATCTAGCAACCTAAAAGCCTCATCCCTGTTCCTGGAGTTGAGACACCCATTTATCAAAGTATTGTAATTAACCACATCCGGCGACAATTTCATCTTCTCCATTTGGTCTTTCATCCTAAAAGCCTCATCAATCTTCCCCTCATTACACAACCCATTAATCAACATATTATAAGTCCAAATATCTGGCAACAAATTGTTCTGAGTCATTAAATCAATTATCTGGGCTGCCTCCTTCAACCATCCCATTTTGCAATACCCATGAACCAATATATTATAAGTATTCCGATTAGGAACCAATCCTCTACTCTTCATATCACCCAACAACTCCCGCACCTCATTCAAGCGGCCCTTTTTACACAAAGCATCCAATATTGTATTATAAGTAACATTATCAGGTGAACACTCGAAACCCTCCATGAGCTTCAACACCTCCAAAGCATCCTTAAACCTAAATTCTGAGCAATACCCATTAATCAAAATATTGAAAGTATTGACATTGGGGGCAATCCCAATTTGAGCCATGTCATCAAACAGTTCCCTACAAATTGAAATAGAATGAGAAGATGGGTGTTTTACCAATGAGTTGAGCAGGGTGTTGCAAGTGAGAAGCTTGGGCTTGAGCTTGAGGCGCTTCATCTTCTTGAAGATGGGAACGGCGAAATGGGGATTGCCCAAATAGGAATAAGCACCAATGGCAGTGTCATAGAGGGCCCTGGTGGGTTGGGGGAGGTGAGAGGAAGGGTGAAGGAGGTGTTTGTGAAGGGTGTGTTGGGAATCGAAGGAGATGAAGGAGAGTAAGAGGGATTTGGCATCAGAGAATTTGTTGACCTTGAAGAGTGATGGAAGGAGGCTCAGAAGAGAGGAGAGAGAGAGCTTCGGCAAAGGTGAAGTTGGATTTGCCGCCATGTTTATACACTGTCGTGGAGAAACAAAGAGGCTCTGATTAGGCTTTGCTAATGTTGTCATAGAGGAGCCCTGATGGATTTGAGCAGAAGCGTAGGAGGGAAACCGAAGAAGATAGATTTGAGCTGAAGAGGAAGAGGGGAGAGGGAGAGCTTCGTTGGAGTTGGAGTTGGAATTGGAGTCGACGGCGGAGCGCGACTATCCACGGTGAGAGCGAGGGTTGGAGAGCAACGGTGAGGCTGGGAGAGATGACGTCGATGACTTCACTTCTGAAATTTGGGATCAATGAAATTGTTTGTTTTTCAAATTATAATTTTCTGTTGGGTTAGCTATGCCTTTCTGTTTTTGGTTAAAAATTGTAGGCTTATGCTTCAATTTATAAATTTAATTTGTTTTAAAATTGAGCGTTTATAAAATTTATTCCCCTTGATCAAAAAAAATTTACCTCAATTAAACAAAGATATGAAAGTTATAACTTGCATGGTTGCATTATAATTCAATAGTTAAATTATAAAATGATTACAAAAATAGTTAATTACAAAAATAAGAGAAGAAAGTTAGCATAAAAATATTTTGAAGTAAAATAGGCATGATTTCACTCCATAATTGTCAACCAAAAACAACAATAAGTGGAATTTGATTACATTCCTGTTATCTTTAAGCACGTGGTTTCAGGATTTAAGTCTCACCCTCAATCCTCCAAGTATCAAGCCCTGATTGCATTTCATTTCAATTTCGCTCACAAAACATGGACTTAGAAAAGAAGCGACACTACAAACTCAGTGTATGTTGCAAATATAGTCGGCCCAACAAAACACAAGATCAAACCAAGAAAGCCAATACCAAAAATCAAAGAAGAAAAAAAAATTAAATTAAAATACATGACTTGGTTCTTCAAAGATTCAAGAAGTATTTTAAAAAAAACCGCCAGGCTCATACGTTCTCTCTAATTGTCTCCTTCTCTCTCTATATTCGGTCAAAATCGGAAAGTAAACATTCAAAAATCACATACATTTACTCAATTTCTAATACAGTTTCATTAATATTTGTTGAGTTGTGAATCTGAGTTCTTATAAGTGAATTAAGCAAGCCTATTGAGCAACAAAGTCGTTTAAGCTTGAATATGAACAAATTCTTTCGATTTTTTGAAAAGAAAGAGGGGAAAAGCTCCAACAAGCAAGTTTAATCAACTTATTACTTTTTTTTACTCTAATTTTGTCATTTTCTTCAACAATATGCAATAGAAGTGCATAACAAAAATCTAGCGCTTTCTACTTGTAATTTTGTTGTGTTTGTCTGCTTTCAAAATAAAATTTGGAAATCTATACTTTAATCTACAATATACATTGCAAAAAACTCACAAAAATGACTTGCATTCTACACAAAAATCTTGCTTGTGACAATTTGCTTACAATATTTCAAGTGCATTGCTTATTGGTTTTGACATACTTGTGACTAATCTTGAGATAATTGTTAGAAAACAGCTTAAAATGAAAGAAAAAAAATATAATAAGGTTACTAGTTCTAATATTCACATATTTGTGTATTTCTCAAGTTAAAAGATGAAATATACAGTTCTTTCTATTAAAAAATAAGTAAATTCATTTTTAAAAAATTTTAAAAAACATGTAAAAGATTCATAAATGATGCTTTACATAATGACATTTATGTTGCTTATATAGAGCAAAACATATATTTTATAACACGACATTGTAACTGGAGCATGGGAATTTGCAATGCCCTATTAAAGGTGTTGTACTCAACCATAAATGCTAAAATATGTAGAATTAGTAACGTCTCTGAAATTTCATTATATGATAAGTGCTCAACAAATTATTGACACTACTCTTAGTAAGGTCAAATATATATAGTACAAAAGCTTCCTTATAAAAGATTCATGAATAATGCTTATATAATGACATATGCATTGCTTATGTGTAGTACAAGATCTACCTTCCAATTCAACATCCTAA
This sequence comes from Selenicereus undatus, assembly GCA_017589665.1. Taxonomy (NCBI): domain Eukaryota; kingdom Viridiplantae; phylum Streptophyta; class Magnoliopsida; order Caryophyllales; family Cactaceae; genus Selenicereus; species Selenicereus undatus. The sequence continues at coordinate 36,619,117 of JACYFF010031959.1, read as the reverse complement.
TTTGATTGTGATCATTTGTAATGCTTCATGTAATTAAGAGGGTATATTCAACACATGAATAAGAAAACATATGCAAAAGTAATAATGTGTTCGAAAAATCATGCTATTTTTAGTGCCTATCAAGTGAATAAGGCTATTCTTCTTGATGTCAAATGAGGACAAATAATTACTGTAAGTGACAGTAGACTTTTCACTCTTATTTGGATCATTATATTGAGTACATGAACTATAAACTAGGACTATAACCCACATATTTGTCATTTATAATAAATGAACGTTAACCTTAGCATCACTATTAGTGTGCGTGAACTGATTTTGAGGTAACTTAAACCTCGTTCTTTTGCATGACAAATAGCTATAAAACGATAAACTATAATTCTTTATAACTTCTTACAAATCTTTATAGCTTCTTACAACTCTAGCAAATTTGTATACCTCCTTGCATATTCTTATATCTCTTTGCATCTTCTTACATTTCATTTACAACAATTATTGACACTATTGTATATTTTTTGTGCTTGTTATGACATGTTTAATTTATGATAAATGTTTTGTAACATTCTAGTTGTCTTTTTCTTTTTCCCTCATGTTTGTTCAATGTGTATAATATTTGTATGAACATAATATTTTTTTATATACTATCAATATAAAAAAATATGCGTATATTTTTATGAACATAATATTTGTATAAACATATGAGTTTAAAATTTTTTATAATAAATATAATATCTATTCAATAAATATAACATAATAAGCTTATATGTTGAATTGAATTATATTGTTGAGCACGTATGGAGAAAATAAATAAACAGGTATTTGGATTATAATACAAACGTTCCATTCATCTTTGATTTTTGAGGTGAATCATATATGAAAATAGTCAAATTGTAAGTGATGAAAGTATTTTTCAGCTATTTCATCCCTAAGTTGATCATTAGTGCAAATTGACTTATATTTTTTTTTTCATATCGATTTTTTTAACCCAAAAAAAATCCAAAAACCATAATTGTCTTTATTTTCAAAGTTTTTGTATTTAATGAATGCTAGCTTAATATTTTAAGGTGTTCATTTTTATATTTTTTTTGGTAATGTTCTCTTACAAATATTAATTTTAATTTGTTAAATTTAAATAGTTTTTAATTTGAAGGGTTTTATTCAATTTTGTTGAAAAAACTTGTGGTTTTTTCCTCAAGGGTTTATTTTAATTAAAGGGAGTTTTTTATTTTCTTACATAGAGGGGAAACTAACGTTTAAAAAACCCCTTAAGTTTAGAACATATTTGGTTCTATAATCTGTGGTTAAATAGCTATTTTATCGTTATCTAATTGACTTGTTTACAAGTTTATTCTCATAAATTATATCATTTCGCTATTATTCTTGTTCATCGAGAACGACAATTGTAGATAATGAAATTTTATTTGTATATGGATGTTAAAAAATAATTTGTTCGGTAAAGGTATAAAATTAGCTTCGTAAATATCATTGATATGTTATAGATAATTTATTTTTGTAACTGACTTATTTCACAAATCAAACATTAAAGGCTAACAATTATACATGCAGATCTACACACACACATACACACACACACACACACACATATATACATATACATACATACATACATACATACATATATATATATATATATATATATATATATATATATGCATACATACATACACACATACATACATATATACATATATATATATGTGTGTGTGTGTGTGTGTGTGTGTGTGTGTTTGTGTGTGCATATATATATACATATACATACATACATACATACATACATACATACATATAT
>JACYFF010031959.1:36587010-36612310 GCA_017589665.1 Selenicereus undatus | reverse complement strand
AGCAACAACAACAATAATGTTGAACCCTGGAGATGAGAACTTGAAACCCCCCAATAATAGGAGGGTTCAAGTTCCAGGGGTTTATGGGGGAACTTGATCCCCCCAGGTATCAAGTTCCTTTTCCCAAATTTATCACCAAACATTAAGGAGTGGAACTTGAACCCTGAGGATTCAAGTCCCCAACTCTTTTTTGCTCACGAAACATCCCCTTAGAGAAGTTGGTGAGTGCGCGCAGTTTAATTCAATTTATTTCGTAATGATCAAGTGTTGAATAGTGAAAAGAATTTGAATTTATGGCAATTGCTATCTGGGTGAGCCCTTATGAAGAATGATTACGATCATAGGAAACATCCCCTTCATATGTACATACCCAGATCGATCGGGAAGTCTGGTCGGCCGAAGCCGGTTGACACTGACCAGGTTTAGTTGGTAATTGATCTGGTATTCTCTTGTATATAGTATTGCGCGGGCTCATGGTGGTAAAATGAGAATATGATTGCCATAGCAAGCGTTGTAATAATCACTAGAAATATATGAATCGTAATTTTTATAAGGGCATAGGCAATAAACATACCTTATACGATGTTCTCCTTACCAAAAGGATAGCTTGGCTTGCTCGTGTTGATTGGAGGTCCCTCAATATTCTGTCCAAAATGGACTATTTAGAGAAAGGTGCCCGACGAACAAGCTAACTCTTACCATTGTCCATTGGTTTGAGTCTAGACTAGTACGTAGTTCGTAAGTTTAGTGGCACAAAACCCCTTTTTGGCATCTAATCTAGTGAGGTGATTGTTTTGGTGAAGGAGTGAAGGTGTCGACATTAATAAAGGAGGAAAATTAAATTGGTGAGACAATACGCACATGCAATCATCTAATTAGGCCCACAAGCATCCTCAGCATAGCCTCCCATAGTTACCGCATAGCCCCAACTTTAATTATCGACATCAAACTTTCACTCAAAGTTGCCCTTTTCGCCAAATTTGAAATTCCCAAAATATAACTCCAAAATTCATGAAAGTTTGCAGGTAATTTCTTCATGTCATATATATTCGACAAAAAAAATTTCATAATTTTTCTCCAAGTATAGCCTCCTCAGAATTTCACCCACATGACCGAATTTCACACTAATTCAGGGCAGTTTCATCTAAAATTCGTATCTCAACGAATACAACTCCAAAATTCATGAAATTTTGCAGGTAATTGCTGGTAAAATTTTCATAAGTTTTCTCCAAGTATGGCCTCCTTAGAATTTCACACAATGACTAAATTTCACACTAATTTAGGGTAGTTTCATCTAAAATTCGTATATCCACAAATACAACTCCAAAATTCATGCAATTTTGCAGGTAATTGTTGCATGTCATAGATATTCGACATTAAAAGTTTCATAATTTTTCTCCAAGTATAGCATCCTCAGAATTTCACACAAATGATCGAATTTCACACCAATTCAGGGCAATTTCATCTAAACTTCATATCTCAACGAATACAACTCCAAAATTCATGCAATTCTGCAGGCCAACTCCTAATATTATAAAGAATCTAAAACCAAATTTTCAGGATTTTTGGATGTCCCAATAATTTTTAAAAATTACATCAGCAGGCATAAAACTTCTTGAACTTGTGAAACAAAGTGATAACACCCAAATAACAATATCAAACTCTGATTTGCACTAGTAATTACCATCCTAAAGCTAAATGACCATTGCATGTTGATTCTAGGTATGTGAACACAATGAAACAATGTTCAAGGCAGAGGGAAAGAGAGAGTTACCTTGAACAAGAGAGGATGAAAGGAGAGAGAGTGGCAACCAGGGGTGGTCACCGGTGGTCGGCGGCGGCGGCGGCGGCAGCGGTGGCCAGCGGCCAGGATGGAGAAGGAGGGGCAGTGTGAGGTAGAGGGGGTGAGAGATGTAAATGGTGAGGGAGCTCTAAAGACTTCTGGTTGAGAGAAGAGAGAGAGAGCCTTTTTGTATTCCAGGCACTCAGCAGATTGAATCTGCTAACAACAGTTTTACACGCCCCGTTCTCTTGAAGTTATTAACCAATGCCACTATTAATATAATTAAAATTATTATCCCTGAGGAGTTTGAAATTTTATTATATATATACAAGTGTGTGTACACACACACACACACACACACACACACATATATATTTGTAATTTTAAAAAAATGAAATATATGGGAAGTCTCCCCAATTGGCTAAGCCATTACTTGCACACATAAGAATTTCGTTGAATTGAAATGTGCAAGCTCGAATTATTATTCATTCAAACAATATATGCATTTACATATATTCATTATGTATGTATAAACCCATGTATATGAGAGAAACAATTCTATGAATTGTTTTTAGCGGATATCATTAGTCACAGTTTAATGCGCTAACACAACTTGTTTAGGGAGGGGTTGTTATAGCCTTCTCCCTTAAAATGAGTTTCATCCTGGAAACTCTGATTGAGACGAGATTGCTCAGGCTCATCTCAACGAAATGGGTGATGATATTCATTCCTCATGTCCTCCTCTACTCCCATGTAGCTTCAAATGAGGTGTGGTTTGCCCACAGCATCTTCACAAAGGGAATAGTCTTGTTGGACAATTGTTTAGTCCGTCGGTCCAAGATCTCTATTGGTTGCTTCTCATAGGCTAGGTTGTGGGCAACGTGTAGGGCCTCAGGCTCAATTATGTGGCTTGGGTCTGATACATATTTTCGAAGTTGGGATATGTGAAAGACATCATGAATGTGTTCCAGATCCATAGGTAGTGACAACTTATAAGCGACGGGGTTCAGCTTCTCCACGATCTCATAAGGTTCAATATACCTAGGACTTAGTTTTCACTTGATGTTGAACCTCTTTAAACCCTAGGAGGGCGACACTCTTAGGAAGACCTTTTCCCCCACTTCAAATTCTAAGGGTGTCCTCCTTTGATCAGCATAACTTTTCTGCCTACTTTGTGTTGTCTTCATATGCTGCTGGATAACCCGAACCTTTTCTATCGTTTCTTGGATCATTTTCGGCCCTATAATGAGGGTCTTATCGAAGTCGCTCTAACATAACGGTGTCCTACACCTTTTCCCATACAGTGCTTTAAATTGGGTCATTTTTATGGTGGTCTGGTAGCTATTGTTATATGAGAACTCTACCAAGGCTAAATAGTCTTCCCATTTTCCTTGAAAGTCTAGAACACAAGCCCTCAACATGTCTTCCAGGATTTGGTTGACCCTTTATGTTTGGTCGTCAGTCTTCGGATGGTATGAGCTGCTGAAATTTAATTTAGTACCAACAGCTTGTTGTAAGGCCTTCCAAAACAAGGATTGGAATCTCGTATCTCTATCTGAGACTATATCCTCCGGTGTCCCATGCAGCCTCAATATTTCCCTCATATACACCTGGGCTAGTTTATCCACCATCCAACTATCCCCGATGGGTATGAAATGGGCGGACTTGGAAAGTCGATCTACAATTGTCCAAATGGCATTCTTTTGGGTGGAAGTCATGGGCAATCCCATTACAAAGTCCATAGATATAGAATCCCATTTCCATGTGCGAATATCTAGAGGTCTTAGCTCGCCTACAGGCCATTGATGTTCAGCCTTTACCCTTTGACATGTGAGGCATTTGTCCACATACTCGTCTATTTCTCTCTTCATGTTTGGCCACCAAAAATGTTTCTTCGAATCATTATACATCTTCGTTCCCCCAGGATGCACGAAATATGAGGTGTTATGAGCTTCTACTAGAATCCTTTCCTTTATTTCTTCCTGGTTGGGCACACATAGGCGGTTTTGAAATCTTAGTGTTCCATCCTCATGCACCAGGAAACCAGGCGACTTTTCTTTTTCTATACCTTGTCATATTCTTCCTAGTTCGTCATCATTAGCTTGTCCGATCTTAATTTCCTCAAGAATGGAACGTTTAACTTCCATACTTGCCAACAGAATCTTTTTCCTCTGGTGGCTGATCAGTTCGATCCCGGTTGCTTGTAATTCTCGAAGGAGAGTAGGTTGAGAGGTGACTATGGTACTTAATCTGTGCAGAGTTTTCCTACTCAAGGCATCTGCTACTACATTCCCCTTCCCTGGGTAATACTGAATGAGCAATTCATAGTCCTTCAGTAATTCCAGCCACCTCCTTTGTGTCAAATTTAGCTCTTTCTGCATAAATAGATACTTTAAATTCTTGTGGTTGGTGTATATCTTGCAGGCCACTCCATACAAATAGTGTCTCCATATCTTCAAGGCAAACATAACGGCAGCTAACTCCAAGACATGGATTGGGTAATTCCTTTCATAAGGTTTCAGCTGGCGCAAGGCGTAGGCTATTACCTTCTTGTTTTGCATTAGGACACACCCTAATCCGTTCCTTGATGCGTCACTATATGTGGTGTACTCTTGGTAGGGTTAGCACTGGGGTCGTGGTCAGTCGCTTCTTCAACTCCTGAAATGCCTGTTCACACTTATCTAACCACTCAAATTTAGTTACTTTCCTTAGTAGATTTGTTAATGGGAGGGCTAGTTTCGAAAAATTCTCCATAAATCTCTGGTAATACCCTGCCATGCTCAGAAAGCTCCTTGCTTCAGTGACAGTGGTTGGCCTAGGCCACTCCATTACAACTTCTATCTTCTGCGGGTCTAACTTAATCCCCTCCTTAGACACCACATGACCTAGAAATGCCACCTCTTCCAGCCAGAATTCACACTTTGAAAACTTAGCACATAGTTGGTGTTCTCTTAATGCTTGTAGGACAATTCTCAGATGCTTCACAAGCTCTACCTTGTCCTTGGAGTATATCAGAATTGTATCTATTAGCATGTTGTGATTTTTCCGCAAGCGCACGGTTTATCGTCGTAATACTAACGGATGTTGATCCTCAGGGATGGTCGTGAAATTAGGTTGCCACATTGCTAAACTAATTTAAAACTAATGCTAACTAACCAACTCCAAAGTCAAATTATTCCTCAGATAATAGACGTGCACCGTTTGGTTCCAAATTGCAAACGACTTGAACTCTCGAACACTTAGATGTAACTGGTTCATAAAATTATGCATTCGAAGCCCAAACCAACAAGCGGAGCAACGGAACAAACAAGGCAAATGAACTCGAGGCATTGATTTGCCAAATTCAACTGCAATTCCCATTCAAACCAACAACCCAACTTCCAAAACCAGCCAGAATCCGATAAACGAACAGGAAGGGAGAACTCGAACTATGGATAACCCAAAGATGGAGAATTCGAAATAAGGGAGAGGAGCAACAGGGGCATCAGCAAACAGGGCATAACGGGGGATACATAATTCGTGATATTGAGCAATGGAAAGTCGAATTGACGAAATTCGACCCAAAAAGCAGAAGTTTTGATTCAAGCGAACTAACTCCAACTAGAAATTTGAAGGATTCAAACCAATGCAAATGAAACTCCCAAATTCAAAATCAGATCTCCAAATAGAAAATAGAGAAATTCGAAACTGAACTAAACCCTCAAACTGAAATTCTAAACCTAATGAAATTTGGAAACGAAAATCAACTCTTACTCTAGAATTGCCCTCCCGATTCTCTGCTGCTCGACCTCCTTTTGAAGCTTCCAAAAACGCTCCCTTGCTTGCCCGTCGAAATGGCCATGAGGTGATGGGTAATGGGCGCCATGAATGAAGGAGGAGAAAGAAAAACCGGCGATGTGTGGAGTGGAGAAGATGAAGGGGGTGGTTGTTTGAGGAGGAGATGAAGAAGCAAACGGGGAGGGGGGTACTCGAGCTCTCACTGAGAAGAAGAAAGAGAGGGGAGAGAAAGAGAAGATTAAAGATGAGGGGGGTTAGGGGGCCGGGTCATGTGCAGTGAGCGTGACCGGTTTTTTTTTCATTCTTTTTTTATTTATTTTTTTTATTTTGTTGTTGTTTGGTTCGGGTTTGAATCTAATTGGCCCAAATTTTCAGCTTTCAGCATTTCTTCATCTTTTCCTGGCATTATTCCCGAATGATTCAATATCTGCAAAATAAAATAAAATCAAATAAAAACCTAGAAATAATAATTATTTCGAGCATAAATTAGGCAGAAAGGTATTATAAAAATCACACATTTTTGGTACGAACAAATACCCCCACACGAAAATTTTGCTCGTCCTTGAGTAAAACAAAACTAACACTCCTAAAAAACCAAAATAAAATCCTAACTCACTTTTGTAGGAATCAGGGTTACCACTAGTGGACAAGGAAGGTTTCATGAGGGTTTGCAGAAGATATATCCACTAAATCTATAAAAGAAAACATAAAAAAGTAACTTCAAAATCTTTTTTTCTTCTTCAAAAATTCATATGTACAAAGTTGGGAAAAGATATATATACATTCTAATCAACTGAATCACCCATGTAGCAAGATATTGGCCTGTATATAAACAAAATGTACTCATCAAGACTCTCTATCACATGAATGACATCAAAACACTAATTTTTCACATCATTGTATATCAAAACTTTGAAACCTTCCCTGTGCTCGTGTGCAAGTGTCCCATCATCCTAAGGCTTAGGTTTCCAAAATCAAACTCAATCCCACTTGATTAACACAAATTACATTATTGACTCATTAACATTGAAAGCAAGCTTTTCCAGTAGCAATATTGCCTCAAAGGGTAACACCCAGTAGCGCATGCCTCAAAGGGTTACTTGTCATTCCAAATTTCATTTCATTTCCTTTTTCTATTCTCTCTCTACTTTTTTTTTTCTTTCATTCATTTTTTTTTTCTTTTTTTTGTCATTTTTTTTCTTTTTTTATTGAAGAAAAATCAAAGTAATTGTGTCTAAAACAAGTGTGGAGCCGATAATGGAAAACTAAAGCCTTAAGACAATGAGGAGGATATAAATAGGGGTTGGATTACACAGTGATAATGAACAAATGAGATTAGAATTAGAGCCAAAAATGGCATACCAAGGACAGGGACCTAACATGCACATCATGCGTATATATCGGCTAACAATAAAAGCACAGGGCATTAAGCTAATCAGAATAGCATGAAACCTTCCCAAAAATAAAACAAAAATCTTTTTGGATTTGTCAAATTTTCCAAAGTTTCCCCACCCCCACACCTAAATCGCACAATGTCCTCATTGGAAGTGAAAAGAAACAGACAAAAGAAAAAAAAACTAAAAAGAAAAACGAATATACAAAAAGAAGACTAAGACTCAAAAAGAAAGAAAAATGACATGACTTTAAAACTAAAAAAGAAAACAATAAAAATAAAACAAAGCAACAAATATATACAAAAAAAAAACAAAATAAAAGAGGAGATAAAGATGAACGATTATACCAGGTCAGGTGCAGGTGTACACCTAAGCTATAGCCTCGTGGCTCATGGAGCATCAGCCACTCCATATCAAATGGAACATCGCTACTGAAATCAAAACTTGTTAGAGCACGTAGTAACTTGTTAAATACAGAAGACCAACTCTCAATAAAATTAAAACAATGAACATGGGAGAGTTGGTACCAAATAAAGTACATCCACCACAATAATGCAGCACAAGTGAGGGCCCGTTTCAATTTGTCAAATTGTTGGGCCCAATCAGAAAATAGGCAGACATATCTAATTGTAGCCAGCATATAGGTCATTGGCCGGGAAATGTGATCGTCCTTAATGAACAGTCTAGGCAAAACAGTGGGTCCTAAATCCACAAGTCCTTTAAGTTCAATACGCTTAGGAGTCTGGTCAAAATTGGCAACCATGGGCATAAAGGACTCTGACTCAACAACTTCAGACTTGTGAGATTCAAAAAGGAGGGTAGCTTGGATGGGGTCAAAAGAAAAGGATTCATATTCAGCACACAGGTCCACATCCAAACTCACATTAACGTTAAAACAAAATGAGTCATATTCAACAGGGAATGACTCAGGAGGTACTAGAGGGTTAAAAGAGAATGATTCATATTCAACACAAAAACTCTCATCAAGATGTGCATCAAAATTAAACCCACATGAAAAATATTCATATTCTACAGAAAGAATATCATGATGCTCGATGGCAGATGGGATGCTCATGGCTAACTCATTAGGTCTCTCAGGTTCCTGACCCTCAAACTTAAAAGAGTCATCAAAAGTGGTGGGGGGGGGGTCGGCATAAACTAGGACGTTTTCAGTGACATCCTTTTGTGAGTTAGTGTGTGTTGCAAGGTCAGGAGATAGAGACATAGGGAGGTCATCCTCTTGTTCCACACTAGGCAAATGCTGGGCATCATTCAAGTTAGGCCTAGGAAGACAAGAGGGCTCAAAATCATCAAAAAGACTAACTCCTGATTTAGGAGATCCTAAACAAGAGTCAAACTCATTACAATTCTCCATACTTTGATTAAAACATTGAGAATGTTCAATAATTCTCGCTTTCATGGTTTCTACCATTTTAACAGTCAATTCATTAATTCTCTTCTCAACACTAGCACATTGAGCATCAAAATAGTCACGATATAGACAAGAACAAGCATCATGAGCCGAAGATTCACAATAATCGCACCAAATAGGAGGCACAGAAGCATAAGAGGAGTCATACGAATCTATAAAATGATCACGGGAGTAAGGATTAGCATAAAAAGCAGACTCAGCATGAGTTGGGTACTTTAAGTTCATTTTAGCTTGTTCAAACTCATAATTATCCCAAGCTAACCTTTCAAAGAAATCCCAAACCTCATCTTGAGATCTAGACAACAATCTTAGCAAACCCCCTGAGCACATGGACTCAACAATACCCCTAAATTCAGCATTTAGACCCAAAACAATGACCTTACAAATTTCCTATTTCTCAAAAGTTTGATTCAACTGAACACGGTAATCGTTAAGTCTAGACAAATAATGCCAGAAATATTTATGCTCATATTGTGGGAATTTAAACACTGGCATTCTTGAAGTCTTTTTTTTTTTGTAATAGAATTTTTCACTTTTTAGGATTTTCACTTTTTTTTAAGGTTTTTTTTTATTGAAGGAAAAATGACTCTAGGACACTAATTACAAACTAATAACTAAAATAAAAACAAGAGACTGAAATATTCAAGTTAAATACACAAAATAAACTAACAAAAATAAAACTATGGGACCAAAAGAAAAGAAAGACCAAAGAGACAAATCACAAAGCATGAGCATCTATTTTTTTTCTTGTTTTTTTATTATTATATTTTTTTTAAACCACAAAACAAAACAAAACAAATGAGTAAATTACACAAACAAAATATGATAAAATCAAAAACTATAAACACAACCACCAACAAACTAAAAGAAAATTAGAAAATAAATAACACCTAAACAACCCAATTCTAAAATAAAATTAAAATAGAAAATACGACTCCTAAAGTTAGAATTAAATATACAGCAAAGTCCACACAATCACAAAGGACATAAATATAATTTTTCTCAAATTTTTTTCTATCCCCGAACAATGCTGAAAATGCAAACAGAATATTAATTCTAAAATTCATAGAAAACTCTAAACAGCTCCAAAAATTCCAGAAAAATTCACACACACTCTAACATTTATGTTGAATCTAGGAAAAATATTGGCATAGAAGAAATCACACTAGAACAGGTCCAGAAAATTCAAATAGAATGCGAAAATTGGTGAAGAATCTGCACTGTAAATATTTCCAGATCAGTTCAACCTCAAAGTTTTTCACTGCACATAAACCAAACTGATTAGTACTGTTTTTTTCAACAATGAATAGCATCTAAAAATTGAAATTAAACTAATCTTAGCAAAAACAAAAATCAAAATCAAAATATAAACTAAATTCAAAATTAAAACTAAACTAAACTATTAAAACAAAAATTACGAGTCAACTAAAACTAAAAACGAAAACAAATCTAACGACTCTAATAATTAAACTACGACTCAAGGCAACCAAATTTTGATAACGCCATTCCCGGCAACGGCGCCAAAAACTTGCTGTGATTTTTCCGCAAGCGCATGGTTTATCGTCGTACTACTAACGGGTGTCGATCCTCAGGGATGGTTGCGAAATTAGGTTGCCAAATTGCTAAACTAATTTAAAACTAATGCTAACTAACCAACTCCAAAGTCAAATTATTCCTCAGATAATAGATGTACATAGTTTGGTTCCAAATTGCAAACGACTTGAACTCTCGAACACTTAGCTGTAATTGGTTCATGAAATTATGCATTCGAAGCCCAAACCAACAAGAGGAGCAAACGAACAAACAAGGCAAATGAACTGGAGGCATTGATTTGCCAAATTCAACTGCAATTCCCAATCAAACCAACAACCCAACTTCCAAAACCAGCCAGAAACCGATAAACGAATAGGAAGGGAGAATTCGAACTATGGACAACCCAAAGATGGAGAATTCGAAATAAGGGAGAGGGGAAACAGGGGCATCAGCAAACAGGGCATAACAGGGGATACATAATTCGTGATATTGAGCAATAGAAAGACGAAATTCGACCCAAAAAGCAGAAGTTCTGATTCAAGTGAACTAACTCCAACTAGAAATTTGAAGGATTCCAACCAATGCAAATGAAACTCCCAAATTCAAAATCAAATCTCCAAATAGAAAATAGAGAAATTTGAAACTGAACTAAACCCTCAAACTGAAATTCTAAACCTAATGAAATTTGGAAACGAAAATCAACCCTTACTCTAGAATTGCCCCCCGATTCTCTGCTGCTCGACCTCCTTTTAAAGCTTCCAAAAACGCCCCCTTGCTTGCCCGTCGAAATGGCCATGAGGTGATGGGTAATGGGCGCCATGAATGATGCATTGAAGGAAGAGAAAGAAAAACCGGCGCTGTGTGGAGTGGAGAAGATGAAGGGGGTGGTTGTTTGAGGAGGAGATGAAGAAGCAAACGGGGAGGGGGGTTACTCGAGCTCTCTGAGAAGAAGAAAGAGAGGAGAGAGAAAGAGAAGATTAAAGATGAGGGGGGTTAGGGGGCCGGGTCATGTGCAATGAGCATGGTCGGCTTTTTTTTCATTCTTTTTTGATTTTTTTTTAATTTTGTTGTTGTTTGGTTTGGGTTTGAATCTAATTGGCCCAAATTTTCAGCTTTCAGCATTCCTTCATCTTTTCCTGGCATTATTTCTGAATGATTCAATATTTGTAAAATAAAATAAAATAAAATAAAAACCTAGAAATAATAATTATTTCCAGCATAAATTGGGCAGAAAGGTATTATAAAAATCACACATTTTTGGTACGAACATAGCACCTATACGAACTTATCGAGGTTGGGTCTGAACACCCTGTTCATCAAATCCATGAGGGCTGCAGGGGCATTGGTAAGACCAAAAGGCATCACAGTAAATTCATAATGCCCGTACCTAGTTCTAAAGGCAGTTTTGGAAGTATCGTCAGGCTTAATCCTAAGCTAATGATATCTTGACTTCAAGTCTATTTTTGAAAAGACACCAGCCCCTTGCAGTCGATCGAATAAGTCATCAATTCTCGGCAATGGGTACTTGTTCTTTACTGTGATTTTATTCAACTCCCTATAATCTATGCATGATCTCAAGGTCTCATCCTTTTTCTTCACAAACAATACCGGGGCTCCCCAAGGTGACGAGCTTGGTTTAATAAATCCCTTATGTAAAAGTTCCTCCAACTGATTCTTCAATTCCTTTAATCCAGTGAGGGCCATTTTGTAGGGTGCCTTAGATACTGATTGGGAACCAGGAAGTAGCTCAATCTCAAAGTCTATTTCCCTTTGTGGTGGTAGTCCAGGTAGGTCCTCGGAAAATACACCTGGATATTCACTCACTACAGGTATATCTTGAACCATTGCTTTGTGTTTCACTTCTTCACCCTCGGTCACATAGAATATGTACCCGCTGCATCCCTACCTCATGAGTCTCCTAGCCTTCATAAGAGATATCACTAAGATTTCATCCCTTACTTGCTCTCCTCCAAATTGGTTCCTTATCTCAACTCCTTTTTGCTCGTAATTTATTATTGCACCATACTTTGTCAACCAGTCCATCCCCAAAATCAAGTCAAATTCCGATAGGTCAAATTGAACTAAGTCCCCAGGAAAGCTTTCTCCCATTAATATGATAAGTACGTCCTTGTAAACAGTCGAGCATTCAACTACTTGACCATTAGGTAAGTTTACTTGATAGTTAACCACGACCTTATGGGAGTCTAATCCTAATTGGGAAGCTACTTGGGTTGCTATGAATAAGTGAGTTGCACCCGAATCAAATAACACATAAAATGGCAGAGAATTTAAATGGAGGGTTCCAGTAACTACCCTATGAGTTGTACGTGGTTCTTTCTTGTTCATCATGTATGTTCTCCCTACATTGGTAGGGCTATTCACAGCAGGGGCTTGTCAAGGATTGGGCAAGGGCCTGACAGTTCCTTTCTCCACTGCTTTTTGTCTACTAGCACACCAGGTACACTTGTTGGTTCCCATTCTGCAATCTGTCGTAGTATAATTGGTCCTCCCGCATTTTTTGCAGCGCTCCAAGATAGTTGGACGACTCTTAGGTTGCCCTTGATTGAGTTTCTTTAGCGGGATGCCTTCACTACTGCCTCTTTGAGTATTCCATTTCCTCCTTGGGTTTCCTGAGTTTAGGGCTCTTAACTCATTTTTCACCCTTTCAACTTCTGCCGCCCGCTCATATAGTTCCTGATAACTTGTAATTAGTTGCCTCATAAGCTGATTTCTAATGTAGTAGGGCAAGCCTTCCTCAAACCTCCTCATCTTTACTTTTTCGCTGGTCACAAAATCTAGAGCAAGACGGGGCAACTCAGAAAATTTGGCAGCATATTGAATCACCGTCATGTTGGAAGTCATCTTTAATTCCAGGAACTCTCTTTCCTTCTGGCATTGGAGTGAAATTAGGTAGAAGTTGGCCCTTAGCTCCTCCAAAAATTTTTCCCAAGTGAAATTGAGCCCTTGGCACCTGCCTTTTACTGTGCTCCACCACATGTCAGCTTCTCCTGATAGGTAGAACGTACCTATGTTCACCTTTTTGTCCTCAGGGACTTCAACCACAACAAAGATTTTCTCCATATTCCTAACCCATTCTTCCAGCTCTATTGGGTCGATTTTTCCATCATATACTCTGGGATTCCTCTTTGCCACCATATCTGCTACGATGTCTGTATTAAAAAATCCCTCTATAGTATGGTAGGGGTAGGGACCCTTTTAAAGAGTTCCCGCACCAGATTTCGCCAATACATTGGGTCGACAATATTTGGGTGGACCGAGGGAAGGGATAAGTTTGTTTGGGGTGTTAAAGGGGTCACCACTTGAGTCTCTATAGGTGCTTCATTAACTACCTGATTCTCCCCCAAGTCCTCATTATTGACACTTTTGTGGTGGTTGTTACTCACAGCTTGTGACATTCTACATGACAACAACATTTATCCTACTTAGTCCATATCCTACATTAATAACCATGTAACTTCATGCATGAAAGTTGAAAACATATAACATACAAGCTTAATCAAAGAGAGTACATGATAACAAAGTGCTGAAACTTAAACCTCGCATTAATGCATTAGGAATGCATATTACATAACATTAGAGTCCACACACTTCTTGTCTTCCCTACATCTAGCTTAGGTTTCCAAGGCATGTGTTCTACCCAAAAAAAAAAAACATTTCGCTCCCAAGTTCGCATCCAAGTCATCCCACCTATACCCAAAAAATATCACAGGCAGTCTCTAATCTGGGTTAGTTTGGCTAACATATACAGCTAATTACATTTACATTGGCATACCTACATACATCCTAGAACTCGATAAAAGCCTAGCCAACTGTGCAAAAGAGAATCATCGTGGTCACCAAAGACCTAGGACAAGATGTACATCTGTGTGATATCTAACGGTCCCTATTGGAATCATAATCCGGGTCATCATCACCGCCATCCTCAATCTCTGAATTTGAGCTAATGTCGCTAATCTCCACCTCCAGCCCACTACCTGGCTCACTCTTTGGCGCCTCATCCTCCTCTTTAGGCTCTAGCTCATCTCCATCTCCCTGCATCTCATCCTAGTTGGAATCCACCTCGACCACCTCTAGAGACTCAGGTATATCTATGACAACATGGACCCCACTGGAGTCCTAAGAGTGGTCTGGGGACAAGGGAAAAGGGTCATATCCCTCCTTAGAGTCGGTCGCTATTAGGTATCCCTCCAATGGCTCCTACTCAAATGGTGGGCGTGAAATGGGTGATGGGGCTGCTGAAGGGTCTGGGTGTGTAGCAGGGTTGGTGGTAGGAATAGCTCGAGAAAGAGGTAAGGAATAGCCTGAGGAGGGGTACCCATTTGCTTGAGCCACTCACGTAGGAGAAGATCATATGTGATGATGGCCTAAGCACTGGGCGCTTGAAACCTCTCCAAGTCCACCCCCGGGTCCCTAATCATGAGAAAGTCGTGGTATCGAACCCTAAAATGTATCAATGACGTAACATGGGGTAAACTCCAAAGTAAGCAATGGACCTTGACTAGTGGGTGTAAAAAAGGGAGTGGGGGTCCTGTCGATGTGGCTATATGCATGCCTCTGAGTGGGGGATATGGTCTGCAATCAACGTCCCGGGCATCAAAGGGACCAAATAGGGATCAACGGGTGCACATAGGAATGCCATCTAAAATACACCATGGTTAGGAAAAAAAAATCATCTTATAGTCAACTATATATGATAATAACACAAGTAACTCACATACCAAGACTTACACAACCGTCTACACACATATAGAAAAGAAAAGAAGCAATGAAATATAACATGCACAATTAATCCCGCTCTCTCCATATTGAGAATCCCCTATCTTAGACTTAAGTGTGAACCCAACCTAGGGCTCACAGTGACTCCTAACATTGGCTCTGATACCACTTCTGTAATACCCCAAGCCTTAATAGTTAGTCACAATGACCCATAAGATCGGCTCACGCACAACAGAAGTAAAGGAAGGAAAATTAAAAGGCTTGCACTGTTACCGCCGTCCCTCAAAGACAAGGCAAAACAAACTATTACAAGAAGGGAACGCATGACAACTTACATACACCAGACAAAACCCACCTGCCGAAATAAGTGTGAATGATGAAATTCTTCTTACAATCTAGACTTCCACAATAAAAATAATGACCACAAGTAAGAATCAACTAAATAGGGGTAGCATCACCCACTAGGTACAATTCTTATTTCTAATGACTAAATTTGTACTAAGACCAAGCTTCAGATCAAACCTGCCACTGTGAGTCTCTACACTTCTTGACTTGACTGTCACGGATCCGCTTCGCTTTTTGCTTCCTTTAGCGTTAGCAGCTACAGGTAACTTACCTAAAAAAACAAAATAGGACAAAACAAAAGAGACAAAATGAGCAGAGCCCAATACATCTACCCCTAAGCAGTAAAAACAATTTTAGAGAAGTTGGTGAATGCGCACATTTTAATTCAATTTATTTTGTAATGATCAAGTGTTGAACAGTGAAAAGAATTTGAATTTATGGCAATTGCTATCTGGGTGAGCCCTTATGAAGAATGATTACGATCATAGGAAACATCTCCTTTCATATGTGCATACCTAGACCGATCAGGAAGTCTGGTCGGCCGAAGCTGGTTGACATTGGCCAGGTTTAGTTGGTAATTGATCTGGTATTCTCTTGTATATAGTATTAGGCGGGCTCATGGTGGTAAAATAAGAATATGATTGCCATAACAAGCATTGTAATAATCACTAGAAATATATGAAACGTAATTTTTATAAGGGCGTAGGCAATGAACGTACCTTGTACGATGTTCCTTTTACCAAAAGGATAGTTTGGCTTGCTCGTTGATATTGGAGGTCCCTCAATATTCTATGCAAAATGGGCTATTTAGAGAAAGGTGCCCGACAAACAAGTTAACTCTTACCATTGGTTTAAGTCTAGACTAGCAAGGAGTTTGCGAGTTTAGTAGCGCAAAACCCCTTTTTGGCATCTAATCATGTGAGGTAACTGTTTTGCTGAAAGAGTGAAGGTGTCGACATCAATGAACGAGAAAAATTGAATTGGTGAGACAAGGTGCACATGCAATCATCTAATTAGGCCCACAAGCATGCTCAGCATAACCTCCCATGGTTACCACATAGCCCCAACTTTAATTATCGGCACCAACCTTTCGCTCAAAGTTGCCCTTTTCACCAAAATTCGAAATTTCCAAAATATAACTCCAAAATTCATGAAATTTTGTAGGTAATTGCTGCAGGTCATAGATACTCGATAGCAAAATTTTCATAGTTTTTCTCCTAGTATAGCCTCCTAAGAATTTCACACACATGACCGAATTTCACACCAATTTAGGGTAGTTTCATCTAAAATTCATATCTCAACAAATACAACTCCCAAATTCATGAAAATTTGTAGGTAGTTGCTGCATGTCATAGATATTTGGCAGCAAAATTTTCATAATTTTTATCCAAGTATA
The DNA here is from genome assembly GCA_017589665.1 of Selenicereus undatus. NCBI lineage: Eukaryota > Viridiplantae > Streptophyta > Magnoliopsida > Caryophyllales > Cactaceae > Selenicereus > Selenicereus undatus. The sequence goes on along the minus strand of JACYFF010031959.1, from coordinate 36,595,913 downwards.
GTCTCCTCTGAATTTGACACAAATGACCGAATTTCACACCAATTCAGGGCAGTTTCATCTAAAATTCGTATCTCCACGATTACAACTGCAAAATTCATGAAATTTTGCAGGTAATTGTTGCATCTCATAGATATTCAACAATAAAAGTTTCATAATTTTTATCCAAGTATAGCCTCCTCAGAATTTCACACAAATAACCGAATTTCACACCAATTCGGGAGGTTTCATCTAAAATTCGTATCTCAACTAATGCTACTCCAAAATTTATGAAATTTTGCAGGGAAACTTCTAATATTATAAAGAATCTACAACAAAATTTCAGGATTTTGGGATGTCTCAATAATTTTTAAAAATTACATCAGCAGGGCTAAAACTTCTTGAACTTGTGAAACAAAGTGATAACACCCAAATAACAATATCAAACTCTAATTTGCACTAGTAATTGCCATTCTAAAGCTAAATGACCATTGCATGTTGATTATAGGTATGGGAACACAATGAAACAACATTCAAGAGAGAGGGAAAGACATAGTTACCTTGAACAAGAGAGGATGGGAGGAGAGAGAAGGTGGTGGCTAGGGGCGGTCACTGGTGGTCGACGGCAGCGGCGACGGGTGCTGGCCGGTGGCTAGCGTGGAGGAGGAGGGGGGAGTGTGAGGTAGAGGGAGGTGAGCGATGTAAATGGTGAGGGAGCTCTAATGACTTCTAGTTGAGAGAAGGGAGAGAGAGCCTTTTTGTATTCCAAGCACTTAGCAGATTTAAATTGCTAACGACAATTTTACACGCTCCGCTCTCTTGAAGTTATTAACCAATGACGCTATTAATATAATTGAAATTATTATCCCCGATGAGTTTGAAATTTTATTATATATATACAAGTGTGTGTGTGTGTGTATTTTAAAAAAAACGAAATATATGGGAAGTCTCCCGACTTCGCTGAGCCATTACTTGCACACGTAAGAATTTCATTGAATTGAAATGTGCAATCGAATTATTATTCATTCAAACAATATGTGCAGTTACAAATATTCATTATGTATGCATAGACGCATGTATATAAGAGAAACAATTCTAGGAATTGTTTTTAGCGGATATCATTAGTCACTGTTTAATGCGCTAACACAACTTGCTCAGGGAGGGGCTGTTACATTTATGAAAAGAAGTGAAAATAGATTTCCTCACAATCAAAGGTTGGACCACTAAACTTGTCAACTATCATGGAAAGAAAAACTAGGGAGTTAAAGAATTTAAAAAAGAGTTTTGGGCTTGGTAGAGTAGATAGTCTCATTATGATACCATAGCAATTGTAAAGCAACATTAAGAACACAAATTGTCAAACATGTTGTTGATTCCACAGATTCTCCTACAAATGAACAACCACAAAACACATTTGGAAACAAGGAGAGATAGAATATATCAACTTTGTAGCAAATTTCATGATTATCAAATTATGTTTCAAAAAATGTAAATAATTTCGTATAGAAATATTTAACATTCAATTGTCTAGGACACCATGTTGAAGGGTGCAGTAATGTTGAGGAAAGCTGCTAACTATCTTTTAGAACTGGATGGGATTCTAGATGCCCTTGAAACGCAAAGACCTAGACAAAGAGCAACAAGAACGCTACTCGAAGCAACGAACTTTGTTGCAACTGCATATGTAACTAAAATTCTAGAAGCAGCGCAATTCAAAGAGAAAGCAACTGAAGAGAAAATAGAGTAAACAACAATGCATAATTTCAACTTTGACGATAACAATTCTACACTCCTGGAGTCACTAGCTAAGGCATATGAGGCTGCAAAGTAAAAGAAGTGTCCTAAAGAAGACCTCGATAAGATTGTCAAGTAAGACACCATGGCACAGTACAAGAAGTGGAGACAACTGGTGAATTCGATCAAAAAAGGGTTAAAAAATTAGTTCCATATAATATTATTTTATAAAAAAATGTCCTATAAACAATTCTCTTTATATGTGATGAGCACTTTTTATAATTTATATAAGCAATTTACTGCTTTCAGAAACGTGACACAATACATGAGGACAAGGAAGTAGGACCCTATGAGCATGCAACAACACCTACTAAGATCCATCAAAAGAAGGTAACCATGAACTAAACGAATGCAAAATAATATTTTGTATTACTTGTATCTTATAAGCAATTCTCTTCGCATGTGATAAGCAATTCAATTCCCTTATATATTATTCTTGAAGATGCCTTACAAGCAGTTTAGATGAATAACTAATAAGCATTACTTCTCAAAGAGTTATAAGCAGTTTAACTACTTATAGGAAGAGCACCTTGTTGAAGAAAATGTGGAGAATGAGCAAACTCAAAGTATGCACATAGATCAACAAGAAAGCACCCTACAAGAACTAAAGGAAATTGGTGATTACAACCTAGATAAGACAAGCAAACATGATAAAGAAAGAAAAAAAGTCATACCATAAAGAAAGAATCATCGACAAGAACTATCTAATATGCTTCAACATTAAAGACAATAGACTGGATCTATTAGACAATGGTGATTTAGGAACAATACAAAGACATAGTGGCACACTTTAACAAGATTATAAGTTCCATAACATACTCTATATCCCTTAACAAAATTTGATATGCCTTACTATTGCTTACAGGATTCCTAACTATGGCTTATAAGTATCCTGACTATTGCTTATAAGAATTCTAACTATTGTTTACATAATATACTCTATGCTACTTTCACATTTAATAAAACCAATCATGTGGAAAAAAGCTTTTGCAAAATATTTGAAGGAAAAGGATCTTAGAAGTGAATACATTAAGCTAATGAAGACCAATAGACGACCAATGCCATGGAGGAACAACACTAGCAAACACAATTGTGGTGTTTTTTCAATGTCAGATATGAAAACACACAGGGGAGATGGCCTATAATTTAAAGCAGTTTTGGAAGCAAAAGCAAAAATGGTGTAAGCTTCACAATAGTATGAATTTCTGAGTTATTTCTTAAAAAATTGCACATCCATAACTAACTAATTTTACAAAATCTTGATTTTCAGCTTCGAAAATTGAAGTTGCTCAAAGGAAGGTATTGCCACAAAATTCTTGTGTCTAAGACCAATGAATACAGGGACAAAATCAAAGAACATACAAAAGTTTTCGAAGAGCAAAATCAAGATCTATAGTGGTTGTAAGAAGTACTTTCATGTAGTAGCTTAAATCAACTGAATGAAATTATATTGTTTTAAATTAAACGATGTTTTTTTCAAGTATTAATGTGTGTGGTACTTTAGACATTAAGCATTTTACGATGTCTATTCCCAAAAAACTATAGGGCTAACTTATAGGGCCGATAATGAGGAATAAGCCATTGAACAACATAAAAGAAAATTATATTATCTGTGATAAGCATTTATGCAAAAAAGAAAAATGTAAGGTAAGAACATTCTACTTTGGGTGTTATGTAAGAAAAAAATATGTTGCTCCTAAAATAACTACAAATGTTCTCCTATACATAAACAAACCATAAGAGAATGTATAAACATCTCACATTAAGCATCATAAGCAATGAGTAGACTTGAACAAAGTATTGCAACACGCAAATACTTTCCAAGGCTAGATAGTCGATGATCATAAGAAAAATCACAGTACTAAAAAAAGGTAACACTGTCTACTGTGTATTTCATAAATTTTAGCACTTGAAGAATATGTTGAAAAGTTATTACAATAATTTCAATTACTTCCTTGTGAACCCAATTACGAGACACAAAAAAAAAAGTGGCTGTGGTGATTAAAAAAAAGCTTCTCCAAAGTAAATCTATGTATCCAAGCTAAAATGGTACGTCTTCATTACATCTCATAAATCTTTGAAATTGCAAGAATTGCCTTCTAATAGCTTGAGGTCTGTCATCATATGCCCACTCCTTTTCCCTTGTTATTGGTTGATGGATGACTATGCACATGTGCGTGTCCTATTTGTCCATTAGAAGCTTGAACATTAAAATAAAAATTCTCCTTTTGCTGTTCTAAAACAAGGAAAAAAAATTACAAAATATATTACCACATAGCAGAAGCATTTAGTTACACGATCATGTAATCACTTAACAACGTATTTCATAAATAGAAAAATATCACCTGAGACTTATCAATACAGGAAGCTTTAGCAATATAATCATTCAGGAGGTTTGTGAAACTTTTTTATTAATAAGAAAAAAATATTGAAAAAATAGTATTTAAATTAAAATAATAAAATAATAACAAACATAGTCTGACAAAAAAAGAAACAAAACACAAAATCTATAAAAACCTATTCTTTAATATACCTCAAAAAATTGAGAATAGCATGATTTTCTGCTGCTGCTAGCTGATGAAAATTGTCCAATATCAATAGTTTTTGAAAGTTGCAAATGTTTCTAACAAAAAATCAATGAATAGGAGATAGGGGGTTTTTATATGTTTAATCACACGCATTCTATATTCCAGACAATAAGCAAACTTTAACATAAGCACTTGCTTATGATACAAATGCTTGAGGCACACATGATTGTCAAATGTTAATAACTAATGATGATTGTCCAATGTTAGTAACTAATGATGATTGTTCGATATCAATAGTTGTTGGAACTTGCAAATGTTTCTGGCAAAAAAAACATGATAAGCATTTTTTTAAACCAACAAATAAACATTTCTTAATATACATCAAAACCTTAAGAATGACATGATTGACTAATGACAGTAACTAAGAGCACCAGCAGCATGTGAAACTTGTTCCATAGGCGAGACCCGCATTCCACACGTTTATTGTGTAGAGTGCATGCCCTTTGCCACAGAATGCAGGTTAGACTACAGCTGCTATCCAATATACATTTCTTTTTCCATGTTTTGTCATGTACGATAGCTAAATGCAAACGTTTCATTCCCTTGTTGAGATCCAAGCACTTCTTTTTGATATGAGTGCCAACAAAAAAAAAAAAAAACCAATTGGGCTTGCTACTTGGAAACTTTTTTTTTTTTGGAAAAAATTTATGCCAAACAGATTGGGGTTCATCTATGTGGGTTGATCAAGAACTAAGGCTCATACATTTTTTTATAGTTTGTATTTTGGGCTGGGCTTTTTTTTTTTGGGCAGAATGTGGGCTCATTTATATATAATTTGTTATTTTTAGGCTATCCTTGTTAATAAAAATTACTAAAGTGTCGTGTGGTCATTTTTAAATTAACTTATATATCATAAAATACCTATTTATGTTTTCCAAAAATATATAAATTCTTTCTTACAACTTATAAACATAGATAACAATGTTTAATAAGGGAATAAAAGTAATTAAAAATGTTTAGTCATGGGTTTTATGGAAAATATTTTGTTTGGTGATATAAATGAGAGTTCCATTGGATGTGGATGTGAGAGAAATGAGTTTCAAAAGTTGAAACTTTGTATGTTGCGGGAGGTAGATACCCATCTTGAATTCCAAAAACTGGAACTTGCATTGCAGATACTCTAATGATGCTTGTCTAATATCTGTAGCTTTTTGAGTTCAGAAAAGGATTCTAATAAGAATCTAATAAATATAAAGAAAACACATAATAAGCATTTTTATAACATATACTAAGCATGTTTTTAGAACATTGAATAAGCATTTTTTAATATGCCTCGAAATATCTAGTGTAAGAAATGGTGAATTTGATCTTTGTAAAAAGGAAATAAAACTTTGATATAATTGTGTGTTATTCCCAAGAGTCATGTCTATCTCTTCAGAGGACAACTGATGATAATTTTGAGAACTTAAACCATTGAAACTGGGAACATCTTCCCCCTACTATATAGAAAATAAACAAATAAAAATAGAACTTTAACACAAAAAGAAGGAAACATAAAAAATAGCTTAAATAGTAAAAAATGCATCATATCGTAATCATTGAAGATATAAGCCCTCTAGCATTCAAATTCTGCTTCTGAATCGTCTTCGTCATTACTCTTTATATTACCTAAAAAGGAAGACAAACTCAGCTTAGAAATCAGGCATTATAATGGAAGACCTACGCAGCAAGTCATATATTATTATACTAGAATTAGAAATCAAATTATTACGCTCTTAGTTATTCACTTAATTGTTATTTTAACGTGAAGACAAGGTATTTTAACAGCAAACAATAGCACAAACAATTCCTTTGAAGTCTGAAGATGAAAAAACTTTAATCCGATGAATCTGCGCAATGGGGCATTAGAACAAAATTCAAGGTTGTGCATCAAATTCCTGTGGCACCTCATTTTTTACTCGAATTACTAAAATCACTAAAATTATTGAGCACAATAGCACATAACCACGCAAATAAGCAATTGCAAGAGTAGCTAACCATTAGTCAAGCAATTTCAATCTCCATAATAGAACAAACGCAAGCAATTGTGAAGCAATTCAAGCCATATAAAGAATTAAATTTAATTGTTTAGTGGTGAAACCTTCACCTGCTAATCAACAAATCGAGTGTGTCTGGCATCAATGACAATGAAGGAGGCTAAGCCTAAGTGGCTAGCAGCTTGTTGCTCGGTTCTCAATCCAGAAAATTTTTGATATCTCTAATACTTGATTTTTAGCTTTGAATAAGCATAAATTTTAGGATATTTAGAGTGCAAGACGAAGCATTGCATGACGTTAGACCCGTGGAACTATAAGGAGGAGGCAAGGAAAACCAAGAAAGCTTCTAGATTTAGCAGGACCATGCCATCTTCCTTAGCAGACTGCGCTAACTTAGAGGACAGAGATCTAGCACAGGATGTTGCGCCATGTGGCACGCACATGGTGCAATAGCCCGATCCTAAGTCATGTTTATTTATTTAATTAAGTTATGTAATATAATTTTCTCGTATTTAATCATTTCGGTTTGAAAAAATTTCATTTTGGGCATACATCGCAATTCGGGTTTTTGTTGTCGTAAAATTTCGGGAAGATCGACAGTAGGCCTCGATAATTGTGATTTAAGAGATTAAATTATTTTTCACGACATCACATAAATTATTTTTCACGACATCACAAAATGTAATTTCGAGGTATGAAAAATTTAATAGCATATCTTTTAATTTTTTTTCTAGACCTAAATTCATTTAAGCCCAATTTTGGCCCAACAAGTTACTACTTTATTTGCTTAACTAATTACCATCAATTATGCCTAATTATCATTAGCAAAAGGGTACTTTTTGCAAGTTAAAAACTCATTCAAGTAAATATTTTGAATCAATTTCATCCAAGTAAAACATCACCAAATATTAAGCCATTCTCTCTCCTCCTTTTGCACCCCCACACGAAATCCCCTTCTTCCCCCTAGTTGCTGAATCTGCTGTTGTCGCCACCTTTTTCAACCACCAAGCAACTACCAACTGCCACCCCATCTACCACCTATACTCCCACAAGCATCAAGCATCACTTACACTTCTTCCTTCAAGCTCAAAGTGAGTAAACCCTAGCCCTTATCTTGTTGATTCTTGGTTTTGATTTTTGTTTGTATTGGTTTGGTTTTTGATCATATTTTTTTTGATAAGAATGAGAGTTATTTTGATGTTTTACTTTATTGGTTAAGCTTAAAAGCATGCTAGGGTTGAGTTTATACATGAGCATGCAAGCTTAAGTTTGAAATGGTGGATTTGGATTGTTTTGTTTTTGGCCTTGTAACCTTTAGCATTAATACTGATTATGACGGTGTTTGTGGTGATTTTGGATGAGTTTAAATGCAAAAATGAGTTGTTCATAAGCTAGGGTTTTAGTGGTAATGCATAGATTAGTTTATTTTTTAGCTTCAAATATGTTGATTATAGATAATTGGATAGGAAATGAAGGTCGGATGTGTTGTTTAACTTGGATAATACCTTGGGGTGATTTTTGCAAAAAGCAGTGGATTATGAAAACTTTCTTCAATTGATTAAAATAGATTATTTTGTACATTTATGCAAGTAAGTGAGATTATGGATATATTTTAAGTGTTTTTTTAAAGAGAAGAATTGAAAATTAGTGAAGAGAAGAATTGAAAATTAGCTGAAGATGATTATGGAGTAAATTTGAGTAACATGGCTTTGTAAGGTGATGATAAGGAACAAATCATGGGTTAGTGATTTTAAAGAGTAATTTTAAAGGGAAATTATGTGAAGAAAAGGTTGAAAGCATGGGCAGTAGGGCTGTGAACAAACCCAAAATAGGGGTCCCTTTGCGACACAACTGGTACTGTTTGGTACACCAAAAATTTGTGAATTTTGTTGGATAGATAGACCAATGTGTTACCTTTCAAATGCATCTTGAATCACTTCATTCTGAGTATTGTGGAAAAAGTTATAGCCAATTTGATATGATTGTATAGCATACATGACACAGTTTTGTTTAAACCTAATTTTAGGAGCCATGTTGTTTTAATTGGGTTTCGAACTGTGAATTAAAGTGTTACAGGACTTCTTAAGCTTTCCATATTGGGGTTTTAGGTCTCAATTTGAGGTCAGGAGCATAAGTTATGAACTAGCTTCCTTTACTTCTATCACGCCTTTACTTTATAACCTAAACTATTTGCCTTGGTTTATTTTACATTGAATTATATTATGTTACCTTGATCTAAACTAAATTTTCATAATTTATATAGTCGGTATCATCTTAGTTTAACCTATCTTATATCTATTCATTGGAATCTGAATACCATTTAGTTAACAAGTTCTATTAAAAATATCAATTGTGAGAATAAGTTCATTTGCTGACTGCATACACCTATAACGACAATTTTGAACAGAATCAAGGCTAATCTATTGTTTTTTCCCCTCTTCCGCATAAGTACTATCCATTGAGATTGCATTAAAAATCCCAGATATGTTCATTGCCTATATCTTGAGAAATTAGAACGTATTTATCAAACTTATAATGTTTCGGTGAGTATATCAATGAATAAGTTTAA
>JACYFF010031959.1:36534577-36587000 GCA_017589665.1 Selenicereus undatus | reverse complement strand
TATCAAACTTATAATGTTTCGGTGAGTATATCAATGAATAAGTTTAATCAGTGATTTGTCACATAATTAGTCACCCAATCAGTTATCAATTATAGAGCATTGCCCTTCAGTTACGTGCGCGACCTCAGGTTAGGTTCCTCAATCAGCCCTGCAGGTGTACACATATTTACAAATTGTATCAGTACTTAGGGGTGCACTAATAGGTAATAGCTAGCAATGCAGTTCTACATTAATCTAATTCCTTGTTTTAGATTAAAATGAATTACAAAGTGGGCCCAATTAATGTTTCAATGATCATTGAACAATGCAGGAATGAATGTACTGAACTTTGGCTCACATTTCGAAATGTTTGCTATGTTTTGTTTTAGGCAAGTGCTCAGTGAATCGCGCTCAGGCTAGCAAACCTGCTGAGAATGATAAGTGAGCAACAGATAATGGTGTACTGCACTTATGTTTTTGGAGATGTATTTTGAGTTTTCTTGTGGGTGAAACAACAATAGTGAATTTCCTTCTGTGATGTATAAACCTATGTTTGCTATCATCTGCACATGTATGATTTTGGATGGTGTAGAATGTTTATGGGCTCGATTTATGCTCAACTATAATATCTCTACTATAATTACTTTAAGCATTGTCCTTTTTAGGACGAAAGTAGTACCCCGATCATTAGGATTATCACCCCAAATCAAGAGAATTAGTTAAGAAACTGCAATAGTGAAGCATGTTCATTTTGAGGTGTTGCAGATTTGGTATCAGAGCCAAGTTCGGTTTTGCTTTATAGGTTATGGAGTATGCAGAGTAGACATATGTGGGAGAGAAGCTTGGTTAGTAAGGGTTATTATTATATCGTTAGAGATTCTTAGTAATAGAAAAGTCTGTGTGTATCTCTTACATGTTATTCATTATGTTTTCCTTGTTAGATGGATCTATATGCGGTAAACATAATGCCGTGTACATATGTGGCCATCGACATCTCTCTTGTTCATGCTAGTATGATAGCTTATGCGCAAGGCCCCTTTTCTGAGTTCCATAGCATTACGGTCCGTGGCTGTAGACTGTCATAGTCCCTACCCGTGGTTGGCCCGTGGGTTGAGTATAGGATCTGTTATCATGATGATAGGAGCCCCGGGGTGGGATGGACCTAGATTTCAGATACAGGGGGCTTGGGCTACCATCACTTTTGAATTGCTGCTTAGAGAGGAATTCGAGCAGAGGGGGATCACCATGGAGACCTTGCAGCATGCTTTTCCTTTACACCATGCACCTCCCCCGTGCGCACCACTTGCCCCCTGCTCAAGGACCACCCTCACCACCTACACCGGGCACTCCTCAGGTGCCCAATAGCCTAGCATCATCAGGGTCTAGGAAGGCTCATGTGGTTGTTCATATCCTTGACATACCAGATATAGTGGTGATTAGCTCTGATGACGAGCTCATAGAGGACTCGGAGGAGGATCCAGAGGAGGACCTGGGGTTCGAGGAGCATCATATTGATCATGAGATTAAGGAGACAGAGTCGAGTGCATCTGCCTGCAGCTTTGACTTGGGTGAGGAGCCTAAGGATGATTCTAACATACACCACAATCCATCTAGGGATCGTTAATTTGGTTTAGGTGATGATTTTTTTGATAGGTTGGTCATATTTTAAGCCCCATGAGTATTAGCACAGTTAGTTGGATAGATGTATTTTGCACAGGTTATGTCATTGTATATAGTTCGATGGATCCTTCTGGCTATGTTCACTAGTCCCGTCTTCTTTTGAGCATGTGGTGGACTTAGTGGTTGGGGCTAGGTAGTGTGTAAGGTAGGTTTAAGGAGTGACATTAGTGAGTCAGTTAGTTATGATATTCTTTTGTTGATCATGTATGTAAGCAAGCAGTTATGAAATGTTAAATGAAGCCTTGGTTTCTGCTTTGATAATATTGTTAGTTGTATTTGTTGGGTATACTTATCTTATATGTTGGTTTTATACAAGTGATTGAATTATTCTATTTCATGTACGATCAGAATGTCTTAATTTGTACAAAACAATGCGGAGACTCATATCGGGAATAAATCTGACCATGGTCAGGGATCGGGTGAACAAGCCTCATGTAATGTGCCACCAAATTTTGGCGAAGTGCCCCTAATTCCCCCTTAGTTAGCTAATAACATCGGAAACTCGAACTACTCGTCAACTTTGGTAGCTGAACTGATGAAACGAATTCCCCCAATGCCTGCTGAAAACCCTCTTAGAGATGATAAATTGGAAGACAGGGTAGCATGACGCAACCCTAAAGTTTATGATAGAAAATATGACACAGTGGAATTACAGGAATGGGTGAGGGGAGTGGAGAAAATTTTTACAGTGGCAGAGGTACCAAAAGAGAAGAAAGTGAACATTAGGACGTACTGTTTGACTGGTGAAGCTGATATCTAATGGAACATCGTTAAGGGTAGGCTCTTAAGACCTGAATTCACATGGAGTAAATTCCTCGAGGAACTGAGGGCAAAATTTTGCCCAGTTGTGCTTCAAAGACAAAAGGAGAAAGAATTTATGGAACTGAAGATGAGTGGTAGTATGACTATATTACAGTATGCTAGTAAGTTCATAGAACTGTCCAAGTACGTCCCCGAATTTGTGTCCCCTAAAAGATTGAAGATGAGGAGGTTTAAAGAGGGTCTAGCTTTCTACATCCATAACCAGCTAGCTAGTCAACCAATCTCAACCTACCAGAAATTATATGAACGAGAAGTTGAAATGGAGTGAGTAAGGACTGAGTTGAGTGTACTTAACCCAATAAATCAAAAAAGGAAAGGGATCGCGTGGGGAACCCTAAGTGAGAGTGTAAATCAGAAGAAACTTGTTCCCACTTCTCCTAAGAGTCGTCTTACAGGTTTAGTAGAGCCCTGTGGGAAATGTGAAAGAACTAACTGCACCACCCCAGATGCCGAGTAGGTACTAAGAAGTGCATGTGGTGTGAAACTCAGAACACCTCATTGCTGCCTACCTTCGAACACTGAAGGCTGTGGATAAGGGTGCAGCAAAAACCTTGGTCTCACTTCACCAAGGGCCCCCACCTCCAAGGCTTGTAGCAGTAGGAAGGGTGTATGTAATGAATAAGAAAGAAGCTACCACCTCTGGTATGGTAGTTACTGGAACTCTCTTTTTAAATTCAAAGCCATTTTGTGTATTATTTGATTCGGGTGCTACTCATTTATTTATAACCATCCGATCTACTATGCCAATGAACCTTGAGAATACGAAGTCAGAAACCAATTATAGAATCAAGTTGTCCAATGATTCTATAGTTGAGTGCCCTATTTCCTATAAACTTATTCCTATTACTATTGGTGGAGTCCCATTCCTAGAGACCTAATTCAATTTCACTTGTTAGACTTTGACATTATTTTGGGGATGAATTGGTTGCGTACTTTTGGAGCCAAAATTGACTGTGAAAAACCTTAAGGTCATTTTAAGGAATGAAAGTGGGAGAGAAGTATGTTTTTATAGGCAAAGAGAGAAAAAACCACGTCCATAATTTCTGCTATGAAAGCAAGTAAGTTGTTATGCGAAGGGTGTATTGGTAATTGGTGTTATGCTTTGGAAGCTCAATCCAAAGGAAAGAAAACAGAAGATATTCCTATAGTCTATGAATTTGGAGATGGTTTTTCTGAAGAGTTGCCAGGCCTGCCCCTGCAGAGGGAAATTGATTTTGGGATTGAATTAATCCTTAGTGCCCAGCTTATCTCTAAAGTCCTATATTGAATGGCTTGAACTGAGCTTAGAGAACTTAAGATTCAGCTAGATGAGTTATCACATAAGGGATTTATCAGACAGTGTGTCACCATGGGGTCCCTCAGTGTTGTTTGTAAAGAACAAGGATGTAACCTTAAGATCATGTATTGATTACAGACAGCTGAATACAATTACCATCAAGAACAAATACCTTTTGCCTCGAATAGGTGATCTATTTGATCAATTGCAAGGAGCAGGAGTCTTTTCTAAGATTGATTTGAGGTCTGGAGACCACCAACTTAGGATTAAACCTAAAGGTATCCCCAAGAAAGCGTTCAGGACCAAGTATGGTGACTATAAATTCACGGTGATGGCTTTTGGCCTGACCAATGCCCCTGCATCCTTTATGGATCTCATGAATAGAGTTTTCAGACCCTATTTAGACAAGTTTGTGGTAGTGTTCATAGATAATATCTTGATATACTCCAAGGACAAAGATGAACATACTATACATTTGTGGACAGTGTTGCAGACATTGAGGGAACATCAATTATATGGCAAATTCAAGAAGTGTGAGTTTTGATTAGAAGAAGTGGTATTTTTGGGGCATGTAGTTTCAAAAGAAGGGATTAAAGTTAACCCCCAAAAGGTGAAAACAATTACAAAGTGGCCAAGACCCACCAATGTCACTGAAATTGGAAGTTTCTTGGGCTTAGCTGGCTATTATCGGAGGTTTGTGAAGGACTTATCGAAGATAGCATCTCCCTTAACTAATTTGTTCAAGAAAGCCATTAAACTTGAGTGCACAGAGAAGTGTGAGAGGGTATTTTAAGAGGTAAGGAAGTGATTAACTATTGCTCCAATTCTAACCCTACCGGTAAAAGGTAAGGCGTATATTATCTACAATGATGCCTCAAAAAATGGTATGCGGTGTGTTCTGATGCAAGATGAGAAACTGGTGGCGTACACCTCCCGACGGCACAAGCGTTATGAGAAGAATTACCCTACATATGACCTACAGTTAGCAAATGTGGTTTTTGCACTGAAATTTAGAGACATTACTTATATGGGGTACTATGCAAGATCTTTATTGACCATCAAAGCTTGAAGTATATCTTCACTCAAAAAGAGCTCAATTTAAGATAAAGGCATTGGCTAGATTTACTTAAAGATTATGACTTGTAGACTCGGTATCACCCAGGAAAAGCAAATGTTGTGGCAGATGCCCTGAGTAGGAAGACACAACATAGCTTGAACACTATGATGATTATGCACTTGAACCTCTTAAGAAAGCTTGGACAATTGGGTATTCAATTAATATCGTATGGGCAAGCAAGTGTTCAATTATCAACGTTTACCTTACAACCCTATATAATGGAGAAAATACGATCGAACTAAGAAAGTGATCCTAAGCTCTAAAGAATAAAGCAAAATCTTGAGAAAGGGAAGTCACCTAGGTTTATAGTGCATGAAGATGGGACCTTGCGATTCCAGAATCGCCTTTGTGTACCCAAAAATGAGGAGTTAAGGAAGAAAATCTTGGAGGAAACTCACAACACCTGATACTCGGTGTATCCAAGAGGCACCAAGATGTCCAGAGACCTGAGGCAATGCTTTTGGTGGAATAAGATGAAGAAAGAGACTGTAGAGTATGTTGACAAATGTCTGATTTAGCAAAAGGTTAAAGCTGAGCATCAACATCCCGTAGGCGACCTACGACCTTAAGAAATTCCCACTTTGAAGTGGGACTCCATCTCAATGGACTTCGTCATGGGATTACCTCTGTCTGCTTCAAAGAAGAATGCCATTTGGATAATAGTTGATCCACTCACTAAATCAGCCCATTTTCAGCCAACTCGGGATAGTTGGGGAGTTGAAAGACTAGTCCAGCTATATGTTAAGGAAATAGTTCGACTACATGGGATTCCCTTAGTTATAGTGTCGGTTAGAAATCAAAGATTTCAAGCCCCTTTTTGGCAAGCGCTTCAAAGACCTTTGGAATCAAATTGGGCTTTAGCAGCTCCTATCATCCTGAAACAGATGGGCAAACAGAGAGAGTAAATCCAATTCTAGAGGATATGTTGAGGGCTTGTGTTTTGGAATTTCAAGGGAAATGGGAGGATGAATTGCCATTGGTGGAGTTTCATTACAATAATAGTTACCAATCCATCATTTAAAATGGCCCTGTTTAAGGTTCTATATGGAAGAAAATTCAGAACCCCTTTATGCTGGAGTGATTGGGTGAGGCGTTGGCTCTGGGCCCATAACTAATCAAGAAACCACTAAGACAATAAGGAAGATTCGAGAGCATATTTGGGTTGCCCAGAGTCAACATAAGAGTTACGTTGATAAAAGAAGAAGCCCTCTGGAGTTCCAGGTAGGTGATAAGGTCTTTCTGAAAGTTTCCCCAACTAAGGGTATCAAGAGATTTAGAGTACGAGGCAAATTGAGCCCCGGATATAATGGGTCATATGAAATTACTGAAAAGTTGAATCTCGTGGCTTACCGACTGGATCTGCTTGTGGAACTTGAACACGTATATAAGGGGTTTCATGTTTCATAACTCAGGAAGCACATCTCATATCCTAACCATGCGATCATAATGGAGCCCATTGAGGTCACTGGGGATCTAGTGTATGAAGAGCATCCAGTACGAATACTAGATCACAGGATTAAGCAGCTACATAACAAGCAGATACCCTCAGTTAAAGTGCTTTGGTCAAATCATACCTCCTCAGAAGCTACTTGTGAAACCGAGGAAGAAATGAAAGCCAAGTGCCCACACCTATTTGAGGTAATCTTGCATGTTTTGGCAATGTTCATAAGTTTCGAGGATGAAAATCTTTAAGAGGAGAACGCTGTAATAGCCTAACCCTAAATCCTGTTTGTTTATTTAATTAAGTCATGTTATTCATTTCCTTGCATTTTATTATCGCATTTAAGCATTCTAGTATGGAAAAATTCATTTTGGGCCTACATTGGAATTCGACGTTTTGTTATCGTAAAATTTCGGGAAGATCGATAGAAGCCCTTGATAATTGTGGTTTAAGAGATTAAATTATTTTTCATGACATCACAAAATTTAATTTCAAGCTACGAAAAATTTAATCGCATACAGTTTAATTTTTTTCCAGACCCAAATTCATTTAAGCCCTATTTTGGCCCAATAAGTTAGTACTTTATTTGCTTAACTAATTACCATCAATTATGCCTAATTACCATTAGCAAAAAGGTACTTTTAGCAAATTAAAAACTCACCCAAGTAAATATTTTGGATCAATTTCATCCAAGTAAAAACATCACCAAATATCAAGTCATTCTCTCTCCTCCCCCTGCACCCCCTACACGGCAGGCCCTTCTTCCCCCCTACAGTTGTTGAATCTGCTGCTCTCGCCACCTTTTTCAGCCACCAAACAACCACCAATTGCCACCCCAGCCACACTCACACTCACACTCCCACAAGCATCAAACATCACTTACGCCTCTTCCTTCAGGCTCAAAGTGTGTAAACCCTAACCTTTATCTTGTTGATTCTTGGTTTTGATTTTTGTTCGTGTTGGTTTGGTTGTTGGTCATGTTATTTTATGAGAATAAGAGCTATTTTGATGTTTTAATTTGTTGGTTAAGCTTAAAAGCACGCTAGGGTTGAGTTTATACATAAGCATTCGAGCTCAAGTTCGAAATGGTGGATTTGGATTGTGCTGTTTTTGGTCTTGTAACCTTCAGCATTAATAATGATTATGATGGTGTTTGTAGTGATTTTGGATGAGTTTAATTGAGAGAATATGTTGTTCATAAGCTATGGTTTTAGTAATCATGCGAGGATTAGTTTATGTTTTAGCTTCAAACATGTTGATTGTATATAATTAGATGGGAAATGAAGGTTGGATGTGTTGTTTAACTTGGATAATGCCTTGGGGTGATTTTTGCAAAAAGCGGTCGATTATGGAAGCTTTCTTTAATTGATTAAAATAGGTTATTTTGTACATCTATGCAAGTAAGTGAGATTATGGATGTATTTTAAGAGTTTCTGTTAAGAGAAGAATTGAAAATTAGATGAAGATAATTATGAAGTAAATTTAAGTAACATGGCTTTGGAAGGTGACCATAAGGAACGAATCATGGGTTATTGATTTTAAAGAGTGATTTTAGAGGGAAATTATGTGAAGAAAAGGTTGAGACCGTGGGTAGTGAGGCTGTGAACAGACCCAAAACAATGGTCTCTTTGCGGCAAAATTGGTACTGTTTAGTATAGCAAAAAATTATAAGTTTTAGTGGATAGATAGATTAATGAGCTATCTTTCAAATTCCCTTTGAATCACTTCATTCCGAGTTATGTGGAAAAAGTTATAGCCAATTTGCTAAGACTGCACAGCATACGCGGAAGTTGGGCACAATATTTGTTTAAGCCCGAAATTAGAAGTCGTGTTGTGGTAATTGGGCTTTGCACTACGAATAAAAGTGTTGCAGGACTTCTTAAGCTTTCCATATTGGGATTTTAGGTCTCAATTTGAGGTTAGCAGTGTAAGTTATGAATTATTTTCCATTACTTTTATTAAGCCTTTACTTTACAACCTAAACTATTTACCTTGGTTTGTTTTACTTTGAATTATATTATGTTACCTTGATCTAAATTAAATTTCCATAATTTATATACTTTGTATCACCTTAGTTTGACATATCTTATATCTATTCATTGGAATTTGAATACCATTTAGTAAACAAGTTCTATTAAAAGTTATTAATTGTGAGAATAAGTTCATTTGCTGACTACGTGTACCCTTTAGTGACAATTTTGAATAGAATAAAGGCTAATCCGTCGTTTTTCCTCATCTTGTGCATAAATACTATCCATTGAGATTGCATTAAAAATCTCGAGTATGTTCATTGTTTGTATCTTCAGAAATCAGAACATATTTATCAAAATTACAACGTTTTGGTGAGTATATCAATGAATCAGTTTAATCCGTGATTTGTCACATAATTAGTGACCCCATCAATTATTAATTACAGGGCATTGTGCTTTAGGTACTCGCGTGGCCTCAGGTTAGGTCCCTTGATCGGTCCGATAGGTGTACACGTATCTACAGATCGTATCAATTCTTAAGAGTGCACTACCAGATAATAGCTAGCAATGTAGTTTTACATTCATCTAATTCTCCGTTTTAAACTAAAATGAATTGCAAAGTGGGCCTAACCAATGTTTTAATGATCATTTGACCGTACAGGAATGCATGTACTAAGTTTCGGCTCATATTTTGAAATGTTTGCTATGTTTTGTTTTAGGCAAGTGCTCAGTGAATCGCCCCCAAGCTAGCAAACCTACTAAGGATGATAACTTAGCAACAGACCTTGGTCGGGTTACTAATGGTGTACTGCACCTATATTTTTGAAGATGTATTTTGAGTTATTTTGTGGTTGTTACAACAATAGTGAATTGCCTTCTATGATGTATAAACCTATGTTTGCTATCATCTACACGTGTGATCTTGGATGGTGTAGAATGTTTATGGGCTCGAGTTATGCTCAACTATAATATCTCTAGTGTAATTACTTTAAGCCTTGTCCTTTTTAGGACGACGGTAACACCCCGATCATTGGGATTATCACCTCTAATTAAGATAATTAGTTAAGAAACTACAATAGTGAAGCTTGTTCCTTTTGGGGTGTTACACATGGAAAGCTAGTTTTTGGGGGGAAAAAAATACACAGTCAACGAGACCGAAATTTGGCACGGTCACCTCTTGTCACTTGCCAAGACAATGCCACATTCACGCATGCTTTGTATATAAGCTAATTTTAGGCTAATCAATTGTATTTTTTTGCTAGTTTTTTGGGCTTTAACCTCTTTTAGAAGTTTTTCTCTCTCCAACACGCTCTTTTAGCCTTCTTATTGAAGAAATGAAAAGTTTAATCTTTGAATTAGATTTTACTTCCTTTTGATTGCTCCTCCTTAGTTATTGCTTAATTTCACATTCTCTCTACTTAATCACTCACAATACTCTATTTTTAATCATGAAATTCTCCCCGAAAAGCATGAGTTTTGATGAGGAGGGGGATAGGGGATTAAAGACTGATCTTTAGTGGATTTGAGTCTCTAATCCACTTCTTAAAATCCAATCATCCCCTTTTTTCTTCCTTATTAAATATCTCACTTTCCTCCTCTTCTTTTAGTTACTGCAATTCATAGCTAAAAACTTCACACTATAGAGTAGTTGTTAGGAGTTTGCAATTGAAAGCATTTGGAAGAGTAGAGAAGAATTTTCTAAGCAAGAGTTTATCATTTGGTGATCATAGACTTCATGAGTATTTTTATTCACCTCCTCTTCTATCGCTTTTATTAGGATGGCTAGTGATGAGTATTTAGGATTGCATTTTTATATTTTAAGATGATCGAACTTGAGGAAGAAATTTAGGTTATTGTCGAGACTATATTTATCCCACTAATCACCTTGTGTGCTTTTGTGTGTTATTTGTGATTTGTTTGATTTTGTGTGGTAGTTAGCTTAATCATCTTACTTAAGGGTAGAGTAGTCTAATAGTTAGTAGTTGTGGTTTCGTTTATAGTAATTTTTGCTTTTGAGATCACTATAGGCGGTTAGCTTGGTTTTAGTAGATAATTAGGGTGGAGTTGGTTTTATTGCATTCATCACTCTATCAGCTAGCAATCTAAAGTATAATCAGTGCAAATTATCTCCTCCCTCGAGGATGATATCCTTTTTCCCCATAAATACTTCAACACATCTGCCATCAACTTGTAAGTGGATGGTCGCAGTGGTTATCACTTCCTGGATTATGGCAGTTGTGGATCTTGTGCTCGATGCAAGTGTTCTGATGATCAAACTTCAAGACTCAAGTTAAACAATGGGGTTCGTCCTTCTCTCTGTTACTTTGCTTATTGGGTGAGTCACAGGAATGAGGGAGACAAAGTGCATAGACAAAAAGAGAGATAGAAAGAGAGAGGGGGAGGGGGGAGAGAGAGTTCAATTTGCTTCTAGCATGTAGCCTTTTCAGGCTTTGACCAAGAGTGAGAGGAGGAGAGAGATTGAGATAGTTAGAAAGCAGCGATAGAGATGGTGGACAAGTTGAACTTGTTACATGGACTTTACAACTGTATTTTTTATTAAAAAATAAAAATTAAGAAGGTTAGTAGCTAGGTTGGTTCATTGCATAGGTGTCCCACATTTTTTGGGGCGTCCACCTGTACTACCTTCAACCCTCTTAAGATAGCTAGTTAGGATTCATTTTGGGCCAGGGGTGTCCATGACACCCTTAGAATGTAGTAACATCAGCCCCTAACCTCAAGCATGCTCTTCTTCCTTCTTTTTTGTCCCTTCTTTCTAGCACCTGGAGGATTTCGAACTCTTGATTAGGGATTCACCTCTTCTTCTTCTGAGTCAGATATATGAACTTTGCCAATTTTGCCTCTTGCACCCAAGAAATAATCTTAAATAATCTACCTTGCCTTCTCATTCACTTTACCAGCACAGAAATGAGCCAAATGTGCTTTGCATATAACATCTTCAAATAGAAGGCAATATACTTTGATAGTGAACCACATTCTTCCTTGCATCTTCATCATCTACCATAATAAGGCGTGTTCATCATTCAAGAATATAAGCTCCAAGTGTCTTTCGAACACAATCAACAAGATAAGCCCTCAAGCAATGAGAACTTAATCGTTCACACTCAATAAAACTTTGATATGAGCAAGAAACCATGTGGGACTCTGTTTGAAATCCTATAAATGCTTCACTTAGAAATTTTAGGATGCCATAGAACATACAACATCTTTGAATTTTATGTCTTCATAGGTTATTGGCATTCTTCAACGACTAGTCCCTACTAGCATGAGCTAATATACTTCACCAAATGGGATCTCAGGGAAACCCTGTCTATATAAATGGTTATCTTCTTGTTGATTGCTGCTCCATTATGTTATAACCTCTTGAAATACATGATAAAAATCACAAAGATTCCCGATAGTAGTTATCTTCTTCGAAAGCAAATTATTAGATCAATGCACTCCTTTGAGAAGAAAGTCTACATTCGAAAAAAATATTTGTTATATGTTGGACGCTACTGCTCTTTGATCTTATACAAATTGCACAACCAATAGTTATTCGGCCCTCCAAATTTTTCCAGCAAACTGCAAATAAACACACACTGATAAGCTTGTACATTATAGACTATATGCAACCACTATAGAATTAAGCAAAAACCCAAAAAAAAGCACTAATTAAAAACCAACATTTTCCGCCACTCCTCAAACTTTTGAATAGTCTTGCAAAACTTCAAAACATAATCAAAGGCATGAACAAAACCTTTTTAACTCCTCAAATCATTGAATTACTTCCTTAAAACCTAAAAAAATCGCACTAATTAAAAAATCAACATTTTCTACCACTCCTCAAACTCTTGAATAGTCCTGCAAAACTTCGAAACATAATCAAAGGCATGAACAAAACCTTTTCAACTCCTCAAATCATTGAGATAATTCCTAAGGTTTGATCGATGTCTAAATACATAATCTATGTCATGAATAAAGGAAACCCTCCTTAATGGCAATAACTATAGAATAGGCTAGATCGGTCATCATAGTTTCACATTTCCATGAGTTTTAAAAATTGATGGAAAAATCAAACAAAAGACTCAAACCGCTCAATAAGCAAAAGCAAAAATCAACCATTACATTACTAACATGGTGATTCATAGCAATGATAAGACTACATATCATGTCGTACTTGTTTGTTCTATAAATATATTATGAACCACCAAATCACCAAATAAATTATAATCTTCCTTCATCCATGAGTCCCTCTAAAAAAAAAACTTACCAACTACCCATCACCATTAAGTTAAGGGTATTTTTTTATTTTTCCACCTTGACATAAATTTATCAAACAAAGTGCTAGCATTACCACCTTTCTAAAACTTTCTCATTTCTTAGACGTCTCATTATAAGCATCTTAGGTTCTAAAACTAAGTTGAGGGGAGTGACTGATATGAGGTCCGAATTATGCCTGCAATTTAAAACTCCCTTAGCTTATTTACACATTTTTTTAAAATTTTTTTGATTAAGAGTCATGTGAAAGGGCTATAAATGTGCCTTTGTTGATGAGAATCAAATAAAAATTTGAACACTTTAGCTTAAAAGTCATCATAACAAGGGGGTTTTATTTTAATGAGGATCATCATAACTCTTAATTTAGAGTCCTTATAATCTCAACTTTAAAAATAAACATCAATAGCTAACCACTGAGTTAAGGGAGGTTTAGCTCACTAGAATGGTGACGTCTTCGATTTTTCCATGTATATGTTGCTAATATGTCATTAAAATAAATCTAGTGTGACATTGTCATATAAGGAGTCAAATCAATCTTAACTTGGTGTTTGGATATTAAAATTAAGTATCCTTAAGGTTTTGGGCGCTAGATTCTATTCTTAAAGTTCAAATTACTAGCATCCAAATGCCCCAAATTTGGCATTGTTGGTGTCAAAATGCCCATTTTTTAGAAGCAGTTGGATTATGGTTGCTTTCATGCATTTATGTGATTTTTTAGTATGGTGTTTAAGTAAGTCTAGCTTGATCACAGTTGGAATCACCTGAACTGAAATGACTTTGTCACTTAAGAAAGGTTATTTACCTTTCAGATATATAGAGGGCTTTTGAATCTCATTAGACTCACAAATTTTGTATTAGGATCTAATTGAAAAAAGGAGAACAAAGGTGAGGACATGGCTAGCTAAAAGCTTCCCTATACATGGTGAAAGTGCAATTAAACATATTAACTCTATTTGACTATGTTCACTTATTAGAGATAAAGCTGTTAATAAGGATGTTATTAAGATTTGGGAAGATTTTTTGTATAATTCATCTCTTGAACACCAAAGATTTACATTGATAATCTTGTGAACTTTGGTCATACTTGTTGGGAATGTCGCACATGAGTTGGAGTCTCACATTGGAAATTTGGAGAAAATGACCATGTTATAAAGTCAAGTGGGCTACTCTCCCTATTACGAGTTGGTTTTAGCATGGAACCTTGCTTGGGGTTGTCGTCATTAGCCTTGCTTAAAGTAAGGCTCTCTCCTTGGATTTCCCCAACATATATCAGAGTCGATGGTGAGTTCGGCTGGGCGCCCTCTTGGATTGTTGGGAATATTACACATGAGTGAAGAGTCCCACATTAAGAGTTTGAAGAGGGCCATGGTTTATAAGCCAAGTGGGCTACTCTTCCTATTGCCAATTGATTCTAGGATGTTACCTCACTTGAGCTTATTGTTATGGACCTTCGTTAAAGCGAGGTTCCTGCTTAGATCACTGCAACATGTGGTATTAGAGCTAATGGTGCATTTGATTGGATGAAAAAGTTACGGCAAGGTGGACCCCTAGACAAGTTTGGTAAAGTGACATGCAGGTGTTGATCGAGTTGGAACATGTGTTCTACATCATTTTTGATAGCATGGGTGAGCTCTTAGGTGGTATCATAAGAAAGAACCATGCACAAGAATGGAAAAACACTAAATGCATGGTCAGTGTTCCTAGAACAGAGTGGATGGCATGGAGGCTTGGTGTAGAGCGCTGTGTGGATTCTTAGAAGTATAGTGTAGGTGGGCTCTTGATGATGGCTTAGCACTTTGGTGAAGACTACAGCTCAAGGGGGAGCTTATGCGTTGATGTGGTTCGAAAAAGACTCACGTGTGAAAGGAAGATTGTTGGAAATGTCACACATGAGTAAAGAGTCCCACATCGGGACTTTGAAAAGAATGATCATGGTGTATAAATCATGTGGGTTACTCCTATTTCCAATTGATTTTAGGATATAACCTCACTTGGACTAGTTGCTAAGACCTTGGTTTGACTGAGCTCCCTCTTGGATTCTCCCCAATATGTGAAGAGAAAAGGTGAATCGATATAAGTTAGTATGGAATGTTGCTTAAAAGATTGTGGCTCGAGATTAGATGGATACATCATTTATCATTTGAAGTGGAAATCCATATAGGATTATACTACTACTATAAAAGGGAGTTAGCATTGGAAGAAGATTATTAAGATCAAAGTGAACATGGCTTCTCAGTTTTGACACATATTCTAGGAGCTAGTTTAGTGCTG
This sequence comes from Selenicereus undatus, assembly GCA_017589665.1. Taxonomy (NCBI): domain Eukaryota; kingdom Viridiplantae; phylum Streptophyta; class Magnoliopsida; order Caryophyllales; family Cactaceae; genus Selenicereus; species Selenicereus undatus. The sequence continues at coordinate 36,572,166 of JACYFF010031959.1, read as the reverse complement.
TTAAAGGCAAATTGTTTGCTGTTAGAAGGTATAACTAGATCAGATGCTGAGCTCATTAAGTCAATTGGTTCGATTTAATGTGGCACACATATTGAATACCAAAATGCTCCTTTTAGTCCTTTGCAATGCGCATAATAGGCTATTAACAAAAGATTGGATGTTTAAAGTGAAAATGCTAGTAGGCACCGCTTGCCATTGATTTGTAGCTGAAGAATCACATTAATAACTCTTTCAATGTGCTTTCACAAAGAAGTGATCAAACATAATTTGCGGCAAATTTTAAAGATTAATAGCTGGCAGGTACATTAGGGCAATTGGCAAAAGTTCATCTTGCAATATAGATGCAGCAAACGACAAAAGTGCAGACTAAGGTTCGCATATACTGTGATCAGATATATTTGTTGGAAAGAAAGAAAAAACAAAATTTTTCACGAATTGGAAAAAAATTGTTTTTGTGTTGTATAGGGATGCGAGCGAGTAAATTTAAGTAGATTCAGAGATACCAAGATAAATTATGTGAGCTTTTTGTTTTGTTGTCCTCAAGGTGGTTATGCCTTAGTAATATAGTATGGTTTTGGTGGTTGAATGAATGAAGGCTTCTCACCTTTTACGGAAGACAAAAAATTGTCAAATGTGTGCAGATAAGTTAACTTAGTAAAAATATGTTTAAATAAGTTCAGTTCAGTTGACATAAATTCATATAAGTTATTGTAGATAAATCTAAAAAATAAGTTTAAAAAAACAAGGCTCTAGGTCATACTTGCTTGGCATTAGTTTAGGTTTAAGAACATGTTCTTTTTAAATCATGTTATCATAACAAATTCATACAAGGTCTTTATAGAAAACATAACTTTAAATAAGTTCGATTCAATTTTATGTAATTGGTGAATAAGTTCATGTACTTAGTCCAAAAAGAATAATTTCAAGTAAATTTAAATCACGCAAAATAAGTTTGGATGAAATAAAATTAGCGAGAATAAGTTGACAAAAAAGTGAATCCAAAGATTAGCATGTCAAATGAGATACCAAAATTTGTTTACTAAAGTTTTCAACAAATACTATTTTGAACACCAATTATGGGAAGTCTATCACACCATTAAACAAAAGTACTAATTCAAACTAACAAAATCTAAATGGTCGAAAAGAACTAATTTTCAACAGTAGGTGTAGATATCACTAACATAAACTCAACGCTAATGTCTACTTGACCCAAGGACTATGGTACTAACATATCCTGGGACGTCCTTAAAGAAGGCTAGATATGAGACTTATAAATTATTATCATATGCTATGATCCCAATTTTATCTTTTTTTTTCCTGATTATTAGGTGGTACGAGCCAAATATATGTAGGAGGCTTTAAGCAACTTTTAACAATGCAAGCCAAAGTTACAAAAGAAATCATAGATGTTTGGTTTTCATGCCATGTAGCCCTTGACCTGGATAGTATGGAAAGGAATGATATTATATTTAAGAGTGAATCTCTAGAGTTTGAAGTCATTTTTGTTGGAAATAATGGAAAAAGCTATCTCCTTTCCCCCCCCCCATACCCAGACTTTGTCTCAAATAGGAGGATTAGAAGCCTTTTGTGTGGTTTTTATTACTCCTTTTTCCTTTGTCCTTGGACATGCTGAATTCCTTTGAGTTTGGTTTTGTTAGTGTTGTAGGGTGAGGGTTAGCTAGCGGTACCTGCCTGCCCGGCTAGTGGCTGGTCAATTAATGCCTGATTTCCAACAACAAAATCTCCTCAGTTTCAGATTTTCCTCACCTCCAATAACTCCTTTTCCAATATAAATACCTATTTCTCTTGTTGCTATTACACACACTAAAAAATATTCTTCCCCTCTTCTATTTTTCTGTGCTATCTGTTATCTTTACTGCTCTAGGAAATTGTAGTCTTGTGTATTCCAAGTTTCTGACCGTGAGTGCAGGCATTCAGAGGCTCGTTGTGTAAAAATTAGGAAGTGAACGACTGCTTTGATTTGCACTCAAGTTGAGCCGAAATCGCTTTTAAAGTAGTGATATTCCACGACACAACTCTTTCTTTCATTTCCCTGCCATTGATTTTAATATACTTTTCTTATAAGTTGAAAGCGATTTCCTATCATATACAAAGCAATAGCTTTCGCAATTAACAAATCCCTCATAGACCTCTCAAAACTAGAACCTCTATACGGAACCAACTACTAGCGTTGGTCCCAAGAGCTTCTAATTTTCTTTGAACGGTTAGCAGTCAACTATGTGTTGTTCTCTGACCTAACTGAAGAGAACAATACATTTGAAACCTTTGCTACTTCCCTTGATGGAATAGACAAAGACAAAAGCAAACTGCTGATGAGGCTACTATGAAAAAATTTGAGAAAGACAACAAAACGGTCATTAGGGAGTCTATTAAATCATATGGCTAACCCCCTCTTCGATTTGTTTATCACATTCAAGTCTGCGATGATCATATGGGAGAGATTAGAGGTCAAATATAGAGATGATGATGCTAGAAAGAAGAAATTCGTGGTTGGTGCCGTGGTTCCAAATTACTAATGTAAACCAATCATGGATCAAGTTCATGTTTATGAGAACTTGTGTGCTGAAATTATGAATAAAAACATGTAGATGTGCGAGATTCTAATGTGTTGATTGAGAAATTCCCACCATCCTGGAGTGAATAGTGGAATTAGCTGAAATATAAGAAGAAAGATCTCATCTTACAGGAACTCATCAGCCACATGAAAATTGAAGAGGCCAATCGTCTCAAAGATAAGCTAGATTCCCTATTTTGAATTCTTCTAAAGCTAACTTAGTTTGATTCTACTGTGCCTACTCACAGAGATAGGCTTAAAGGTAAAGGTAAGAAGAATCAAAAGCCAAACCATCCTAGGCAGTGGGATAAGTTTAGCAAAAAGATCTAGAAACCAAAGAGGTTGTGCTATGTCTGCGGAAAACCAGAGCACAAAGCATACTAGTGTCCACTCCACAAGGGACAGTCTTAGTCGAACCAGAAGCCTGCTAGACAACCAGTAGCTCAGGCCAATCTTCCTTAGGATATTGAAATCATCTGTGCTGTAGTCAAAGAGAAAAACTTGGTGGCAAATAGTGTTAAATGGGTCTACGCTAGAGCTTCAAGGAACTTTTGCACTAACAAAGAACTTATGCAGGAATTTAAAGACAGTACAAATGATGAATGCATCGACGTGGGAAACTCTACGATTGCTAAAGTTATGGGTAAATGAAAGATTCTTCTTAAATTTACTTCTAGCAAATTACTGTCTTTGAGCAATGTATTGTATGTGCCTTCCCTTTGTAGAAACTTGGTTTCTGGTATACTTCTCAACAAAGCCGAACTGAAAACTATTGTTGGAGATGTAAAAGTTATTATGTCTCATAATGGGGTATTTGTTGAAAAGGGATCCTTGAATGGAAGTTTGTTTGTACTTAATCTTGCTTTTGAGACCATGAATGGAAATGCATCTAGTTCTACCTATATTGTTGGGTCTTTTCATATGTGGCATGGTAGGCTAGGCCATGTTAATTTTACGTCCATAAAACGATTTAGAATCGATAAGGGTGGAGAATATAACACTAGCTCTCTAACTACATTTCGTGAGAAAAATGGAATTATTCATGAGGTTAGTGCACCCTATATTCCCCAACAGAATGGGATAGCCAAATGCAAAAATAAAACCCTTTAAAAAATGAAGAATACCATGCTTTTAAGATTAGGGCTTTATGAAAATATGTAGGGGAAACTATTTTATTCGCCTGTTATATTGTTAATAGAATATCCCATAAGTAGTTAGACGAGATCCCGTATGCACTATGGAAAGGCTACGACCCTAAATTTTCCTTAAGGGTATGGGGGTGTTTGGATAAAGTTCCCTTGCTTGAGTTGAAATGAGAAAATATCGGTCCTAAAACCTTTAATTCTATGTTTATTGGTTATGCAAAAAATAATGCTGCATATATATTCATTTCATTGAACGACTTCTCCATTTGTGAATCTAGGCATGCATAATTCCTTGAGCATGTTTTTTTCTTTGAAAAAGAATGTCTCTACTACTATGCATGAAACTGTACCTGTACATGGCAATATGAGCATGTCTACTTCTAGTTTTGTTGTTAGAGACTCAATTGATGAATGGAGCAGCAGTAAGAGACAAAGGGTTGAGACTAATTTTGGTCTTAACTTTCTTACTACCTTTTTCATTGAAGATTTTGATGTGAATTTCTTGACCAATGAACTAGTTTCTGCTTTCTTTATTGAAGAAGATCCAAAAACTTTTACGGAGGCCATGAGATCCATAGATGCTAGTTTCTAGACAAAGGTCATCAAAGTGAATTAGACTCTACAATATCAAATCAAACTTGAGAGTTGGTTGACTTACCTACTAGTAGTACGCCTATTAGCCGAGAATAGATCTTCAAGAAGAAGTTAAGACCCGATGATGCAATTGACAAATACAAAGCCAGACTAGTGATTAGACGATTTGACTAGAAGAAGGGGATCGACTACTCTAACACTTATTCTACTATTACCAAAATTGCCACCATTAGGAATCTAAGTTGCAGTGGCTGCTATACATGGTATTGTTGTGTATCAGATAGATGTGAAAACAACGTTCCTTAATGGTGACCTAGAGGAAGAGAATTATATCTCTCAACCTAAGGGGTGTATGGCTTATGGGCAGGATAATAAAGTCTGTAAGCTTAGAAAATCCCTTTACGACCTTAAACAGACCCCGAAACAGTGGTATGAAAAGTTTGATAGCACGATGATACAGGATGGTTTGCTGTACACACTTTTGATTCTTGTGTGTATTCAAAATTGATTGGTTTAGGTTGTGTGACAATATGTCTTTATGTTGGCAACATGTTGATCTTTGGTACTAATGTGCACGTTGTTAATGAGACTAAAAGTTGTTATCTTCTCATTTTGAAAAGAAGGACATGGGGGAGGCAAATGTGATATTGGGGATCAAAATTAGAAAGACAAATGATGGTTTTTCTTTGTGTCAGTCTCATTAAATTGGGAAAATGTTAAAGAAATTTGATTGTTTTGATGTGACTCCTGTGAGAACTCCTTATCATCCTAGCCTACATTTAAAAAGAAGAAGGGGTCTAGTATTTTCGAAACTAAGTATGCTCAAATCATAGGAAGTGTGATGTTTCTTATGAACTATGCTTGACCCGATATTACTTATGTTGTTAGTAGGTTAAGTCGTTATACTCATAACCATAATAAAGAGCGTTATGATGCATTGTTTCGATTACTCAAGTACCTAAGAGGTACTATGGACTAGTGTTTGCATTTTAATAAGTTTCCTTCTGTGTTAGAAGGGTTGTTAGAAGGGTTTTATGATACAAACTAGGTTTCTAATAATGATGAAGTTAGTTCTACTAGTGGTTATGTATTTACCTTAGGTAGAGGAGCTATTTCATGGAAGTCTATCAAGCAGACTTGTATAGCTTGCCCTATCATGGGAAGCTGAATTAATTACTCTTGAGTTAGTAGGTCAAGAAGCGGAATGGTTGAAAAATCTACTAGTAGATATGCCACTGTGGGGGAGGCAGCCTATGACTATTTCCATCCACTGTGACTCACAGACAGCAATAAGAGTTACAGACAACAATGTATATATTAGAAAGAAGAGACATATTCGCATTAGACATAGTGTTGTGAAACATATGCTAAAACAAGTGTCATCTCCTTGGAATATGTGAGATCTGAGAGAAATTTAGCGGACCCACTAACCAAGGGTTTGATCAAGCAAATAGTGCTCAAGACGTCAAGAGGGATGGTACTGAATCCCATAGATTGAGATAATATGGTGGATACCCACTCGTGGTCAAGCAAAGCCACATTGGTCTTAATTTGCACCACATATCCGTCCCTATGGTGTACAGTAGTGCTTTTGAGAGGTTGAGCTCTTATGCTTTTAGTGGATCCATAGCTTGTTGGGGTAGTGCTATTGACATGCATTTGATGGATTCACCATTTAATAAGTGTGAGGTTGAGCGAAATCTTAATCTTAATAATTCAATATCCATGATTATGGTAGTGCATGTTGAGATGGACTTAATGGAATTATCTGCATAAGTGTGAAGGTGTGGCTGCCTTCTATAAAAGACTCTGAGCTGTCTCTTTAGATCACTTATGAGACCCGAGGCGTGCGCATGACCTTAAAAGCGTTAGTTATCAGGGAATATACAGTGACCATGAGGGGTGATATGTGAAGGGGGTCTTAACCAGGATTTGTTAAGTTCAAGATTTATTCACTCGATAGACTTGGTTGTTGCCCTAATTCACTACATATCAATTCAATCAAAAGACATTGATGCTTAGATATCTAACCCCTCATTTGCCCATATCGTTTCTTCACTAGTTTGTATGCCATTAGTGGGGGATTGTTGGAAATAATGGCAAAAAGTAGCTCCTTTTTTCCATACCCACACTTTGTCTGATATAGGAGGATTAGAAGCCTCTTGTGGGGTTTTCATTACTCCCTTTTCCTAGGACTTGTTGAATTCCTTTGGTCTTGGTTTTGTTAGTGTTGTGGGGTAAGGGTTGGCCACCACACACGTGCACGTGCATTGCTTGTCAGCCCGACTAGTGGCCAGTCAGTCAATGTCTGATTTCCAACCACAAAATGTCCTCAGTTTCCATATTTTTCTTACATCCAATAGCTATTTTTTTCAGTACAAATACCTAGCTCTCTCGCTGCTGCAACACACACCAAAAAAACATTCATCCTCTCCTCTCTTATTCTTTGTTGCCTATTCGCTCTACTGCTTTAGGTAATTGCAATCTTGTGTATTCCAAGTTCTGGCTGCAAGTGCATGCGTTTAAAGGCTAGCTATGTAAACCTTAGGGAGTGAACGATTGCTTCGATTTTCATCCAGGTCGAGCTGAAATCGCTTTCAAAGTAGTGGTACTCCATGACACATCTATTTCTCTCATTTCTCTGCCATTGATTTCGATAAACTTTTCCTACAATTATTGGGTGTATAAAGCTCCAGATAGACGAGTGGATTCAAGCATGATCCTCGATGGTTCCTTATAGCTCTTGTAACATTATCAGCTACCTTGATTATACATATTAGAAAGTTGTCCACTGTGTAATCCTAGTTTTTGACATTGGCCTATTGTCATGTGAAACTTACAGGGGAAAATTCGCCAAAAGCATCAATAATTTGGATACTAATCCTGAATACAATTAGTTCAGAACCACCCCAAAGAAATCCTCTCATGGCAAACCAAATGAGAAAGTCAACATTAATTTGGTAAAATGATGTGCAATGTGAAACCAGTCACTCTGCAATTTTAAATTTACCGTCACTTGGAACCATTTTTTCTGTAATTTTGTAATTCAGAGGTAAGACTACTACATTAATTTGGATTGGATTGGATTGGTTGGATGCGCAATGGGAAACCAACATATGGGAGTCATGTACAGTAGGAGATGGATTAAATAAACTTCATAAAATATGCTCAAATTTCAATTAGTTACAATGGACGCAATTTGGGACCTCGCGAAAAACTTTAGGGGAAACAACATTGAAAACATTAAAATACAGAAGAAAGAGCAATAAATCCAAATAATCAAAGCAACAAGAATCAAATAATTGCACAGGGCTTAATGTCAAAACCAACTCTACCAAGGGTGTAACTCCTAATCTTGATTAACAAAAGTCGTGATTGGTGATTATATATCTATAAAAAAAAGATTGAATAATCACACTTTCAACATCTAGAAAAAATAGGACGGAATGGTGAAAATCGCCATCTCCTTAATCGATTTGAGTTCTTTTGGACGAACTTTGGATATCATTCCATGCGCTTTCTAACTCATCTATATTTTGAACAATGGGCTCATCTGTATCTTGAATGTTGCAAGTAGTAAGAATATAAATTTTACAGTCTAGGGATAGTTACATAAGTGGAAAACGAGAGGAATAAATGAAACCAACTTTCTACTAGAAAATATGTCAGAGATAAATCGATTTACAGAAAAAATAGTCCAGTTTTAAAAAAAGAATGGTTGGCTCCTACTACAGGTACCATACTAACAAATAAATGAATGAATGAATAAATAAATAAATAAATATTGACGCTACCAATTTTGGAGCCGCCATCTAGCGTCTAAGTAATACATTTCAATTAAAAAAATCACATAGCCTTCCAGATATAACAATATAAAAAAAACATATATTTTCTATTTTTTTCTCATATTAATTTTATTCGCGACTCTTGCTCCCCCTTGAAGAGATGATTTACATAGGCATATCTCCCATCATCTGCAAAGGGATAATTAAAAATTAGAGAATCAAGGTACTTGCAAAGTGCTTGTAATACAGGCAAATATTTAATCACACCTCGACAACCCAAAACTAGACGTATCACTAAGACGTCAACACGAGCCAAATCGGCCCGAAATGAACCAAACAATACCCCAAGCCCCCCCCCCCCCTCTACCCCCAAAAGCCAAAAAGGGAGAAAGAAAAATAAAGCAAAAGGTGTTGGAATATTAAGATGTGACTTCCGAGCCCGCTCCTTTATGGGCCAATAGTAGCTCGACTGTGAAAACAGAGGTCCAAGTACGGAACTACCTCTCTGACTTAACCCCATTGCAACCTGACTAGGATGGCCCTGTTTTTAAAGCCTACTTATGAACAATTCAGCATAACTATTTGCCAGACATAGAAAGGAAATGTATATTCTGTTTATAGCAGGTGAAGAGCAGCAAAATGACTTGGAAGTCACATGAAGCATAGAAGCACAAGATAAATGAAAACTAACCTTGAAGATATCTCCAAACATGCCTTGCATAGGAGTTTGACGCCTCACGCCATAGAATTTCAGTGCTATCTCATCTAACAACTGAACCATGTAGTTGATAACAAATGCAACACCACAAAATGTATCTATAATCACAAACTGATTCTGAGGGTCTCCAGTTATCAACCAGTATTTGTTAACTGAGCATGTTTTGCACGAATAGACAGAAATCGTGACCATGTAGGAGAGCTTACCTCTTTGAATCCAGGATCCCTATCGATGCTAGACTTATAATTCTGCGTCAAAACTTGGAAGAGAGCCAAAGCATCCCTCTCCAATCTGCATGACCGCAGAGAGAGTTGAGAAATCATTTCATCCCGTTGATATAGGGATCACACACATTTAACTAAAGTATCAGAATGATGAGAGAATAACACAGATCTAAAGTCGGCAAATTCAAGCACAACAGCATCAGGAATGGGTTTTCCTCTGCGGTGGTCCTGGTGGACCTATGCACCAATGATCAAAATAGACCTTATAAAACTAATCCATGTACTAATACAATTACCCAATTTGAACGATTGGAACCATGTCTGACCCAAGACTCAGAACATGGCTAACTTGAATTGACTTGATCCGAACCAACCATTACCCAAAGCTCATGTCAAATTTGCTTGCATTGAAAGACAAATTTAGTTGATCAACCGTAGAACTAAAGTTGAGTGAACTGAAAATGACTTGACCTATACCAAATATGAACGGAATACCATCAACCCAAACATAAACTAAACGGCCCCTTTGCTCTCCCATGCTCTATGCATAAAAAGAAGGGTTGACCTTGGGGTGGAGGGGGAGGGGTACTTGAAGAAGCCGAGATGTTATGGAGATGGGAAGGTACTTGTAACACCATATATTTTAGTATTCCGTGCCGCCTAAAATATTGGTAGCACAGTGTGAGTTCCAAGGATAATAATTATGTCCATTTCGATTCCCCTGAACTATGAAAGTGTCTCAAACTCAATCCTCAATGACACCCCTCCTATGCTCTGCGAGTGGACGTTTAGCAAAGTTAAACATGATAGTCATCACACAAAATGTGTTGCCAATGTTTGATAACAAGAAATCATTCTACAAACATGTCAAAAAGGCAATTTTTTAAATTATAACCTAAGACATCCTATTCTATTCTTCTATATTTCTGTAGGTTTTGAATTATATCTGCAAATGGGATGATGATAAGAAATCCAGCTTGAGCATGAAACACGACCTTATGTAAGTGCTAATCACTAAAAAGCACATGAAATCCCAACAACAAATGTATCAAAAGAAGAATCTCTATGAATGATGGCAACCGGAAACCTACAAGTTCTAAAGAACAAACATCTGACAAAGAAGTAGGAACACGCAAGAAACGAGATACAGGAAGCGCTACATGAGTCCATATTATGTTTCAGGGTCAGGTTAGTCAAGTAATGTTGTCATGGGGAAGATAAACTTCGATTGGAAAATGGGATAGTTAAGAGGGAGGTTTAGGGAAATCAAGAATCCTTCCTAGAAGACAGCGCAACCTAAATGCCTATATGCTGCAATAAGTGCTAACTTGTGGACAAGGGAGAGGGTTATATTATGTAGTAATGAAGCTTTTGTCTTCTTGCAAACAAAAACATAAGAAACAAAAAAGAAGATGAATGTCTTGAATTGAGAATAATGTCTTCATATTATCAAAGCGTGTGACACCAGACTCTACTTTATCTTAATGTATGTCAGATATGACATTTGGCCATGGCTCTTACATTTGGACAAATCGAATTAGGCTAAAAAGACTCAGAATGCCTCAAAACTCTGGCACTCTGACATGCATCCATAGCAGACATTGACACTTGAGTATCAGATAGTTGAACACTTGGACATAGCGTGTAGAAAGAAGCAAGTATGATTCTTTGAGGAGGAAAGGAATATATATAATTTCCGCAGAAGAGTGCATCAATTATGTAACCCTAGGAGTCAAGATTTGTGAATTACGTTTGCAAGAGATATTTGATGAACTGTATAAGATCTGACGACGGAAATTCATTTCCTTTAGACTCCACCTGCTTCTTGACCTCGTCCAAAAGATAGTTGGCATCTTTCATTTTACCTAAAGCTAGATACCTGCAGATGGGACAAGATAGCATCTCAGGTTATTAAGTAAAAGATTGTCTACCAGTCTGAACATTTGAAATTGCATCACCAAAGATAATTAGTGTCACCAGAACTCCTAAACATCTTTTCTATGAATCTATGAGCAGTCAACAGCTATTCCTATGCGTACATAACACAAGAACATACGCACGATCAATGGCCAACACAGGATTATCAATCAGCACATTCAGGCCCATAAGCAAGTCATTTTGATATGATAATTTTGGATCAGGTGAAAACAGACTCATGTAATATGTAGGCCAGGATGCGTTGGGTTCAGCGCAATTCATCTAATAAGATTGTCAACAAAATGTGACTAATATTAAACACGTAAATTCCGAGGCTGTTCATTTTTGGTTAATCAAACTGGGTTTCAGTCAAATTCAGGATGTGTTACCTTAGCTTCGGACTGGTTCAGTCTAAAGTGGGTAATTGAATGAAGGTCTGTTGTGAACTTTAAAATGATTTTTGAAGGTGAAATTAGCAATATACGCACAGCATTCAACAGGACTGTGAGGGCTAGCATGTGAAAATCAGAACTTCCTGTTCTGAGTTATAAACCATGCAAACGAACACAATTCAATTGGATTAGCGCTTCATTTAGAAACAGGAAAGCTCTTCATTTAGAAACAAGAAAATAAATAGCTCATAATCGAAGTGTAGAAACAGTTGAACTTGTTGGCTGATTCCTGGCAGGAAGGTACTTACAGTAAGACTGCACGGGCAATAGCCAAGTCATCTTCTCCAGGGTAACACTGCAGAGTAGCCAAATAAAACTAAAATGTGAAAATATGCCTCAGAAAGATATGAAGGAGATTTCATAAAACGGAATTTGTTTCTGTAAGCCCTTGTCTGGCAATGTTCTTCATTTTAAGTTTACCCCATAGCTTGCATCCACTAGTGGAAACTGCAAATGAATATGAACAGCATAAAGTAGCAGACAAGCAGCACCCTCTTTCGTTAATGTCACAATCTCAGTCTTTCATTGACAAATAAAAATAACTTCAATCACTTTCTCTCTTCCAGTCATCGCTCTAAATTCTATTTTGATATTTTCCAAGCTGATTATCCTAAATGCCCATAATCACCCTCTACGTCAATGCATCCATTCATTGTACTTGGATTCTTCACTCTACCCTAGCATCCCTACTAGAGTCTCGAACATGGATACAACAGTTGGACATTTACTAAAAATCCTCAAATTTTCTTTAAAATACAGAGTGACAGGTAGACAACACATGTTTGCATCCGATACTTGCACCGAGGACCGACTAACATAGGCATTCTTTACAACCTATTACATTCTTTTAGCTTTCTTGTTTGGTCAAAAATCAGCTAGGGACTTTCGTAACAAGAGGGTAATTACTCAACAATGAATAGGACGACTAACTGATATATGCTCAGAATGTCAGCACCTCCTGCTGCATATATTCATTTCATTGGTAGGCCACTAAATCCTAAAGTGAGAAAAGAAAATCGAAGGAATAGATATAGATTAGCAGGCACGAAGAAGAGGCTAGATTCCCCAAAGGCAAGGGATGGTTAGGGAAGGGGACAAAGGGGGAAGGCATTAGATGTACGCAACCCTAAGTCTAAATTTCAAACAGATCTTCCCTTTCAGAGCTGATAATTAAAGACGTTGATTGTCTGCTACTGCACCAGGGGGGGGGGGGGGGGGGAGTAAGGGGGCATTATTCACACCATCACATAGGCAATACTCTACAAAGAAATTTCTTTGAAACCCTTTGCATTCTTTGCATGTCTTAATTTTGTTCAAATCGTGACTGAGGACTCACTTGTAGCAAGAGGGAATCCTCTAGAGAGAAATTCAGCAGCTAGCTAATATATGCTGAGAATGTCAGCCGTTTCTATTGAAAATCTTCTACCTTATTTGATTGGGCAGATCAATAGTGAAATATTGGTAACAGTTGCTGATTCCTAGAGGGTGAAAACAAAATTGAAGGAGTTGATATAGAGAAGAGTGGAAACAGGCGCAAACTAGGGCTAGATTCCCAAAGCAAGGGAGGCTTTTGGGCAGGCGAAGGAGATATATGCACCACAACTCTAAACTGCAAAGAGGCTGTGTCTTCTATCTCACAGGAAGAAGGTAGACAACAGTTTGTGAGCCGCTTTAGTTCTCTGTAATCTAAAGTATCTTCCCTGATGCTGTTGGCAGCAAATTTACATGAGAACTGAAGGATCACATCAAAAAACTGATTTGCTCTTAGACTGCAACAAGGCTACTGCCAATAATTTATGAGTAAATCTATATCACTGATGCTAAAATTTTCAGAATAGCTTCGGTAGATTTGTATGCAGAACGCTTGCCTTCTCCAAGAAATTTGCGAGTGTAATTGCAAACTTCTCTGGACTATTCCCACGAACAAAATGGTATGACACTTTGACCATGTCCTGCAAAATAGAAAAGAATGGCCATGGATTGTACTGATGTGCTATGCAGAACTGTAAATGAATCAAGTAACGAGCCAAAGAAATACAGTATACCCTTTTCATCATTTCTATATTTTATTTTTAATTTAGTCTCATGACATGAAGTTAAAAATTATGTCAATCTGCTCAAAGAGATAACAAAGAGGCAGCATTTTATTAAACAGGAACACAGTTCTAAAGGCAGCAAATAACAAGCCTAATTAGTAAGCAGCTCTAGCTGATTGGAAAGCGTCACACTACTAGTTTCAAAGTGACAACCCTGCCTGTGAGGCCAATTAACTTGATCAGAGAGGAGCAAGATGGACATTCCAACCTAGGACCTGACCCATCTAGTAAAAATCTAACAACTATGATCAATTCTGTCCACTTTTGAGCATCTTGAACAGTAGCTAAATTTTTTTTCAATACATGTCTCAACTCCCAACTATATTTAGCTCACTAGGAGGAAGAAATACAGAACTATAATACTTTTCATTATCTGGTCCATATCATATCTTTCATGATGGAATTACAGTAAAGTATCATGCAAAGAAAACAGATATTTAGCAATGGGACCATAAAGATACACAGTCAAAGGAAAAGATAAGAAACTGGTTTTAAGCAACCCAGTATAATCTTGCAACCATGAAAACATTTCAGCCCTAGCAACTTACTGCCTCAGGAGATTCAGAAGATATATACTCTGCAAGCATGTCATGCAGTTCTGGGGTGCCATTTTTATCAGCTCCAAACTCTGCGGACCACCTGTCAGATCCAAACGAATAGCGGTTAAATAAAAATACTGATCTCCGACGGCAACCATTTAAAATTTCACTTAGTAAAAGATCAAACCATGAAAAATGCTGAAATCAGCTCTATGTATGCTCTCAATCTTATAACTGCTCTTCTCAAGATTATATTCAAAGTTCAGCATAACGGGTCAATCAACCAATTAGCCATGCATGTGATCTCCAAATAAATCCTATGAAATCGAAGGTTGCCCCCCATTACTATTCTCTCTATCCAAAACGAATGCAAGTTTTTATTCCATCCTCATTATAAATGCTGTATATCTCCATAATATTATCATGACATATTCTCTATGTTAACTATGCATACTAGATGCCAAAAATAATATCCTTTGGATCACTCAATGCATTCTTCTAAAATAGGAACTGTAACACTGAGAGTCTTCTCCTGGGAAAAAAGTGTAATACCTTAATACTGTAATCCACTCATCCACTTTTATAAATGTATTTCTTAAAAGAAAAGGTACATACAAATTAACTGAATAGAGATAATCACATAAAAGATTGCTCGACTTCTATAAAGTTACCAAAAGACACCCCATCGATCCCAAGCATCTCAATATATATGAAAATAAACAATGGATATTTTTACTTAATAGGAGATGCTATCACCCAGAGAAGAGTGGGAGCAGAAATGTAAGATTGCTTCTAGAGTATGGCGCAGCCAGATGATACTAGTAAATTGAACATCAAATTTTACTGTGCGGTGGCCAGACCAGCCTTGTTGTCAATGCCTAGTATTGACCGATCAAGAAAGCACAAAAGCATAAATATGACGGTATTAGAAATGAGGATGATACATAAAATATGTAGGCACCTGAGATCAGACAAGAAATGAAGCAACAAGAAACAAAATGGCCATGGCTCCTGTAAAGGGTAAGGTGTGGGAAGCAAGGCTCGGATGGTTCGAGTAGACGTGGATAGGTCTCTAGATCCACTATTAACTTCTAAGGAAGAACAAGAAGATCAACACGTTGGATTGGTACGATTGGAAGTGGAAGCCTAAGAAGAAATGGAAAAGGGTACTCAAACTAGATTTCGCTCAGCTGCAACTTACAGAAGGATATGGCCCTTGATAGGACTTTCTGGCAATCTTGGACCAGGTTCAACTTACATAGGTTACCCTTTAATGCTTCTACCATTGTGCCCCTTGTGCAGTTACGCACCCAGTAACCTCCCCGTGACACTTTAGTAAACATTTGTTAGTTTTTTACTTAGGCCTACTACTTACTCGTCTTTTACATATTAATGTGCCATTAGCTATGCTTCAGTGCATGTTTGCATGCCCAGTACCAAACCACTTAGCCTGGATGGTTTGATTACCGTGTAACACTATTTTCATTTATTTGCAATAGTGAACATCATCCTACTTGTTTTTGCGTTTTATGTTGTCCGTTTATTGGCTCCCTCTAACCACTTCATAGTTTTCTGTTCAAAAAGGTTTTCGCAACAACAAAATGGTTTCCTTTTTCTTCTTTAGATCTCTTGAAGGTGGTCTCTCTGTTTACATGCGTAAGGAAGGTTTTCTACATTAGTATCTCCCTAAATCTTGCAGTGGCATCACACTAGGAGTAGCTGTAGCACTGAAAAGTGATAATGAATAACTTTTTAGATCTAGCAAAACACTAAAAACCTATGGAAAAATTGAAGCTTTGTGGGAAACAAAATGAAAGATTTTGAAGATACATGTGAGAAAGAGGAAATATTAAATATCCATCTTATTCAAAGTTTTTGCATCTTTGCAAGCATCTTGAAAATGCCCTTTGGCTCTTATCAACTTGTTATAGGATATCTTACTTGATGGCAGCCTTCAAGAAAGACGAGCAGCCCTCAATACGTACTTTAGCAGCTCCTAAGGCTTCAGAAAGCTTTTGCATGTCAGCATCATCTTCAACATGATCTGGGACAGCATTCCGAGGAAATGCCTCATAGATTTTCCTGAGATGATCTACAAGAAGATTTGCATAAGCTCATCCTAATGACTAAATTCCAATTGAAAGCAACAGCACACGCATACAACGTATAGGTCTAACCACAATACAGATGGTTTCTAACTAGCATGTCTGCTAAGTGTTGAACAAGACAATATAAATGAACAAAAAAGGCCTATACAGAATAGAAGAAAGAACTCACCAAGGATCTCATCACTGTAAGGCAATTTCCCTTTCACTAGTGTATCGACAAACATCATTGCCAGTTCAGCACCGCAAGTAACCTGATCATGCAATTCCATACTTTCAGCCAATGAAGGCCAGCTCAAATTACATAAGAGGGATATTTAAGAGGGGTAAGTCTCAAAAGCCATATAATGATGCTATGGGCCTTACATAGAAATAGAAAGTGATTTATTTTTTCATAAATATAATTTGGGTTTTTTCTCAGCAGGAAAGCAACTTATTTCTAAGACATACAGTTATCAGGCTGTGTAGAAAATGCAGTATTGTAACTGAAACAAAATCAGTCACTACATAAAATTCTCAAAGGTCAGTTTTTATTCTACCATCCGATCAAATATTAATAAACAATATATTTTCTTCTTACATTTGGGGTGTATTTGGTACGAAGGAAAATGATTCAGTTAAAGAATATGATTTGCTAGTAAATGAATTTATAGTGAAAGTTCCTCTTTTGTATGAAATTCTAGGTGAGAGAAATACCGTCAATTGCAGCACACATACCCCAAATGCATAAAATCAACTTAAATCTTGTTCAAAAGGAAGTAAATTTCTCAGTCATTTGGGGATCAATACAATTTCCCTAAGAAATAAATCCCCCCGCGCCCCACCCCAAGGGGAAAAGAAAAAAAAGAAAGGCCAAACATTGGAAAATCAAAAAAGGAAAATAGTCTTTTCTTATTAACTGTTAGGAATTATAGCAAACTAATAGCGGAAATAATAGGATGAAACAGATATTCAGAAACTTAAAGCGCTAAGTAGAACAAAACAATGACACACAAGATTTACGTGAAAACCCAATGCGGGAAAAAACCACGGACAGCGACGAGCACAATCAATCCACTGTATGAGCAGGGAGAGTGTAAAACGATCACAATCACAACAAGTGATTCGATCTAATAGCAGAATTACAACCTCTCTTGTAATCTCTCTCAAAGTCTCTCTACTTCTCAATGTGTTTAGGGATTCAAGAGTTTAGGAGTGATTTTAGATCCTAGGCATGACCCCTTTATATAGGGTCTAGAAGTCCAAGGTTTTACCCTTAGAGGAGAACCCAAGCCAGCTGCACGCCGAAGCAACCCTAGCCGCCAAAAACTCGCGCCCAAAACAGGACGCGACACGTCAGTGCCAGGTGGCACAACCGTGCTAGTTTTCTGCCTCCTTTCGACGCCCCGCTTCTTTGGCCTGACATGCCTGTGCCGTCTAGCATGGTCCCACCATGCCGATTCTTGGATTTTGGGCCCCAAAACCCAACAATCTCCACCTTGGACCGAAATCTCCAATTACTAACTCTCTAACACCGTCATCGCACCCCGAAGGGCGCTCAAATACTGTGAATGCCAATTGAGTCCAAGCAATGCTTGAACTTAACTCTGGGAGATGACTTATATGAACCTTTCTTCATATAACCTGTCGTAGTAGATGCCTGCAAGACATAGAGGCTTTCATGCCTCAAACCCTTTAATAGAATCCGATTGCCCTTCGAGACCTTCAGAACTCCACCTTCAGTTGAATATGTGCACCCCTTGGATTCAAGGGTGCCTAAAGAGATGAGGTTACGCTTCAAGTCAGGAACATGACGAACATTCGATAAAGTCCTGAGAACACCATCATGGGTCTTGATTTTAACAGTACCGATTCCAGTTACATTACATTGAGTATTATTGCCCATGTGAACAGCAGTTGAGTTAACTGGATCATATGTTGAAAACCAATCCTTGTGATGACACATATGATCGGTACACCCAAAATCAAGAATCCAATCAAAATCGCTCCCCCTTTCAATAGAGGTAGCAAACAGAACGTCACAATCAGAATCAGATTCAGCAAACGAAGCTTCAGCAGGCTCACGAGAATTATCTTCTTCTTTCTCCCTTTTCTTTTGCAGTTGCCAATAGTTAGCAACAATATAACCCGATTTACCACAGTAATTGCAGGTCTTACCAGCATAAGGATTTCTAGACTTAGAACAGTTCTTACTCCTATTACCGTTCCCCTTTTCAATTATTTTACCCCTTACCACCAATCCCTCAGCAGAATCAGCATGAATGTCAAAATCAAACTTCTCCTTAGACAACAGGTTTGACTTAACATCCTCAAACGATATAGTATTAGAATTACTATATATCATGATCTCCTTCAAGTGTTTATAGGAGGGGGTAAAGACACAACAAGCAGAATAGCTTTATCCTCATCCTCAATCTTTACATCCAGACTCTCCAAATCAACAAGAATAGAGTTAAACTCATTCAAGTGTTTTTGAACAGGGGTACCTTCAGCCATACGAAAAGTGTACAACCTTTCCTTCAAGCGGATCTTGTTGGCGAGACTCTTCGTCATGTAGAGTTCTTTCAGCCGAACCGAAAGATCCACCGCAGTTGTCTTATCAAGCACCTCTCGCAAGACATGTGGTGCCAATCACAACTGTATGGCTGAAACTACCTTCAACTCCATTTCCTCCAATTCCTCGTCTGTCAACGATCCACGCCTCTTCTTTTGGTCTGCTGCCCATTGTTCATCAGTTATCTTCTCAGGTTTCTTGTAGGGTCCTTGCAGAACCTTCCATAACCCATGCTGGATGAGAACTGCTCTCATCTGTACCTTCCAGAGATTAAAACTAATCTCCCCATCAAATTTCTGAATATCAACGTTCATAATTGAAGACATCCTAAACCAAAACTCTGATACCACTTGTTAGGAATTAGAGCAAACTAATAGCGGAAACAATAGGATGAAACAGATATTAAAAAACTTAAAGCGATAAGTAGAACAAAACAATGACACACAAAATTTACATGGAAAACCAATGCAGGAAAAAACCACGGACGGCGACGAGCACAATAAATCCACTGTATGAGCAGGGAGAGTACAAAACGACCACAATCATAACAAGTGATTCGATCTAATAGCAGAATTACAACCTCTCTTGTAATCTCTCTCAAAGTCTCTCTACCTCTCAATGTGTTCAGGGATTCAGGAGTTTAGGAGTGATTTTAGATCCTAGGCATGACCCCTTTATATAGGGTCTAGAAGTCCAGGGTTTTATCTTTAGAGGAGAACCCTAAACGCTAGGAGAAAACTGCATGCCGAGGTAACCCTAGCTGCCAAAAACCCGCGCCCAAGACAGGACGCAGCACGACAGTGCCACGCGGCACGGTCACCCCGTGCCATTGTGGCACGACCGTGCCACGTGGCACGGCACACCCGTGCCAGTTTTCTGCCTCCTTTCGAAGCCCCGCTTCTTCGGCCTGACACGCCCGTGTAGTCTAGCACGGTCCCACCGTGCCGATTCTTGGATTTTGGGCCACGAAACCCAACATTAACCCATTTCCTTGTCCAAAAACCTACTCAGGTATCAAAATCTTTGATGAATATTGCTAATATATATTGCATATGATTTTTGCATTGTTTACTCATATAAAGCAATTCCAAAGATTAGAGATTTGATTTGACATAAGAGCTCACTCGCATGTCATTGAGGAAGTGATAATGATAAAAGCTGATGATTTCCTAGTATCGAGGAGTAATTTGGTTGAAGATGCCTAGCATTTACAAAGTTTGCTGTGAAAGAATTTGTATGCCTTACGCCTGGTTCTTTTCATGGGTTAATTTTAAAATACCAACTTCAACCAACTTCAACCTATTTCAACAAACTTCAACCCACTTCAACCAACTTCAACTTATTTTAACTTACTTCAACCCATTTCAGTCTACTTCAATCTACTTCAACCCACTTTTACTATTTTAATCAAGTTCAATTTATCACATAAAACAAAATTCAACCCACTTCAACCTATTTTAGTCCACTTCAATTTATTTCAACCCACCTCAACCTACTTCAACCTACTTCAACCTATTTCACTCTTTTACCCACTCCAATTTACCTAAAAAAGAACAAGCCCTTAGTCAACAAGATTTCATTTGAAAAAAGTTCTCTGAGACACTCGTTGAAGGTTTAGAATGGTAAAAGTGAGCTATCCAGTTTACGCTCAAGTAGTAATGCAAACTGTTGAACTAAAGTTTATGTATTTATCTTTAGATTGGATGAGAGTGTTGATCTTCGGGTACAAAGCAAAGTTAGTATGTTGAAATCAGTGTTTGTGCACGTATATGCAACTACTTCATTGAATAATAATCTCGGTAAAGACTAAAAATTTGGATGCACAACCAGTGCAAAACCAAAAAATTTGACGAAGTCATTGGACATGGATAATGAATAAATTTAGCAATTAAATATAAAGAATGACAAAAAAGGGGAAAAAGAAACTGGATAAAATGCGATTAAGAAAGTGGAACAAAGATGACCTGGTCATTTTTCAGCTGGAGGAGAGCACCTGACTCCAGGATGTCCAATGCCTCAGAGTACCTTTCAGCTGATACATATCTGAAATACAACAGGCCCACCATATAAATGCAAAAGCTCTAATAACTGTCGTAAGTATGTGTCGACATGAATTATGAAAGTTGTATTACAGTATCACATAAATATTAGTTGGAAGGTGTAGAGGATTGAAAATCTAACTAGATATACTAAAATAAGAATTTCCAAAATTCTTATGGAAGACTACCTATCCAAATGTCCTAATGTCACTAAGAATATAGTCACAGGATAACAGAAGCCTATAATAACATTTCTCCGATGATCAAGCATGGGGGAGGGGGATTTGGATGTTTCACTGCAAATGAGACATCATAGGCATAAATAACAGAAAATGCTGATAATCAATTTAGTTAAACTGTCTATACCTAACACTGATAGACTTGTACATCTGCTGAGCACCATAGTAATTGCCCTCATTTATAACTGTCTCGAACTTTTCGATGTTCTGTGAACAACAATGAAACTTTAGCCAAAAACCCATTTTAAGAAACGATGGAACTTTATCATGAATGAGGTTTTAGCATGAATGATGAAATCCGAGCACAGCAAAACTGCGAATGTCAAACTAAACAAGAACCAGAATTAATAAATATATTGACTGCTAACATTTTAAGAAATGTTCAGAAATATAACACTAAATCATCACCCCTATAGTCACAATCCTTTTCATTCCTAAGGAGTGAAAAATTCCAGTATTCAATTAGACGACATATCGATTAAAGCAAGCTTCTCACAATATGATTTAGCTTTATCAACCAAAAAGACAGCATAAATAAGATTTGACTTCATATGTCACAAGCTCTAATGCTATTAGAAGTGGCCCGTGGAATTGCTACCTTTACATTCCCTAATCCACGGCGATCATTGCCTCATATGCATTATGAATGAAGAAATGACAGAGAATTTTGTCGTAGTGGATTGCTCCTTTGTTACAACCTAAGAAGCACGGACACTCTTGATGAGTTCACATATCCTTATCAGACACACTTATCAGAAACCGACATTCTTGGACACTCGTTGGACACTCTCACATGCATGTCGACTATAGATGGCAAAAGTCAATCCAGTTTTGTCATTGACAGCGATGGAGAGCACACATTATGAGCAATTTGTTGTTATCTCCATCCAAACATGCCCTTCCTTATAACGAAAAAGATAGAATTAGTTGTGCATGTCATATCTTTTTGTTTTTTTTGGGGAAAAATCACATATTAATGCGTCAGTGCCGTGTCATATCCTCATCCAGTATCGATGTTTATGCTTCTTAGATTACAACATGACAAAAATTATTCTTCTGTTCTCTCGTATATCATGTATATCCTGTCGAGCTGTCATCCGACGTTTATGCTCAGTACTCCCTCAGACCCCAAAAAAAAATACATATATATCACTAAAGACGTTGTTAAATAGGTGTCAATGGTATAAAAACCATCAAAAAAATGTCGTAGCATAGATTGATATCGATAATAAGCTTTGATCGACCTCCCTCCGATGCAGATTGAATTCGCATTGCATTTGCATGCAAGGGTGAAGCAACAATCAAAACACAACACATGAGATGAGTCAATAAGTACATAAAACCAATTCAAATGAAAGCAAATTCACGCGTGGGATTTTCCCATAAATTCACAGAGACAACAAAAAACAAAAAAGAGAATAATTGGCGTAGAAGAGGGAGAGAGACCTCTTGAGCAGGAGGAAGAGCAGCTCTTTTGGGTCTTTCTCGTGACATGTCGGGAGATTTGGGTTGATGTTTTTGTCTTTCTGGTGGACAAATTGGAATCAATCTCTGGGTATAACTGATCTCATTGGAATGGAATTCGTCACTTACTTTCTATCCTCTTGTAACAAACTATTTGCTTTGCCAATGCCGATTTTAGTGAGAGAAATTCTGTTGCGAAAATTTAAATTTTGTTCCGTCCTATGTATTTGGGCAATGTTGGCATTATAATGAAAAATGTGAATTGTTCCTTTCCCTAGCGACCAAAAAAAAAAAAACACTTAAAACGATAGTTTACGAGTGATCTGATCCTTATAAAATTGAGTGGCTTAAGATACAATTTAGAAATTTGTCGCCCTAGTAGCCCTCTATTCTATAGTCCCATTATTGGGAACAGACCAAGATAGCCTCGGGCATGAATAAATATAGCATTGCCAGGCTGAAATCATTTGTTGATTTTTAATGGAAAATACCTCGACTAAAAATACATCGGACATTAAAATCGAAAAAAATCCAAATAAATAGGTTATCTAGTTTAAATTATCGTGTTAGCATTGGATCACTCATATTCAATTGAGATTTTGGTTCAAGCTAGTTCATTTTAGTTCAAGTTAATTTTGAATTAGTTGATATTTGGTTTAATAAACTAATTTTATAAAACAAACTTTGGGGCAAAATTTTTGGTCGGATTCTATTAAACCAATGTGATTTTGAGTCCAAATCTAGTTAACCTATTTCAAGTGTTTGATTAGGTATGGATGTAGGTCATTTGATTCAAGTCTAGAGTTAGTTCTTTTAGGTCTTTTAAAAAGGCCTGCATTAAACAAAAACAATGTTGTGAATGGGAGGATGCTTAGGATTTTTCCATCAGTACGTAAGCAATGTCCTTTATCACTGCTCTCATATTATAACTCGAGTCTTTCGACCCCGATGACATGGAAAATTCTAGGGGAGGGAATCTACTTATCTTTTTTCCTTTTTTCCGTTTTGTCGAAAGGGGGCTATGAAAATAGGAGGTAGCTGTAAGGCAAATAAAATATTACCATATCTTGTAGCTCTTATGCAATCTTAACTTGTATATATGCACTATGTTTTTGGGTATATTACATTGTGCTCCTAGAAGCATGTGCTTGCAAGCTGTAATAATTGTTATAGAATATGAACAATTTTTCTTGTAGGGTGAGTAATCAAGCAATCAGTTAGCAAAAGCGAATAGGATGGCGAACAAAATTGAAAATAGCAAAAACAAGATCAAACTAGAATAAAAGGCAACAAGATTTAATGTGGAAAATCCAAACAAAGAAAACCACGAGCAACAACAAAAACAACAAATCCACCAGTTGGATGAGATTATAATGAATGATCTCAATCCAAGGGATCAATAAAGAGAGAATATTATACTTACACAAACTCTCAAACTCCCAATACTCTTCTGTCACCTAGAAAGGAATATGCATTCTAATTTAGCACAAAATTTTGATACCCAATTGGATACAAAAAGTGAAGAATAACCCTTAATAAATAGGGTAATAACCCTAGCAATTAAACAACTGTCAAAAATTAACTCCACAATGAATTAGGTCAAAAATTAAGTCGGCCATTTGTGAGGGTTATTCGTTGCTAATCACCATGGCCTGAACCATGGGACGTGGGCCTCCCCACGGGCCACATGTGGTGGGTGTTGATTCCCCAAAACAAAAGGCAAAAATTGATCTTATTTATGTGTGTGTGAGGCTTGATGTTGGGCTACAAGAATGGGCGATACAAAGCGAAGGTAGTACATGATTAATGATTAGGGCCATGCGCAAGCTAATAAATCAAAGGTTTGTTAATTTTTTTGGGACACCCATAACAATGTCCACCGTGGATCCAAATCTATCAACAATACGCATCACCACCATTGTAACTAGAAGGGTATGAGCCTTTGAAGAGAAACCAAATGCTGTGATCTCCAACTAAATCCAAGCACCCTTAGACTTACCTAAACGAACTGACTTGAGCAAATCTTTTCTTCCTCGTGTGATCCAGCCACGCACAAAATAGATGAGCGAAATCATCATCAAAAGGGGTAACCGAAACAACTACAGACCATATCATAACTAATCCCTGTAGAACATAGAGGCCTCCATGCCTCAAACCCTTCAATAAGACTTGAGCACCCTTAGACACTTGTAGAACTTCACTTTCAGCTAAATACCTAAGCACTTTGGCTTCAAGGGAACCCAAAGAGATTATATTGCAACTCAAATCAGGAACACACCAAACTTTTGTTGAGGTCTTGACAACATCATCGTGCATCCTGATCTAAACAGTACTAGTTTCAATAACCTTACATTGAGCATTGTTGCCGACATTGATGACGTTAGAATTAACATAATCATATGTGGAAAACAAGTCCTTGTGAGGACATATGCGATAAGTACATCAAGAATCTAAGGCCCATTCAAAAGCACTCCCCTTTTCCTACGATGTAGCAAACAAAACATCACCATCAGAGTTAATTATGATAAAGGCCCATGGATATATGTGACAATAATAATGGGTTTCCTCAAACTTAGATTTAAAATTCCTTTTCCTTCAACCACCCCTTACAATCACGCCTTTAACTTTCTCATTATAGTGCACTTCAAATTCAAATTGTTCTTTGAATAACAAGTTAGACTTGACATTCTTATATCTAGAACTTCATTATTACTATATAAGAAGATTTCTTAAAAGTACTTATACGAAAAGGGCAGTGAAACAACCAACAATATGACTTTATGCTCATCACCACTCTCAAATTCCAAATCCTCCATGTCCAAACAAATGGAATTAAATTCATCAAGGTCATTTTGAATTGGATTACCTTCATCCATGTGGATTGTTCACAAATGCTCCCTGAGATGAATTCGATTCATGATACTTGTAGTCATGCAAAACTGTTCTAGCTTTAGCCAAAGATCTGCAGTGGTGGTACAATGGACGACCTTAGGAAGAATTTGATTTGCAAGACAAAACTAAATTACCGTAAGAGCCTTTTCAATAATTTAACCACACTCCTCCTTGGTCATAGAGGCGTGCTTAGCTCCTAGTGCCTTCTTTAATTCGTTTTGCATGAGA
The DNA here is from genome assembly GCA_017589665.1 of Selenicereus undatus. Lineage (NCBI taxonomy): Eukaryota > Viridiplantae > Streptophyta > Magnoliopsida > Caryophyllales > Cactaceae > Selenicereus > Selenicereus undatus. The sequence goes on along the minus strand of JACYFF010031959.1, from coordinate 36,546,600 downwards.
ACACCTCTCATCTTGACCCTCGATGAACTTAAATTGATCTTGCCATTAAACTTCTCGATATTAAATTTTGTGACAATAGCCATCCTATAACGAAGGATCTAATACCACTTGTTAAGGTTAGAAATCGAGCAATTAACTAGTGTAAGCTAATAGGATGGCAAACAAAATCGGGAATAACAAAAACAAGATCAAAGTAAAATAAAAGGCAACAACATTTAACAAGATCTTGCATGGGAAAAACCACAAGTGCGACAACCACAACTGATCCACTAATTGAGAGAGAGTGTAACGAATGATTTCAACCCAAGATATCAACAGAAGAGAAATTACTACTCGTACAAACTCTCAAAACTCCCAAAACTCTCCTATATGTGGATTCAAAATTTTGATACTCAATTGGATACAAAAAGAATAACCTTCAATAAATGGGGTAAAGAAACAACATACCAAAAATTAGCCCAAAAGTGAATTAGGTCAATAATTAAGTTGACCATGTGAAGCTAGTTGGCCGCTGATCACTACAAGTTGTGGGCTTCCCCACATACCCCTCGTGGTGGCTACTGATTCCCCAAAACAAAATGCAACAACTAATCTTGTTCATACACGTATGGGGCTTCATGTTGGGCTGTAAGAATGGGCTGGCACAAAGAAAAGGCAATGCATGATTAAGGATTGGGACCACAAGCAAGCAAATAAATCAAAAGGCTTGTTAATTATTTTAGGCCACTCATAACATGCATATAGGTACAAGCAATATGTCAGTGAAAGTATGTGTCATCACAAACATGACATGACATGACATGTTTTGCAGCTATTTGCCCATAGTTGTCATCACATCATCATCCGTGAATACAATATAAAAAGGACATGCACATCTTTTCTCCATATTTAGCCTCCAAAAGCATTTTGTCTTTGGAACATCTCAAGCTCCTCAAGGACCCCTAAAGGAAGGCCCTAAAGTAATAACCTTGAGGAGCCGGAGGGGAGCACTCACTTTTTTTTTTTCCACAATAGTAAATTAATAAACACATAAAACTGTTAGACATCTCTTCTCACAAGAGTACGTCCAATTACATTCTCCATTAAAATAGACCTAAGATCAGGGGAAAAACATACATTTGAAGAGAAAGAGATTGTTATAGAATGTCCAAATTTAAACAACCAGTCTGCTGCTATGTTTGTCTCTCGATAGATATGTTTTATGTTGAAATGGGTACCTTGGTGAAGCCAAGTTCGAACATCTTCAATAATATTAGAAATTTGCCATGGGATAGGGATATTTCCTTTTAGTCCCTGGATAACTATTAGATTGTCGCATTCGATGCAAATATTATTGAAGCCGACCTTTATCACTACATTAACTCCGCCTCTAAGCACTCTAGTTTCTGCCACAAGTATTGAAGTGCTCCCATAATATGCTGCTCCTGCTTTGAGTAGTTTGCCAGTCCAATCGCGTATTATATATCCACCGGACACTAACGAATTGAGGAGTGATCCGTCAAAGTTGATTTTGACGAATCCTGGAGATGGAGGGTCCTATCTTACAAGGTGAATTGAGGTGGAAAGGGGAGAAGAAGGTCCCCTATTGTAGTGCTCCTCCGACATGCAAGTTCGGATTCTCCATTCAGCATGTGCCTTTTTTGCTATTATTAAGCACCATAAAGGGTTAAAAAATTTATTGTCGTAAAGCTTGTCGTGGAGCTATAAATTTAATCATTACTTCGATTTCTCAATAATATTTATAGCATAGGAAAGTAGGGATCGATCCACGAGGAAAGATTATGTCAAAAAGCTAATTTAATCCTAAATAATTTTACTAGTCTAATTGATTGTCTCTTCTCTCTGTAATTCTAAAATAAATCAAATTTAATAAATAAAAATCTGAAAAATTACTTAATATTACTCCTAAATATTCTAGATTTAATGCCGGAAATAAAACAGTAAATAGGTATCCTTAATAAACTAGAAAAATAAAAACAGAATAATAACTCAATCTTCTACTAAAAATGAAAACAGAAAATAATAAACAGAAAATTAATATTAAAAGTCACAAACAGTGAGATAAACTAATATTCTTCAAGTTTATAAGCTTTTAACTCCAGAATTATATCTAATTAACTTCAGAAAAAGTAAAACAGAAAATTACTGCAGAAAAATAAAGCAGAAAATGAAATCTGAAATTAGAAAAAAATTAAACTGCACTAATATAAATAAGAAATTAATTAAAAAAATTACCCAAATTTAAGGATATAATTTTCTGGACTCAATAATACCTAAACAAACGTGAAATAAATATTAAAAACGCAATATTTAGATTTATTAAAATAAAAACCTGCACATATCCAATTCACGAAATAATTCTGAAAAATTATCAAATAATTTCTAAAAATTCCGAAATTAAATGGAGGCATATTAGGACACTATATAAACCCTATTATGGATTAAAACTTTAAAAACAATGAAATAAACTATTTTTAGCCTAATTTCTAACAAACTGGTAATTAAACGGCAAAACAGAACATAAATCAAATCTGAAAATTATAATCACTCTAAAAATCAAGATCTAACTGATCTAGAATTACCAAGACACTCCTAAAAGACTATTCTTGGGGGGGGGGGGGTAAACGGAATTTATATCAAAGCTAATAATTGAAGAATAAAAATTGACAAACTAAACAAATTAACTAAAAGCAACAAATAATTATCAAAAGATATCAAATTTATGAAAAATGCTTAGCATAATCTATATCCACCATGCAAATTAATAATTATCATTAACACACAAGTCGATTTCATCCATAAGTTAAGCTGTAGAAGACACCCATCAGCGGATCTTCCCTGTTTTTCCTTATATTATAGTTTAATTGGGTCCAACCCTAATATAAACCCTACTAGTTTTGATTACCCTTACACCAGCACAAGAATTTAATCAAACTAGAGCATTACGTATTAGAAAAATATCATCTAACGCCTTGTAACCAATTTACCAGCAAATCGATTTAACAAAGATCTAAAATGATTACCTAATTAAAAGAGATGAGTTTGAGCCATCCATGATTAATTAGGGTGATACTAATGCTTAAAAGACGATAAATTTTACGTATTAAAGCCTTTTAAACTATCATATGAATTCGTATTAGACTAACTAGCATGTATTCTAATTAATATAATACGAATATCATGAACTATAAATACTAATCGCTATAGAATCATGAATATAAATCAACTAGACAATAAAGCATGAAACTTGTTTCAAAATAATTAATTTAGCATGGTTTCAAATAGATTATACTAAGCACAAAAAAATTACTCACTCATATTAAAAATAACATCACAATGATAAATCAAATATTTCATGTTTAATAACATGAAGAGTTCGAATTAATGAAATGAAAAAGGAAAAAAATTTAAATAAAATAGGAGTACTATGATGGAGAGGATGGCTGAAGAGGGAAGGAGTTGCCGTGAGGGATTAAAGGAGGATTTGAAGATGATGGTGGGGATGATGATAGGCGTGGGGTGGTGAGGAGAGCAAGCTGCGTGATGATGATGATGAAAGATGGTGATGATGGTGAAAGATGATGATGATGATGATGCGTGGTGAGGGGGTTGAAGGCGGGGGCAAGTCGTGGGTTGAGATGGAGGAGGCGGCTGAGCTTGTCTTTGATGGTGGTGAATGAGGATGATGATATGGCGTGAGGTTGTGAGGATTTTTTATGGCCCTCCCTTGATTATGGATGGGATGATGATATATAATGGAGAGGAAATGAGGGGTGGGATAGCTAGGGTTTTTTCCTCTTCTTCCTTTCTTCCTTTCTTCCTTAGACTTCTTCTCCCTCAAGACTTCTAACTTTTCTCCAACTCTTGAAACCCTAGCTCAATTAAATAATTATGAAAATAATATTTTTCATAAATTATTATTTTTGGACAGTCTTTATAGCCAAGCATGTAAAACCCGAACCTCGACGTCCTCTCTTCTCTTTTTTATTTTATTAATGCCTACCCTAAAAAATATATAAAATAAAATAAATTAGATAAAATAATATATATAATATAATCGAAATAATTATTAAAACAATGCATGATTTTTGGCTTAACAATTTTAAAAAATGGTTGCATTCCTATATTTCGATATGCTCCAGAGAAGAAAGGAGAATTTTTGAAGTAGCTTCGGGTTTCGTGAAGACTTTACCCTCTTGAGGGCATCAGCCATCTCATGACATCCAATAGGTGAAACTTGGATTGGGAACCATTGATGTTTATCAGCTAGTTCCTAAAATTCTTAATCACATGACATTCGTTGAATAGATGTTCAGTTGATTCAATGTCACATAAGCAAATTGGGCAAACGGAGTCAATGTTCAGTCCCCTTTTTAAGAGATTCCCTCTGGTAGGGATTGCTTTATGGCATAGCTGTCACAAAAAAAAAAAAAAGATTTTTGGCATGGTGTTTATGTGCCAAATCCATGTAAATGGCTATTCAGAAGAGTCATATAGATGTGTATCGTGTGCTATCCATGTTGTAGATTTAGTACTAAAATTGCCTGAACTATTAAGTCCCCAGCAAAAGGAATCCTTGGTATCATGAATAGGAATAGTAATCCCTTGTATTTTCAAAATGATCAGGTGATTATTGAGGGCTTGGGCAAGTTTGGGGATGTCCCAGCCTTTGTCTTGCTGGATAAAGTCACAGACTTTAATTAGTGGGTTAGGAATGTTTTCTTCGTCCATACCTAGGATGTCAACTAAGTTCTTGTTATCCGATTGTCATACCAAAAGGAAATGCTTTCTCCGTTTCCTAGTTTCCATATAACACCTTGACTTACTAAATTTCTGCATTTTAGAAGGTTCTTCCATACTGGCGAGTCATGGCTTTTTCTCATATAGTTAAAGAAGTCCACATTGCAAAGATATTTTGCTATTATGGTTCGAGCCCATAGGCCAGACTCATTGGTAAGAATTTTCCAGGCCAGCTTACACTGGAATGCTTTATTGACAACTTCTGTTTTGCGTAACCCTAGTCCACCTTTGCTTTTTGGGAAGCAGATTGTATCCCATGCTATGAGTGGCATTCTATTTTCTGTATTTATTTTACTCCAAAAAAATTCTCTACTGAGTTTATCTAGGTGGTGGCTAGTGGTCATTGGCAATTGAAAACATTGCATTGTATGTGCTGGTAATGATTCTAGTTGAGATTGTATTAATACTATTCTTCCTGCTTTAGATAAGCAGTTTGCTTTCCAACCTTGCAGTTTAGCGGTGGCTTTGTGAATAATCTCTTGGAAGGTGGATTTAGTGGGCCTACCTTAAAAGAGAGGACAATCCACATACTTGCCTAGGGAGTCGCTGTGGGGAATGTTGAAGATGCTTGTTACTACTTGTTTCTGTGTAGAAGATGTGTTGCGTGAGAATGTAAGTACTGATTTGTGGTAGTTAACTAGTTGCCCAAACATAGAGCAGAACTTATCTAGGATTGTTTTCAGAGTCGTACAACTAGTATAGTTGGATTTACAGAAAAGTAAGCAATCATCTGGAAAGAGCAGACCAGGAATGGTGAGAGATCTCGAACAAAGTTTAATCCCTATTCCTGATTTCTACCTGTTCGTTTCTTTTAGTAGCCTGAGACTTAGAGCTTCCATGCATATGATGAAAATATATAGGGAAAGGGGATCTCCTTGTATAATGCCTCTTGTCGGGGTGAACAAACCATTAGGTTCGTCGTTAACAATGATCGAGTAAGATACTAAAGAGATACATGCATGAATCCAGTTATTCCATATTGGGTGAAAGCCCATTTCTTGAAAACATTTCAAAATAAAATCCCATTCCATTCTATCATATGGTTTTTTCATATCAAGTTTTACTGCTACCCATGACGCTTTACTCTTAAGGGTTTTGAGTTTATAAATTGTTTCACGTGATAGTAAAATGTTGTCATGAATAGAACGTCCTAGGATAAAGGCGCTTTAAAAGGGAGATATTAATTTATCAAGTAGTGGCCTCAAGCGGTTAACAAGAATCTTGGCAATGATCTTATAGGTAGTTGAGCAGAGGCTAATAGGCCTAAATTGACTAGTTTGTACAGGATTGTCAACTTTCGGGATAAGTGCTATGAAGCTATGATTAATTTCTTTTAGAATTTTTCCTTTAGTAAAGAATTCAAGGATGCAATTGAACAAGTCTTTTTTAATAATATGCCAATAGTTCTTGAAAACACCTGACCCGAACCCATCAGATCCCGGTGTTTTATTGGAGTCAATGCTAAAAACAACTACTTTGACTTCTTCCAAATTTAGAAGTCTTATAAGTTCGTTATTCTCATGGTCTGAAATTAGGTTAGTGATACCAATAGGGGGGAGGGTTCTTTGGCTGCTATGAGCTGACTTAAACCTTTTGGTGTAATCTGATGTAAATTTGTCAGCTATTGCCTTATGCTCATCTATCCATATACCCCTGTCATCTCGAAGTTTGATGACCATTTTCTTTTTTCTTCTAGCGTTTGCTCTACGCTGAAAGAATTTAGTATTTCTATCACCATGTACTACCCATTCTTTCCTTCGTAGTTTGCTCCAATATTTTTGGTTAAAGAACATCATTTTTTCTCTTTGTTTCAAAAGTCGTAACATCCAAGAATTAAGTCTATAGCTTTTTGGATCCGAAAGGAGTTTATCTTCCGTGTAATCTATTTTTTGCGTGTTTTTCTCCAGTTTTTCATGGAAGTTACCAAAGTGGTTTTTCGACCAATCTTTGATTTCATACTGGACATTTTTGATTTTTTTAGCAAAATTGAACATGTTGGTTCCGTTGTAATTGTTCTTCCAACTGTTGGCTACTATAGTATTAAGTTGTTGGTATTTGCACCAGAAGTTATGGAATCAGAAGGGGAATGCCTTTTGCCTCTCTTGCACAAGGTTAGATGAAACTATGATAGGTATATGGTATGAGCATGTAAAGCTCCCATGTATCTTAAAAGCATTGGGGTAAATGGATGTCCAATCTTTTCTAGCTATAGCTCTATCCAATCTTTCATAAACAAGATGAGTATGTACTTTCTTTTTCCAAGTGAGCAAGTTGCCATTAACTTGGATAGATTCCGCATCAATAGCCGAGAGGAAATGATTAAGTCTTTGGAACTTGTTGTTAGAAAGTATCTGTCCCCCTTGTTTTTTATTAGGGCTAGCAAGTTCATTGAAGTCTCCCATTAAACACCAGGGTACATCAATAACATGATTAAGTTGTAAAAGGTGCTCCCCGAACCTATCTTTCTCTCTAGCTTGAGCCAGTGCGTAAATTCATGAAACTACTGAATTTTGTGCTTTCTCAGGATCATGTATTAGCATGTGAATCGCTCGTGATTCTTTTAGCAGGGGAGCACTCACTTTAAGTATATGCATATGCATCTATTCCTGATTTAAGTAAGCGTTCTCTAGATTAAGTTCATTTGGGATTTCTGCAAATGGGTTGATTGAGTACTTAAGTTGCATTGCGTTTAGGCCAGTGTATTTTGCAGTGTTGTTACGCCAATTACTTGTCATTGCATATATGTATGTAAAAAACAGTTTACCTTGCTGCAATTGTGATTGTGTATGGGCCAATTTTACCATCAAATTTGTTAAAAAATATGGTGTTACTTGAGCGAGGATGATGTGTAATTTCTAAGGTGAATCAAAATATGAAAACTTGTATCAATAAGACCTTAAGTTGCTATCAATTTTACTTCTAAAATATCTATGTTGGTTTAATTATCACGATCAATTTATGTATAATCCTCTCTCCCTTTTGCAGCATTCATGAAACCGAAATGGGCATATCTAGACAAAAGTAAGTTCTTCAAATGGGGCTAATCTAGGTTTTATGCTTTTACTAGGTGATCTTTCTAGTGATGTTGAATTGACAATATTGGCTGAAAAAGCCTCCATAGGAGATTGCACAGACATAGCAAAACTTATTCAAACTTGATCATCCAATTTACGCCAACAATGGGGATGTTTGATTATCACCCAAACTGATTTTCAAATGACCTAAGATCTACCAATCATTATCGCATGTTAAATTACTTGAGTTGGCATCTTCTCAGCTCAAACATCAGGAGAGTTGAACTTGGCTTGAAATTTCTATTTTGTTTAGTAGTTGATTGCTCTGTTTTCATTCATTTGGATATGATCTCTTTAATTTATACCTAGCAAACTATTATTGCCACAAGATACTTGATTCATAGAGTCTTCAGCTGGATATCCTTCTCACAATCTCTCTCTCTCTCTTTTTGTTTTTCCAATTTCCAGCATTTATTGAAATATCCTCCCCCCTCTGCTTGCATACAAGTTTTATATATAATGAAACAATCCTCCCTTTTTGTCTGTTTGGGGGGGGGGGGGGGTTGGGGCGGGGCAGCGGATGGGACTTTAAGTTTCTTAAAATTGCCAGAAATTAAAGGAAATCTCATAATCTTCTTTGCCCCTTTTTTGCTCTGATGCTTGAAAGTTTTCTGAACTCCTCTATTTGCATCTTAGAGCAGTGCACTCATGAATCATTGTCAAAACGCAAGCACGAAAACGAAATTAGTTTACATGATAATTCTAAGAGCTTACATGATGCTAATGCTTTTCAAAGATTCAACTAGGAAGGTCATCAAAACAATCAGAAATATCATATTTCTGCCATTGAACAACGATTGGCTTTCATTTGCAGACAAAACTCCCATGCAGAAAGCCTTCTTGTCTTCACACACATGAATGGCCCCAAGGATCGACTCCATTGGGCTCGGGGTAACAGTCTGTTGACCAAATGAACTTGAAATCGAAGCTACAGCTTGTATGACATTCCATGACATTAAAATTAGTTCATCTGGGATACAAGCAGAACTTTTAGAACGCTTCAGGGGATAAAAAAGAGATGAAAAACGGCTTCATATGAGGTTTTTTGTTCAATAATGTTCCCATCTTATTACTTCCATGTTTATATATCATAACACAGAATGCACGATAGTTACATGAGTAAATATGAAGCTGCTATTCTCAGAATTACAAATGACATTTTCATAACTTCGTTGACTATGGTTTCAACTATTTCCATATTCCAACCCTGTTTTCTGATTCCTTTTGTAGCATCCATGAAGCCTAGATTGGTAGCTCTAAGTAATAAATATTAGAGAGATTCAGAAGAATAGTTTGGTGAGATGATTAATTTTAGGCCTCTAGGCAGGACCAAAGTTGCTTTTCCCAAAGACTTTATTTTTAATGTGCAGCAGGTATTCTCGAATAAGTCTTTGAGATACATGGAGGTCTCCCATAAAATCATGTTACCCTCACAAGTGTAGACACTAGTGCCTTAGTAGTCAAATGGATATTATTATTGGAAACTCTCTTGATCCATGAGTGTGCTTGCAACTAAGCCTTGTAATTATAGATAAACACATGTTTGTTCACAAGAGGATGTTAACTCTTCATGGAGAGAAACTTGTTGAAGAATCACTTAGTTAATTTAATAAATAACTTAAAGTAATACACCTCTTCATTAATAATGCTATAATGAGCTGAAATTAATTACTACTAACATGCCTCCTCATAATATTATCAAATTTTCATTTTTATGGAAATTAATTTCGGACAATCCCCACCATTTCCATAATGAATGGTGTTAAGAGTTTTCACTACAAGAAAATATTTTTTCAGAATGGGCTTTGGCAACGACCTTGGATTAGTTATTGCCAATAATATGTATGACAGCGTCTAATTAGTGCCATTGCCAAATATTGTGGCCACAATTGTTAATTTTGGTTCCTTATCAAAAAAATTTTAGGTGGGTACAAGAATGTTCTCATTGTAACAACGATCGTGTTGCAAATTTTCATGTCTTTCTATCACAACTTTTATCATTGCTAAGTATAAGACCTTTTTATTTCAATGATAGGTGGCATTGCCAATGTTCATGTTCTTTTATAGGAACAGCATGTTGTTGCTAAAAGCAATAAAAATATTAAAGATTAACAAAATAATTTAACGATCCTGCAAAACCTAGGTAAAACATAAATAATTAACAAATGTCAAAACGATCAAAAGCAAAGCCTAAAAAACATTGACACAAGATCACATAATCATCAAATTTATATACTTATTTATTTATGATATGTATTAATTTTTATCATGCAAGACATAATTATATTATATTTTAAAAAGTAGAAAAAGTGTTAATTTCGTTGGATTCCTGTATGCCATACCATGGAAGACAACCCAAACAAAAAAACTGTTTTATTATCATCAATGCTCTGTCAATTCATTAGTCTTTCAATTCGCCCTCACTTGGCCCTTCTCGGTGGCCAGTTTATCAGTCTTTATTATGGATCATGTAGTCTCTGCGCAGCCAGTTGTGTGGTGAAGCGTTGGTGACGGGGAAAATTCTTCTCCATCTCTTCTTCTCTTTCTCTCCTGCATTCCTTTGCTATTTTCTGGTTTTGAATTCTAGACTACTTCATGAAATGTCTATTCTTGTGAGAATTTTTCATGAACTTCACTTATGCAAGATGTTTCTACGTCAACAAATCTTCGTCTTTCTTGAATCATGATTATTTCTTGTCTACATCAATACCTGGTGCTGCATTTTGGATTGAGTAATTGCCACGAAAGTTAGTTGATTTTGGAAGAATTAAGTTTTTCAAGTTCTTTCAATTTTGCTTCCTTATTAGTTTACTCTATTCTGACCCCATTTTACATGGTCCAGATGATTGATTCAATAGGCATTCGTTTTATGCATGCCTTACTGTTGGCCATGTCATTATTTTGTTTTTTGTTAATTGCTTGATTTTTTTAATGTATGCTTATGGCGATTTTTAGGGGTTTGGCTTTTCTGTTTATAATTTTTGTAGAATTCTTCCTTGACATGAAATGGCTCTGTGAAAAATTCATACATGAGATAAGCCAATGTAACTTGGCTAAGGATGATATTGATTGCATTAGTCACTGACTTCCCCCCTAAAAAAAAGGTAGTCACCAAAGTTTACTTATCACTAAACTAGTGGTTAATTCTTTTATAACAAAATAAATGAATTGCCAGTACTTAATTACCATAACATCCTGTATCATGGGCATGGTAAATGTGTGAGGCTTCGACATTTCTACGAGTTAGGGTCAGATGCATGGAGACTTAACTATTATTCAACTAGTTTCCATTAGTTCCCTTTTTTTGCTTTTGAAGTAACTAGTATGGGCCCGTGCAAAAGCACAGAGCATGTTTAAATAGATAATTCATACACATCTCATCAAAAAAATAAATGGATAGTTTGCGTAGAAACAATTAATACTATAAGCAAGTAAAGAGAAGGAAAAAACACAACGAAAAAAATTAAATGTACAGTAATTGCTTGCATAAACATTACGATTAACAATAGAAAACTATATCATTGTGGAATAAGTCTATATAAGAAAGTCTAACATATTAGGTAGTGAACTCGATACAAAGTACACTAAATTGGATGATGATAAGTTAAGTTATGACGCCAGTGATGAAGAATCCACCTTCGTCTCTTGTACCTAAACCACAAATAAAGATTTAGCGATAATTTGATTTTCATTTATGGAAGAGAATTTTATACATACACATTATATACCTGGTATATCTAACATTAGTACGTCGTATGTAATGGACTTCTTCCTCCATATTGACTGACACAATAAGAGCAACAGGAGCTTCTACTTCATGCCGGCATGGAGGCTCTATAACGAAAACCCAAGGTTTTCCGATGTAATCATCTATAATCGAATAGAGCGATAGATGACCATATGGCTGTGCATAATAGTCACATAGGTTAGGCAACAGTGGAACAATAATTTGGGTGAACATGATAATCAGCAACAATAAGAATACCTGCGCTGCATACATATCCAACTGTGTGTGGTAATAAAGTGCTGCGTAGCCCGATTTGGTTGTGCTGTTTTGTGTTTTCTGACAGTCCTTAGCTGTTAATGCTGTTCACTATGAAGGGTGTGAGTGTGTGTGTGTGTGTGTGTGTGTGTGTGTGTGTGTGTGTG
>JACYFF010031959.1:36487077-36529577 GCA_017589665.1 Selenicereus undatus | reverse complement strand
TGACCAATTTCAGTATCGCTGGATGTTGGGAGTTGTATCTGTGTTGTCCTGTGAGTTTGCACAATCAAATAATGGTGCGTAAGTAAGAAAGCTGTAGTAAACGGAAAAAGTCTAATTGGTCACTCTGACTGCAATTCATGCGTTACCTTCTTTCAAGCTTTGATTGCAATGGGTTGTATAACTGATAATATTGAACCCAGTATGCACCAGGCATGCAAATATTGAATCAAACACTACAGTACAAAGGGTAGTAGTTATCAAATCAAAATCAAACACTACAGTACAAAGGGTAATCTTTATCAAATCAAACGCTACAGTACAAAGGGTAATAGTTATGAAAATATGTGCACAATAATTGGTTATGTTTTGATTACAATTGATGCGTACCTTTTTTCAAACTTCGATTACAATGGGTTGTATGATTGATAAGATTGAACCAAGTATGCACCAGGCACGCAGTTATCGAACCCAGTCTGTCCCTTTGAATTCGCACAAAACTGGCTCTTGGTTGTGACTGTTGGCAAGCAGTGGAAGAGCTGGAATCGCAGAGAGGTGTTCTTCGAAAGGGGGCTTTAGTTTTGGATTTTGGGGGGTTAAGAGTTACAGATTTTTTGTATATTATCAGGAAAGTTGGGAATCGTGGGGGGGGGGGGAGGGGGTTTAGAATCAGTTATTTTTGTTAGGGGGGATGTGGTGGGTAGCCCATATCTCTCAAAGATTTGGGGGTTATTCAAATTTTGAACACACATGATAGTGTTTTTGGCGGGAGTAAACAGGGTTTCAGGAATTGTGGAATCCTGAATTGTGAATGCCTTACTCATTCCAGCATTTAATATATAAAGATTATGACTAGGCTACTGTCTAAAAAATTTTACTAATTTTTTTCCACATTATATATTATTATTTTGTAATACACAGTAAGTTCTTATTAGTGAAAAGACCATTTTGGGTGTATGACATGGCTTTAAACAAGGATTTGACGAAAATAAAGATCGTTCAATGCATGATTATATAACCGACATTGATGGTTTTCTAGAGTTCGTTTTTCGTAATGTTACAGAGGAGTAGAATACTATGACTATTAGATGTCCTTGTCATAATTATCGAAATGTATTTCTCAAAAGAAGGGTGGAAATGAGGTTTGACTTACTTAAGTGGCGAATATATGAGAAATACACCGCATGCGAGTTCCATGGTGAAAGAGTATACAATTACAATAGTGATGATACGAATCGAGGTAATGAGGATGAGGGGGATTATGATGATAGTGAGATTAATATGTAGAAGATGTATGTCATGTAGTTGGTATGAACATAGGGCTAGATATTGACATAGATATTGAGAATGACATGCCCAAAGAACCTTTTGGTGAAGCATCAAAGTTTTATTGTCTTTTAAGGGAATGTCAACAACCATTGATGACGAATGGCACAACAATGCAAAAATTATCCAATGTTGTAAAAATTTTAACACTTGAAAGTTCTCAACAATTGGAGTGACTCTTCTTTTGATAGATTACTCAAGTTACAATGCCTAGCTCGGGGAAGTACACTTCTGATTTCATACTATGAGGCTAAGAAGGTTGTTAATGATTTAGATCTGGAATGTGTAAAATTGGTACTTGCACCAAAGACTATATCTTGTATTGGTAGGAGTATACCCACTTAAAATGAATGCCCTACCTGTAGTTTACCTAGAAGGAAGATAGTTCAGAAAGGCCCTTCTAAGGGGGAAAACGTCCTATGCAAGGCTTTGTGGTATTCTCCTTTGGAATCTCGATTATAAAGATTATATATGATATGGGAGGACTTGCTCTGATACTAAAAGATGTGTGGAGGATTTCACTTGATCAAATAAAGGTTTGAAATTCCTTCTGGATGAGCCCAAAGGATGTTGAAGGTCAATCTTCCTAAGAATGAACCAAGAGAGAGAGAATTCCTAAACAAAGAAAGCCTCTAATGGAGAATATTCAATACTTGAAATAAGTAGCAAGAACATAAATCAAAGATGATATATCTAGGCCAAAGGTTAGACCACTACCTAGATTAAATCAACCCACCCTCTAACCCTCTAAAGCCTTAGCACTAAGGATTAGATTAAAGCAATGAGCTCAAATCACCACCCTCCTAACAGAGATAAAGATTTTGGAAAAATCACTAAGCTTCAAGCTCTCATATTATTCAATAAATTTGAATTTTCATGGTGGTAATTAGGTCTATAATACCCAATTAGAAAGGAAATTACTTGTACATTAGTCGGTCAAGTGGGCCAGTAGGAGGTTTACAAAATATCCTAAAAAAATAAATCAAAATATTTAAGATAATTACAATCACTATGAGCTATATTTTCCAGGATTCATCCTGCATTTTTTAGAGGGCCTTGAGTAGGCTTTACTCCACCAATGGAGGTCATGCCACTTGTCCATTCTTCCTTTGTGTGTGAAGAATCATCCATACTAATTAATCTCCAAAATTACAGTTGTAAGCTCTTCAATTAAACCCATAATTAGAACCATGCAATTTCCAGTCTTGGATTGATCCTTGCTTGGTATTTAGCCCATAACTTCCTCCATACTTGGAGTTTGAGTATGATTCAAGACTCATTAGAAAATAGACATCCGGGAATTTCCATACATATATAATCTGTAGAAATTAAAGCTCATTTTCCTGGTTAAATTTGAGATAGAAATGAAGCAAAATATTGTGCCTAGAAACTGTAAATAAGCTAATGAGTTGGTTTTGGGAGGATTAAGTGGTTAACTCCTTATTTAGAGCTAGTAATGGTGCAACCACCTTATTCCCTAATCCTAGTTTGACCTTCTTAAGGGACCCAAGTCAATATTGACCTAGAGAGACTTAGTCTTTGACTTAGGGTCAATATGGGACCAACTAGGTTCAAGATCCCCACTAGTAAAAGTAGGCCCAAGCTCGGAACTTACTTCGTATCAACCCCTCCCCCTTGAATAGGATTTTCCCTCAAATCCTTGGGATTAAAGTTCTTTGACATCACCCTTGCTTGCCCTTTACCATTCTCGGGTTTGAAAACACCCAAGGTACTAAGGACTTCTCTCTTCTTGAATGTGTAGGAGTTATTGAAGATCTTTGGGAGAATATCAAAGCAATGAGTTGCTCTCCTAGGCCTTATGAGCTCATTGAAGATCTCAACATACACATAACAAAATAACTCAAACTTATAGTACTCAAGAGAGGTGTCACTTGTGGCTTGATCACCCTTATAAGAGCTCTCTCCTAACACTATTTTGATGCACAATCGGACCTTGGGGATGGTTTTTTTTTTTTTTTGGGATTTCATCCTTAATTCTCAAATTGGAAAAATGGGATGGATTAGAGTGAGATTGAGGGACAATAGTTAGTATAACCTCTAAGTTGAGATATGATTCTACTTCCTTCTCTTCAATATAAAAAAGGATCTCATTTTCTTCCTTGGTCTCTTTTTGAACCTTGGTGGGCTCTTCTTTTTCTTGAACTTGAAATTGAACCTCCATAGTTTCTTCAAAAGAAAGAACTAGTGTAGAATCCCTTTGAATGGGAGCTTTAAGGGAGCTCCCATCCATAGCCAAACTTTCTCTTACTTCATCAAAACCCAAAATAGGCTCACTTTCATCTTGAACCAATATCTTCTCTTAGAGAACAGTTGGGTTTTCTTCCAACAGTTCTTTTTCAATGAGTTGATATGGGTCAAATCTTACATTCATGTGTGACTTAAGTTTACTCTAAGTCTTGATTTTGGGCTTATTTTGAAGAGCTCTCTCCCTCTTAAGGCATTTAAACTAATAGTAGGCATAACCTTAGAGTTTTTGAGTAGCTATCAAGAAACTCTCTTCATGGGAACATCCTTTAGCCTTAAAATAATCTTCAAGTGTTTGAATCCATCTCAAATAAATGATAGGATCCAAACTAATACCATCAAAGCAAGAAGGCTTTTTCATGGCCTTTTTCACATGTGCCATTTGCTTGCTAAACTCTCTTACTTGAGATTGAAGCCCAACAAGGGTCCTATTTATCTCATTAGCAATGGTTGCAAGAGGTTTGTGATGTGAAAGAGGGAAAATGATGAAAATAAGTAAAGGAGTTGAACAAGAACAGAGACCACGGGGCATGGGGGTCACCACGGAGGGGCATGGGGGACTCTGAATTGAGAAAAAAAATGACAAAGGCATTGTCATGGTCTGTGTGGGTTACCACGGGCTACCTGTGGAGGTGACTGTCTCGAGTATTTTCTGGATTTTGGTCACAACTTTGTTTTTGTGTGGTGGACTTTTTGAGTTGTCTTTGGTTTAGGAGTTGTGTTTAGGCTATTTTAGGGTTCTTTATGGACTAGATAAGAGAGAGAGAGGGAGAACTAAAAGGGAAAGTAGGATAGAAAGGTATGAAATTTTAGTAAATCAAAACACAAGATTGATGGATTTGTCTCTTACCAAGATGTAGGCTATAATAACAAAATTATCCATACTGAATTTCATGATACCAAATAAAGGTGTGAAAATCCTCACAGATGAGTCTAAAGGATGTTGAAGGTCAATCTTCCCAAGAATAAACCAAGACAGAGAGAGAGAATTCCCAAACAAAGAAAGCCTCTAATGGAGAAGATTCAATACTTGAAATAAGTAACAAGAAGATAAATCAAAGAGGATATATCTAGGCTAAAGGTTAAACCACCACGTAGATTAAATCAACCAGCCCTCTAACCCTATAAAGCCTTAGCATTAAGGATTAGATTAAAGTAATGAACTCAAATCACAACCCTCATAAGAGAGATAAAGATTTTGAGGAAAGCACAAAGCTTCAAGCTCTCATATCATTCAATAAGTTTGAATTTTCATGGTGATAACTGGGTCTATAAATAACTAATTAGAGAGGGAATTAGATTTACACTAGTAGGACAAGTGGACCAATAGGAGGCTTACAAAATATCTAAGAAAAATAAATTAAGATGCTTAAGATAATTACAATCACTATGAGCCGTATTTTCCAGGGTTCATTTTCCATCTTCTAGAGGGCCTTAAGTAGGCTTTACGCCACCAATGGAGTTGCTGCCACTTGTTAGCTTTGTGTGTGAAGAATCATCCTATGCTAATTAATCTCCAAAGTTACAGTTGTAAGCTCTTCAATTAAACCCATAATTAGAACCGTGCATTTTCTAGTCTTATACTAACCCTTGCTCGATATTTAGCCCATAACTTCCTTCATCCTTGAAGTTTGTGTGTGATTCAAGATTCATTGCAAAATAGACATTTGGGGCTTCCCATACATGTATAATTTGTAGAAGTTAGTGCTCATTTGCCTGGTCAAATTTGAGCTAGAAATGAAGAAAAGTATTCTATCAAGAAACTGTAAATGAGCTAATAATGGGGTTTTGGGAGGATTAAGTAGTGAACTCCTTATTTAGGGCTACTAATGGCCCAACCACCTTCCCTAATCCTACTTTGACCTTATTAAGGGACCCAACTTAATATTGACCTAGGGTTAATATTAGACCAACTTAGTTCAAGATCCTCACTAGTGAGAGTAGACCCAAGCTCAAAACTTGCTCTGCATCAATATAAATATCAAGAAAAATAGCTAAAGATAAGCATTTGCATAAGGAGACAAGGGTTGAAGATGCTGCAATGAGGCATTCAACCAATTCTGTGATATGGAAATCATTTGATAAGGAATATACTCAATTTGCTAAAGGGGCATGTAATGTTAGACTGGGCTAGCATGGCATCGATTTCAACCCTTCAATAATTCGTAACATAACATTTGTCCCATTGTTCTCGTTCTTTATAATTTTCCTCCTTGGTTATGTATGAAACCCCAATCTCTCATATTGGCTTTACTTATACCTAGACCTATATATCCTAGCAGGAATATAGAGGTGTATCTTCACCATGTTATTGAAGAATTAAATAAGCTTTGAGAGACTAGGATTAAAACTTATGATGCTCATTCTAGATAAAACTTTGTGTTGCATATCATAGTTTTGTGTACCATTAGTGACATTTCTACAAATGCTGATCTACTTGATTGGTCTAACAACGGTCATTTCGCTTGGGCATCATGCCATGGGGAGACTAGGCACACTTCTCTTAAAAAAAGGTGGATATTTAGGATATCATCATTGGTTGCGTCTCAATCAAAAGTGGAAGAAGGATACTAAATAATTTGATAATACAACAAAAAGGGGAGTCCACTGACACCACTCACTAGAGACGATGTGCTAGCCCATTGTAGTCAATTCACCCGAGAGAAATTTGGTAAGGTTGTAGGTACAAAAAAAAAACGAGATGCATTAACATTTTTTATGGTTAGCATAAGACAACCATTTGTTTTTAGTTACCTTATTGAAGGAAATTAAAAATTCATTATAACCTAGATGTGATGCATATTGAGAAGAATGTTTCTGAGCATATGTTGGGGACTTTGATGAATATAAAGGGCAAGATTAAAGACACAACAAAGGCTAGAATTGATTTTATGAACATGGGCATTAGAGATGAGTTGCACCCACTTTTAAATGGAGACAATGTGCTTATTCTTGTGGCATGCTATACATTGAACTCAAGTGCAAAGGCTGCACTTTATGAGATGTTTGCAAATATAAAGTCTCCCAATGTTTACTTGTCAAATATATCTCGGTGTGTGAAGGCCAATGGGAGAAAGATTTCATGTTTGAAGAGCCATGACCATATATCATGTATTTATTAGGCAATTGCTCCCCATTGCCATTCGAGGTTTTTTTTATCAAAAATTGTGTATGGGCCTTTGATTGGGTTGAGTTTGTTTATTTGTAATCCATGTACTAAAAACATAATTCATGAGGAATTTGACACCTTTCAATTACAAATCTACTACACATAATTCATTAGGTGTGATATGTACGGTTTTAAATATTTTTATATCCATTTGAGTGCATTCATTAATTTTGCTTATCTAAAGTTCATTTGCATAGGTCCTTGCACCCCTTAAAAGCCTATGTTCATGATTGAGAACATCAAGAAAGTTATATTGCAAAAGGTTGCCTCGCAGATGAGCGCTTGACATTTTGTTCAAGATAATTGAGCAACATTGCCACTAAATTCAATTGGAAGGGAAGAAATGATGATGATGGTGACAATAATATCAAGGGAGAGCTCTTTAGAAATCAAACCTATAATATTCAAACTAGTTGGGTACCCTTTAGGACAAGGTGTAACAGTTGACATTAGCGTTGAGGAGTGGAATCTACTGAACAAGATGTAGATGTTGATACTTATCAATGAACAGAAGCAAAGGTGGATGTTGAAGGCAATGGTTTTGGCATACAACTGATGATTTTTCGATCAACTCTTTAGCATAGATACTTTTGTTGTCGAAAGCGAGGCTAGTCTTGTCAAAGTGGTTAAGAAGGATATTGCAATGACCCAAGAACATGATGACTTTATAGGTGATAGTGATATTGAAGTTTTCTAAGGAGCAAGAGAAGAAGAAGAGTTCGTTGATGGCACCTCGGGAGATGATGCATAAGTGTCTCATTTTTATTTATTAATTTGAAGAGACATTTCTTGCTTGTTCTTAGATGAGGAGAAACATGTTTATAAGTGTTTCCATTTTCTTTTTATTTTATGTAGAGAAATTTAGTGTGGTGACTTAAAAAGAAGACGACTTTATGGTATTTTTGCATGTGTTCTTTTAGTGTATTAACTAGATTGCTACTTGATCTTATAACTACAATACCAATTACTTCCTTTTTAATTTGAACATATTTAGCTGAGAACCCCAAGGTAAAGTTAGTTTTTGTCACAGTCTTTCCTCAAGCCTATACATGGGAAGTTAACTATGTGGAAATAGAGGTATCATTCATTAACTACTAATTATTTTGCTTCAGGAAAGACCTAATAATGCTGTAAGAATCTAGTGACTTAAGTACACAGTAGGAAAAGGAAGAGAAAAGAATAAAGGGAACTGTAATCCTTATTCAAATCTAATCCATCGTGCTATGTGACCTATTAGAAGTTTTGCTCACCATATGAAACATAATTCAAAAAAGGCTGCAAGACGTATCGAATTTAAATTTTTAATAACTACACATATTTTATTATTCACATGTCTAATAAATAGTATGTCATCGCAATAAACCTAGTTACATTTAGGAAATGGGACTAGTGGTAGTTTAGCTACAAGAGCTATGGGGTTCTCAAGTATAAATCATCAACTTGATATAAATGAACACATTATAGAGGATGATCAAGCTATGTTTGCAAGTTGTTTAGTATTTCTCATTCATCACTTCGCATTTTTTCTGTTTGGACATTATGTTTTCGTTATTAAAGTAACGTATGAACAAACAATGTAAGGTCGACTCGGAGCAAATCCGCTCATGATGTGATAGGTACAAGTGTAAGATCATCAGATTCAATCGAGCTTCAGCTATATCATTTAGAAGATAATGACATGGCTATCATGGATGATGAATCAAAGGGAAATGTTCTACCAAGGACAGGGGGTGGGCTATGCTCCACCAATACTGCAATTTCTCTGTGGCTTTTTGGTAGTAAAGCCTCAATCGCAACCAAGGGACTATAGCATCTATTGTTGTTCCTCTGGTTACTAACTAGTATCACGTTCTACAAAGGCCTTTTGCTTTATAATGAAGAGCTTGGGAATAGTTGGGAATATATTCAAATTAAGAAAACATAACGCTATTGATTTGACTCCCGAGCATTGGTTAATAACATAGTATATGATTGAGACATATATAGCCAATACATAATTAATGTAATTGACTAACCTAAGGTTGGTAACTCCGGTGGGTTCATATGGATTGTACGACCTTCTTTTTTTTATGCAAGTCCTACTAAAACAGGTTTTATTTCTTTTAAAACTACTGCCTAGTATCATGTGTGTGGCTACATTGATGCATATTTAGACTTTTTTCAAAATGTGAGTTAGTGTACATTAAGGCCATCTACAAAAATATATGGATATAGGATTGGATGCGTGAGAATGCACTATTAAAATATAATTAAATTCATGTGCTTATCGTGAATATTTATCAAGCTATAGATATGGTGAATCAATCAGGTAAGAGAAAGAAAATGACTAAATTTGCTGGGAAGGTTGTTATGACTTTAGAAGCACAAGAAGTTGCTGATGCACATGGACATGAAGAGGGGCCTATGAAGGTCAATCTTGAGCATCATGAACAACCAAGAAGGAAAAGTGTGCATGCTTCTACAAACTCTACTATTAATTGAAATTGAATTGTAGATAATACAAAAGGTAATCTTGAAACTGGTTTGACAATTTTGACCTTTGCTAGCATTTATCACATTCAAAGATACAGATCATAATTGCACTGTGTTTTCTATGTCAGCCACAGGTAAGATCAAGAAGCAGATGAGAAAAATACAACAGTTAAGTGGTTGGTATGAAAATAAAAGGAAAGTAGGGATCAAATCTATCAATTCGCATACTAGATGAAATAGACTCGAAAACAGGCTATAATGCTCCATACTTAGTAAATGAATGTGGTCTAGTTGTAACGACAAGGGATCCACTTGACGTCAACAACTAGCAAAAAATGTTTGCTCGGGCTGGTGATGACTTGTGAAAGGAAATATAGGTACAATATTACCTTATAGTCACTATTAAGAATTTGTGTACAAGAAGTGTCTTCCCCCTAGTTACTTATGTTGTACTTTAGGATAAATTTGGAATTAAAGAAGGTGGCTGCTACTTGAACATGCAGACATTTCTTATTAATACTATGTAATGCTTATATAGACTACGGAAAGCCCTCCCATACAACTACAATAAAAGTGATAAGTATGGTAAAACTAATGAAGAGCGTTTTAAGAATCCTCTTCCTGACTTACCACAAGACTAATGTAGAGTTTAAGGTTAGTCTGCTATTTAAAATAAATTATTTGTTATAATTGCATTATAATGTAAGATTTATTTATTATATAGAAATTAAGTGAATTAGCTTCATAAGATCGTCATTTTGACAATAGATGTATACACACAATTGGAAATTTGTCTTTTACTGAAGTGGAGGATATATTTGTAAGTTTGAATTTTTTTAAAGAATTGGATCCATTTTTATTATAGAAACACATTGTCCAAAGCCTACAATTTATAATTAAAAAAATTAAAGAGGGATGGAGTCGTAACCCCAAGAAAGTTGTTGTAGTAGGTTTCCTAGTTGCAGTTTTTGTTGTAGATTTTGTTATAGCCATATCCCCTTCCTTTCATTCCTCCCCTAACATCTCTTGTAGTAGGTTAAAACATGTATTATTTCACTCTCTCACAAAGTGTACATTTAGGAAATGGGACTAGTGGTAGTTTAGCTATAAGAGCTATGGGGTTCTCAAGTATAAATCATCAACTTAATATAAATGAACACACTATAGAGGATGATCAAGCTATGTTTCCAAGTTGTTCAGTATTTCTCATTCATCACTTCGCATTTTTTCTGTTTGGACATTATGTTTTCGTTATTAAAGTAACGTATGAATAAGCAATGTAAGGCCGACTAGGAGCAAATCCTTTCATGATGTGATAAGCACAAGTGTAAGATCATCAGATTCAATCGAGCTTCAGCTATATTATTTAGAAGATAATGACATGGCTATCATGGATGATGAATCAAAGGGAAATGTTCTACCAAGGATAGAGGGTGGGCTATGCTCCACTAATACTGCAATTTCTCTGTGGCTTTTTGGTAGTAGAGCCTCAATCACAACCAAGGGGCTATAGCAGCTATGGTTGCTCCTCTTGTTGCTACCTAGTATCATGTTCTACAAAGGCCTTTTGCTTTATAATGAAGAGCTTGGGAATAGTTGGGAATATATTCAAATTAAGAAAAACATAAAGGTATTGATTTGACTCTCGAGCATTGGTTAATAATATAGTATATGATTGAGACATATATAGCCAATACATAACTAATGTAATGGACTAACCTAAGGTTGGTAACTCCGGTGGGTTCATATGGATTGTACTACCTCCTTTTTTTTATGCAAGTTCTTCCAAAACTGGTTTTATTTCTTTTACAACTACTGCCTGGTATCATGTGTGTGGCTACATTGATGCATATTTAGACTTTTTTTCAAAATGTGAGTTAGTGTGTATTAGGGGCATCTGCAAAAATATATAGATATAGGATTGGATGCTTGTGAATGCACTATTAAAATATAATTAAATTCATGTACTTGTCGTGAATATTTATCAAGCTATAGATATGGTGAATCAATTAGGTAAGAGAAAGAAAATGACTCAATTTGCTGGGAAGGTTGTTATGACTTGAGAAGCACAAGAAGTTGCTGATGCACACGGACATGAAGAGGAGCCTATGAGGGTCACTATTGAGCATCATGAACAACCAAGAAGGAAAAGTGTGCATGCTTCTACAAACTCTACTGTTAATTGAAATTGAATTGCCGAAAATACAGAAGGTAATCTTGAATCTGGTTTGACAATTTTGACCTTTACTAACATTTATCACATTCAAAGATACAGATCATAATTACACTATGTTTTCTATGTCAGCCACAGGTAAGATCAAGAAGGAGATGAGAAAAATACAACAGTTAAGTGGTTGATATGAAAATAAAAGGAAAGTGGGGATCAAATCTATCAATTCACATACCAGATGAAATACACTCGAAAATAGGCCATAATGCTCAACACTTGGTGAATGAATGTGGTCTAGTTGTAAAGACAAGGGATCCACTTGACGTCAATAACTAGAAAAAAATATTTGCTCGGGCTGGTGATGACTTGTGAAAGGAAATATAGGTACAATATTAATTTATTGTCACTATTAAAAATTTGTGTACAAGAAGTGTCTTCCCCCTAGTTACTTATGTTGTACTTCAGGATAAATTTGGAATTGAAGAAGGTGGCTGCTACTTGAAGATGCAGACATTTGTTATTAATACTATGCAATGCTTATATAGACTATGGAAAGCCCTCTTATACAACTACAATAAAAGTGATAAGTGTGGTAAAACTAATGAAGAGCGTATTAAGAATCCTCTTCCTGACTTACCACAAGACTAATGTAGAGTTTAAGGTTGGTTTGCTATTTAAAATAAATTATTTGGTATAATTGCATTATAATGTAAGATTTATTTGTTATATAGAAATTAAGTGAATTAACTTCATAAGATCGTCATTCTGACAAAAGATGTACACACACAATTGAAAATTTGTCTTTTATTGAAGTGGAGGACATATTGGTAAGTTTGAATTTTTTTTAAAGAATTCGATCCATTTTTATTATAGAAACACATTGTCCAAAGCCCACAATTTATTATTAAAAAAATTAAAGAGGGATGGAGTCGTAACCCCAAGAAAGTTATTGTAGTAGGTTTCCTAGTTGCAGTTTTTGTTATAGATTTTGTTATAGCCATATCCCCTTCCTTTCAGTACTCCCCTAACATCTCTTGTAGTAGGTTAAAACATGTATTATTTCACTCGCTCACAAAGTGTACATTTAGGAAATGGGACTCGTGGTAGTCTAGCTATAAGAGCTATGGGGTTCTCAAGTATAAATCATCAACTTAATATAAACGAACACACTATCGAGGATGATCCAGCTATGTTTCTAAGTTGTTTAGTATTTCTCATTCATCACTTCGCATTTTTTCTGTTTGGACATTATGTTTTCGTTTTTAAAGTAACGTATGAACAAGCAATGTAAGGCCGACTAGGAGCAAATCCGCTCATGATGTGATAGGTACAACTGTAAGATCATCAGATTCAATCAAGCTTTAGCTATATCATTTAGATGATAATGACATGGCTATCATGGATGATGAATCAAAGGGAAATGTTCTACCAAGGACAGAGGGGGGGCTATGCTCTACCAATATTGCAATTTCTCTGTGGCTTTTTGGTAGTAGAGCCTCAATCGCAACCAAGGGGCTATAACAGCTATTGTTGCTCCTCTGGTTACTACCTAGTATCATGTTCTACAAAAGCCTTTTGCTTTATAATGAAGAGGTTGGGAATAGTTGGAAATATATTCAAATTAAGAAAACATAATGCTATTGATTTGACTGTCGAGCATTGGTTAATAATGTAGTATATGATTGAGACATTTATAGCCAATACATAACTAATGTAATTGACTAACCTAAGGTTGGTAATTGTGGTGGATTGATATGGATTGTACTACCTCCTTTTTTTTATGCAAGTTCTACCAAAAGAGGTTTTATTTCTTTTACAACTACTGCCTAGTATCATGTGTGTGGCTACATTGATGCATATTTAGACTTTTTTCAAAATGTGAGTTAGTGTACATTAAGGCCATCTGAAAAAATATATAGATATAGGATTGGATGCGTGAGAATGCACTACTAAAATATAATTAAATTCATGTACTTATCATGAATATTTATCAAGCTATAGATATGGTGAATCAATCAGGTAAGAGAAAGAAAATGACTAAATTTACTGGGAAGGTTGTTATGACTTTAGAAGCACAATAAGTTACTGATGCACATGGACATGAAGATGAGCCTATGACGGTCAATCTCAAGCATCATGAACAACCAAGAAGGAAAAGTGTGCACGCTTCTACAAACTCTACTATTAATTGAAATTGAATTGCAGAAAATACAGAAGGTAATCTTGAAACTGGTTTGGCAATTTTGACCTTTGCTAACATTTATCACATTCAAAGATACAGATCAATAATTACATTGTGTTTTCTATGTCAGCCACAGGTAAGATCAAGAAGGAGATCAGAAAAATACAACAGTTAAGTGGGTGACATGAAAATAAAAGGAAAGTAGGGATCAAATCTATCAATTCGCATACCAGATGAAATAGACTCGAAAATAGGCCATAATGCCCAACACTTGGTGAATGAATATGGTCTAATTGTAAGGACAAGGGATCCACTTGATGTCAACAACTAGCAAAAAATATTTGCTTGGGCTGATGATAACGTGTGAAAGGAAATATAGGTACAATATTAATTTATTGTCACTATTAAGAATTTATGTACAAGAGGTGTCTTCCCCCTAATTACTTTTGTTGTACTTTAGGATAAATTTGGAATTGAAGAAGGTGGCTGCTACTTGAAGATGCAGACATTTGTTATTAATACTATGTAATGCTTATATAGACTATGGAAAGCTGTCCTATACAACTACTATAAAAGTGATAAGTATGGTCAAACTAATGAAGAGCGTAATAAGAATCCTCTTCTTGACTTACCACAAGAATAATGTAGAGTTTAAGGTTGGTCTCCTATTTAAAATAAATTATTTGGCATAATTGCATTATAACGTAAAATTTATTTATTATGTAGAAATTAACTGAATTAACTTCATAAGATTGTCATTCTGACAAATGATGTAAACACACAACTGTAAATTTGTCTTTTACTAAAGTGGAGGATACATTGGTAAGTTTTAATGTTTTTAAAGAATTTGATCCATTTTTATAATAGAAACACATTGTACAAAGCCTACAATTTATTATTAAAAAAATTGGAGAGGGATAGAGCCGTAAACCCAAGAAAGCTGCTGTCGTAGGTTTCCTAGTTGCAATTTTTGTTATAGATTTTGTTATAGCCATATCCCCTTCCTTTCATTCCTCCCCTTAACATCTCTTGTAGTAGGTTAAAACATTTATTATTTCATTATCTCGTAAAGTGTACATGTTCACATATAATATTAGAGAAAAGTGAACAACAATGTGATACCTTCTCCAAATAAAATTTGCTTTGCTGAACACACATATAATGATGCTCAAGAGGTGCTCCAGTGGGAAAATCATGGTCGATCAAAGGAGATGAAGATATATCTTTATGATAACAAAATCTTTGTATTTATGGATTAGAGGTTTCTTGTCGTCTAATTATGTTTATTTTTGTTGATTTGTTGGGACTTATAAATAGGAAAAACTGAAGAATGTGGATGCTAGAGCGAGTGATTTAAAGACACAAGAGGAGATATTGTTGGAAGTTTACCTCATAGATCGAGGTATTTTCATGGTAAATGGACAGTTGTACATCCTACACTAAAGAAAGACAACAATCATTGCAATAGAAAGTTGTCGGGAAGCAATAAGAGAAGGTATAACAACAAGATAACAAGATAAGGGAATTAGAAGAAAGCAGTAAGTGACGACAAAAAGAATTTGAAGAGTACAAAGAGGAGTAACAATGAAAATTCCATGAGCTAAAGCAACAAATATTCACAAAACTAGCATGTAATAACAATTAGACCCTTCCATAGAGGTAAAACTACTATCACTTTGGTTAGGAATAGCTTGGATCGCTACCATAATGTCTTTTTTCTGATTCATGTAACTTGTTAGGTCCTTTTTCCTCAACCCCCCGGTGATTGGTTATGATGGTACTAGCACACATCTGTACATCCATAAGCACTCATTGGCAACCTCATTTCCAACTATGATATTTATTATCGTAAATTCAAACTACTGATACATGTGACAAGAAGAACATATTCAGATCTTAGCAAACCAATTTAAGATGAAATTCAGAATCAAAGTTGTGATATAACCAAGATGGGGAGGGGGAAGGACAAAGATAGTACCATTTTGGTAAAGGATCTCAAAATAAATATGTGTGCTTCTCCATCATATGCAAGCCAATCACACTTCTTAGATGGGGAAGAGGGTATCAACAATGGAGTGTGGTAAAGGATTGGTTCATCATCGAGGATATCCTCACATATGAGTTGTAAATTTCAACAGTAACCAAAGATAACTACAATGAAAATACCTCATATTAAGTAATTTTTAGTAGAACACTAACATATGAACATAGACACTACTCTGTTAACTTTGATGAATTTAGAAAATGCCAAAAGTAGCAAATTTTGATGAGGCTAGAGAACGATTAACTCAACAACTAGGCTGAGAATCATAATAAAGCTAAAATATCAATAAGACCTGTAAATCTGGAAAAAAAAGAGCTGAGAGTAGTCACATATGCATATTTATCCAAGCAGCTATAAAGCATGTACAATGACATTGAATGAGTAAGATAATAAATAGATAAAAGGAGGGTTGGGGAGGATTATCATCCATTTTTAGGCCCTACTACTTAGTGAAGTTTATAACTTGCACTTTCCCTGATCTGCCTCTTGGTTTCTTTAGTATTACGTTTCGGTTTTCTCTTCTATGCCTTCTTTGAGTTTGACGGTTGATTGCCTTCACTTAGGCAAGTGGATGCTATGTGATGCAACCCCCCACATTTGCTGCACCTGATTGCATTTGATATAGTTGGGTTCTTCTTCTTGCCTTCCTTATGTTCTCTTTTTCTATCCTTAGCTACAAGAGTAGGCTTCCTGGCTAGAAATGGAGGGTTGATTCATTCAAATTTGAGTTAGGCCACTTGATAACATCATTCATTAAGTTTATAACTCCATCATATGTTTGCTTATATCTCTGAATTGAGTAATAATCACTAGTGAATTTTTCAAGCTCACGTTCAACCAATTTACGCATCTTATTGTGTGTTTAGATGGGGTTCCTAAAATTTTCCAAAACCCATGAGAACACTTATAGTTGTTAAGGTCCACCATGAAGTTGATACCATTATGTATGACATCAAATATCATATACCCATTTGGAATGGGGTGACAAGCACAAGATTCCCTCTAAATGACCCCTTGTTTCATAAAACAAACTGCTAAGGCAAGTTACAAAGTAAAAAAATAAATTAAACTAGACTTTGCAATTTAAGGTGATGGGTATTATACCTTACACCTATAAGAGATTATAGTGTACTTACCATGTGTTCTTCCTATAGGACTTGAAGCAATGCATTGAAAAAGGAAGACCAACTAGCATTATTTTCTGATTCAGCAATGCCTACTAGCAAAGGATAATAGTGATTAGCTCTGCCCGAGCCCACAACTGTTAGTAATACTTCTCCAATAAGCCTTTTAGGTGGGTTCCATCAACCCTTTTTAGAGATCTACAAGCCTTTTTGAAGCCGTCACTTAGCTCTTTGTAGTTGATAAACAACCACTTGAATCTAGGCCTTCAGCTCGATGCTGGCTGGGGAAGCAGAGTTTTAGATGCTTATGTTTTAGGAGGGTGGATTTGGTCCAAGATATGTAGGCATTAGACTCAGGATTCGTACTCCTAATCATTTTAACATGCTTAGGAAACTTCAAATATGATTGATCCTGTTTCCCTTCAAATTTTTTTAAGAATCAACCTCTTAGCCCTCCTAATGACATCAGATTGTACATCTAGACCAAACCTTCTCATAAGTCTATCTAGTTATAACTTAAATTCCACATGAATCTAATGGTGAAATTAGAAGCAGTAGGGCTTTTGCCTCTGCTTCAAGAATCTACCCTTCTTGTTGATTTGTCGTCCATTATTTGGTTTGTTGTATTTTGGCTTTGCAGTATTTAGGATGTCCCTCTTATCAGCCCAAGTATAACATGACGCATATGATATGTGCAACCACCAGTCTACCATGATGTTCTAGATCTTTCTATTTATTCTTATTAACTATTTTTCTCTTGTGTAGGATGGTGCAAAATTGCATATTGAAGGTTAACTTTGTAGTGTTGATGGTTGTTATAGGCATTTTCTGTTGGACTATGATGTTGCTAGTTTAAGTATAAACAACAATCATCGACTAATATTTTGTATCTATGGTTTAGTTCGGTGGACTACTTTTATAAGTGGTGTACTTTTTGAAGATGCAATTTGGATTTATTGATGTTAAAAGCAATTGCCTTTTGTTAAAGAATAATTGTCCATATCTTTTGTATATTATTATGCTTTCCATATAGTGTAGACTTCTTGTATTGCTTGATGGCCAAGCTAGGGTTAGGAGTAGGCATAAGTTGGTTGTCTTATACCTATATATATATACATGTATGGCCTGCCGTGAGGTAAGGGTGTGGAAGATTAATCTAAGTCATCTTTGCTACACATATCTCTTCTCCCTCAAATTTCTTCATGGTATTAGAGCACTGCGATCTAACCTAAAAAAAAAACACAAACACAAAACCCACACAAGAACCGAAACCCTAGGATACACGACATGGGGAAGGATAATGAAACAAAGAACAAAGTTGAGACCTTTGTCATCACACCTCAATCTCCCTACTACTTATCACCCTCAGATTCTCCTGGAGCCCTCATCACGGCTATCAGGTTCGATGGAAAAAATTATGACCTTTGGGAGCAAGCTGTAGGGACAGCTTTGAGAGCTAAAAACAAGCTTGGTTTCGTGGATGGAACGATTAACAAGCCAGACACGAAAGGAGGAGATGACAATTTGGCTATGGCTTGGGAGATGGTCAATTCAATGATAACATCCTGGATAATGAATGTCATTGTCCCTAAACTCCATGGAAGCATAGCCTACGTCAACTCAGCCCATGCCATGTGGGAGAATATTAGGAAACGATACTCCGTTCCTAATATACCAAGAATACATAAACTAAAAGCTGAAATCGCATCATGCAAGCAAGGAAATATAGAAGTCGTTGAGTTCCTATCCAAGCTCATGAGCCTCTGGAGGGAACTTGGCAACTATATTTGTGTACCTGAATGCAAGTACGGTGCGACCAAAAAGATTCTTCAGATGGCGGAGAACGACAAAGTCCATCAATTTTTGATGGGGTTGAACGACGAGGCATTCTCCATAGTTCGTAGCCAAATATTAGCTCTTGATACCTTGTCGAGTATAGACAAAGTCTTCAACATGGTGCAACAAGAAGAGGCCCACAAAGGGGCGATGCTTAACCATGAAGGAACCACCATTCATGATGGTGTTGCAGCCTTTGCCATGAGCCATGTTAGGCCTAGCCAACGAAACGGAGACAAACCGACGTGCCGGCACTGTGGTAAGTATGGGCATGATGCTGCTGGGTGCTACGAATTAATTGGCTATCCACCCGGATGGAACTCACGAGGAGGCCGTGGTGGCCGAGGCAGAGGATGGGATGGCAGAGGAGGAGGACGTGCAACAAGTAGCCCAGGATGTGGTGCTTCGAAGGAACAAGCTAACGTGTTACAGACCAGCATGGAGACTGAAGAAGACAGTCACGACGCATGGTCCTGGAACAACAGCACGAGCTTCACTCCTGAACAGATCAAAAGATTTTAAGTCTGATCGAACCCTCCAACTCAGCCCATGAAAAACTTTCAGGTACAAGATTTTGGTTACTCGACAGTGGCGCCTCATGCCACATGACCGGGAACATTAACTTACTTCATGAAGTGCATGGGGTATTACCCATTGAAGTTCAACTACCCAATGGAGCGTATACCTTGGCAACCAAAAGAGGGTTTGCTTATTTGAATCCTAATATTGCCCTAAAGGATGTACTCTATGTCCCTCAATTAAATTGCAATCTCATATCTGTTGGGCAGTTAATTGAAGACTTATCATGTATTGTAATATTCACTAATCAACATTGTGTGATACAGGACCTTACTTCGAGGAGCCCGATTGGAGTGGGTGAGCCGAAAAGAGGGGTTTATTATTTCAAAGACAAGCCTACGGTAGCAATTCAAGTCAACTGGGTTTCTTCATATGAACTATGGCATCAACGTTTGGGGGCATCCATCTCGACAGGCGTTATCTAAGCTATTTTCTGGTATAAGTAAAAGCTCTAGTAGTCATAAAGCGGATTTATGTGATGTGTGTGTATGTGCAAAGCAAACACGATCATCTTTTCAAACTAGTGATAATATATCTTTGAATAAATTTGATTTGATTCATATTGACAATTGGGGAGCATATCATGTTAAGGCTTTTTGTGGTGCACAGTATTTTTTGACTATTATTGATGATGCTAGTAGAGGAGTTTGGGTAAAATGAATGACAAAAGCGAAGCCTCTCAAATTATCAAAATTTTTTGTCATATGGTCCATACCCAATTTGATGCCAAGGTGAAAATTATTAGAAGTGATAATGGTCGCGAGTTTACTTCGGGAGCTATGAACAATTTCTATAATGAAAATGGAATTGTTCATCAAACAAGTTGTGTTGATACCCCTCAGCAGAATGGCAGAGTAGAGAGGAAACATCGTCATATTCTCAATGTAGCCCGAGCAGTACGCTTTCAAGCCAATCTCCCTATTGAGTTTTGGGGAGAATGTGTGCTAACCGCAGCCTACCTAATTGATAAGACACCCTCCACAATCCTTCAAGGCAAAACTCCCTTTGAGGTTCTCTTTGGAACTAAGCCTACATATGATCATATTAAAGTCTTTGGATGCCACTGTTATGCATACAATTTACAACAACAAAAGGACAAATTTGGTCCTCGGAGTCGAAAGTGTGTGTTCATTGGTTATCCTTGTGGACAAAAAGGGTGGAGGGTTTATGATGTTGAAAATGGTGCTATATTTGTTAGTAGGGATATCATGTTTTGTGAAGAGTCTTTCCCTTTCTCAAAGAATCCAAAGAACAGCGATGAGTATGTAGAGCATGAGAATTTGTCTGATCTTGGCGTCAATAATCAGAACCCAGCTCCCGATCCAGCAATCATCCAACATACTGGGCTGGACATTTTAGAGAGGCACAGTTCTGGTCTGATGCACGCTGGACTGCAAGGGCAGTCCACTGAGAGGGGGAGCGACCCACCAGCATCGCCAAGCCCATCGCCAAGCCCAGCTATAACAACGTCAAGCCCATGTGCGTCTCCTGGTCCAGCTGCGTCGCCTGGCCCGGACGTCGCCGAGGTAGTAGCCCAGCCCAGACCAACCACACTAACAGGCCCAGTAGGCTTCTCAGGCCTGACCTCTTCTGGGCCTAGTACAATTGGGCCCTCAGCTTCAGACCACACGGTCAGCTAAGGGATAGGCCCACCAGCAGAGTCCGCAGGCCCAAGATGAGAAAAACATCTCATAAAGAAGCCCAGTCATCTCACAGACTACGTTTGTTGCTCGGTGCAATCCAAGAACCCCTCTTCCTCGGCACAGCCACCTCAAACGGTATCCTCAGGTAGCCCTTATCCTATAGTTGATTATGTTACATGTGATCGGCTTTCTAACGCCCATAAAGAATATATTGCTGCTATAACAAAAGTGGTGGAGCCCAGGTACTTTCATGATGCAGTCAAAGACCCCAGGTGGAGAGAAGCAATGGCCAAGGAAATTGAAGCTCACGAATTAAACAAAACTTGGACCTTAGAAGAACTACCTTCAGGAAAGAAGCCCATAAACTGCAAATGGGTATACAGGTTAAGTACAAGGCTGACGGGAGTATCGAACATTATAAAGCTCGTTTAGTTATTCGAGGGGACCAGCAAGTAGAAGGATTTGATTATGACGAGACCTTTGCCACTGTCGCCAAGATGATGAGTGTGAGATGTTTTCTAGCCGTTGTAGCTGCCCGAGGGTGGAAATTGCATCAGATGAACGTAAACAATGCATTTCTGCATGGGGATCTCCATGAGGAGGTATACATGACCTTACCCCCAGGATTCCGGACATAAGACTCTTCAAAAGTATGTCGGTTGCAAAAATCACTCTATGGGTTGAAACAAGCTCCTCGTCAGTGGTTTGCAAAGTTATCATCCAAATTGGCAGAATATGGGTTTATACGATCTTATACAGATTATTCCCTGTTTACCTACAGGAAGGGAAATATATTCATGGCACTCCTCATCTATGTGGATGATATTGTGCTTATGGGGAGTCACGATGATGCTTACAGCAAATTTAAGAGATATCTAGATGATTGTTTCCGTATTAAGGATCTAGGGTCTCTAAAATACTTTCTTGGTATTTAGGTCGCTAGAAATGGACCAGTGATATTTCTAAACCAAAGGAAGTACGCTCTGGAGATTGTAAATGAGTGTGGACTTCTGGGGTCCAAACCTGCTGATTTTTCCATGGAAACGAATCACAAGCTTGCCTTAAATGACAACAAACCATTACATGATGCAGCGCGGTATTGACCACTCATTGGGAAGTTGATTTATCTTACTATTACGCACCCCGAAATTAGCTATGCTGTTCATATTCTCTCTTAATTCATACAAGCACCTAAGGCCTCCCATATGGAAGTC
Source organism: Selenicereus undatus (assembly GCA_017589665.1). Taxonomy (NCBI): domain Eukaryota; kingdom Viridiplantae; phylum Streptophyta; class Magnoliopsida; order Caryophyllales; family Cactaceae; genus Selenicereus; species Selenicereus undatus. Next base: position 36,507,556 of record JACYFF010031959.1, on the reverse strand, counting down.
GTTGCACGTGTACTTAGGTACCTTAAGGGGTGTGCAGGACAGGGTCTGTTATTGAAGAGCAATTGTGATGGACAGTTGTATGCTTACTGTGATTCAGATTGGGGCGCATGTCCTATTACTCGCAGATCCATCACCGGCTATTTTGTCACCCTAGGAGGATCTCCCATATCATGGAAGGCAAAGAAGCAAAAAACTGTATCAAGATCCTCAGCTGACGCAGAATATCGAGCTATGGCAACGGTGACCAGTGAGCTCATTTGGATCAAATCACTACTTGCTTCACTTGGCGTGTTTATGCAGGCGCCCATTCCATTACATTGTGACAACCAGGCAGCCATCCATATTGCTAGAAACCCAGTCTTTCATGAAAGAACAAAACACATTGAAATTGACTACCACTTCATACGAGAATGTATCCTCTCAGGAGAGTTGCAGCTACGCTATCTACCGTCCAAGTATCAATTGGCAAACATCTTCACCAAAGCCCTGGGAAAGCAGCAGTTTCATTTTCTACTAGGCAAGTTGGGCATGATCAATCCCCATGCTTCAACTTGAGGGGGAGTGTTAAAGAATAATTGTCCATATCTTTTGTATATTATTATGCTTTCCATATAGTGTAGACTTCTTGTATTGCTTGATGGCCAAGCTAGGGTTAGGAGTAGGCATAAGTTGGTTGTCTTATACCTATATATATATATATATATATATATATATATATATATATATATATACACGCATACATGTATGGCCTGCCGTGAGGTAAAGGTGTGGAATTTTAATCTAAGTCATCTTTGCTACACATATCTCTTCTCCATCAAATTTCTTCACCTTTCAATTCATTCACTTTGCATTTATTTATTAATTTTGCGTTTACAAGTAATTTTTGTATTATAGGCAATTACCTCGTAATGGTAATTGTTGTTGCAAAAAATATTTCTCGCAACGGCATGCTATGTTTTGCAATGATTATTGTCATTGCAAAAAATGAGTTTTCTTGGGGTGTTCGGAAGGTCCCGTGCATAAATGGAGGTCTCTAAACGATTGAACCCCCACTGACTCATCATCATACGATCATGATGGCATGGTAGACTAAGCTTTGAACCAGTCCCTCCTTTGTGACCTCATGTGATTAAATCACACGGTAGACTTTCATCCTAGAATCATATATTAGCCCTCACACATTTAAAATGGTTATGTGTTCGTATCTAATTCATTAATGCTCTAGAGCCTAACCCAACCCCAAGCTCAATAGAAGCGGGCAAACTTCATACTTACTAGGCGAATCTTCATTCATAACCCCATAAAAAAAAGTATTAATGGAAACATTTGAATATAAGAAATAAGTCACATCATTGATTAAGTACAAACTACTTAATTAAACACTTATTTCTATATCTACACTCAAATGCTCTCCACTGTGATTCATTAAGAGCTAAAGCTCACCCTTCCTTTGAATATATGGAAATTACTTGGCACACCATTACATTGGCTGGTAATAAATAGGAGTGAGCCCTTGCAAACCACACAAATGATGTACTTTGACTCATTGAACTTAAGATATGATGATTTGCGTTAAACGTTAAGTTGAGGTTCCACCATGGTTTAATATGGGCTTTACACCATCCCTATCAAGGTCATAAAATTTTATTGCATGACCTTGACATGATCATGATCACGTAGGTTTACAACTTGTTATGTACACTAACCCGAGATCAATATGACATAATAACAAAGTCCAACTTTTGAACAAAGACCACTCAACCTCTTAAAATAAGGTTCAAGAAAATATTCATATTCTCATATCCAAGTCCAACTTGAAATTATAATTTCTACTAAATATGGACTTAAACACCATATGAAAAATTATAAGTCATAATCCCCATCATTTAGTCCTACCAGGAGTAAATTCTAGTATGTCTGTCATATGGATTTACAAAGGTGTATATATTTTCAGGGAATAGTGTAAATATTTACCTATTTACAATTCATCCATATCCAAGTCAAATATAATAGTAATTGCAATTAAGCCTAACTCTCAAATTGCGTTACTATAGTGTTAGATTACCCTTTATCGTATAATATACACTAACATGATAATCGGGATCAAAACCATTTATGAACTTGTGTTCAAAGATGACAATTATCATGTGATTACAGCAACAATCCCATTTAGAAATGATCTATAACACCTTAAAATTCAAGACAACCCAAAAAGAAGAGAATGAAGCATTTTAGGAAAATTTTTGACTTTGTTAACTGGGGGTGTCACCACCGTGTCCCACAAGAAGACACAAGGCTCATGGAGGTTACAAAAGTCTAGTTAAACCCAAATAAAAGGGAATTTTAAATTTTTGTAAAAAAAAAAAGACATAACATAATCTCTTAGGGAAACTTTGCCTTATAACTGCCACACAAACTATAAAAGAACTTGGGAGAGTGATTTTACAAAAAGAAACGCATAAAAAGTTAAGGGCATGAGCAATTATTTATTGTTGAATGCCACCACCATATCGATTCCCATCCCCAATCAGAATTCTCACCTGAAAATAACAGTCTCAAAGTGAGTTTGTTGTTCCTATAACGATAACACAATATCACAAGGTTCAATAGAATTAACACTACAGCAAGGAAACCTTAAAAATGGAAAGATTGAGGGTTGATAAAAGAAATAAGAACAAAACCAATATCAATCATGGATCCATCTCTTAAATCTTTAGGGAAAAGCTACAAAGTGACATAAATTCCCTTAAACACAAACTATATAGTTATAAGAAAAATACTCAATTTCCAAACGAAAAGTGATCTTTTATTGGCGGAATTTAGGATATTCAAGAATTCGCGTGGGTACTCGCCCACGGAAAATGGGTCATCTGTACAACGTTGCTTTACGGTGACTAGCCATATATAGGAGAGATCGTACGACTCATATAGGAGGACAGAAACCCAAATTGGGTGTAAGGCTGTAGCCCATCAGGATTTGGAAACAAACATGTCATTCACCATGCACAACGTATTCTTAAAAGAAACATTTTCTAGAAACCACCCATGTAGAGCCGTTTTTTCGAACTTTAGTTTTGACAAGTATCAACAAGGCTTTTGTTTTCAACTAGTAAAAGTTCTGTGAAAGTTTGTCACACAAAAGACATTACTAGAATGTTTCAACACAGCAGTTAAAGAATGCAATAAAACAACCAGAGGTATGAGTTAGACAAACCACAACTATAGAATGATTGAGGGTTCCCAAACAAAGTAATGTCAACCCCAATGGGATCTGGTAAATGTAGACAAACCACAACTATAGAATGATTGAGGGTTCCCAAACAAAGTAATGTCAACCCCAATGGGATCTGGTAAATGTGTTGCCTTCTTAACGTGCTTTTTTTCGTCTTGAGCTCAACCTAAAGCAGGAATAACATATATTAGTGGATCAACCTAGAAGGCTAACCTTCCTACGCTATGTCCAGGGTTTGTTTTGACCCTCGTAAAAATTATTAAGTCCCAATTCGTTATGTGCTTGCTCGCTCAAGCCTAACTATTGCATGAGTACTCGAGCATCCTATTTGGGTTGCAAGTTAAGATACAATATTTTTTTATTTTTTTTTGGTAAATGCAAGTTAAGATACAATATTGACTGTAACATTTCATAGAAATTCGTACACGTGCCCGATGGGATGAAAGCCCCAATCTGAACTCGTTACGGTCTCCTCCAAAAGCGTTGTTTATATAACTTCAGTGAAATTCCTACCATAGCTCCATCAAAACTAGCAAAAGTTATAGACATCAATAAAGGGCCAGAATTACGTAGTTTTACTAATAACACTTATCTCCCTTCATACATCCCCTAATTATTGATTTAAAATTCTACTACAAGTAGACTTCAACATGTGCAGCACATCTAAGTTTTACAATGAGATACCCTCCTAATCATTCCCAGTAATTCAGGTAAGTTGGACAAATTTTTGGGATGAAACCCAGCACATTGGAAACTCGCTTTCTAGTTAATTAAATGATCAATCCCGTTAATCCACCTACAAATTTTTTTGTTTTTGAGCTTTTGGTTCATAGAAGAAGTGTCCTAAGATAAAAATTCTAAAAATTTCATAGTGACCAGATCTGGAAAAAAAAAAAAACAAGGTTTTAGAAAGCCGGTTACCTTGCTAAAATGGGGTGCGTTTTCCTTCCTCCTATTAGTTGTTGCTTCCTTGTTTTTCCCCTATATCAGCCCAAAATCACAAGATGTTAGAACTCTAGCAATGAGGATGTTGAATTACAAAAGAAATTAATCAAGAACAAACCCTTTTCTTTTCCTTTTGATATAAAAAAAAAAAGAAAAGAAAACGAGGTTTTTTTCAACTTATTAGTGAATGTTTAATCGTTCAAGAGGAAAAAGAAGAGGCTTTTCTTTGGTCTTCGGTGAGGGAAGAGAAGGGGAAGCCATGTGGTATAGAGGAAGGAGATGGCGAAATCTCTTCTGACTAGAGTTTCAGGAGAGAGGAATAATAAATGTTGTAGTTTAAAAAGAGAAAAGAGGCTTTTTTTTTTTCTCCATAGATGGTCGGCTAAGTGGGGTTTCTCTAAAATTTGTATATTTTTTTCCTCTTGCTTGCTTAATGAGGTGATGGGTTTCAGACCCTCATCTAGTCATACTAGGACTTATATGATTTGTCCAACAGGAGAAGTATATCTATATTTATGTATTTTTTTTATTGTTTTTGTCTCTTCCTCAAGATGTAGGTGCGTGGCTCAATTCTGCATTTACTTTTGGTCTACCTGTCAACCACTTATTCTAACCATTGAACTCGAGTACAACATATACAATGTACAGTATTGAATTAGGAAACATAAAAGGAATTATTTCAAATATTTATTTTCATATAATTTTTGAATTATAAGAAATTCCAAACAAATTTTCAAGGGTATTACATTGACACCGTCAATCATTACAGTAAAAAATTATATTAAAATGCTTCATTCTTTTCTGTTTGGTTTATCTTCAATTTTAGGGTGTTAAACTTTTGGTATCTGAGCCTATGTTTGGCCTAGAGCAGGTATTAAGCATTACGACCGAAGTTTTTCTTTTTGCCAAAAAAGTTTTCTTTGCAAATAAAGTGGTGACATGCATAAGAGTTAGCATATGACACGGGGAACAATGGGATCATTTGAACGAAGTTTCTTTCTGCTCACTTGTGTGCTAAATTTATAAGTTAAACATTTGATGTACATGCATTTCGTGTAGATGGATCACCATTATCCCACAGAGGCTGATCTCCCTGCGCCATTGCAACTTACGATAGGCGCCAACACGACCCTCGTCTATCATGCTTAAAGCTTGTAATTAGCTACTAGGAATTATCATAGGGAGTATCCATTCATTTCTTTGCGTTTTCCCAATGTTCGAGCCTTCTGTCCACGACTTAGCATGGCCACATATCTAGCGATCCCTTTTAGTCGATACAAGTATCTACACAGGCAGTGTGCCAAAGCTGGAGAATCGAGCGAGGACATTCCACTCGACTTGTGGGACGATGAAGACTCAAATGTTCAATCTCCAAAGACTGAGGGAGCTAAGCAGATGCTGAGGCCGCAAAACCAGAAGTAATTGTTCTAAGTGACTCGGATGAAGAGGTTGTTGCCGATCCGGTGCATATGATAGATGATGAGGACGAAGGCCTTAAGGAGATCCTGAAGAAGACCCAGAAGAAGAGTTGCCAGCTTGACTTCCCCACCTACTCAGATGATATATGACGTGTCCGACACTGAGTAAAATTATTCGGTTATGGAGCCGCAGGAGGGGGCATATGGGGCGGACCTACCCTTGGTTCTAAATATGCCTAGATTGATAGTGAGATAAGATAGTTCCATGATAGGTAGTGTTGCGTGCTAATAAGTGCCTATAGGGGCCATTGGATGTACTGATGACGTATTTTGAAAATTTCTTGTAATGCAGAGTTCGCTAAAATGGAATTATATAATCTATTGTATTGCTTATATCCCCGTACTTCTTATTTCTTCTGAAAGGGCCTATTATGTGATACTCTAATCTTCGTGATAATATATGCTATTACAATAGGAAAGATATGGGTAGGTTTAATTTTATAAGATTAAAGGACTATTGGGGACGGTAACAACTTTAACAAGGTTAACCCTTTTTTAGTAGAATGGCAGGACACGATGGTGACACTGTGTCTAGTGCTACCAATGACTGGATCGCTTGCGAGCACAAGTGGGTGCTGACATATACACTAGCAATGAGAATGCACAAGAGGTGGGTGCTGACATATACACTAGCAATGAGAATGCACAAGAGATGACTAACCTTACAAACCTACCCTTGCTAGAACTAAATCAAACGGGGAACAAGGAGGACAAGGAAGAAGATAGTTCGGTCATGTTTAAGCGATTAGCAGCTTATAAACCACTAAAATACGGTGGTAACCCCGACCCTAAGGTGTGTGAAGACTAGGTTAGAAGAATAGAGAAGATGCTGAATGCATTACATTGCCCGAAAAATTGGAAGGTGCGCTTTGCAACCTATTACCTTATAGAGAGGCTGACTTATGGTAGACTACAGTGAAGGACAGACCAAATGAACATGCAATCGGATGGTCCCAACTAAAGGGGAAGCTGAACAACCAATTTACCTAATGTCCCTTTAGATACAGAAGAAATATGAATATCTTACCTTGTAGCAAGGGAAGATGACATTGTTGGAGTATGCTTCCAAGTTCAATGAGTTGTTTCGATTTTCTCTTAATCTAGTAGTTACTAAAACGTTGGGGTTGAATAGGTTTGATGAAGGCTTACACCCCAATTACCAAGAGAAGATGGTGGTGAGGACTTTCGCCATGTTCCAGGAAATTTTTGACGTGGTTGTAAATGTAGAGAGAGTGGTCGGGCTACGTACATGAGGATTACTACAATAGGCGAACAAGCACAAGGGAGAGAATCGAGAAATTCATAACCATTCGCCGTAGAGCAAGAAACCATCTCAACAACATTTTTAGGGGAACAAAACTATCTGAAGAGGAGGTTGCCCAAATGTTATCTGTAGAGCTTGCAGTAAACCTGACTATTACACAAGCGAATGTCGCAGTTAGGTTCTAGAAGCATATTTCAAGTGAGCCAGCAGCACAAAGTTAAAGGTTCCCGTCTTCGTACACTAGGGGATAACCAGAATTACCATGCAGGAGGGAACACACCAGAAGGCATCGATAGGGTCCCAAACCCCGAAAACCAAAATCGAGCACAACATTTAGACCCGCCAAGGAATCCGTCACCAGTGACCAACGCTACACAGCTTGTTTTCATCACTAAGGAGGATGTTGAAGCAGCTGATAATATAGTGACTGGTACTCTCGATGTGCTTACCTCTCTTATAATTGTTTTGATTGACACAGGTGCCAAAAATGGTGTCTGCTAGTGTTTGTCACTCATTGTGTATTACCCTACCCACTGGGGAAACGATTGGTTATGGACGTCTGAAAATTTTCCCATTGTGATAGTGGGTAGTGAATTTCTTGCAAACATGTTCATGTTTAACTAGTTTGAGTTTGATTTAATATTGAAAATGGATTGGCTAAGTAAGCATCAGGCAAGGGTAGATTGCTGTCAATAGAAAGTTACATTAGTAACTCAAAGGGGGTAAGGGTGACCTATAAGGAATTACCCTATAAGGCTAGGATATGAGTGCTATTAGCACTCAAAGGACACAAGCTGTTAACCCCAAGGTGTGATGCATATCTTTGCAATGTAATAGATACACAGGCAGCATGATCATCTCTAATAGATATACCATTGGTGACAGATTATCTAGATATTTTCCCTGAGGATGTGCCAGGGTTGCCTCCACCTCGAGAGGTAGAGTTTTACACCTATGTAGCCCCTATAGCTAACCCCATATCTAAGGCCCTATACCGTTTAGTATCAATGGAACTCAAAGAGATGAAGCTGCAGTTAGAAGAGTTGCTGAAAAAAAGGTTTCCCCCGACTAAGTACCTTAACTTTTGTGAAGAAGAAAGGCAGTAGTTTGAGAATGTGTGTCGATTACTGCAAGCTGAATAAAATCACCATTAGGAATCAATACCCTCTACAGTGGATCAATGATCTCTTTGATTAGCTAAGGGGAGTTAGAACCTTTTCAAAGACAAACTTGAGGTCAGATTACCACCAGCTAAGGATAAAAGAGGGTGACATCTATAAGACAATGTTCTATTCTTGACATGGGCAGTATACGTTTGCAGTAATGCCTTTGCCTTAACCAATACCCCAATAGCCTTCATGTTTTATGAACTGTGTATTTAAGCCCTACCTGGAATGATTTGTGGTGGCGTTCATAGATGATACCCTAGTATGCTCTAAGAACCTCCAAGAACATACAAAACATTTAAGGTTAACTCTACAGATGCTAAGGGAAAACACCCTGTAAGCCAAATTGCCAAAGTGAGTTTTGGCTAGAAACGATCACCTTTTTGGGGCATGCAGTGTCAGCAGAAGGGATGGGGAAACCCCTAAAAGATAGAAGCCACCACGATCAAGCCTCGTCTTACAACCTAACTCAGGTAAGACGGCATTAGCAGGATACGATCGATGATTCGTAAAGGATTTATCCAGAGTCGCAGCCACCTTAACTAGACTCAGCAAAAGGCTGTGAAGTTGAGCTGGACCCATAAGTGTGAGAAGGCTTTACAGGAGTTGAAAAGGAGATTAACCTTAGCACCCATCCTTACCTTTCCAAAAGGTAGCAAGGGGATCATGGTTTTTAGCGATGCATCACAACAAGGGTTGGGATGCGTACTTAGACAAGGTGATAAGGCGAGCGCATATGCATAAGAAACTACCCCACCCATAACTTGGAGCTTGCTGTTGGAGTGTTTGCACCTAAGATATCTAGACATTACCATTATGGTGTAACCTCTAGGGTCTTTATAAATCCTCAAAGCCTCAAATACATATTCACCCAAAAAGAAATAAATCTTCGACAATGACATTAGCTTAAACCGCTCATGGACTATGACTTAGATATCTATTACAACCACAGTAAGGCCAACGTAGTAGCAGACGCCCTAAGTCGTAAAGCCTTTACCTTTCATTGAATGCTATCTTGTATCTACCTAATTGGTTAGGTGAAGAATTAAGACAACTGGGAGTTTATGTAATGGTGAAGGGAGGAATGGCCAGTTGTCCGCTTTAGAACTAAGGCAAACCATACTAGAGGATATAAATCATATGTAACAATTTGATATCCAAATGGAGACAATAAAAGTGGATGTGATGGCTGGGAAGGCCATCGGGTTTGTGTTTAGTAGAATGGCCTTTTGAGATTTCAAAGGGAGGATTTGTGTACTAGATAACGAAAAGCTTAAAAAATTGATTTTGAATGAGGCTCATAACACCCCTCACTCCATATATCTGGCCGGGTGGGAGAAAAATGTATAAGGATTTGAAGAAATCATTCTGGTGGAGTAACATGAAATGATATGTGGAAGAACACGTGTGTTGATGCCTTAGCTATCAAAAGGTAAAGGATGTCGGACCCTTGCAAGCTTTAGAAATACTACACTAGAAGTGGGAGTCCATTTCAATGTATTTTATGGTTGGGTTACCTATCACCCTCGATAGAAGAATTTAGTCTGGATCATAGTGGATAGATTGACAAAAATAACGCATTTCATACCCATTTGTAACACTAGACCTTGACGCAGCTAGCACAGGCATAGTTCAAGGTAGTAGTTTGACTACATGGAGTTCTAACCAACATAGTGTCCGATAGGGACATCGGATTCTAAGCAGCTGAAAAAAACTACAGAAAGCTTATGAGACCAGACTAAATTTTAGTTTAGCATTCCATCCCGCTAGCGATGGCCAAGCATAGCAAAGAATACAGACCTCAACAGACATGTTACGGGCTTGCATCTAGATTTCAAGGTTACATGATATGAGCAACTATCTTTGTTGAGTTCTCGCACAACAATAGCTAATTAGCTATTAGGCTAGTGTTCGCAACAAAAATATGATCTTTTTACTGTCTCTTTATACCTAACTTGTATTCAAAATAATTATTATACTTAGGATTTTATTTGAATCTATTTTATTCAGGCAATGAGTTAATCAGAAAAATGGAGAGAGTTGGGCTCAGCTCCCAGCTCCCTTAGCCTATATCCCTTGATCCAGCCAAACAAAAAGAGAAAAAAAATAAAGTAAAAATAAATTAAAAAACCCAGCGCCCTACCTCGTCCCCTAGGTGATACCCTCCCTCCCCTCAAGTCTTTTACTCTCTCTCCTCTGGCGCGATACAACCCCCTTTGGCTGTTCTGTCTTCTTCATCGCCATCACCAGCAAGTCATCAGCTCCCACCATCTCTACCATAATCAAATCCACCATCATCATCTGACCATAACATCAGTTGTGCACCGCCACCCACCAAATCCCCACTCCATCGCATGCCAGCACAACACTGCCCAGCTCCATCACCACCGTTCATCAAGGGACGAAATTGACAGCTAAGATGAAGAGAGGAAATCAAGCTGCAGTGCAATTTAGGTTTAATCTAGGTTTTGATTAGTTTTTTAGGTTCTTAATTTTAGATTTCATTTCAGTTTTAGTGATTTAGGGTTTTAGTTTTAGGGTTTTATTTCTACTTTCTCTGCTTTGGTTTCAATTTTAGATCCATTTTTCAGCTTTCAAATTCATGTAATTGAACTTCATTTCGTTAATTTGGAGTAGGCTTGATGAGTCCTAGTTTTTATTGAATCTTTTGGGTTTTGTTTGAATTAAATCGCAAGTACCTTCTCCTCTGTTTTTGCTCTGTTTGGAGACACATTCATGGGGATTTCGTCATTTTTGGCGAGCTTGGAGCCCGGTTCTGGGCTGTTCTTGGCTGATTCCGAAGTCCGCTCCCTTGTTTCTTTTCTTCGATTGCTCTATTTTTCCTTTGTTTCTGTTTGTGCTCGTAGTTCTGGGTATTAAATCCCCATAATCGGAATTGGTAATTGTCGGGCTGAGCAGTCTGAGCTCTAGTTTTCTTGTTCATGGCTGAAGAAAGAGTATACCGAGCTTGGTTGTAGTTATGAGTTTCAGGTTTATCTTTCCATTATCTCTAAGCATTGATTTGAGTTTTCAGATCCTAGCTTCATTGCTCTTGCTCTGCTGTTCTTTATTTCATGTTATTGAATTTTCTGTTTTGAGCTCTGGTGATTATTTGGGTTGCTAGTTGCGGTTAGCTTTGGTCATGACAATTTCTGCCTTTAATGGAGGAGAAGTTTTGTGAATTTCATTCCATGTTTGATTTCTTGTTTTCTTATTTTATTTGATGTGGCAGGTGATTAGTTAGGGAGTTAAGTAAGCTTTGGTGAATTTACCCATTTATTTTGTTACTTCATTACTGAATTTTATTTAGTTCATAATCTTGGACATTATGGCCAAGTGATAGATTACTTCAGCTTATTTTAGTTGTTTTAGCCCTTATTTCTTTGATTCTTTATTAGTTTAGGCAAATATGCTAGTTGAGCTTTATTTGGTGACCTTAATCTCATCCACGTCCTTAAAGGTACGACCATTAAGTACCACAATGAAAGTTGTACGCTTGTGGGTATAGATTTTACATTCAAAAATTTCGTACAAGTTTTTTGGCGTCATTGCCAGGAACAACAGCATGAGATTATGCTTCATTTTCTTTTTCTTTGTTACTTTCTTGTTAGTTTCTATATGTTTTATTTTGCTTTCTTTGTTCGTTATTAGTAGTGACTTAATTTAGTTTATTTCTTTAAAAAATAAAAAAAATTAGAAAAATTGAAAATTAAAAAAATTGAAAACATTTTGAAAACCACTAAAAATTGAAACACTTGAAAAAATTGTAAAAACAAATTATCTATTTCCCTCAAATAAACATGGAGTATTTTGGTGACACTTGAGTAGATTGAATGAATTTAATGGTCAATGAGTTGATCAATATTTTGAGAAATAGAAAATCTAGCAAGTGATTTTTGAGGGTCTTACTGATAAATATCGGGATCATGTTGAGACAATATACCTGGGGTTTTGGAATATTTGTTCACTAAGAGTGGGCACTGATTTCTTTAGGGCACAATATTCATGATAATACACAAAATGATGACCTTGAGAAGTGTCTGATCCCTCATCTTCTTTAACTGTTGCACCCACCCTAGAGTTCAGCACAATTAGTGAGACCCCCTAAGGGTAGTCGGTTCGTTCATAATTCGTCTTTTCCTTTAGCTCTCTAGGAGGGCTTGATAAGGGAGATGGATTTGGGACTAATGCTAGTTCTGATAATCAATGTGGCATCTTTGTTGAGTCAGAGGATACAATTACTGAGGAGCATTCATTTGATGAACCGCCCGTTGTGGAGTTAAGTGAGGCCACTCCTTTTGAAGAGCTTATTGATCCCATTTCTATTGAGTCCTCCCTTGATTTATCTTGCACCTCTCCCATTTCACCCCTCTCTTCTTTGCTCCCTATTCTTGCCCTTCTTTAAACCCTCCCGAGTCTACTTGTGTAGAGTTCGAGACTTTTGTGCTTGTCAGTCATTGCTTAGATCAGACTCTTGATGATATTAACATAGAGAAGCTCAAGGATCACTTTGAGGTGAAGGACTTGACTTTAGGTCATCCTACGAGCTTTCATTTTCATATTTCATTTGATTGGCTTTGCCTAAAGTCCTCTTCACTCCCCTCTTAGAGATGTTGGACTTCATTTACGTCATTCAAACTACTTTAAGTGGTTTGTGAATTCATATAGTCACATCATTATTAGACCATTGACTCATGTGTTTGATTTTGCATATACACGTATCTTTTGATTGGGCTAAGAGCTTTGATAAGATCAAGAGAGCCTTGAGTTGCATTCCACTTATGCACTTTATTTGGGCTACACCTTTCTATTTTTTACTATTTTCATTTGTGTGAGGATTGTGGCCAAGTGTTTGACAAGTTGTTACGAGCATTGGTGGGTTTTGCTGAGTGACGGCTTGTGAGCTGAGATGGAATGGTGAACGTTCCATAGAGCTCTTGGACATCATCTGAGCGGGGCATTAGTTTGGGTACAATTAGTTCACAACCTGGTATGATCGTTCCACCCCTTCCCAATTCTCCTTTTCTTTTCGTTTCTTTCTTTCCTTTTGTACATAGTTGTGGATATTTAGGATTGTGATTATGTAGGTGATCTATTTGGCATTTTTTGAGCCAAGTTGGCTATTATCAACCTTGTTTGTTTTATGTGTTTTCTTATTAGTGGCGTATTTGGCTTGTGAATATATGTTAATCTGGTTTTGGATCTATTTGGCTTTTATTTAGTAGGTCCTTGTTTAGTTTTGGTTATGTGTGTTTTTGTTTATTGGTGGTATGCTTTGGTAAATATATGTTTGATCTTTCTTTTTGTTTTGTTGGTCTCACATTTTGTTTTTCTTTTGTTTTGTGTCTTGTTTTGTTTAAGGTTTTGTTTCCTTTAGTTTTGTATTTAGTAGCTCCTTGGTTTTGTTTTGTTTTGTTTTTACTCTGGTGTTTTTGGTTTTGTTTTTGTTTTATACTTTGCTTTTGTTTTTGTTTTCTTTCATGTTTTGGTGGTGTCTTAGTTTATATATACCTATGAGTTTGTGTTGGTTTTACGATTATATAGGTTATGTGATTGCTTTTAGCGCCTTAGTTCACACAATGAGGACATTGCGGAGTTTTGATGTGGGAGTGAGGTGCCCATTGCATATATTTTTTGAAAATTTTGAATATTTAAAAGGTTTTTTTTTCCTCTAGGGATTTGTCTTCTTTCTTTGGAAATTATGGTTCTATATTGCTAGGTTATTGAGTTATACGTAAATAAAGTTTGCTTGATAAGTGGTCTAATTGAGGAAGTAGATTTGATTTTTTGTAATAACTTCGTCTCATATGTGTGATTTTGTGCCTGCCTTGCCCACTTTGTCATCAACTCTTTGGGTCTTGTTTGGTAAGTTGGCATGTGAACTTTTTGGCTGTCGAAGTTGCCTTCTATGCTCTTGAAAAATGTGAAAAAAAGGGAAAAAGCCTCAAAATGTGAATAAAAACCCGCCCATCAATGTTCAAAGATACTATTTTTATTTCATATCTTTAATTGGTTTGAATATGTGTCATTTTACTTGATTACAAATATGTTTGGGCAATTAAATAATTGTTTTGTACAATCTAATAAAATTCATTTTTTTTGGAAAGGTCTGGATATTTGTAAGTCAAGTGAGTATTATTCTTAAAGAAAAAATAGAGCAAAAAAAAGGAACAAAGAGGGAAATTAGGCAAGGAAATAGGGCTCGTGTCAATGTTAGCAACTTGATTCGTCAGGATTGATACACATTTGCACATGCACCAAGGTGTACATATAATTGCACATTGTATGTGCAGGGTGAAAAATGGATATTGGAATGAAGCATGTGATCAGATTGTCTCTTGATTGTAGATTCTATTTGTATACAATTTGATGATTTGGTTACTAGAGTGATACAATCCCCTAAGTCTTGTATATAATTTCCCTATTACTTGTATATATGTTCATGTTTTGAAAAACCAAAAAGATTTTCCTTTGTCTTTAAAAAGATTTTTATGGGTATTTCACTTGAAAACTCTCATGGGACCTCACTCGTCTACTTGGGAACTGAGGGGTTTAAAAGACTTGTTGCATACGCTAAATGCAATTTTGATTTCTACAAAAGTGAGTTAGGATTTTCTTATTTTTTTATTTCTTTTTAGGTAGTTTAGTTTGTTTTACGAGAGGACGAGCAAATCTAGTGTGAGCGGATTTGTTCTCCTAAAAATATGATCTTTTTATGATCCCCTTATACCTAATGTGTGCTAAAAATAATTGTTATATTTATATTTCTATATGAATTTAATTTATTTTTGTAGGCCACAAAAAATCAGAAAAATGGAGAAAAAGATGGTGAAAATGCTGAATCGAGAGTTGGGCTCAGCTCCCACTTCCAGTAGCCCATTCCCCTTAATCTAGCCAGCAAAAAGACAAAAAAATACAAAGCAAAAATAAATAAGAACCACGGCACCCCCATACCTCGTGCCTCTCACGTGATACCCTCCCCCCCTCTACCTTTCCACTCTCACTCTCTTTAAACCCGATTCAACCCCCGGCCCCCTTGCTGTTCTATCTTTTTCATCGCCATCACCAGCAACTCATCATCTCCCACCATCTCCATCATAATCAAATCCACTATCATCATCAGACCACAACATCAGTTGTGCATCGCCACCCACCAAATTACCACTCCATCGCATGCAAGCACAACACTGCCCAGCTCCATCACCATTGCTCATCAAGGGGCGAAATTGATGGCCAAGATGAAGAGGGAAACTGTTAAATTTTTATCATAAATCGGGCCTTAATTCACCGAGCAGTGCATACAAGTCATGAGAGGTTCCATCCCAAAACCAATTGGTAATGGTTGGAGTAACTCTCAAGCTTATAAGCATGCTCAAGGCCTCTCAATCTTTCAATGTGGGACTCTTACCCACTTTATATTTTTCTCCAACACACCCCCTCACGTGTAGGCTCTTCTTTGGGCCCAACACGTGGCATGATCCGATGGAGGGCGGTGGCAACTTCTCAAGCAACCTCGCTTTGATACCATGTTAAATTTTTATCATAAATCGGGTCTTAATTCACCGAGCAGTGCATACAAGTCATGAGAGGTTCCATCCCAAAACCAATTGGTAATGGTTGGAGTAACTCTCAAGCTTATAAGCATGCTCAAGGCCTCTCAATCTTTCAATGTGGGACTCTTACCCACTTTATATTTTTCTCCAACACACCCCCTCACGTGTAGGCTCTTCTTTGGGCCCAACACGTGGCATGATCCGATGGAGGGCGGTGGCAACTTCTCAAGCAACCTCGCTTTGATACCATGTTAAATTTTTATCATAAATCGGGTCTTAATTCACCGAGCAGTGCATACAAGTCATGAGAGGTTCCATCCCAAAACCAATTGGTAATGGTTGGAGTAACTCTCAAGCTTATAAGCATGCTCAAGGCCTCTCAATCTTTCAATGTGGGACTCTTACCCACTTTATATTTTTCTCCAACACACCCCCTCACGTGTAGGCTCTTCTTTGGGCCCAACACGTGGCATGATCCGATGGAGGGCGGTGGCAACTTCTCAAGCAACCTCGCTTTGATACCATGTTAAATTTTTATCATAAATCGGGTCTTAATTCACCGAGCAGTGCATACAAGTCATGAGAGGTTCCATCCCAAAACCAATTGGTAATGGTTGGAGTAACTCTCAAGCTTATAAGCATGCTCAAGGCCTCTCAATCTTTCAATGTGGGACTCTTACCCACTTTATATTTTTCTCCAACACACCCCCTCACGTGTAGGCTCTTCTTTGGGCCCAACACGTGGCATGATCCGATGGAGGGCGGTGGCAACTTCTCAAGCAACCTCGCTTTGATACCATGTTAAATTTTTATCATAAATCGGGTCTTAATTCACCGAGCAGTGCATACAAGTCATGAGAGGTTCCATCCCAAAACCAATTGGTAATGGTTGGAGTAACTCTCAAGCTTATAAGCATGCTCAAGGCCTCTCAATCTTTCAATGTGGGACTCTTACCCACTTTATATTTTTCTCCAACACACCCCCTCACGTGTAGGCTCTTCTTTGGGCCCAACACGTGGCATGATCCGATGGAGGGCGGTGGCAACTTCTCAAGCAACCTCGCTTTGATACCATGTTAAATTTTTATCATAAATCGGGTCTTAATTCACCGAGCAGTGCATACAAGTCATGAGAGGTTCCATCCCAAAACCAATTGGTAATGGTTGGAGTAACTCTCAAGCTTATAAGCATGCTCAAGGCCTCTCAATCTTTCAATGTGGGACTCTTACCCACTTTATATTTTTCTCCAACACACCCCCTCACGTGTAGGCTCTTCTTTGGGCCCAACACGTGGCATGATCCGATGGAGGGCGGTGGCAACTTCTCAAGCAACCTCGCTTTGATACCATGTTAAATTTTTATCATAAATCGGGTCTTAATTCACCGAGCAGTGCATACAAGTCATGAGAGGTTCCATCCCAAAACCAATTGGTAATGGGTGGAGTAACTCCACAATCTTTCAATGTGGGACTCTTACCCACTTTATATTTTAACCGACCTCGGAAACCATATAAATCAGTTGGAGTGCAATTTGGGTTTAATCTAGGTTTTAATTAGGTTTTTAGGTTCTTAATTTTAGATTTCATTTCGGTTTTAGTGATTTAGGGTTTTATTTTTAGGGTTTTAGTTCTATTTACTGTACTTTGGTTTCAATTTTAGATCCATTTTTCAGCTTTTAAACTCATGTAACTGAACTTCATTTCGTTAACTTGGAGTAGGCTTGATGAATTCCAGCTTTTATATTGAATCTTTTGGGTTTTGTTTTGAATTAAATCATAAGTGCCTTCTCCTCTATTTTTGCTTTGTTTGGAGACACATTCGTAGGAATTTCGCCATTTTTGGGCTAGCTTGAAGTCCGGTTCCAGGTTGTTCTTGGCTGATTTCGAAATGCCCCCCTTGTTTCTCTTCTTCGGTTGCTTGTTCATGGCTGAAGCAAGAGAGTACCGAGCTTCATTGTAATCGTCTTTTTTAGGTTTATTTTTCCATTATCTGTGAGCTTTGTTTTGAATTTTCATATCCGAGCTTCTTTGCTCTTGATCTGCTGTTGTTTATTTCATGTTATTGAATTTTCTATTCTAAGTTTTGGTGATTATTTAGGTTGCTAGTTGCTACGAGCTCTGGTCATGGTAGTGCTCGCCATTGATGAAAGTGGAATTTTGGTGAATTTCATTCCATGTTTGATTTCTTATTTTCTTAGTTTGTTTGGTTTAGCAGGGGATTATTTAAGGAGTTAGGCAAGCTTTGGTGAATTGAGCCATTTATTTTGTTACTTTGTTTAGTGAATTTTATTTAGCTGATAATCTTGGACATTATGGCCATGTGATTGATTACTGTAGCTTATTTTAATCTTTTTAGCCCTTATTGCTTTGATTCTTTATTACTTTAGGGTAATATGCTAGTTTAGCTTTATTTAGTTACCTTAATGTCATCCACGTTCCTGAGGAGACGACCCCCAGGTACTACAACAAAAGTTATACCCTTATAGCTATAAATTTTGCTTTTGATTTCACACAACGAGCATAGGAGTAGCGTCTTTTGAAGCCTAGTAAACAAGAAGGTGTCTTACTCCACTGTATTTGGAGTGATATTTATAACGCTTGCATGGTAGGGGTAGACATGTTACGAGACATATTCTAAGAGGTTAGGATCACCAAGCTTGAAAAAAGGCAGCCAGAGTCGACCGAAAAGTCATGCGGACCAGAGACTTCGCCTGTTTGAATTTGCAGTGGATGACGAGGTCTTTTTGAAAATTTCATCGAGAAAAGGAGTAATGTGATTCGGCCAACGGGGCAAATTAACCCCAAGATATATTGGTATCTATCGAGTGACGGAACTCATTGGCCCAGTTGCTTATAAACTTGAACTCCTATATGACTTTTCGAGAATTCATAATGTTTTCACTTGTCGCTGTTACGTAAGTATATCCCTGACCCATCACAGTATGGGGATACCTTACCTACGAGGAGCGATTGACACAAATTTTGGATCGAAGAGAAAAGGTCCTAAGAAGGGATACTACATAGCTAGTAAAGGTACTTTGGGGTAACTACACCACGGTCGTGCTACTAGGGAACCCAAGGCGAACATGAGCGAGTGTCTACTTGGGAACCCAAGGCGAACATGAGCGAGAGTTATGTGTATCTTTTCATATCATAGGTATATCCTAGTTTCGAGGACAAAACTCTTTTCAAGCAGGGTAGAATGTTATACCCCTGAAAATCTACTTGAAATTTCTTAGAATTAGGAAATTCTATGAAATCACTATTTTTAATAATTTGTTTTATTTTTCCTTATGTGATAACATGCGTTGCATTGTGCCGTACTCAAGCTCAATAGTTAGAATAAGTGGTTTACGGACAAACTAAAAAACAAAACAGTGTAGAATTGCATCACACGTTGTCCTGAGGAGGAGAGAAAAAAACCCACAAAGATATAGGTATATTTATCTTGTCGACCAAGTCATAGTCCTAGTATAACTGGATTAGGGTTTGACACCCTTCACTTTATTAAGTAAGCAAGAGGAAATTAATATAAAATTTTTGGGGAAACCCCTCTAGCCGGCCACCTATAGAGGGAAACAAAAAACTCTCTTTCCTCTTTTTAAAACTACCACACTTATTACCCCTCTCTCCTAAGGCCCTAATCAGGTTGCAAACAAATCACCATCTTCTTCCTTTGTAGCACACGATTGCCCCTCCTCTTTCCTCAAAGGAGGAGAAATAAAAAAAAGAACTCTTATTCTTCCCCTTGAAGGATTAAACATTCATTCGTATGTTGAAAAAAAATGTGTCTTCTTTATTTATTTTCTTTATCAAAAGCAAAAGAAAAGACTTTGTTCTCGATCCATTTCTTTCATAATTCAATATCGTTGTCTCTCGAGTTTTGAGGTTATGTGATTTGGGGTTCATAGAGGGGAGAAAGAAGGAAACCATAATTTTTAGAAGGAAAAATTCTCTCACTTAGGCAAGGTAACTAGCTCTTTGAAACTTTGTGCTTTTTTTTTTCTCCCAAATATGTTTACTAGGAAAGTTTGAGAATCTCCACCTTAGGACCCCTCTTACATGAACCAGGACACAAAATAAAAATTTATCCAAATTTCATGAATTACTAGGAATGATTGAGAGGATATTTCATTATGGAATTTACTTATCATCTACGTGTAGCTGTCTACTTGTACCAGAATTTTGAATAAATAATTTTGGAGTTGTACGGAAAGAGATACAGTGTTATTAGTGAAACTGTGCAATTTTGACATTGAAGTGATGTTTAGAACTTTTTTTTTTAGTTTTGATGTAGTTATTGTTGACCGACCGCAATGGTCACATTATTATGCTATTAATTGGGCAGTTACAAATAATTAATTATGTATTAATCATGCTCATTAAATTCCTATTAACTACTCGTTGTCGGTTACAAGCTGTGTGCCGCTATATATAAGAGCTATTCGTGACCTAATTCTGTGTCAGTGGCAGAAACCTAAACATTAGCCCTAATTCTCTCTTCCTTCCTCTCATGCTGGCCTCACCATCAATCAAGCTTGGATTTGGGGTGTGATAACTATGGTGACTCTAGTAGCCGCCGTTAGTTCTAATTCAACAACTCATGGGCGATTCCCGACCAACAAGATCTATGCTTTTACATTACGAAGGTACATCCTTGTTTTCCAACAGTGGTATCCGAGCTAAATTTGTCAGTATTGGCCCCTACTGGTTGTAACCTAATATGATATACGATTAGTTCAATGTTCGTAATTATGCACATGAATCAAAGCTGTGTGTACTCTATAAACTCAAGGGACATAATTCGTCTAGTTTAATTAAGCAAAGTATGATTATGCTCA
>JACYFF010031959.1:36460132-36486409 GCA_017589665.1 Selenicereus undatus | reverse complement strand
TTTCGAATTTTTGGACAATCCTATAATTTTCAGAATTTCGACAGTGGCATAAAAACGAATGCAAAATCATGATAATCATGCTCTTGATCAAATACTCATAACTCCAAACATCTCCAAACTCAATAAAAATTTCACAATAACTATCAATTTGATCATCCAAACATAACCCATAAAGAAAACAACCAAAGAACTCAAGATAAAACAAGTTAGGGTTTTGGGATATACCTCACTTTAGGCTTGAATTAGAGAGAGGAGGAGGCTGTTTTGAGTTATTTGAGGGGTTAGACTTGATAGCTAGCAACAAGGGCAACTCGGGGCAGTTGGGAGGCGGCCGGAAAAGTGGCCGGAACCGCCAAAATGGGCGGTACAAAGGGGCAGCAGCTGCTGCCCCTGTTCTGCTGTGAGGAGAGAGAGAAAAATAAATATGAGTTAGGGTTGGGTTATTACAGAGTGTATGTCACGTGCCACCGATGAAGGGATTGATTAGCTACTTTCTTCCTCCATTGCCCTCTAAACACATTGATCTACGGCATAGCAGCCAGAAAACCACGGTTCGATGCTATAAAGGACGCGTGTGGGCCCACGCGCCACCTGGGGGTGGTGTGTGATGTGCATGGATGGCATCACCTGACTTGAATTTGGCTGGCCTACACCTTGGCGGAATCGGTTTCAGCCAAGGAATTCTGGACAAAAGCTCATGGGCATTCAATCAGTGGTGAAGGGTGGTGGCTTTTCATCCTTTGGGTGTTTCTAAGGTGTCAACTTAACCTTGCGGTGGTGATGACAGTTGACAACTGAGAAATCGGTGAGCAGGGGTCACGGGGTGGTGGTGGAGTAAGCTCCATTTTCATGGTTAGAAAAAGCAAGCTCAAGTGTGGTTTGGAAAGGAGAGGCAATGAGGGTGAAAAGGGAGAGAGCCTTCCATTGCTAGAGAGACGACCGAGAATTTAGAGGGAGTGAGAGAGAGAGGCCCCAATTAATGAACCGTGGAGGCCGAAAAAAGGGGTATCGGGTTCGTATTCAGGTTTCATCATTCAAGGCTTTTTTACCTTTGGTTTTTTAGTTTTAACTCAATTATTGATATTATTAGTTATGGTTTGATTTCTAATAGAATTATGATGATGTTTAAGTTGATAAAGTTTCATGCAATTAGTTCATTCGTTGAATTAAGATTTCGAATTAGTTTTAATTTTGAATGCATGAATTTGTTATAAAAAACATTAATATTTTTAATGTCGTATGTAAATTCATTTTATATATGCATCAACTTGAAATTTTCATGCCGAGTGAAGTAAATAATCAACTGGATTGAAGTTATATGAATTTGTTTTATGTCTAAAATTAGTATGATGTAAATTTGTTTTATTCGAATTCAATAAATATCTATATGATATTAAGATCCCCATGATCAATAAATGAATATGTTTCATAAGTTATATTATATGAATGTATTTTATATAATATTAAGATACAAGAATATGTTTCATGATAATATTTTTATTAATTAATTTTATATTATGCTTTGTGCAGGTAAATGAGCAGTTAGGAATCGGTCAATTGTCTTGCCATTACTCTTGTTAATAAAGATGTATCGTACCATTATTTGGTTTATGAATTTGTTTCATGATTTTTAAATTTGCAATATTACATGAATACGTTTTATATAATCAGTGAGTTTTACTATGAATTCGTTTCATCCAAATTTTAATATTATGTGGATATGTTCTATATAATTAATTGCGATTAATATATAGATATATTTCACATTACAAATTATGTTGCATTCGATTACATGAATCTGTTTCATGTCAATCACCAATTAGTAGTATTATATAAATGTGTTTTATATATACAAACTACATGAGTTGTAGTGAATTTGCTAATTCTTTCACCACTTTTTCCTTGCCCAAATTAACAAATATGAATTTGTCTCAAGTTTCCTATTCATTATGTAATTTAGTAGTATTTTATGATTTTGTTTCATAAAATCCAAATTTGCAAGTGACATTTGAATAAGTTTCATGTTATCTATAGTTATACAAATTGTTTTATGTAATGTTCCTTGGGCTGTCATGTATTTCTTTCGTAACATGTTACTAGTCAAATATGTTTCATAATATAGATTCATTTTATTATATAAATACATTTTATATAATAACATGAATTTTATAGTTGATATGCCATTGATAAAGTTTTGAATGACATATTAGTAGTTATATAAATTCGTTTTATGCAATGATATGACTTCATGTAAATTTGGTTTACATGATAAAGTTGAATATCTTTGGGATATTTCTGAAATGTTAATTAGTTTAACCATAATGTTCTCCATAAATTTGGTTTTATGGAAAAATGTGGTAATTAAATTGTAAAAACTTCTACTCGTCTTTGTATGTGATGATTATGAGCTTAGCAAAATTTTCGATCATGCGACATGAATGATGAAACTTTTGATAATTTAATTATTTGAAAATATGCCTAATGTCCGTCTTTAAAAATATATACTTTTAGATATGGCAATTAAAATTATTGGGAATTTGTTTACCAAGGAATAGCTTCATAGTGATGACTATGATGATGTTTAAGTTGAAAAGGTTTCATGCAGTTAGTTCATTCATTGAATTAATATTTCCAATTAGTTTTAATTCTAAATGCATGAATTTCTTATAAAAACATTGATATGTTTAATGTCGTAAATAAATTTGTTTCATATATGCATCAACTTGAAAATTTCATGCCGAGTGACTAGTAAATAATTAACTAGATTGAAGTTATAAAAATTTGTTTCATGTATAAAATTAGTATGATGTAAATTTGTTTTATTCGAATTCAATAAATATCTATAAGATATAAGATTCCCCATGAGCAGTAAATGAATATGTTTCGTAAGTTATATTATATGAATATGTTTTATATAATATTTAGATACAAGAATATGTTTCATGATAATATTTTTATTAAGTAAGTTTATATTTACGCTTTGTGCAAATACATGAGCACTTAGGGATTGGTTAATTGTCCTCTCATTGCTCTTGTTAATAAACATGTATCATACCATTATTTAGTTATATAGGGTACATGAATTTTTTATGAAATTTTTTCATGATTTTTAAATTTGCAATACTATATGAATACGTTTTAGATCATCAGTGAGTTTTACTATGAATTCGTTTCATCCAAATTTTAACATTATATGGATCTGTTCTATGTAATTAATTGAGATTAATATTTAGATATATCTCACATTATAAATTATGTTGCATTCGATTACATGAATATTTTTCATGTCAATTACCAATTACCAGTATTATATAAATGTGTTGTATACATACTAACTCCATGAGTTGTAGTAAATTTGCTAATTGTTTAAGCACTTTTTCCTTGCCCAAATTAACGAATATGAATTCGTCTCGTGTTTCCTATTAGTTATGTAATTTAGTAGTATTTTATGATTTTGTTTCATGAAATCTAAATTTATAAAAATGTGAATGTGTTTTATAATTTGCGAGTGACGTTTGATCAAGTTTCATGTTATCTATAATTATATAAATTGTTTAATATAATGTTCCTTGGGCTTTATTGTATTTCTGTTGTACCATGTTATTATTCAAATATGCTTCACAATATAGATTCATTTTATTATATAAATACGTTTTATATAATAAAATGAATTTTATTGTTGACATGTCATTGATAGAGTTTTAAATGACATATTAGTAGTTATATAAATTCGTTTTATATAATGGTGTAACTTCATGTAAATTTGGTTAACATGATAAAGTTGAATATCTTTGCGATATTTCTGAAATGTTGATTAGTTTAACCATAAAGTTCTCCATAAATTTTGTTTTACGGAAAAATGTGGTAATTAAATTATAAAAACTTCTAACTCGTGTTTCTATGTGATGATCATGAGCTTAGCGAAATTTTCGATCATGCGACATGAATGATGAAGCTTTTGATCATTTGATTATTTCAAAATTTGCCTAATGTTAATCTTTTAAAATATATAGTTTTAGATATGGTAATTAAAATTGTTGGTAATTTGTTTTCCAATGAATAGCTCCATAGCGCTGACTATGACACAAAGTGTCAGAAGATCCAATTTCTTATGAACGAGCGTGAAGTGTTAGAACACTTGTCAGGTTCTAGGTCTCCTAGAATGGCAAAGATGGTACTGCTAGTGAGCAGTATCGAGAAAACTTTAAGGCATACCAAAAAGTTGTTGACGGGCAAACTTTAAAAAAAAAAAAGAGTGTAGAGTTGAGTCACACGTTGTCCTGAGGAGGAGAGAAAAAAAAAACACATAGATATAGGTACATTTATCTTGTCGATCAAGTCATATAAGTCCTCGTATAGCTGGATTAGGGTTTGACCCTTCACCTTATTCAGTAAGCAAGCGGGAAAAAATATAAAATTTTTTTAGAAACCCCCCTAGCTGGCCACCTATAGAGGGAAACAAAAAACTCTCTTTTTTCTCTATTTAAAACTACATCACTTATTGCTCCTCTCTCCTAAAACCCTAATAAGGCTAAAAAAAATCACTATCTACTTCCTTTGCATCACACAGTTGCCCCTCCTCTTTCCTCATGGGAATAGAAAAAAAAAAACTCTTATTCTTCCCCATGAAGGATTAAACATTCATTCATATGTTGAAAAAAATGTGTCTTCTTTTTTTATTTTTTTATCAAGAGGGAAAGGAAAGACTTTGTTCTCGATCCATTTCTTTCGCAATTCAATATCGTCGTCTCTTGAGCTTTGAGGTTATGTGATTTGGGGTTCATAGAGGGGAGAAAGAAGGAAACAAGAATTTCTAGAAGGAAAAATTCTCTTGCTTAGGGGCGTGTTCGGTAATAGAGGTTGAAGTAGAGGTTAGTGGTTTGTAGTGGTCAAAATGGTATGGACCACTACTTAAAGTGTTCGGTAAAGTAGTGAATGAGGTAGTGGTTAGAGGTTTATGTAGTATTTTTTAAAAGCTAATGAAAGTAACTTTTAAGAACCTCTACCTAGTGGTTCCATCACAAATTACAAAATTCTTCTTTTGATTTACTGAAAACCTTTTATTTATTGTGTCCTTTTTAGTCATTTTATGTAAATCTGCTACTTCAACAGCTACCTTTACCAAACGCATTTATTTTAAATCGCTAGTTGAACCGCTAACCACTAACCGCTAGTGAGTTACAGCTAATCGCTAATAAAACCACTAACAGCTAGTAAAACAGCTAACCATTACTAAAACAACTAATTTTACCGAACACGCCCCAGTAAGGTAACTAGCTCTTTGAAACTTCGTGTTTTTTTTCCAAATATGTTTAGTAGGAAAGTTTGATAATTTCCACCATAGGATCCCTCTTCTATGAACCAGGGCACAAAAATAAAAATTTAAGGGTGGACTAATGTGCCATTTAAATTAACTACATACCAGGTTTGCAGTGCGCAAAATTCTATCCTAAAAATTTACCCAAATTTCATGAATTACTAGGAATGATTGAGAGGATATTTCATTGTGAAATTTGCTTATCCTCTACATGTAGCTCTCTACTTGTACCAGAATTTTGAATCAATAATGTCGGAGTTGTATGGAAAGAGATACAATGTTAATAGTGAAACTGTGCAATTTTGACACTGAAGTGATGTTTAGAACTTTTTTTCCTAGTTTTGACGGAGTTATTGTTGACCGAGTGTAATGATCACATTATTATGCTATTAATTAGGTAGTTACAAATGATTAATTACGTATTAGTGATGCCCATTAAATTCTTATTAACTACTCGTTGTCAGTTACAAGCTGTGGGTTGCTATATATAAGTGGTATTAGTTACCTAATTCTGTATTAGTGGCAGAAACCTAAACATTAGCCCTAATTCTCTATTGCCTCCCCTCATGATGGCCTCACCATCAATCAGGCTTGGATTTGGAGTGTGATAACTATGGTGACTTTTCATCCTTTGGGTGTTTCTTGGGTGTCGACTTAACCCCGTGGTGGTGATGACAGCCGACGACTGAGAAATCGGTGAGCAGGGGCCGCGTCATGGTGGTGGAGTAAGCTCCATCTTCAAGGTTAGAAAAAGCAAGCTCAAGTGTGGTTTGGAAAGGAGAGGCAGTGAGGGTGAAAAGGGAGAGAGCCTTCCATTGCTAGAGAAACGACCGAGAATTTAGAGAGAAAGAGAGAGAGAGAGAGAGGGGGAGAGAGAGAGAGAGAGAGGGAGACAGAAGCCCTAATTAATGGGCCATGGGGGCCAAAAAAAGGGGTCTCGGGTTTGTATTCGGGTTATATTATTCAAAGTTTTTTTAGCTTTTGTTTTTTAGTTTTAACTCAATTATTGATATTATTAGTTCTGGTTTTGTTTCTAATTGAATTATGATGATGTTTATGTTGATAAAGTTTGATGCAGTTAGTTCATTTGATGAATTAAGATTTTGAACTGGTTTTAATTCTAAATGCACGAATTTGTTATAAAAACATTAATATGTTTAATGTCGTATACAAATTCGTTTTATATATGCATCTACATGAAATTTTCATGCCAAGTGACTAGTAAATAATCAACTGGATTGAAGTTATATGAATTTGTTTCATGTACAAAGTTAGTATGATGTAAATTTGTCTTATTCAAATTTAATAAATAATATGATATTAGGATCCCCCATGATCAATAAATGAATATGTTTCGTAAGTTATATTACACGAATATGTTTTCTATAAAATTTAGATACAAGAATATGTTTCATGATAATCTTTTTATTTATTAATTTTATATTTACGCTTTGTGCAAGTAAATGAGCAGTTAGGTATGGGTTAATTGTCCTGCTATTGCTCTTGTTAATAAAGATGTATCATACCATTATTTTGTTATACAGGGTACATGGTTATTTTATGCATTTGTTTTATGATTTTTAAGTTTGCAATACTAGATGAATACGTTTTGTCTAATTAGTGAGTTTTACTATGAATTCGTTTAATCCAAATTTTAATATTACATGGATCTGTTCTATATAATTAATTGCGAAGAATATTCAGATATATGGATCATGTAGTGTATATACAAACTACATGAGTTGTAGTAAATTTGCCAATTGTTTTAGCACTTTTTCCTTGCCCAAATTAACGAATATGAATTCGTCTCTTGTTTCCTATTAGTTATGTAATTTAGTAGTATTTCATGATATTGTTTCATAAAATCTAAATTTATAAAATTATGAATGTATTTTTTAATTTGCGAGTGACATTTGAATAAGTTTTGTGTCATCCATAATTATATAGATTGTTTTATATAATGTTCCTTGGACTTTAATGTATTTCTTTTGTGACATGTTATTATTCAAATATGTTTCACAATATAGATTCATTTTATTATATAAATACATCTTATATAATAATATGAATTTTATGGTTAATATGTTGTTAATAGAGTTTTAAATGACATATTCGTAGTTATATAAATTCATTTTATGTAATGATATAACTTCATACAAATTTGGTTTACATGATAAAGTTGAATATCTTTGTGATATTTCTGAAATATTAATTAGTTTAACCATAAAGTTCTCCATAAATTTTGTTTTATGGAAAAATGTGGTAATTAAATTATAAAAACTTCTAACTCGTGTTTGTATATGATGATTATGAGCTTAGTGAAATTTTCGATCATGGGACATGGATGATGAAGCTTCTGCTCATTTGATTATTTTAAAATATGCTTGATGTCCTTTAAAAACATATACTTTTAGATATGACAATTAAAATTGTTGGTAATTTGTTTACCAATGAATAGCTTCATAGCGCTGACTATGACACAAGGTGTTAGAAGATCCAGTTTCTTCTGAACGAGCGGGAATTGTTAGAATACTTGTCAGGTTCTAGGTCTCCTAGAATGGCAAAGATGGTACTGCTAGTGAGCAATATCGAGAAAACTTAAAGACATACCAAAAAGTGGTTGACGGGCAAACTAAAAAAAAGTGTAGAATTGAGTCACACGTTCTCCTGAGGAGGAGAGAAAAAAGAACACATAGATATAGGTATATTTATCTTGTCAATCAAGTCATATAAGTCCTAGTATAACTGGATTAGGGTTTGACACCCTTCACCTTATTAAGTAAGCAAGAGGAAAAAAATATAAAAATTTTCGAGAAACCCCTCTAGCCGACCACCTATATAGGGAAACCAAAAACTCTCTCTTTCCTCTTGTTAAAACTACATAACTTATTACTCCTCTCTCCTAAAACCATAATAAGGCTATAAAAAAATCACCATCTGCTTCCTTTGCAGCAAACGGTTGCCCGTCCTCTTTCCTCATAGGAGGAGAAACAAAAAAAAAATAATCTTATTCTTCCCCTTGAAGGATTAGACATTCATTTGTATGTTGGAAAAAAATGTGTCTTCTTTATTTACTTTTTTTATCAAAAGGAAAAGAAAAGACTTTGTTCTCGATCCATTTCTTTTGTAATTCAACACGTCATCTCTCGAGTTTTGAGGTTATGTGATTTGGGGTTCATAGAGGGGAGAAAGTAGGAAACGAGCTTAGGCAAGGTAACTGGCTCTTTGAAACAATGGGTTTTTTTTTCCCAAATATGTTTACTAGCAAAGTCTGAGAATTTCCACCTTAGGAACCCTCTTCTATGAATCAGGACACAAAAATAAAAATTTATGAGAGGACTAATGGGCCATTTAAATTAACTACAAGCTAAGTTTGCAGTATGCAGAATTCTGTCCTAAAAATTTATCCAAATTTCATGAATCACTAGAAATGATGGAGATGATATTTCATTATGAAATTTACTTATCATCTACATGCAGCTGCCTACTTGTACTAGAATTTTGAATAAATAATTTTGGAGTTGTACGGAAAGGGATACAGTGTTATTAGTGAAATTGTCAATTTTGACACTGAAGTAATGTTTAGAACTTTTTTTCTAGTTTTGATGGGGTCATTGTTGGCCGACTGTAACGGTCACATTATTATGCCATTAATTAGGTAGTTGCAAATGATTAATTACATATTAATCATGCCCATTAAATTCCTATTGACTACTCGTTGTCGGTTACAAGCTGTGTGCTGCTGTATATAAGAGGTATTACTGACCTAATCTTGTATTAGTAGCAGAAACCTAAACATTAGCCCTAATTCTCTCTTCCCTCCTCTCATGCTGGCCTTACCATCAATCAGGCTTGGATTTGGGGTGTGATAACTGCGGTGACTCTAGTAGCCACCGTTAGTTCCAATTCAACAACTCGTTGGCAATACCCGGCCAACAAGATCTACACTTTTGCATTACTAAGGTACCTCCTTATTTTCCAAGAGTGGTATCAGATCTATCAGTATTGGCCCAAACTGGTTGTAACCTAATATGGTATATGATTAGTTCAATCTTCGTAATTGTGCACGTGAATCAACGTTGCTTGTACTATATGAATTCAAGGGATATAATTCGTCTAGTTTAATTAAGCAAAGTATGATTATGCCTAATATGTTTTCGTTCAAAAAAGCATGATCCTTGAATTACTGAGTATGATTATCCTTCAAGCAACCATTCAAACGCAGATCTCATGATTAGTTCCTGCAACTAGACTATTCAGGAAACATGTTTGCAATCATACATATATACGATCATGCAATAAATTGCAAAGCTTTGCTTTCGTGCTGCTTCAAGTTCTGTTCTTGAAATAAATAGAAGTTGCTACAACTCAAGCTTAAAACCCTAACCCTAACCCTAACATTGAGTGTCTCTCCGCCCGAATCTAAGGCAAGATTTGACAAGATCCAACTCAGCCCATCACCCCACTAGCCCCGCCTTTGCGGCTACGGTTGTGGTGAATCTAGCGGGCTCTCCATGGCCCCAAAGAATCTACCTTTGCTCGTAAAAATCAAAATGAAAATAAAAAATAAAAAGGGGATGCTATTGGAATAAGAAGAGCGCATACCCATCAACACCACCTCAAAGGGGTGACGCGTGTATGTCACGCGCCACCGACGAAGCGATGAATCAGCTACCTTGTACTTGCATTGCCCTTCAAACACATTGATCTACGCCATAGCAGCTAGAAAAACACAGTTCGATGCCATAAAGGACGCGCGTGGGCCCACGCATCACCCGGGGGTGGTGTGTGAGGTGCATGGATGGCATCACCTGACTCGAATTTGGCCAGCCTACACCTTGGTGGAATCGGTTTCAGCCAAGGAGTTCTGGACAGAAGCTCATGGGCATTTGATCAGTGGTGAAGGGCGGCGGCTTTTAGTCCTTTGGGTGTTTCTCGGGTGTTGACTTAACCCCGCGGCGGTGATGACAACCAAGAGCTGAGAAACCAGTGAGCAGGGGTCGCGGGTTGGTGGTGGAGTAAGCTCCATTTTCAAGGTTAGAAAACGCAAGCTCAAGTGTGGTTTAGAAAGGAGAGGCAGTGAGGGTGAAAAGGAAGAGAGCCTTCCATTGCTGGAGAGAGCCTTCCATTGCTAGATAGACGACCGATAATTTAGCGAGACAGAGAGAGAGAGAGAGAGAGAGAGAGAGAGAGAGGCCCCAATTAATGAACTATGGAAGCCGAAAAAATGGGGCCTCGGGTTTGTATTCGAGTTTTATTATTTATAGTTGTTTTAGCTTTTGTTTTGTAGTTTTAACTCAGTTATTGAGATTACTAGAACTAATTCCCTTGCGATGCAAGAGTTGAGTAAACTAATATGTCAATGTTTAGAGTTATAAATATTTAATCAATAATTTTTTTTCATTGTTCAGATTTATTTTATCAGTTAAAAAGTCTTTGTATATATTTTTTTTATTTTAGTTTATGCATGTGCTATTTCTACAAGTAAGTGTTTATTAATGGCATTTCTAAGTGATTGATTAAGGAGAACATGGAAGGACTTGCACATTATATAATAAATAAAAAGAATTGTATGCATGCTAAATGAAACAAAATTAATTAAAATAGTATTTAATATCTTAACCAATAATACTATGACACTTGGTAAAAACTTGTGGATTCACTTAATTTTAAATATAGTTATATAGATTAGTTACGGTTTCATTTCTGATTGAATTATGATGATGTTTATGTTGAAAAGGTTTCATGCAGTTAGTTCATTCGTTGAATTAATATTTCCAATTAGTTTTAATTCTAAATGAATGAATTTCTTATAAAAACATTAATATGTTTAATGTCGTAAATAAATTCGTTTTATATATGCATCAACTTGAATTTTTCATGCCGAGTGACTAGTAAATAATCAACTAGATTGAAGTTATAAAAATTTGTTTCTTCTGTAAAATTAGTATGATGTAAATTTCTTTTATTCGAATTCAATAAATATCTATATGATATTAAGATTCCCCATGAGCAATAAATGAATATGTTTCACAAGTTATATTATATGAATATGTTTTATATAATATTTAGATACAAGAATATGTTTCATGATAATATTTTTATTAAGTAAGTTTATATTTACGCTTTGTGCAAATACATGAGCACTTTAAGATTGGTTAATTGTCCTGCCATTGCTCTTGTTAATAAAGATGTATCATACCATTATTTAGTTATATAGGGTACTTGAATTTTTTATGAAATTTTTTCCTAATTTTTAAATTTGCAATACTATATGAATACGTTTTAGATCATCCGTGAGTTTTACTATGAATTCATTTCATCCAAATTTTAATATGATATGGATCTGCTCTATATAATTAATTGCGATTAATACTTAGATATATCTCACATTACATATTATGTTGAATTCGATTACATGAATATTTTTCATGCCAATTACCAATTACTAGTATTATATAAATGTGTTGAATACATACTAACTCCATGAGTTGTCGTAAATTTGCTAATTGTTTAAGTACGTTTTCCTTGTCCAAATTAACAAATATGAATTCGTCTCGTGTTTCCTATTAGTTATGTAATTTAGTAGTATTTTATGATTTTGTTTCATGAAATCTAAATTTATAAAAAAAGTGAATGTGTTTTATAATTTGCGAGTGACGTTTGACCATGTTTTATGCTATCTATAATTATATAAATTGTTTAATATAATGTTCCTTGGGCTTTATTGTATTTCTGTTGTAGCATGTTATTATTCAAATATGTTTCACAATATAGATTCATTTTATTATATAAATACGTTTTATATAATAATATGAATTTTATTGTTGATATGTCATTGATAGAGTTTTAAATGACATATTAGTAGTTATATAAATTCATTTTATATAATGGTATAAATTCATGTAAATTTGGTTAACTTGATAAAGTTGAATATCTTTGCGATATTTCTTAAATGCTAATTAGTTTAACCATAATGTTGTCCATAAATTTTGTTTTACGGAAAAATGTGTTAATTAAATTATAAAAAACTTCTAACTCGTGTTTGTATGTGATGATTATGAGCTTAGCGAAATTCTTGATGATGCGACATGAATGTTGAAGCTTTTGATAATTTAATTATTTGAAAATTTTCCTAATGTCCATCTTTTAAAAAGTGTACTTTTAGATATGGCAATTAAAATTGTTGGCAATTTATTTACCAATGAATAGCTTTGTGGCGTTGACTGTGACACCAAGTGTCAGAAGATCCAATTTCTTCTGAATGAGCATGAAGTGTTAGAACACCTATCAAGTTCTAGGTCTCCTAGAATGACAAAAATGGTACTGCTAGTAAGCAGTATCAAGAAAACTTAAAGGCATACCAAAATGTAGTTGACAAGCAAACTAAAAAAAAAGAGTGTAGAATTGAGTCACGTGTTTCCTAGAGGAGGAGAGAAAAGTAAACACATGGATATAGGTTTATTTATCTTGTCGATCAAGTCATGTAAATCCTAGTATAATTGGATTAGGGTTTGACACCATTCACCTTATTAAGTAAGCAAGAGGAAAAAAATATAAAATTTTTGGAGAAAACCCCTCTAACCGGCCACCTGTAGAGGGAAACAAAAAACCCTCTCTTTCCTATTTTTAAAAGTGCATCACTTATTAGTCCTCTCGCCTAAACCCTAATCAGGCTATAAAAAAAATTACCATCTACTTCCTTTGCAGCACATGGTTGCCCATCCTTTTTCGTCATACGAGGAGAAACCAAAAAAAAAAAACTCTTATTCTTGCCCTTGAAGGACCAAACATTCATTCATATGTTGGAAAAAATGTGTCTTTATTATTATTTTTTTTAATCAAAAGGAGAAGAAAAAACTTTGTTCTTGATCCATTTCTTTCGTAATTCAATTTCGTCGTCTCTCAAATTTTGAAGTTATGTGATTTGGAGTTCATAGAGGGGAGAAAGAAGGAAACGGGAATTTTTAGAAGGAAAAATTCTCTCGCTTAGGCAAGGTAACTAGCTCTTCGACACTTTGTTTCCCCCCGCCCAAATATGTTTACTAGGAAAGTTTGAGAATTTCCACCTTAGGACCCCTCTTCTATGAACCAGGACACAAAAATAAAAATTTATGGGTCAACTAATGGGCCATTCAAATCAACTACAAACCAGGTTTGCAGTGTGGAGATTACTATTCTAAAAATTTATCCAAATTTCATGAATTACTATGAATGATTGAGAGGATATTTTATTATGAAATTTACTCATCTTGTACATGTAGCTATCTACTTGTACCAGAATTTTGAATTAATAATTTTTGAGTTGTACAGAAAGAGATACAGTGTTATTAGTGAAACTATGTAATTTTGACACTGAAGTGATATTTAGAACTTTTTTTCTAGTTTTGCCAGAGTTATTGCAGATCGAGTGTAACGGTCACATTATTATACTATGAATTGGGCAGTTGCAAATGATTAATTATATATTATTCACACCTATTAAATTCCTATTAACTACTCGTTGTTGGTTACAAGCTGTGTGCTGCTATATATAAGAGGTATTAGTGATCTAATTCTGTATCAGTGGCAGAAACCTAAACATTAGCCCTAATTCTCTCTTCCCTCCTATCATGCTAGCCCCACCATAAATTAGGCATGGATTTGGGGTGTGATAACGATGGTAACTCTGGTAGCCACCACTACTTATAATTCAACAACTCGCAGGTGATTCCCGACCAACAAGATCTATGCTTTTGCATTACTAAGGTGCATCCTTATTTTCTAACAGTGCTATCAGAGCTAAATTTCTCAGTATTGGCCCCGGCTGGTTGTAACCTAATATGATGTACGATTAGTTCAATGTTCGCAATTATGTATGTGAATCAACGCTGCTTGTGCTCTATGAATTCAAGGGACATAATTCGTCTAGTTTAATTAAGCAAAATCTGATTATGCTTGTTGACCCAATTAATGTGCAAGGTTTTGATGATAACAATCCAAATATACTAGTCAATATGTTGTGCTTAAGTTATCTGTTGAGACAGGATCTGGAAAATATTTGGAGCAGTTCGAATGAGCGTGGAGTATCAAAGTCGATACATGTGCAAGGTTCAGCTGATAACAAGAGTATTATGCTTGGTATTTGTTTTATTTTTTAGATTCTTGTTAATATGTCAGTTAGAAGGTTCTTGACTTAGCGTTTGCTTAGAAATGTTTTTAAGTATTTCAGAACACTGCCTCAGGATAGTTATGAGAAGTCAGGTTTGCAGTGTTTTGACGTTAAAGACAAAAACAAGTTTCAAGATTTTAAAACGGTCGAATTTCTTGAAATAATGAGGACAAATTTTTCTTGTGTCAGTTGAGTCTAAAAAGATTTTTTTCCTTTAAAGAAAATATTGAGAGATTTTAGTAGTAGAGTCTAAAAGGGTTTCTTTCCTTAAAAGATAATACTGGAAGATTTTTGAAAGACTTTATCCTATCCTTTAAGGGAAGAATATCAAGTGGAGAGATTGTTATGGGCTTGACTGCTAAGTTGTTGAATGGGATTGGAATTCTCTTTCCTCTACTCTTGTGGCACCCGCACCATGCCTATTTAAGCCGCCTCTCCTCTCAAGGTTTTTTCAAGGTTTTCCAAGGGTTAAAAAGTGTCTTTGTGAGTCTGAATTTTCGGTGAGAAAACCTTCAAAGCGAGTGCTAAATCAAGTCTTCAACATTGGCATAATAGGAATTGTATTGTACCTTACATTGAGCTTCTTTAGAAGGATTCAAGTAAGGTGTTTTTCTTTTTCTCTTTTCCATCAATGAGATAAGAGAGTGTCCAAGTCTTGCAAGACATTGGACGTGGTTGTTGTAACGAGGGTCTCGGGGTAGGCTAAGTTACGTGGTGTTTGTAACGAAGGTCTTGGGGTAGACCAAGTTACGTGTGTGACTGAGTCGAGTGTGGTACAATTATAACGTGTTGAAATCCTACAGTGGCAGGTCATGGTTTTTACACCTCAGTTGGGCCAGAGGTGGTTTTTTCACGTAAAAATATTATGTCTCCTTTATTATTTATGCAATTAGCTCTGTTTCTGCTTCACTCCAAACACGCCATCCAAACAGTTTTCACGAGTGTTCTAAAACAATCAAAAAAGTTGGTAGACACAATTCACCCCCCTCTTGTGTCCTTGTGCGATTAAATCTAACTAGTGGTATCAGAGCAGAGTTCTCAAACCTAGGTTAACATATTGAGAGTTCTTGAAAAGATGAGTGCACCACAAGAAATCTTAGAGGGTCAATATGTGACTCGACCACCATACTTCAATGGACAACATTACAATTGTTGGAAGAATTGCATGGAGAATTACATCCAGGCTTATCACTGCGAGCTGTGGATGATCATTAAGAATGGTCCCTACATTCTAATGAAGACCACGAAAGATGGCAAGACTGTTCCTAAGAAGTCAAACGAGTTCGACTCGGATGACTTCAAAAAGATGGAGAAAAATGCTAGGGCCAAGAAGATGTTGTACTTTGGCCTTGGACCAGACGAGTATACTCATATCTTAGAGTGTGAATCCGCAAAGGAGATATGGAATGCCCTCCGCGTTGCTCATAAAGGAACCAACCAGGTTAAACAATCCAGGATTGAACTGTTAATAAGGAAATATGAGCTGTTCGAAATGAGTCACAAAGAGACTGTGATGGATATGTACACTCGTTTTACCCACATCACCAATGAGCTGAAACCGTTGGGAAAATCCTTTACTATCGTAGAATTGGTAAGGAAGATCCTACGGTTTTTGCCCCAATCGTAGGAAACGAAATTTACAGCCATCTAGGAAGCAAAGAAGATCAATGGGATCTCCTTGGAAGAGCTAATTGGGAACCTTCAAACATACGAATTGAGGAGAAGCTCCCAGGTGAAGGAAGAAACGAGGAAAGATCGGGGCCTTGCTCTAAAGGCTTTGGAGAGTGATGATTCAGACTTGGATATTGAAGAGATAGCCATGGTAAATCGAAAGCTCAAGAAATTCTTTAAGAAGGCTAGAGGGAACATCAAGAAAGGAAGTATCGGCAAGCCACAGAACAGTGATCATGATCAGTGTTTGGGGTGCTTCAGATGTGGACAACCCGATCACATTGTGAAGAACTGCCCCATGTAGAAGGAGGAACAGGGGTCATAACAGTTTTAAAACCGTGGCAAGAGGCTGCAACAGAGCAGCTCCTCGATGCATTTCACTAAGGCAATGATGGCAGCCTGGGGTGGAACCTCAGAGGAAGAAGAGGATTCTCAAGAGGAAGAAGTTGTAGAAGCCCTCGTGGCCAGAAGTGAGTCCGAATTAGATCTTGAATCGATCGAAAGCTTGTCCCAACTCAAGGATAAGGTACGTGGTCTTAGCAAAGCTAAAGTTGTAAAATTATTATTTACCGTAATGGATGAATGTGAGACAATAACTGCTGAAAATTGCATGCTTAAAGATGTTTGCTCCGAATTGAAAAAGGATGTTAGAATGCTTGAACGGAACAAACTAGAACTTGAACATGTCAATGAAATCCTCAAATGTGAGAAACGTACAGTAAAAGAAAAGACCCTTGCCCTATGTGAAGACCTTGACACGCTTAAGGACCTTATGAACACAAGAGAAGAAGTGTTTAACACTAATCTCTCTAGGCTGAAAAATGAGTCCCTAGAACTGAAACTTAGACTAGAATCCTTGGTGAGTGAAAACAACCAGCTGCTTGAAAAGGCTCGTAAGGCCAAATCTGACCTTGCTCAGAACAGGCGCTGGAACAATTCTTCATAAGCGCTTGACTGGCTTAACACGCACCATAGCCGAAACAAAAAGGGACTAGGATGGGTGAATAGGCGTGTCACTAGACTAGTAAACAAAAAATATGTTGGACTTCAAGAAAATATAATATGTTTTCACTGTGGAAAAACTGGTCATTATCGCTATCCTTGTCCTTTGAGAAAGGGGTCGTGGAGAGAAACTCATTGTATCTTAAACAAATGTGGATTAGAAAAGATGAGTTAACCTCCATGTCAAAGAATATGGGACCTAAGTGGATCTGGGTTGCCAAGACTAACACTTAGCTGTTTTACAGGCTAAAGTGAGAGGAGGCAATCAACTATGGCTCTTGGACAGTGGTTGCTTAAGGCACATGATAGGAGACAAATGAAACTTCCTCTCTGTTATAGCCTTTGATGGAGGGAGTGTGGCATTTGGAAATGGCAAATCTGAGAAAATTGTCGGTGTAGGTAAGATAGGTAAATCACTCTCTCACTCCATTGATAATGTGTACTTGGTAGATGGTCTACAAGATAATTTGCTAAGTGTGTCTCAATTATGTGATACAGGTAATCACGTTGGTTTCTCTTCGGATCAATGCTTGATTACCAATATCAAATCTGGTGATGTTGTGTTGAGGGAGAAGTGATACAACAATGTGTATAAAGCAGGTGTTCTTTCACTTCCTTAAAATCATTTGACTTGTTTGAGTGCTCTTGATGATGATGTTATGCTTTGGTACAAAGGGCTAGGACATGCAAGCCTTTCTCTTTTGAATAAACTCATTTCCAAGGACCTAGTAGTCGGACTACCTTCCATCAAGTACAATGATGATAAGGTGTGTGACGCTGGTGCTAGAGGAAAGCAAGTCAGGACTTCTTTCAAGTAAAAAAACTATGTTAGCACTTCCCGACCTCTTGAACTACTACATGTTGATTTGTGTGGTCATATGAGGATTACAAGTAGAGGCGGGAAGAGGTATGTATTTGTTATAGTGGATGATTACTCTTGTTTCACTTGGACGCTATTCTTAGCATCAAAGGATGAATCATTTGAAAAGTTTCTTTTACTTCTTAAGAAAATTGAAAAGCGAGTAAGACACTCATTGGTAAGTCTTAGGTCTAACCATGGCAGGGAGTTTAAAAACTCTAGCTTCATTGAATATTGGAATGAACACGGTGTAGATCACAATTTTTCTGCCCCCAGAACACCTCAACAGAACGGGGTGGTAGAGCATAAAAATCATACTCTAGAAGACATGACTAGGGCTATGCTGGTCGCTAGTGGTCTTCTTAGAAATTTTTGGGTAGAAGAATTGAACACATCGTGCTATATTATTAATAGATGCATGATCAGACCCATACTTAATAAGACTTCTTATGAGCTTTTCAAAGGACAAAAACCCAATATTATGCACTTGAGGGTGTTTGGTTGCAAATACTATGTGCATAATAATGGCAAGGAACCCTTGGGAAAGTTCGACCCTAGAAGTGATGAAGCCATATTCTTAGGATACTCCTTACACAGTAAGGCATACAAAGTGTTTTACAAAAGAACCTTGTGTGTCGAGGAGAGTGTGCATGCATTATTTGATGAGACTAACTCTGTAATTGAGTGTGATATACAGGATGAAGAGTTTGAACTTGGTCTTGTGAGAAAAGCTCTCTCGCTCACTCAAAGCTCAATAGTAGACAAAGGTAAGGCTCCTGAAGGTGAACCAAGTCCTGGAACTGATAATTTGGAAGATGGGTAGGGAGAAAACCAGTCAGGGGAAAGCATGACCAAACCTGATTTAGAACAGAATCAGCCAAGTCAACCCAATTCTTCCCGAACTAATATGGGAACAGACGCCAAAACAGTGCCAGAACCTGTTTCACCAAGTACCTAGGAGAGATTGGTAAGCGTATCTGTGGATCCATTTATTGCACGACCCTGGACGCACCAGAGCTCGCATCCCCTTGATCAGATTATGTCTAATATTGACACAGGGGTGTAAATAAGATCCAAACTCAGAAACTTTTGGACCTTCTATGCTTTTTTATCTAACATTGAGCTAAAAAATGTTCATAAAGCTCTTGCAGATTCTGATTGGGTTACTGCTATGCAAGAAGAGCTTCATTAGTTCGAAAGGAATAAGGTTTGGCACCTTGAACTAAGGCCTAAGGACATATCGATAATTGGCACCAAGTGGGTGTTCAAGAACAAATTGGATGAGTTCGGAACAGTCACTCGGAACAAGGCCAAGTTGGTGGTTCGGGGTTCCAACCAAGAAGAGGGGATCGATTACAAGGAAACATTTGCACCTGTTGCAAGGATCGTGGCTATTCGCATTTTGGTGGCATTTACAGCCTACATGGAGATCAAACTGTACCAAATGGATGTCAAGAGTGCATTCCTTAACGGATACCTTAAGGAAGAGGTGTATGTAAGCCAACCCCCTGGTTTTGAAAATCATGATTTCCCTAATTATGTGTTTAAACTTGATAAGGCTCTTTATGGTTTAAAACAAGCTCCTAGAGCTTGGTATGAACGCTTGTCAAAATTTCTAATCGATAATGGTTTTCAAAGGCGCAAGGTTGATAATACCTTGTTTCTCAAATCAAAGGGGGAACATCTATTGATTGTTCAAGTATATGTCGATGACATTATATTTGGTGCAACCAACAGTGATTTATGTGATGAATTTTCAAAATTGATGAGGAGTGAGTTTGAGATGAGCATGATGGGCGAGCTTAATTTTTTCTTGGGCTTGCAAATCAAGCAAACCTCAAACGGAACTATGATACATACACAAAAATATGTCAAGGAGTTAATTCAGCGGTTTGGAATGGAATCGGCTAACCACAGAGACACACCCATCTCTCCTTCAACGAGGTTGGTTGTGGATGATGGGAGTCCATCAATTGAGAAGAAATCCTAGAGGGGTATGATAGGGTCGCTTCTATACCTAACGGCCAGTAGACCCAACATGATTTTCAGTGTTGGTTTGTGTGCCCGTTTCTTGTCAAATCCTAAAGAAACACATTTGAAAGCTGCAAAACGGATTTTGAGATATTTGAAATACACCTCGGACTTAGTTTTATGGTATCCTCGATAGTGCAATTTTGATCTCATTGGGTATGCGGATGTGGACTATGCTAGATTCTTGGTTGATAGAAAAGCACCTTAGGTATGGCTCATTTTCTTGGACCCTGTTTGGTCTCTTGGGCAACCAAGAAACAACACTCCGTTGCCATGTCCACAGTGGAAGCCGAGTATGTAGCGGCTGCTTCTTGTTGTACTCAATTGCTGTGGATAAGGAAATAACTTAAGGAATTTTATGTTGATACAGGATGCATTCGTATATTTTGTGATAACACGAGGGCAACTAACATTGCCAAAAATCCTTGTCAACATAAGAGGACTAAGCATATTGACATACGTCATTATTTTTTGAGAGACAATGTTGAAAAGGGCTTAATTTCAATGAATTTTTGTGCCACTGATAAACAAATTGCTGACATCTTTATCAAGGCACTGAGTAGAGAGCAGTTTGAGAGGAACATACTTGAATTAGGTATGATTAAAAGGACTTGAGCATGCTTGTTTAACCCCCAATGATTGACTAGTTAAGGGTTTTTAGGCCAAATAAATTGTTCCAATGGATGCATTCAATTTTTTGTGCTTTTACTGGCATATGTGTCTAATGTAACATGCTGACACTCGTTGAGGTCTAATGATATTTCCCTTAGTGTCCTTAGAGACCGAACTTTTAACACTAAGAATAGGGTCTAGAAATAGACCTTACCATTATTTGTATCATGTGTTAACCAAGTGGCGTTATTAAAAGAATGTTGGAAACCGAAATTTCTTTTCATTACACCTAACCTAAAATTTATAGCCTACCTAATGTGTAATGATGTGTTGCATGAAAACATTCTCTCTCCATAACCCCCTTAATTTTCGGGCCACTCGTGTCAAACATTAAAACCCTCCACTCTCTCTCTTCATAACCCATCCGTCCATCTCTCTCTCTTTCACAAAGAACCCTCCACTTCTTACCTAAGATCACTATAGGAGCAATTATCAGGAAAAAGGGGAGGAAATTGAATGAGTACTGAGGAAGCATCGTAGGGCCTCCATCGTCACAAGCGGTCACAATGGGTATGGAAAACACTCCCTCTCCCTCTTTTTCGATTCCTCCTTCTATTTTTGGGTTCTTGAAGAGTATAGACTTAAAATCAGTGGGGTTGAGTTTTGATGTCATACCTGCAGTACACCCAATTAGGGGATGCGAGATAGTGGTACATGTCCCGATTGTGGCAGAGTCGAGATTAGGGGGATTTGAGGCAGAGTCAGTTGGGCAGTCTATAGAATTTGCTGTTGAGTATGATGGTAATGAATTTGTTGTTGAAGATGCTGACGATAGTGATAAGGATGAACCAATTTTGCGGTTCAAAAGAACTGTCCAACTAAGCCCCAAACAACGTCCAAACCAATCCTTAAACGCCAAAGAAAAACTACCACTTCACCTAATGTACATCTACCTGCACCCTTACCACGACCTCGAACTCGAAGTTCAGGTCCTCCCATTGTACTGCCCTTGCCAGAAGAAAGAGTTAAAAGTCTCATCATGAAGAAAAAACCTGCCCCTAAATCCACCAAAACATCCACCAAAACACCAGCCAAAACACCCACCAAAACACCCATCAAACCAGTTTCATCTAAGAAACCTGCCCAGAAACAGGCTACCCCAGAACAAGTGTCAGAACTGGTTGAAGAATCTGATGAACCGAAGAAAAAGAAAGTTAGGAAGAACATGACACTTGCTGCAAGATATGAGCACTTCCTCCAGAAATCTATGGTTCGGGGGAAGGTGATTAAGGTGTCATACTTTCAGGAACAGGTGCTAGGGGTGTTCTTAGAGAAGTTGGAAGCTTAGGGATGGTTGGACTTGTTCACAGATACTAAGAGAGGTTATTCGGTTTCAGACTTTACTGAGTTCTATGCGAACTGTGTTGTCACCAATAAAGTGGTGACAAGTACAGTTAATGGTCATGCAGTACAGTTTGACACTAGGGAGCTCGGTGAGTTACTTGAGGTGCCATCAGAAGGTTTTGATGTGTATGTACGTGAGGACAAGAGCGTACTTG
Organism: Selenicereus undatus; assembly: GCA_017589665.1. Classification (NCBI taxonomy): domain Eukaryota; kingdom Viridiplantae; phylum Streptophyta; class Magnoliopsida; order Caryophyllales; family Cactaceae; genus Selenicereus; species Selenicereus undatus. Next base: position 36,464,207 of record JACYFF010031959.1, on the reverse strand, counting down.
GTGATGAGCGATTGTTGGAATTAACCCAGAGACTGGCGTAAAAGCCCCATCTGACTGTATTCCAGTCTGTGAGAAAGGGGGAAATGATGCCATTGTATCGATTATTGTTTTGGTTTGTGATTAAGAATATTGTTCCCCAAGGTTAGGGATGCAACCTTGTTGATCCTATGGACATGTGTTACACTAATTTATTGGATCAGAGTGAGCAAATTAACTTACCCGCAATCATGATTAGCCATATTAGGAGAATTGCTAATACGACCGAGGATCATGACATGGGTATGGGTTCCTGCTGACTTCAGTGTTTGAAAACCTTGGGATTCTCTTGCAGAAGAGAGTAGGCTTCCAGGTCAGTGATAAAATTGACAACAGTACCTTGATTGGGTGTGGCTTCAAGGTAACAAAGGGCGGCAGTGCAACTTTAGAACAGGGGCTCCAAACACGCCTTGGCCCTGTTCCCAGTGAAGCCTCCACATCCAGCGCTCCCACAATTGACACACTGTTGCAGGATCATATCACATTGAAGAGGGAGATAGCTGAAGTAAAGCAGACGCTTACAGAGGAAAGGGCTCTCAATGCAAAACATCACGAGAATCTACTGAGTGCCCTTATTGCCCTCACAGCCAAATTTCCTCCTCCACCTTCCTCTTCTTGACTCTGTTCCTTCCCCTATTTCCAAAACTGATTTTACAACACTTGGTTATGTATGTGACTGGTAGTGGTTTGTGAATGTTCTGGGATGGTTTATGCATTTATGCTATGCCTTAGCTTGCTGCATGTGTTACTTGTTTGTGCGTGACTTGGATGACCAATATCATTACTATATCGTACACTTGAGTGTATCGCTATTATTTCCTGCATTACTGCTCTGGTGGTGATTGCATCCACACTGGATTCCAACTTCCGGCCTACTCACCCTTTTCGATGATGTCAAAAGGGGGAAGATGAGTATGACCTCGTTTCTATTGGTTTGTATAGTTTTAAGTTGACCTCTTAACTCTTACTGTCTATCCTGTGCGGATTGAATAAACTATTTTGGCACTAATGTATTTTGCCTTGTCATTGATGTCGACTAACGGTCATTTGGTTTGTCATCATCAAAAAGGGGAAAATTGTTGACCCAATTAATGTTTAAGGTTTTGATGATAACAATTCAAATATACTAGTCAATATGTTGTGCTTAAGTTATGTGTTGAGACAGCATCCGAAAAATATTTGGAGCTGTTCGAATTAGCTTAGAGCATCAAAGTCGGTACATGTGCAAGGAGTTCAGTTGATAACAAGAGTCTTAGGCTCGGTATTTGTTTTATTTTTTGGGTTCTTGTTAATATGCCAATTAGAAGGTTCTTGACTTAGCGTTTTCTTTGAAAGGTTTTTAAGTACTTCAAAACACCGCCTTAGAACAGTTATGAGAAGTCAGGTCTGCAGTGTTTTGACGTCAAAGACAAAAACGAGTTTTAAGATTTTAAAATAGTTTTTTTCACTGTTGAATTTCTTGAAATAATGAGGACAAATTTTTCTTGTGTCAGTTGAGTCTAGAAAGATTTCTTCCTTTAAAGAAAATATTGAGAGATTTTAGCAGTAGAATATAAAAATGTTTCTTTCCTTAAAAGATAATACTGGAAGATTTTTGAAAGATTTTATCCTATCCTTTAAGGGAAGAATATCAAGTGAAGAGATTGTTAGGGGCTTGACTACTAAGTTGTTGAGTAGGATTGGAATTGTCTTTCCCCTACTCTTGCGGCACACGCACCATGCCTATTTAAGCCGCCTTTCCTCTCAAGGTTTTTTCAAGGTTTTCCAAGTGTTAAAAAGTGTCTTTGTGAGTCTGAATGTTCTGTAAGAAAGCCTTCAAAGCGAGTGCTAAATCGAGTCTTCAACATTGGCATAATAGGGATTGTATTGTAACTTACATTCAGCTTGTTTAGAAGGATTCAAGTAAGATGTTTTTCTTTTTCTCTTTTCCATTAGTGCGATAAGAGACTGTCCAAGTCTTGGGAGACATTGGATGCGGTTGTTGTAACGAGGGTCTCGGGGTAGACTAAGTTACATGGTGTTTGTAACGAAGGTCTTGGGGTAGACCAAGTTACGTGTGTGACTGAGTCACGTGTGTTACAGTTGTAACGTGTTCGACCCGTCTAGTGAAAGTGTGTTGAAATTCTACAGTGGTAGGTTGTGGTTTTTACACCTCAGTTGGGCCAGAGGTGGTTTTTCACGTAAAAATATTATGTTTCCTTTATTATTTCCGCAATTAGATATGTTTCTACTTCACTCCAAACACGTAGTCCAAACAGTTTTCACTACTATTCTGGAACAATCGAAAAAGTTGGTATACACAATTCACCCCCCTCTTGTGTCCTTGTGCGATTAAATCTAACAATGCTTAATATGTTTCAGTTCAAAATGCATGATCCTCGAAGTACTGAGTATGATTATCCTTCAAGCAACCGTTCAAACGCAGATCTCATGATTAGTTCTTGCAACTAGACTATTCATAAAACATGTTTGGAATCATACATATATACGATCATGCAATAAATTGCAAAGCTTTGCTTTCGTTCTCCTTCAAGTTTTGTTCTTGAAATAAATAGAATTTGCTACAGCTCAAGCTTAAAACCCAAACCCTAAGACAGAGTGTCTCTCTACCTGAATCTAAGGCCAGATTTGAGAAGACCCAACTCAGCCCATCACCCTACTAGCCTCGCCTTTGTGATTGAGGTGGTGGTGAATGTGGCGGGGTCTCCGTGGCCCTCAAAGAATCTACCTTTGCCCATAAAAATAAAAATAAAAATGAAAAACGAAAAGGGAATGCAATTGGGATAAGAAAAGCGCATACCCATAAGCACCACCTCGGAGGGGTGACGCTTGTATGTCACGCACCGCAGACGAAGGGATTAATTAGCTACCTTCTTCCTCTATTGCCCTCCAAACACATTGATCTATGCCATAGCAGCCAGAAAACCACAGTTCGACGCCATAAAGGACGCGTGTGAGTCCATGCGCCGCCAGGGGGTGATGTGTGAGGTACATGGATGGCGTCACCTGACTCGAATTTGGCCGAACTACACCTTGGTGGAATCGGTTTAAGCCAATGAGTTCTAAATAGAAGCTCGTGGGCATTCGATCAATGGTGAAGGGTGGCGACTATTCATCCTTTGGGTGATTCTCGGGTGAACTTAACCCCGCGGTAGTTATGACAGCCAAGGACTGGGAAACCGGTGAGCAGGGGTCATGGGTTGGTGGTGAAGTAAGCTCCATTTTCAAGGTTCGGAAAAGCAAGCCCAAGTGTGGTTGAGAAAGGAGTGACGGTGAGGGTGAAAATGGGGAGAGCCTTCCATTGCTAGAGAGACAACTGAGAATTTAGAGAGAGAGAGATAGAGATAGAGACGCCAATTAATGAACCATGGAGGCTGAAAACAGGGGTCTCGGGTTTGCATCAGGGTTTTATTATTCAAAACTTTTTGAGCTTTTTTTTTATTTTAACTCAATTATTGAGATTATTAGTTATGGTTTGATTTCGATTTGAATTATGGGGTTGCTTAAGTTGATAAAGTTTCATGCAGTTAGTTCATTCATTGAATTAAGATTTCGAATTAGTTTTAATTCTAAGTGCATGAACTTGTTATAAAAACATTAATATGGTCAACGTCGTATATAAGTTCATTTTATATATGCATCAACTTGAAATTTTCATGCTGAGTGACTAGTAATAATCAATTGAATTGAAGCTATATGAATTTGTTTCATGTATAAAATTAGTACGATGTAAATTTGTTTTATTCGAATTCAATAAATATCTACACGATATTAAAGATCTCTCATGATCAATAAATGGATATGTTTCATAAGTTCTACTACAAGAATATGTTTTATATAATATTTAGATACAAGAACATGTTTTATGATAATATTTTTACTTATTAATTTCATATTTACGCTTTGTGCAAATACAGGAGCAGTTAGGAATCGGTTAATTGTCCTGCTATTGCTTTTATTAATAAAGATCTATCATACCATTCTTTGGTTACATAGGGTACTTGATTATTTTATGAATTTGTTTCATGATTTTTAAATT
>JACYFF010031959.1:36439637-36459732 GCA_017589665.1 Selenicereus undatus | reverse complement strand
TTATCCTTCAAGCAACCGTTCAAACGCAGATCTCATGATTAGTTCCTACAACTAGACTATTCAGAAAACATGTTTGCAATCATACATATATACAATCAAGCAATAAATTGCAACACTTTGCCTTCGTGCTGCTTCAAGTTCTGTTCTGGAAATAAATAGAATTTGCTACAGCTCAAGCTTAAAACCCTAACCCTAACATTGAGTGTCTCTCTATCCGAAGCTAAGGCAATATTTGACAAGACCCAACTCAGCCCATCACCCTACTAGCCCCGCCTTTGCGGCTGAGGTGGTGGTGAATCTAGCGGGATCTCCGTGGCCCTCAAAGAATCTACCTTTGCCCATAAAAATAAAAATAAAAATAAAAATAAAAAGGGGACACAATTGGAATAAGAAAAGCGCATACCCATCAGCACCACCTTGGAGGATGGCATGTGTATGTCATGTGCCGTCGACGAAGGGATTAATTAGCTACATTCTTCCTCCATTGCCCTCCAAACACATTGATCAACGCCATAGTAGCCAGAAAAACACGGTTTGATGCCATAAAGGACGCACCTGGGCTCGTGCGTCGCCCGGGGGTGGTGTGTGAGGTGCATGGATGGCGTCACCTGACTCAAATTTGGCCGATCAACATCTTAGTGGAATTGGTTTTAGCCAAGGAGTTATGGACAAAAGCTCATGGGCATTCGATCAGTGGTGTTTCTCGAGTGCCGACTTAACCCCTCGGCGGTGATGGCAGCCAAGGACTAAGAAACTGGTGAGCAGGGGTCGTGGGTTGGTGGTGGAGTAAGCTCCATTTTCAAGGTTAGAAAAGCAAGCTCAAGTGTTGTTTAGAAAGAAAAGGCAGTGAGGGTGAAAAGGGAGAGGGCCTTCCATTGATGGAGAGACGACCAAGAATTTAGAGAGAGAGAGAGAGAGAGAGAGAGAGAGAGAGAGAGAGACCCTAATTAATAAACCATGGAGGCCGAACAACAGAGGTCTCAGGTTTGTATTCGGATTTTTTATTCAAAGTTTTTTTAGCTTTTGCTTTCTATTTTTAACTCAATTATTGAGGTTATTAATTATGGTTTGATTTCTAATTGAATTATGATGACATTTAAGTTGATGAACTTTCATGCAGTTAGTTCATTCGTTGAATCAAGATTTCAAATTAGTTTTGATTCTGAATGCATGAATTTGTTCTAAAAGCATTAATATGCATAATGTTGTAGATAAATTTGTTTTACATATGCATCAACTTGAAATTTGCATGCCGAGTGACTAGTAATAAGCAATTGGATTGAAGTTATATGAATTTGTTTCACGTATAAAATTGGTATGATGTAAATTTGTTTTATTCGAATTCAATAAATATTTATATGATATTGAGATATGCCATCATCAATAAAGGAATATGTTTCATAAGCTATAGTATGCGAATATGTTTTATGTAATGTTTAGATACAAGAATATGTTTCATGATAATCTTTTTATTTATTAATTTTAAATTTAGGCATTGTGCAAATACATGAGCAGTTAGGAATCGGTTAATTGTCCCACCATTGCTCTTGTTATTAAAGATGCACCATACCATTATTTGGTTATATAGGGTACTTGATTATTTTATGACATTTAAATTTGCAATACTATATGAATACGTTTTCTATAATTAGTGAGTTTTACTATGAATTAGTTTCATCCAAATTTTAATATTATACGGATTTGTTCTATATAGTTAATTGCAGTTGATATTTAGATTTATTTCACATTATAAATTATGTTGCGTTCGATTAAATGACTATGTTTCATGTCAATCACCAATTAGTAGTATTATATAAATGTGTTTTATATAAACTAACTACATGAGTTGTAGTAAATTTGCTAATTGTTTTGATACTTTTTCCTTGCTCAAATTAACGAATATGAGTTCATCTCGTGTTTCCTATTAGTTATGTAATTTCTTTGTATTTTATGATTTTGTTTCATAAAATCTAAATTTACAAAATTATGAATGTGTTTTATAATTTGTGAGTGACATTTGAATAAGTTTCACATTATCTATAATTATATAAATGTTTTTATGCAATGTTCCTTGGGCGTTAATGTATTTCTTTTGTAACATGTTATTATTCAAATATGTTTCACAATATATATTCATTTTATTATATAAATACATTTTATATAATAATATGAATTTTATGGTTGATATGTCATTGATAGATTTTTAAATGACATATTAGTAGTTATATAAATTCGTTTTATGTAATGATATAACTTCATGTAAATTTGGTTTACATGATAAAGTTGAATATCTTTGTGATATTTATGAAATATTAATTAGTTTAACCATAATGTTCTCCTTGAATTTTGTTTTTTGGAAAAAATGTGGCAATTATATTAGAAAAACTTCTAACTCGTGTTTGTATGTGATGACTATGAGCTTAGCAAAATTTTCGATCATGCGACATGAATAGTGAAGCTTTTGATCATTTAATTATTTGAAAATTTACCTAATGTCCAAATCTTAAAATATATACTTTAGATATGGCAATTAAAATTGTTGGTAATTTGTTTACCAATGAATAGTTTTGTAGTGCTAACTATGACACAAAGTGTCAGAAGATCCAATTTCTTCTGAACAGGTGCGAAGTGTTAGAACACTTGTCAGGTTCTAGGTCTCCTAGAAAGACAAAAATGGTACTGCTAGTGAGCAGTATCGAGAAAACCTAAAGGCGTACCAAAAAGTGGTTGACGGGCATACTAAAAAAAAAAAGAGCATACACGTTGGTCTGAGGAGGATAGGAAAAAAAAAACATAGATATGGGCATATTTATCTTGTCGATTAACTCATATAAGTCATAGTATAACTAGATTAGGGTTTGACACCCTTCATCTTATTAAGTAAGCAAGAGGAAAAAAATATTAAAATTTTGGAGAAACCTCTCTAGCCGGCCACCTATAGAGGGAAACAAATAGCTCTCTTTCCTCTTTTTAAAACTACATCACTTATTACTCCTCTCTCCTAAAACCATAATAAGGCTATTAAAGAAAAAGTCACCATCTACTTCCTTTGCACCCCACGACTGCCCCTCCTCCTTCCTCATAGGAGGAGAAACCAAAAAAAAAAAAAACAATCTTATTCTTTCCCTTGAAGGATTAAACATTCATTTGTATGTTGAAAAAAAATGTGTCTTCTTTATTTATTTTTTTTATCAAAAGGAAAATAAAAGACTTTGTTCTCGATCCATTTCTTTTGTAATTCAATGTCGTCGTCTATTGAGTTTTGAAGTCATGTGATTTGGGCTTCATAGAGGGGAGAAACAAGGCAACAAGAATTTTTAGGGGGGAAAATTCTCTTGCTTAGGTGAGGTAACTGGCTCTTTGACACTTTGTGTTTTTTTTTCCAAATATGTTTACTAGGAAACTGTGAGAATTTCAATTTAGGAACCCTCTTCTATGAACCAGGACACAAAAATAAAAATTTATGGGCGGGCTAATGGGCCATTTAAATTAACTACAAACCAGGTTTCCAGTGTTATTAGTGAAACTGTGCAATTTTGACACTGAAGTGATGCTTAGAACCTTTTTACTAGTTTTGACGAAGTTATTGTTGACCGAGTGTAACGGTCACATTATTATGCTATTAATTGGACAGTTACAAATGATTAATTACGTATTAATCATGTCCATCAAATTCCTGTCATATATAAGAGGTATTAGTGACCTAATTATGTATCAGTAGCAGAAACCTAAACATTAGCCCTAATTCTCTCTTCCCTCCTCTCATGCTGGCTTTACCATCAATTAGGCTTGGATTTGGGGTGTGATAACTATGGTGAATCTAGTAGCCACTGTTACTTCTAAGTCAACAACTCGTGGGCGATTCCCGAGCAACAAGATCTACGCTTTTGCATTACCAAGGTACATCCTTATTTTCCAGCAGTGGTATCAGAGCTAAATCTCTCGATATTGGCCCTGACTGGTTTTAGCCTAATATGATATATGATTAGTTCAATGTTCATAATTATGCATGTAAATCAAACCTGCATGTACTCTACGAATTCAAGGGACATAATTCATCTAGTTTAATTAAGCAAATTATGATTATGCTTAATATGTTTCCGTTCCAAAAAGCATGATCCTTGAATTATTGAGTATGATTATCCTTAAAGAAATAGTTCAAACACAAATATCGTGATTAGTTCCTACAACTAAACTATTTAGAAAACATGTTTGCAATCATGCATATATACAATCATGCAATAAACTGCAAAGCTTTTGCTTTCGTGCTCCTTCATGTTTTGTTCTTGAAAAGAATAGAATTTGCTTAAGCTCAAGCTTAAAACCCTAACCCTAACACAGGGTGTCTCTTTGCCCGAATCTAAGGTAAAATTTGACAGGACCCAACTCAGCCCATCACCCCACCAGCCCCGCCTTTGTAGCTGCGGTGGTGGTGAATCTGGCGAGGTCTCCGTGGCCCTCAAAGAATCTACCTTCGCCCATTAAATGAAAATTAAAATAAAAAATAAAAATGGGATGCAATTCGGATAAGAAAACCACATCAACACTACCTTGGAGTGGTGACGAATGTATGTTACGCGCCGCTGATGAACAGATTAATCAGCTACCTTCTTCTCTATTACCCTCCAAACACATTGATCTACGCCACAGCAGCCAGAAAACCATGGTTCGACTCCTTAAAGGGCCCGCATGGGCCCATACGCCGTAAGGGGGTGGTGTGTGAGGTGCATGGATGGCTTCACGTGGCTCGAGTTTGACCGATCTACACCTTGGTGGAATCGGTTTCAGCAAAGGCGTTCTGCATAGAAGCTCATCGACAATCGATCAGTGGTGAAGGGCAGCAGCTTTTCATCCTTTGGGTGTTTCTCTGGTGTCGACTTAATCCCGCGGTGCTGATGACAACCAAGGACTGAGAAACCAGTAAGCAGGGGTCGCGTGTTGGTGGTGGAGTAAGCTCCATTTCCAAGGTCAGAAAAAGCAAGCTCAAGTTTGATTTAGAAAGGAGAGGCAATGGGGTGAAAAGGGAGAGAGCCTTCCATTGCTAGAGAGTCGACTGAGAATTTAGAGAGAGAGAGAGAGAGAGAGAGAGAGAGAGAGAGAGAGAGAGACCCAATTAATGAACCATGAAGGCTGAAAAAAGGGGTCTTGAGATTGTATTCGGGTTTTATTACGCAAAGTGTTCTTAGCTTTTGTTTTTTAGTTTTAACTCAATTGTTGAGATTATTAGTTATGGTTTGATTTATAATTTAATTAAGGTGATGTTTGAGTTGATAAAGTTTCATGCAGTTAGTTCATTCATTGAATTAAGATTTCGAATTATTTTTAATTCTGAATTCATGAATTTGTCATAAAAACATTAATATGTTTAATGTTGTATATAAATTCATTTTATATATGCATCAACTTGAAATTTTCCTGCCGAGTGACTAGTAAATAATCTATTGGATTGAAGTTATATGAATTTGTTTTATGTGTAAAATTAGCATGATTTAAATTTGTTTTATTAGAATTCAATAAATATCTACATGATATTAAGATCCCCCATGATTAATAAATGAATATGTTTCATAAGTTATATTATATGAATATGTTTTACATAATATTTAGATAAATATGTTTCATGATAATATTTTTTTTATTAATTTTATATTCACGCTTTGTGCAAATACATGAGCAGTTAGGAATCGATTAATTGCCCTGCCATTGCTCTTGTTAATAAAGATGTATCATACAATTATTTGGTTATATAGGGTACTTGATTATTTTATGAATATGTGTCATGATTTTTAAATTTGCAATACTATATGAATACGTTTTATATAATCAATGAGTTTTACTATGAATTCGTTTCATCAAAATTTTAATATTATATAGATCTGTTCTATATAATTAATTGCGATTAATATTTGGGTATATTTTACATTACAAATTGTGTTGCATTCAATTACATAAATATGTTTCATGTCAATCGCCAATTAGAGGTATTATATAAATGTGTTTTATGTATACTAACTACATGAGTTGTAGTAAATTTGCTAATTGTTTTAGCACTTTTTCCTTGCCCAAATTAACGAATACGAATTCGTCTCGTGTTTCCTATTAGTTATGTAATTTAGTAGTATTTTATGATTTTGTTTTACAAAATCTAATTTTATAAAATTATGAATGTGTTTTATAATTTCCGAGTGACATTTGAATAAAAGTTTCATGTTATCTATAATTATATAAATTGTTTTATATAATGTTCCTTGGGCTTTAATGTATTTCTTTTGTAATAGATTATTTTTCAAATATGTTTCACAATATAGATTCATTTTATTATATAAATACATTTTATATAATAATATGAATTTTATGGTTGACATGCCGTGGATCGAGTTTTAAATGACATATTAGTAGTTATATAAATTCATTTTATGTAACGATATAACTTCATGTAAATTTGGTTTACATGATGAGGTTGATTATCTTTGTGATATTTCTAAAATGTTAATTAGTTTTGATAGGAATTAGAGCAAACTAATAGCGGAAGCATTAGGATGAACAGTGATATTCAAAAGTAAACAACGATAACAAGAACAATAAAGAACACAGATTTACGTGGAAACCCAATTCGGGAAAACCAACGGATGGCGACGAGCACAAACAATCCACTATGAGGGAGTGAGTACAATGCGATCACAATCATAACGTGTTATTCGATCAAGAAATCAAATTATAATCTCCCTTATAATCTTTCTTAAACATAATCTCAACCTCTCTCACAAATCTAAGATAGTGGAAACAGAATACTCTATAAGTATTTCTTGATGGTCCGGGATTTAGGGATAATTATTAGAGCGTATGCAAGGCGCTTTATATAGGGTTTACAGGTATAAGGATGCAGAAAACCCTAGGAGCAACCCTAGCCGTCAAGACGATGAAACCCTAGCCGTCAAGGTCCGTAACCCAAACTCCTTAAAGCCCGTGGTGGATTTGCGGAGCTAATTTTGGGCCATTAAACCCAACAATCCCCACCTTGGACCAAAATCACCAACACCAACTCTAGCACACCGTCATAGCACCCTGAAGGGTAATGCCCCGTTGGGCGGAACCCAAAGGGTATTTAAGCGATCCAAATGCCGGTTGAGTTCATGTGATACTTGAACTTAGCTCTAGGAGACAACTTGTATGAACCTTTCTTCATGTAATTTGTCGTAATAGATGTCTGCAAGACATAGAGGCTTCCTTGCCTCAAACCCTTCAACATAATCCGACTCCCCTTCGAAACCTTCAAACTCCACCTTCAGCTGAATAAATGCACCCCTTAGATTCAAGAGTTCCTAAAGAGATAAGGTTATGCTTCAAGTCAGGAACGTGACGAACATTCGATAAAGTCTTGACAACACCATCATGGGTCTTGGTTTTAACAGTATCAATTCCAGTTACATTACATTGGGTATTATTGCCCAAGTGAACAACAATTGAGTCAACTGGATCATATGTTGAAAATCAATCCTTATAAGGACGCATATGATAGGTACAGCTGGAATCAAGAATCCAATCAGAATCGTTTCCTCTTTCAGTAGAGGTAGCAAACAAACGTCAGAATCAAAATTGGATTTAGCAAACGAAGCTCCAACAGGCTCATGAGAATTATCTTCTTCTTTCTCCCTCTTGTTTTGCAGTTGCCAACAGTTAGCAACAATATGACCCAATTTACCACAGTAATTGCAGGTCTTATCAGTGTGAGGACTTCTAGGCTTAGAATGGTTCTTACTACTATTATTGTTCCCCTTTTTAGTTATTTTACCACTTACTACTAATGCCTAAGTAGAATCAGCATGAATGTCAAGATCAAACTTCTCCTTGCACAACAGGTTTGACTTAACATCCTCAAACAATATAGTATCAGAATTACTATATAGCGTGATCTCCTTAAAGTGTTTATATGAAGGGGGTAGAGGCACAACTAACAAAATAGCCTTATCCTCATCCTCATCCTCAATTTTCATATCTAAACTTTTAAGGTCGACTACAATCGAATTGAAATCATTTAGATGTTTTTGAACACGAGTACCTTCTGTCATTCTGAAAGTGTATAACCTTTCCTTCAATCGAATCTTGTTGGGGAGACTCCTCATCATGTAAAGTTCCTCCAGCCGAACCCAAAGACCCACTGTTACATAGTTATCTTTTCAAGCACCTCTCGCATGACATGTGGTGCTAAGCACAACTGTATGGCAAAAAGTGCCTTCAGCTCTAGTTCCTCCAATTCGTCGTCCGTCGAAGAACCATGCTTCTTCTTTTGCTATTCCACCCATTGTTCGTCTATCATTGTACTCGGCTTCACATAAGGTCCTAAAAGAACCTTCCACAATCCATGCTAGATGAGAACCGCTCTCATCTGCACCTTCCAAAGATTAAAACTAATCTCCCCATCAAACTTTTGAATATCAACCTTCATGATTGAAGACATCCTAAACCAGGGCTCTGATGCCACTTGTTAGGAATTATAGCAAACTAATAGTGGAAGCGTTAGGATGAACAATGATATTCAAAAATAAACACCAATAACAAGAACAATAATGAACACAGATTTATGTGGAAACCCAATATGGAAAAAACCACGGACGGCGATGAGCACAAAAAATCCACTATGAGGGAGTGAGTACAATGCGATCACAATCACAACGAGTGATTCGATTAAGCAACCAGATTACAATATCTCTTATAATCTCAATCAAAAACACTCTCAACCTCTCTCACAAATCTAAGATAGTGAAAACAGAATACTTTATAAGTATTTCTTACTGGTCTGCGATTCAAGGATGATTATTAGAGCCTAGGCAAGGCCCTTCATATAGGGTTTAAAGGTATAAGGATGCAAAAAACCCTAGGAGCAACCCTAGCCGTCAAGATGACGAAACCCTAGCCGCCACGGTTCGTAGCCCAAACTCCTTGAAGCCCATTGTGGATATGTGGAGCTGATTTTGGGCCATTAAACCCAAAAATTTTAAACGTAATGTTCGCCATAAATTTTGTTTTATGGAAAAAAGTGGTAATTAAATTATAAAAACTTCTAACTCATGTTTGTATGCAATGATTATGAACTTAGCAAAATTTTCGATCATGCAACATGAATGGTGAAGCTTGTGATAATTTAATTCTTTGCAAATATGCCTAATGTCTATCTTTTAAAATATATACTTTTAGATATGGCAATTAAAATTGTTGGTAATTTGTTTACCAATGAATAGATTCATATCACTGACTATGACACAAAGTGTCAGAAGATCCAATTTCTTCTGAGTGAGCGTGAAGTGTTAGAACACTTGTCAGTGTCTAGGTTTCTTAGAATGAGGAAGATGGTACTGCTAGTGAGCACTATCGAGAAAACTTGAAGGCATACAAAAAAGTGGTTGATGGGAAAACTAAAAAAAAAAGTGTAGAGTTGAGTCACACATTGTCCTGAGGAGGAGAAAAAAAAACACATAGGTATTAGTATATTAGTCTTGTCAATCAAGTCATATAAGTCCTAGTATAACTGGATTAGGGTTTGACACCCTTCATCTTATTAAGTAAGCAAGAGGAAAAAAGTATAAAAATTTTAGAGAAACCCCTCCAGCCGGCCACCTATTGAGGGAAACAAAAAACTCTCTCTTTCCTCTTTTTAAAACTATGGCCCTATTCGCAAAATTAGATTTTTGGATAACGGATAGCGGTTCAGGTAGCAGATAGTTGTTTGGGTAGCGAATAGCGTTTCTAATTTAGTTGTTAGCCGATAGTTGTTTAGATTAGTGGTTGAAACTAATGTGTTTGGTAAATTTAGCTGTTATGCTAACTGATTAATGTAAAGTGATATAAAATGATATAGATAATTTCCAAAGATAAAGTTTTTAAAGGACATTTTTTTGGCTAAAAAATATGCAACGGTACTTTTAAATGTCAAACGTTAATAGTATTAGTTTTTCAAAAACGCAGCTTAAAATACTAAAAGCTACTTGAAATACTAGTCAAAACACTAGTTTGCCGAATACTAAAAATTAAATAATTAGTGTATTGATTTGGTCAAAACACTAAACGCTACCTAAAACGCTATTGACGAACACTGCCTACATCCCTTGTTACTTCTCTCTCCCAAAACTCTAATCAAGCAATAAAAAAAAGTCACATTCTGCTTCCTTTGCAGCGCATAGTTGCCCCTCCTCTTTCCTCATAGGAGGAGAACCCCCCCAAAAAAAAACTCTTATTCTTCCCCTTGAAGGATTAAACATTCATTCGTATGTTGGAAAAAAATGTGCCTTTTTTATTATTGTTTTGTTTACCAAAAGGAAAAGAAAAGACTCTGTTTTCGATCTATTTCTTTCGTCATTCAATATCGTCGTCTCTTGAATTTTGAAGTCATGTGATTTGGGGTTCATAGAGGGGACAAAGAAGGAAACAAAAATTTTTAGAAGGAAAAATTCTCACTTAGGCAAGGTAACTGGCTCTTTGAAACTTTGTTTTTTTTCCCCCCAAGTATGTTTACTAGGAAAGTTTGAGAATTTCCACCTTAGGTCCCCTCCTCTATGAACCAGGACACAAAAAACAAAACTTTATGGGTGAACGAATGGGCCATTTAAATTAACGACAAACCAGGTTTGCAGTGTGTGGAATTCTACCCTAAAAATTAATCCAAATTTCATGAATTACTAGGAATGATTGAGAGGATATTTCATTATGAAATTTACTTATCATCTACATGTAGCTGTCCACTTGTACCAGAATTTTGAATCAATAATTTTGGAGTTATACAGAAAGAGATATAGTGTTATTAGTGAAACTGTGCAATAATTTTGACACTGAAGTGATGTTTAGAACTTTTTTTTCTAGTTTTGACAGAGTTATTGTTGACCGAGGATAACGATCACATTATTATGCTATTAATTGGGTAGTTACAAAAGATTAATTACATATTAATTGTGCCCATTAAATTCCTAATAACTACTCATTGTTGGTTACAAGTTGTGTGCGACTATATATAAGAGGTATTAGTGACCTAATTCCATATCAGGGGCAAAAACCTAAACATTAGCCCTAATTCTCTCTTCCCTCCTCTCATGCTGGCCTCACAATCAATCAGGCTTGGATTTGGGGTGTAATAACTATGGTGACTCTAGTAGCCATCGTTAGTTCTAATTCAACAACTCGTGGGCGATTCCTGAGCAACAAGATCTACGCTTTTGCATTACTAAGGTACATCCTGATTTTCCAATAGTGGTATCAGAGCTAAATTTCTCGGTATTGGCCCCGACTGGTTGTAACCTAATATGATGTACAATTAGTTCAATGTTCGTGATTATGCACGTGAATAAAACCTACGTGTACTTTATGAATTCAAGGGACATAATTCGTCTGGTTTAATTAGGCAAAGTATGATTATGCTTAATATGTTTCCGTTCCAAAAAGCATGATCCTTGAATTACTGAGTATGATTATCCTTGAAGCAGCCGTTCAAACGCAGATCTCATGATTAATTCTTGCAATTGGACTATTCAGAAAACATGTTTTCAATCATACATATATACGATCATGCAATAAATAGCAAAGCTTTGCTTTCGCACTCCTTCATGTTTTGTTCTTGAAATAAATAGAATTTGCTACAACTCAAGCTTAAAACCCTAACCCTAACACAGGGTGTCTCTCTGCCTGAATCTAAGGCAAGATTTGACAAGACCCAACTCAGCCCATCACCTTACCAGCCTCGCCATTGTGGCTACGGGGGTGATGAGTCTGGCGGGGTCTTCGTGGCCCTCAAAGAATCTATCTTTGCCCATAAATATAAAAATAAAAATAAAAATAAAAGATAAAAGGGGGATGCAATTGGGATAAGAAAAGCGGATACCCATTAGCACCACCTCAGAGGGGTGATGCGTGTAGGTCACACGCCGCCGACGAAGGGATTAATCAGCTACATTTTTCCTCCGTTGCCCTCCAAACACATTGATCTACGCCATAGCAGCTAGAAAAACACGGTTCGACGCCATAAAGTATGTGTGTGGGCCCACGCTCCGCCCGATGGTGGTGTGTGAGGTGCGTGGATGGCGTCACCTGACTAGAATTTGGCCGATCTACACCTTCGTGGAGTTTGTTTTAGCCAAGGAGTTCTAGACAGAAGCTCATGGGCATTCAATCAGTAGTGAAGGGTGGCGGCTTTTCATCCTTTGGGTGTTTCTCGAGTTCGACTTAACCCCTTGGCAGTGATGGCAGCCAAGGACTGAGAAATCGGTGAGCAGGGGTCGCGGGTTGGTGGTTAGTGGTGGAGTAAGCTCCATTTTCAAGCTTAGAAAAAGCAAGCTCAAGTGTGGTTTAGAAAGGAGAGGTAGTGAGGGTGAAAAGGGTGAGAACCTTCCATTGCTAGAGAGATGACCATGAATTTAGAGAGAGAGAGAGAGAGAGAGAGAGAGAGAGAGAGAGAGAGACCCAAATTAATAAACCATGGAGGCCGAAAAAAAGGGCTCTAGGGTTTGTATTCGGGTTTTTTATTGAAAGTTCTTTTAGCTTTTGTTTTTTAGTTTTAACTCAATTATTGAGATTATTAGTTATGGTTTGATTTCTAATAAAATTATGACGATGTTTAAGTTGATGAAGTTTAATGCAGTTAGTTCATTCATTGAATTAGGATTTCAAATTAGCTTTAATTCTGAATGCATGAATTTGTTATAAAAACATTAATATGCTTAATGTTGTATATAAATTCATTTTATATATGCATCGACTTGAAATTTGCATGCTGAGGGGACTATTAAATAAGCAATTGGATTGAAGTTATAAGAATTTGTTTCATGTATAAAATTCGTATGATGTAAATTTGTTTTATTCGAATTCAATAAATATTTATATGATATTAAATAAGCAATTATATGAAATGCATCAACTTGAAATAAATGAATATGCTTCATAAGCTTTATTATATGAATATGTTTTATATAATATTTAGATGCAAGAATATATTTCATGATAATGTTTTATTTATTAATTTTATTTTTAGGCTTTGTGCAAATACATGAGAAGTTAGGAATCAGTTAAGTGTCATCATTGCTCTTGTTATTAAAGATGCATCATACCATTATTTGGTTATATAGGGTACTTGATTATTTTATGAATCTGTTTCATGATATTTAAATTTGCAATACTATATGAATACGTTTTATATAGTTAGTGAGTTTTACTTTGAATTAGTTTCATCCAAATTTTACTATTATACGGATCTGTTCTATATAGTTAATTGCAATTGATATTTAGGTTTATTTCACATTATAAATTATGTAGCATTCGATTACAAGAATATGTTTCATATCAATTACCAATTAGTAGTATTATATAAATGTGTTTTATATATACTAAGTATATGAGTTTTAGTAAATTTGCTAATTGTTTTAGCACTTTTTCCTTGCCCAAATTAACAAATATGAATTTGTCTCGTGTTTCCTATTAGTTACGTAATTTAGTAGTATTTTATGATTTTCTTTCATAAAATCTAAATTTATAAAATTATGAATGTGTTTTGTAATTTGCGAGTGACATTTGAATAAGTTGCATGTTATCTATAATTATATACATTGTTTTACTGGGCCTTAATGTATTTCTTATGTAACATGTCATTATTCAAATATGTTTCACAATATAGATTCATTTTATTATATAAATACATTTTATATAATAAAATGAATTTTATGGTTGATTTGTCCTTGATGGATTTTTAGGTGAAGTATTAGTATTTATATAAATTCTTTTTATGTAATGATATAACTTCATGTAAATTTTGTTTACATGATAAAGTTGAACATCTTTGTGATATTTATGAAATATTAGTTAGTTTAACCATAATGTTCTCTATAAATTTTGTTTTGTGGAAAAATGTGGTAATTAGATTGTAAAAACTTCTAACTCGTGTTTGTATGTGATGACTATGAGCTTAGCGAAATTTTCGATCATGCGACATGAATAATGAGGCTTTTGATCATTTAAGTATTTGAAAATTTGCCTCGTGTCCATCTCTTAAAATATATACTTTAGATATGGTAATTAAAATTGTTGGTAATTTGTTTACTAATGAATAGATTCATAGCGCCGACTATGACACAAAGTGTCAAAAGATCCAGTTTCTTCTAAACGAGCGTGAAAAAAGTGTTAGAACACTTGTCTGGTTCTAGGTCTCCTAGAAAGGCAAAGATGGTACAGCTAGTGAGTAGTATTGAGGAAACCTAAAGGCCGACCAAAAAGTGGTTGATGGGAAAACTAAAAAAAAAAAACAAAGAGTGTACACGTTGTCCTGAGGAGGAGAGAAAAAAAAAAACATATAGATATAGGTATCTTTATCTTGTCAATCAAGCATATAGTCCTCGTATAACTGAAGTAGGGTTTGACACCCTTCACTTTATTAAGTAAGCAATAGGAAAAAAATATAAAAATTTTGGAGAAACCTCTCTTACCGGCCACCTATAGAGGGAAACAGAAAACTCTCACTTTCCTATTTTTAAAACTACATCACTTATTACTCCTCTCTCCTAACACCCTAATAAGGCTATAAAACAAAATATCACCATTTGCTTCCTTTGTACCCCACGGTTGCCCCTCCTCCTTCCTCATAGGACGAGAAACCCCCCCCCCAAAAAAAACTCTTATTCTTCCCCTTGAAGCACTAAACATTCATTCGTATGTTGAAAAAAATATGTCTTCTTCATTTATTTTTTTACCAAAAGGAAAAGAAAAGGCTTTGTTCTCAATCCATTTGTTTCGCAATTCAATATCGTCGTCTCTTGAGTTTTGAAGTTATGTGATTTGGGGTTCATAGAGGGGAGAAAGAAGGAAACGAGAATTTTTAGAAGGAAAAATTCTCTCGCTTACGTGAGGTAACTGGAACTTTGTGGTTTTTTTTCCAAATATGTTTACTAGAAAAATTTGAGAATTTCCACCTAAGGACCGTCTTCTATGAACCAGGACACAAAAATAAGAATTTAAGGTGGACTAATGGGCCATTTAAATTAACTACAAACCAGGTTTGCAGTGTTTTCTATCCTAAAAATTTATCCAAATTTCATGAATTACTAGGAATGATTGAGAGGATATTTCATTATGAAATTTACTTATCATCTACATGTAGCTATCCACTTGTACCAGAATTTTGAATCAATAATTTTGGACTTATACGGAAAGAGATACAGTGTTATTAGTGAAACTGTGCAATAATTTTGACACTGAAGTGATGTTTAGAACTTTTTTTCTAGTTTTGACAAAGTTATTGTTGACCGAGGGTAACAACAACATTATTATGCTATTGATTGGGTAGTTACAAAAGATGAATTACGTATTAATCATACCCATTAAATTCCTATTAACTACTCGTTGTTGGTTACAAGCTGTGTGTCGCTATATATAAGAGGTATTAGTGACCTAATTCTATATTAGTGGCAAAAACCTAAACATTAGCCCTAATAGTGCTGGCTCTAATAACCACCATTAGTTCTAATTCAATAACTCATGGGCGGTTCCCAAGCAACAAGATATACGCTTTTGCATTACCAGGGTACATTCTTATTTTCCAACAGTGGTATCAAAGCTAAATGTGTCGGTATTGGCCCCGACTGGTTGTAACCTAATATGATATATGATTAGTTCAATGTTCGTAATTATGCACGTGGATCAAAACTGAGTGTACTCTATGAATTCAACGAGCATAATTTGTCTAGTTTAATTAGGCAAAGTATGATTATGCTTAATATATTTCCGTTCCAAAACGCGTGATCCTTGAATCATTGAGCAACATTATCCTTAAAGCAACCATTCAAACATAGATCTCATGATTTGTTCTTGCAATTGGAGTATTCAGTAAACATGCTTGCAATCATACATATATACGATCATGCAATAAATTGCAAAGCTTTACTTTCGTGCTCCTTCAAGTGTTGCTCTTGAAATAAATAGAATTTACTACATCTCAAGCTTAAAACCCTAACTGTAACACAGAGTGTCTCTTTGCCCAAATCTAAGGCAAGATTTCGCAACACCCAACCCAACCCATCACCCCCCGGCCCTGCCATTGTGGCTGCGGTGGTGGTGAATCTAGCAGGGTCTCTGTGGCCCTCAAAGAATCTACCTTTACCCATAAAAATAAAA
The DNA here is from genome assembly GCA_017589665.1 of Selenicereus undatus. Lineage (NCBI taxonomy): Eukaryota > Viridiplantae > Streptophyta > Magnoliopsida > Caryophyllales > Cactaceae > Selenicereus > Selenicereus undatus. Next base: position 36,443,592 of record JACYFF010031959.1, on the reverse strand, counting down.
ATGAAAATAAAAAATAAAAAGGGGATGCAATTTGGATAAGAAAAGCGCATACCCATCAGCACCGCCCCAGAGTGGTGCGGGTGTATGTCACGCGCCGTTGACGAAGGGATTAATCAGCCACTTTCTTCCTCCATTGCCCTCAAAACACATTGATCTACGCCATAACAGCTAGAAAACCACGATTCGACGCCATAGGCCCATGCGCCGCCAGGGCGTGGTGTGTGAGGTGCACGGATGGCATCACCTGACTCGAATTTGGCCAATCAACCCCTTGGTGGAACCGATTTTAGCCAAGGAGTTCTCGATAGAAGCTCATGGGCATTCGATCAGTGATGAAGGGCGACATCTTTTAATCCTTTGGGTGTTTCTTGGGTATCGACCTAACCCTGCGAAAGTGATGACAACCAAGGACTGAAAAAACCGATGAGTAGGGGTCACGGGTTGGTGGTGGAGTAAGCTCCATTTCCAAGGTTAGAAAAAGCAAGCTCAAGTGTGGTTTAGAAAGGAGAGGCAGTGAGGGTGAAAAGGGAGAGAGCCTTCCACTGCTAGAGAGACGACCGAGAATTTGGAGAGAGAAAGAGAGAAGCCCCAATTAATGAACCATGGAGGCCGAAAAGAAGGGGTCTCGCGTTTGTATTCGGGTCTTATTATTCAAAGTTTTTTTAGCTTTTTGTTTTTTAGTTTTAACTCAATTATTGATACTATTAGTTATGGTTTGATTTCTAATTGAGTTATGGTGATGTTTAGGTTGATAAAGTTTCATGCAGTTACTTCATTCATTGAATTAAGATTTCAAATTAATTCTAATTCTGAATTCATAAATTTGTTATAAAAACATTAATATGTTTAATGTCATATATAATTCGTTTTATATATGCATCAGCTTGAAATTTTCATGTCGAGTGACTAGTAAATAATCAATTGGATGGAAGCTATTTGAATTTGTTTCATGTGTAAAATTAGTATGATGTAAATTTGTTTTATTTGAATTCAGTAAATATCTATATGATATTATGATCCCCCATGATCAATAAATGAATATGTTTTATATAATATTTTTATTTATTAATTTTATATTTATGCTTTGTGCAAATACATGAGCAGTTGGGAATGAGTTAATTGTCTTGCCATTGCTCTTGCTAATAAAGATGCATCATACCATTATTTGGTTATATAGGGTACTTGATTATTTTATGAATTTGTTTCATGATTTTTAAATTTGCAATGCTATATGAATATGTTTTATATAATCAGTGAGTTTTACTATGAATTCGTTTCATCCAAATTTTAATATTATATGGATATGTTCTATATAAATAATTGCAATTAATATTTGGATGTATTTCACATTGCAAACTATGTTGCATTCAATTACATAGATATGTTTCAAGTCAATCACCAACTAGTAGTACTATATAAATGTGTTTTATATACACTAACTACATGAGTTGCAGAAAATTTGCTAATTGTTTTAGCACTTTTTCCTTGCCCAAATTAACGAATATGAATTCATCTCATGTTTCCTATTAGTTATGTAATTTAGTAGTATTTTATGATTTAGCTTCATAAAATCTAAATTTCTAAAATTATGAATGTGTTCTATAATTTGCGAGTGACATTTGAATAGGTGTCATGTTATGTATAATTATATAAATTGTTTTACGTAATGTTCCTTGGGCTTCAATGTATTTCTTTTGTAACATGTTATTATTCAAATATGTTTCACAATATAGATTTATTTTATTATATAAATACATTTTATATAATAATATGAATTTTATGGTTGATATGTCATTGATAGAGTTTTAAATGACACATTAGTTGTTATATAAATTCATTTTATGTAAGGATATAACTTTATGTAAATTTGGTTTACATGATAAAGTTGAATATCTTTGTGATATTTCTGAAATGTTAATTAGTTTAATCATAATGTTCTTCATAAATTTTGCTTTATGGAAAAACGTGGTAATTAAATTATAAAAACTTCTAACTCGTGTTTGTATGTGATGATTATGAGCTTAGCGAAATTCTCGATCATTCGACACGAATGATGAAGCTTTTAATAATTTAATTATTTGAAAATTTACCTAATGTCCATCTTTTAAAATATATACTTTTAGATATTGCAATTAAGATTGTTGGCAATTTGTTTAATAATGAATAGCTTCATAGCGCTGACTATGAGACAAAGTGTCAGAAGATCTAGTTTCTTCTGAACGAGCTTGAAGTGTTAGAACACTTGTCTGGTTCTAGGTCTCTTAGAATGGCAAAGATGGTACTGCTAGTGAGCAGTATTGAGAAAACTTAAAGGCATACCAAAAAGTGGCTGACAGGCAAACTAAAAAAAAGGAGTGTAGAATTATGTCGCACGTTGTCCTGAGAAGGAGAGGGAAAAAAAACACATAGATATAGGTATATTTATCTTGTTAATCAAGTCACATAAGTCCTAGTATTAGTGGATTAGGGTTTGACACCCTTCACTTATTAAGTAAGCGAGAGGAAAAATATAAATAAAAATTTTGGAAAAACCTCTATAGCCGGCCATCTATAGAGGGAAACAAAAAACTCTCTTTTTCCTCTTTTTAAAATTACATCACTTATTACTCCTCTCTCCTAAAATCCTAATCAAGCTATAAAAAAATTCACTATCTGCTTCCTTTGCAGCATATGGTTGCCCCTCCTCTTTCCTCATGGGAGGAGTAACCCAAAAAAAAAAAGCTCTTATCCTTCCCCTTGAAGGATTAAACATTCATTCATATGTTGGAAAAAATGTGTCTTCTTTATTATTTTTTTTATCAAACGGAAAAGAAAAGACTTTGTTCTCAATCCATTCCTTTCGTAATTCAATATCATCGTTTCTAGAGTTTTGAAGTTATGTGATTTGGGGTTCATAGAGGGGAGAAAGAAGGAAATGAGAATTCTTAGCAGGAAAAATTCTCTCGCTTAGGCAAGGTAACTAGCCCTTTGAAACTTTTTTTTTCCCAAATATGTTTTCTAGGAAAGTTTGAGAATTTCCACCTTAGGACCCCTCTTCTATGAACCAAGCCACAAAAATAAAAATTTATGGGTGGACTAATGGGCCATTTAAATTAACTACGAACTAGGTTTGCAATGTGCAAAATTCTATCCTAAAAATTTATCCAAATTTCTTGAACTACTAGGAATGATTGAGACAATATTTCATTGTGAAATTTACTTATCATCTACATGTAGCTATCTACTTGTACCAGAATTTTGAATCAATAATTTTGGAGTTGTACAGAAAGAGATACAATGTTATTAGTGAAACTGTGCAATTTTGACACAGAAGTGATGTTTAGAACTTTTTTCTATTGTTGACGAAGTTATTGTTGACCGAGTGTAACGGTCACATTATTATGCTATTAATTGGGCATTTACAAAAGATTAATTACGTATTAATCATCCCCAGTAAATTCCTGTTAACTACTCGTTGTCGGTTACAAGCTGTGTGTGGCCATATATAAGAGGTATTAGTGACCTAACTCTGTATTAGTGGCAGAAACCTAAACATTAGCCCAAATTCTCTTTTCCCTCCTCTCATGTTGGCCTTACCATCAATTAGGCTTGGATTTGGGGTGTGATAACTACGGTGGCTCTAGTAGCCACCGTTAGTTCTAATTCAACAACTCGTGGGTGATTCCCCGAGCAACAAGGTCTACGCTTTTGCATTGTTAAGATACATCCTTACTTTCCAACAGTAGTATCAGAGCTAAATTTCTCGGTATTGGCCCGGACTGGTTATAACCTAATATGATATACGATTAGTTCAATGTTCGTAATTATGCACGTGAATTCAAGCTGCGTGTACTCTATGAATTCAAGGGACCATAATTTGTCTAGTTTAATTAAGCAATGTATGATTATGATTAATATGCTTCCATTCCAAAAAGCATGATCCTTGAATTACTGAGTATGATTATCCTTCAAGCAA
>JACYFF010031959.1:36405697-36429637 GCA_017589665.1 Selenicereus undatus | reverse complement strand
TTATTATTATTATTATTATTATTATTATTATTATTATTGTAATATATTATTATTATAGTAATTATTATTGTTATTATAGTAAATATTATTATTATTATTATAAATATTCATACTTGCATATAATATTTCTAAAATAAAAACAGAGTTAATTCCATTCCAAAACTACTCACCAAACAGCAAGGAGTGGGACCTGATTTCATTTCAATTTTCACCAAACAACTGGGTTCAGAATTTAAGTTCCATACCCAACCCCCCAGGATTCAAGTCCTGATTCCATTCCATTCCAGTTTCCCTCACCAAACAGGGCCTAAAACATGTTAGGAAAAATCAAAGTAGTACATCACATTGTTAACATATCTTGTGCTCTTGTCAAATTTGGAGGGAGTTCGGTGACCCACCGTTGGTTTTGCCAAATGTTGGTAAGAGATTGTTAAAATATTTTGCTAGGTTGGCAAACCAATTTTTCTATTCCTTCCATATATAAGCATGGTTGAGGGAAGGTTTTTTTAGGCCGAGAAAAATTCAGCCAAAAACATACAAAGGCGAAGAAGAAAAATAAACTCCACTATCCTTCTTTACATGCCTAAATCACAAAGAAATTAGCCCATAAAATTAACCTTAAACCCTTAATATAAACATCTTTGGGCGCTAATTGAAGTACTCCAAGTTAACTGCCTAGGAGTGCACCTAGAGTGGTTAATACCGTGTTAATCCTAGGGAATGGCTGCCCGTATGAAGTTCGCACCTTAACTTCGGTCAAATCATTCTTAGGACAGTGGCTAAGCCACGGCATGGTATGATCTATTAATTAATTATGGTTATTATTTTTGTTATTACTAATCTGATTGCTTGATAATTTTAGGTACACTTTAAAGTTGATCGATGTAATTCAAGTCTAGTGGTTCAACCAGTATCGTTTTCGAAAATATATTTAGTGGTTGTAATTGGATATAACACCACCTAAATCTATATTTCCAACATTCTAAGAATGATTTTCGGTTATATACAAGTATGTCCTCTAAATATACTATCCTTGATATGTCTAAGTTAGAACCATTAGAAGATAAAAATTATAACCTTTGGGCTGTTCGAATGAAATTTTGTATTGAGCAAATTGAGATTGCATATATCCTGGAAGAAAATGTTATTCCTAAAGAAGAAAAGGCAAACGCTGAATATGATATGAAATTTGATAAAGATAATAAAGGTTGCAAAGGTATGTTATTGCATCATATGTCTAATGCATTACTTAACATATATATGAAACATGAATTTGTTAGGGAAATTTAGGTTGCTCTTAATAAAAAATACAGTGGTGATGATGTTAGGTCTAAACATTTGGCAATTAGTAGATGGATAAATTTTAAGATCAAGGGAGATAAGTCTGTTATTGATCAAATTCATGAATATGAAAATCTGTGCTCTAGTATTGCACCTAAATGATTAAGAAAATGTGATGCAACCCTAGCCATTGTTTTGATTGAAATATTACTACTGTCTTCAAAAGAATACTGAAGCCATCTCATGCATGAAAAGAAAGATTGGACTTTAGCAGACTTTATTGGTCACTTAAAAATTGAGGAAGAAAATGGATTGAAAGAAATTTTTTTTTCTCATAACTCTAGCTTTTCTAGAGCTAACCTTGTGGAGCCTAGATCTGCTAATTTTGATAGGTTCAAAAACAAGGAAAGCTAAAATTACAGAAGTGATTACAAGCCACAGGGATAGGTGCAAGAACACAAATTCATGGGTAAATGTCACGAATGTGAATGGCGTGGTCATAAGGTTGTAGATTGCAAATCCAAGAAAGGAGGAAATGTCAATATAGATGAATCTTATACTCTTATTGTTGTAGTGTCAAAGTCAATTTAGTTGGTAACACCGAGAAATGAATCGTGGGCACAGGTGCTACCAAACAAATATGTGCCAATAGCAGACTGTTTTAGTCTTACAAAAAAGTTAATGAAGGTGAAAATGTTTTTATATCTAAATCCACATTTGCCTCTGTCATTGGAAAGGGAAAGATTACTCTAAAACTCACTTTTGGAAAACTGATTACTCGTATTAATGTGCTACATGTGCCTGAAAGGTGTAGAAACCTCATATCTAGTAGCTTACTCATGAAAGCGGGTCTAAAATTAACCTTTGTTTATGACCAACTAGTCATGACCTGTACTGTAAATTTATGGGAAAGAGTTTCTACTTTAATAGTGGTCTGATTCTGTGTTAGGCGATAATTTGTCGCATTTTACATGCCTTTTTCACCCACTTTTAGCTCGTTTAATAACTTAATCTTTAGGATTTTTACTTGTTTTATTTATGTTTTGTAGGAAATAATGTCAAATCAAGCAAACGCCGCGAAAAGGAGCGACGACGGGACAAAGCGAAGAAAAACAGCAAAAACCGGCAAAAAAGGACGAACCGGGGACCGAACCACCGTGCCAGAGGAATGGCACGGTCGTGCCACCCTGGCACGGTGTGACCGTGCCACGTGGCACGGTCGTGCCCCCGGGCCAGTCGTCCGATTTCGCAATTTTTCTATTTAAGTCCTCTTCGGGCGTTTTTGCGGGGGATGGGTCGTTCAGGGTTCGCTTGGGGCTTCTCTCTGACGATTTCTAGGGTAGTTTAGTTTAGGTTTTAGCCAATAAAAAATCCACCGAGGAGATGAGATTAGGAATTGTATTCGATTAATTTTGGATTGACGCACTTGGATTTCAAGTTCTTCGCTTCAATTCATAAGTCTTCTTCTTCTCTTTCTCTCTACTTCTTGTTTGGTTCTTGTTTTAGATTTTGTTAATTTAGTTCATATGTTTGATTTTGATTTGAATTAATCGTTTAGTTTTTATGTTTAATTCATATTTGATTTCTTGTTAGAATTAGTTTATAGTTTCATGCCTCTTTTCTTTGTTTTGTTCTTCAAGTTTTTGTTCTTGTTTGTTAGTTTAGGTTTTGATGTGTTTGTGATAATTAGTTGTTAGATTTTGTGGGCTTTGATTGTGATTAGCCTCTTGATGGCTAATTAGTCTTGTATGTGGCCTAACCATACCCAATCTATGCCTAGAACCTAGAGTTTTTCCTCACGGCCGCCAAGTGTTCGATGAAATGCTTGAGAGAGCTTTCATCCATATTTTTGGGCGATTGACTTATGCTGAGAGGTGAGGTCAATTAGCTAGTGTGGGAGAGGGAATAGCCGAGTTTGGGACATGAAAATAGTATCCGAATCGAGCTAGGTCCGGGGTTGCTAGTTTTGTGGTTTAATTAGGCTAACCCCATGAAAATATGTGGTTAGGCTAATTAGATTAGCTCATGACCCTTGAGAGAGGGCTTGAGTGGTCTTTGATGGTGCAACCGATCATCTCTTGTTCTCAATGTGGTTTGGGTAGGTTAGGACTCGTCTTGATTAACTGGTTCATCACTTGGTGAAATCATAAACCCAAGTCCCTTTTTGTTTATTTGTTTTAGTAGTTTAGTCCTTCTTCCTTCACTCTCTCTCTGGCCTAGATTGAGACGCTTTAGTTAGCCTCGGTAGTTGGAAACACAACTCCCTGCGGACGATATCCCAAGTACTCAACGAAACACCTTGCACTTGGGGTTCATAAATATTAAAACTTTTTCCCTAACATTCTGCTTGACACAACTTCTAAAAATATGAATAAATTCTGCTTATCCTGTTGAGTCACTTGATTTATGGCATGCTAAAGTAGGGCATGTAAATGTTTACTCTATTAAAAGGCTTAAGCATATCAACTTGATTCCTAAATTTTCTACTATGAATTTTTCTAAATGCGAAGTATGTGTTGAAGCAAAGTTTCATAAGAAACCATTTAAATCCATAGAAGGACGGACTGAGTTGCGTGAACTTATTCATAGTTACCTGGGAGACTTTAAGAACCATATGACGAGAAGCAGTACAAGGTATTATATTACCTTGGTTTGATGACTACTCATGTTACACTATGGTTTACATCCTAAGCTCAAAAGATGAAGCAGAAGAAATGTTTATTAAATATAAAACTGAAGTTGAAAATCAGCTAGACAGAAAAATAAAAAGTCTTTGAAGTGATAGAAGTGGCAAATATGACTGCAAAGTCTTATAATGTATTGTGAAACTAATGGAACTATTCATGAACGATCTGCCCCTTATACTTCAGAACAAAACGGTGGACCAGATAGAAAAATAGAACCTTGAAAAATATGATGAATGCTACGTTAATTAGTTCTGGGCTTCCTGATAATATATGGGGGGGAGGCAATTTTATCTGTATGTCATGTATTAAATCGTATGCCTCATAAGAAACTTGAAAAGACCTATATGAATTATGGAAAGGGCATCCTCCTAACCTGAATTACGTGAAAGTGTAGGGGTGTTTAGCTAAAACTGGACTGCCCGAATTTAAAAGGAAGAAGATTGGTCCAAGAACCATTGATGCCTTATTTATTGGACATGCTTATCAAAGTGCTGCATATTAATTTATTACTAAAGGTGCAAATTACTCGTGTATGCATGGCAATGTTATTGAAGCTAGAGATGCTGAATTCTTTGAAAATATGTTTCCTATCAAAATTGCATCTCATAATCATCACATCCCACATGAAGTATCCTCTAAAAGACATGAATGTTCATTTGGTGTAGAACTCAGCAGAAGTAAAAGAATTAGGAGAGAAACTAATTTTGGTCCTAATTTTATTATCGCATTTCTAATTGAATATGGCATACTAAATGAGGAATTTGTTTTTGCATATATTGAAGAAGATCCCAAAGCATACGAAGAACCCATGAAATCTATTGATGCGATATTAAAATGAGATTGATTCTATATTAAGTAATCTTACATGGGTATTAATTAACCTTCCACGAGGTTGTAAACCTTTGGGGTTTAAATAGGTATTTAAGAAAAAGGTGAAGGTTGATAAACCTTTATTTTACACACTTTTAGGCATGATTTTTACCTCTCTTCTTGGCGTTTTCTAGTAAAATTCCTAGAGTTTAGAGGTTGATTACTCATTCTTCACCTAAAATCTACTTAAAAGTGTGTTTTTATGTTTTCAGGGGTTACACTGGAAGAAATGAGGAAAACAAGCCAATGTCGCGCCAAACAGGAGCTAAAAGGGAGGACTTCAGGCCAAAAGAGAGTGGCACGGTGTCACCATGCCGCACAGGCTGACCGTGCCACATAAAAGAAACTGGAGCTCGCGGGACAGCAAAGTGGCACGGTCACACCGTGCCACAGGTGGCACGACCGTGCCAACAATTTGATCTCCACAGCCCCATGTCGTAGCGTGGCACGGTCACACCGTGCCATGTGGCACGACCGTGCCACTTTAGTGGCCTTCGCTAAATTGTGTTTTCGCGTTGTAAGAAGGGAGTTTTTAGAAATGAGTATTCATTCCTGGTGGGAGGCGATTTTTAGGGTTCTTCTCTTCTTAGTTTCAGATTGAATTGAGTTGTAATTGGTTTGAGGGGGGGATTGAAGATTATTATTGCAATCAATTATTCGTTCTTGACGAATTCATTCGGTTATCAATTTAAGTACGTTTCTCTTCTCCCTTCTCGTGTTTGAATTGAATTTCGTTGTTCCTAGGCATGTTTTCATTACGATTTGATTGTTTAGTTGATTCAATGATAATGGTAGGCTAAATCTATCGTCTTGGATTGGGCGTAGCCCCTGTTGTGCCAATTATGATCAGATTCTAGGTTTAATTAATTCATTCCTGCAGAATTGACTGAACGCCCACATTGTATGCCAGATGCTCGATGAATTGCCTGAAAGGGTTTATTCATGGTTCTTAATTAGAGTTTAGGGGATTAGCGAAAGTTAAGTCCTAGCTTAGAGCCGCTTTGTGGGCAATTGAACTGCTAGCACGAAAGTAGTAGTACTTCAATATCTGGGAACAATAGGTTGCATATCCTGTGATTAGGTTTACCATTGTCCTGCGAAAGTAGGCGATCTGTTTAACCGAATCAGTCTAATGACCTTCGAAAGAAGGTGTAGATGTATTACACCGGTAACTGTTCCAGTATAGTCATGCATGTAGGTTGAATTACATAGCTTAGTTCAAAATCTAAGAGGCACAACAGTGTGGTGAACCCCAATCTGGGACCTTTGTTAACATTGATTACAATCATAGTTTAATATTAGTCGCACTAATCAGCCAACATACGATTCTTGCTTAAATTGAGTTGAGAAGGTTACTTTGGTGGTTAAAACCGAGTTCCCTGTGGGATTCGACCCGTACTTGCCGGTTGCTAGCTACAGCTACGCCGTGCACTTGCGGTAAAACTACACAACAAGTTTTTGGCGTCGTTGCCGGGGAACTTAGTTGTTTCAGGATCAGTAGTGACCTTAATACTCTAGATTAGGGATTCCTTGTTCTTTTTGTGCTTTTAGTTTTGCTTGGGCCTACTTACGCTTGGTGTAGTTGTTGGTTTTTGTATGCGCAGGCGCAGTCAAAGGGATCAACCACTCTTTCCCCTTGACCCTGAGATTGAAGCCACTGCTCGAAGGCAGAGCGGTGCCCGAAAGAGACAGCAGGCACAACTAGAGAACACCATGGCGGGAGAAAACCCTCGGGTGCTGCGGGATTATGTTATACCGCACGCCACAGGATTAACTTCCTCCATTGTCAACCCGGTCGTCGAAGCTAACAACTTCGAACTACGGCCTGCTTTGGTGTCCTTCGTGGAGAAGGACCAATTTAGTGGGCGTCCATCGGAGAACCCTCACCAGCACCTTCGCAACTTCCTGGAGAAGTGTGATACCATAAAGCTCACCGGGGTCTCCTCCGACGCCATTCGACTCCGGCTCTTCCCATTCTCACTTACCGACAGAGCCAGTGACTGGCTCTTGAATGAAGAGCCGAATTCATTCACCACCTGGGCGGCGCTCTCCACTGCGTTCCTCACCAAGTACTTCCCCCCAGGGAAAACCGCCAAGCTAAGGGCGGAAATCACCTCATTTACTCAACGAGGTGATGAGTCTTTATATGAGGCATGGGAGGGATTCAAGGATCTCCAACGCCAGTGCCCGCACCATGGAGTCCCCGACTGGTTACTAATCCAAACCTTCTACAATGGATTAGACCAGTCCCTGAAAATGTCGGTAGACGCCGCAGCTGGCGGCGCACTTATGGGAAAATCCATTGAAGCTGCAAAGGCCTTGTTGGAGGAAATGGCCTCCAACAATTATCACTGGTCAAGCGACAGGGCCACCCCGAAGAGAGCTAGTGGGGTATATGGAGTTGATGCGGTCGACATGCTAGCAAGCAAGGTTGATGCTCTAGCACAGCGCATTGATCGAATGAGCACTCCTACTGCGAGAGGTGCCATGGGGGCCTCATCTGGAGGTATGTATGAGGTTGGAGCCTATTGTGAGGCATGTGGCGTCCAAGGCCACACTGTTGTTGATTGCCAAACCCCTTTCCCATGTGTTGAGCAGGCTAATGCAATGCAAAACTATAGTCAATGCCCACAAAACAACCCATACTCAAACACATTCAATCCCGGTTGGAGGAACCACCCCAATTTCTCCTACCGCAACAATAACCCCATGCCACCTAATGCCTCTCACCCACAACCTCCTGGTTTCCAACAAAGAGCCCCTCATCACCAACCCCCTCCACCCGTTGAACCAAAGTCTCAATTAGAAAGCCTCCTGGAACAATTCGTTATCACACAAACAAAAGCTAATGAGACTCTCAGTGCATCTGTCAACCAGCTCAGCTCCAAATTCGATGCCATGACTGTTCACCAGAAGGCGATGGATACCCAGATCGCCCAGATAGCACAACAGGTGAGTCACCTGTCCCGACCCCAAGGGCAACTGCCACCTCAACCAGAGACTAACCCCAAGGGACAGATAAATGCCATTACTTTGAGGAATGGGAAGGAATTGGAGGGCCCCCAGGTTCTAATGAAGGAGGAGAGAGTTATTGAGAAGGAAGCCCCCATTGAGGCTCCAAGTGGGAGGGTCGATTCTGAAGCGACCCAGGAGGTGCGAACTGAGCACGTTTCACCTCCATTGAAGCCCTACAAACCACCTGTCCCATACCCCCAACGGCTAGTGAAAGCTAGGGAGGAGCACAAGTATGGGAAGTTTCTCGAGATGCTAAAAAAGTTCCATATCAACATCCCTTTCTTGGAGGCTATCACTGACATGCCCTCCTATGCCAAGTTCTTGAAGGATCTTCAATCCAACAAAGGGAAACTACTCGAGAACGCTACAGTAGCTCTCACTGAAGAATGCAGCGCCATTATTCAGAACAAGCTGCCTCCTAAGCTTTCCAACCCTGAAAGCTTCTCTATTCCTTGCTCGGTAGGAGATTTGACCATCAGCCGAGTGCTGTGTGACCTTGGGGCCATTGTGAGCTTAATGCCCTACTCTATATGCCAGAGGTTGCAGGTGGGTGAGCTGAAACCCACAACTATATCTCTACAGCTCGCAAACAGATCTGTTAAGCACCCTCTGGGCATACTTGAGGACGTCCCACTGCAAGTGGGAAAATTTTTTATTCCATGTGACTTCGTGATCATGGAAATGGAGGAGGACTCCCGCATACCCATTATTCTGGGACGCCCGTTCCTAGCTACTGCGGGGGCAATGATCGATGTGAAGAATGGCAAGCTTGCCCTTCAAGTTGGGGATGAGAGGGTTGAGTTTAGCTTGCCACAGGCCATGACCTCCCCCACCTTAGGCGACTCTTGCTGCAGAGTCGATATCCTTGAGGAGACTCTCAACCAGGAGAGTGCGGCCCCCCCTCCAGTTGACGATCTATTGGAGGCTGCACTAGTCGATTGCTACGTGATTGACCGCTCCACGGCAGAGCATGAGCCTCCCTTCCAGGAGGAAGAGAATGGCACACCACAGATAGAATTGAAGCCCCTACCGTCCCATCTCAGGTACGAATTCCTTGATCCTAACCATAAGTGCCTTGTAATTGTCAGTTCTACACTCAATGACCCCCAACTGAAAAACTTGTTGGAAGTGCTTAGAAAGCATCGGGGTGCCATTGGGTATAAAATTGATGATATCAAGGGACTCAGTCCTTCGTTTTGCATGCATCGCATACTTCTTGATGTGAGTCATCGCCCTTCCCGACAACCTCAGCGTCGTTTAAATCCAAATATGCAAGAGGTTGTGAAAAAGGAGGTTGTCAAACTACTCGATGCTGGGATCATCTATCCTATCTCCGATAGTGAATGGGTAAGCCCAGTTCAAGTAGTCCCTAAGAAGGGAGGGATGACTGTTGTCAAGAACGAGCGTAATGAGTTTATTTCTACTAGGACTGTTACGGGCTGGCATATGTGCATTGACTATCGTAAATTAAATCAAGCTACCCGTAAAGATCACTTCCCCCTTCCCTTTATCGATCAGATGCTGGAAAGGTTAGCCCGACACTCCTTTTTCTGTTACCTGGATGGATATTCTAGTTTCTTCCAGATTCCAATCCACCCAAGTGACCAGGAAAAGACCACGTTCACATGCCCGTATGGCACCTTTGCATACCGAAGGATGCCTTTTGGGTTGTGTAACGCCCCTGCTACCTTCCAGCGGTGCATGACTGTAATATTTTTCGATTTTATTGAAAGCATCATGGAGGTATTTATGGATGACTTCTCTGTCTATGGAGGCACCTTCGACATTTGTTTGCAAAATTTAACTAAGGTGCTCCAAAGATGTGAGGAGGTCAACCTAGTACTGAATTGGAAAAAGTGCCACTTTATGGTGTAGGAAGGGGTGGTACTGGGTCATGTGATTTCTGCTAGGGGCATCGAGGTTGACAAAGCTAAGATAGAGGTTATAGAGCGATTGCCCCCTCCTACTTCTGTAAAAGGGGTGCGGAGCTTTCTTGGACATGTAGGGTTTTACCGCCGTTTTATCCAAGATTTTTCCAAGATCGCTAAACCTCTAACGTAGCTCTTGGTCAAAGATGCCCCCTTTGTGTTTTCTGATGAATGCCTCGAGTCTTTTTGCAGGATCAAACAGGCACTAATCTCTGCCCCCATCATACAACCGCCCGAATGGGATCTCCCATTTGAGATTATGTGCGATGCTAGTGATCATGCGGTGGGGGCAGTTTTGGGGCAAAGAAAGGACAAGAAGCCCGTGGTGATATACTATGCTAGCAAGACCCTGGATGAGGCCCAGCAGAATTACACCACTACCGAAAAGGAGTTGCTTGCAGTCGTGTACGCAATGGAGAAATTCCGATCATATCTCCTATGCTCAAAGGTCATTGTGTACACCGACCATGCAGCACTTAAACATCTCCTGGGCAAGAAGGACACCAAGCCACGCCTCATCCGGTGGATATTACTCCTCCAGGAGTTTGATCTGGAGATTAAGGACAAGGCGGGGGTCGAGAATGTTGTTGCTGATCATCTTTCCCGTCTCACTGCTGAGAGCCAGGAAGCCCCCATTGATGATGCCTTCCCTGGGGAGCGCCTTCTAGCCATCTCCACTACCCATGTCCCGTGGTTTGCTGACTTCGCAAACTATTTGGCTTCTGGGACTATACCTACTGACTTTTCCTCCTACCAGAAGAAGAAGTTCTTCTATGATGTCAGGAGTTACTTCTGGGATGCGCCTTTTTTATTTAAGCTGTGCAAGGATGGTATTTATAGGCGTTGTCTCCCCGAAGAGGAAGTTCAGAGCGTGATTTCCCATTGTCATGACTCACCATGTGGAGGGCATGCTAGCACCTCCAAGACTGCTGCCAAGGTGCTTCAGGCGGGCTTCTTTTGGCCCACACTATTTAAGGACGTCCACACATATGTCCGTTCATGTGACTGTTGCCAAAGGATAGGTAATTGGTCCCGAAAAAATGAGATGCCCCTCAACTTCATCCTTGAAGTTGAAATCTTTGATGTATAGGGTATCGACTTTATGGGGCCTTTCCCATCTTCTCGAGGCAACAAGTTTATCCTGGTAGCTGTGGACTACGTCTCCAAATGGGTAGAGGCCATTGCTAGCCCTACTAATGACTCGAGGGTAGTGGCTAAGTTGTTCAAGAGGATTATCTTTCCTCGTTTTGGAGTTCCCTGAGTGCTTATAAGCGATAATGGAACGCACTTCATTGAACGGAAGCTTGAAGCGTTATTGAAAAAATATGGAGTGCACCACAAGTATGGGCTGAATTACCACCCCCAAACCAGTGGCCAGGTGGAGATCACTAACCGGGAAATCAAGTCTATCCTAGAGAAGACGGTTGCGAGATCACGAAAGGATTGGGCGGACAAGCTCGATGATGCCCTTTGGGCCTACCGCACCGCCTATAAAACCCCCATTGGAACTACACCATTTCGATCAGTCTATGGTAGACCCTGCCACCTCCCAGTAGAATTGGAGCACAAGGCCTATTGGGCCGTTAAACATCTGAATTTCGACTTGAAATCTGCGGGCGAGAAGCGATTGCTCCAATTGAACGAACTTGAGGAAATCCGTTTGGATGCCTATGAGAGTTCGAAGATCTACAAGGAAAGAGTGAAGCGATGGCACGACAAATTCATCAACCGTCGCGAGTTTAAAGAAGGTGATTCAGTGCTTCTTTTCAACTCCCGGTTGAAGCTCTTCCCGGGTAAGCTCCGCTCAAGGTGGTCGGGCCCCTTTAAGGTGATACGGGTATACCCTTACGGGGCCATCGAGATTGGCAATGAGACTGGTGGCCCGTTTAAGGTGAATGACTCTAGACTCAAGCACTACATCGCGGGTGAGCCGATTCAGGGAAGTGTGTCTTGCAATCTCTCTGATGTTCCTCCTACTTAGGAGCTGTCTAGGGTCAAGCTAAGGACCTAAAACAAGCGCTTCTTGGGAGGCAACCCAAGCTTTATTGCTTTCGTTTCTATTCGTTCTTGGAAAAAAAAAACAAACAAACAAAAAAAAAAGAAAAAAAAAAGGAGGAGCCATTGCACAGCAATTTGGCACAGTCACACCGTGCCTAGCGGCACGACCGTGCCAATCCTGGGTTTTATTTTCCATGCCATGGCGTAGCACGGTCAGACCGTGCCTTATGGCACGACCGTGCCGAATTAAAAATCGGGCAAAACGCTCGATTTCCCTTCTTCTTCTTCCTTCCTCCATTCCCCTTCCATACTTTCTCTCTCTAAAACCCCCAATTCTCCTCTCTCTCTCTCTCCATACCCACGCACCTCCCACTCTTCAAATCTCCCAATTCACTCAAGTTTTTTCCCATTTCTTCAATTTTTCCACTCCCATCCACTTTCCTCTTCAAATTGCTCATCTTTTCCTCCCCAATTGCACCCCCTGGCACACCCATTTTCTCTCTCTACAACCCTAACCTCCATTGTTGAGGTTGAAGGTGGTAGAGATAGAAATTAGGTCTCCTCCTCCCACTTCTAGCATCCTCATCACATCTTTGGCCCTGATCTGTTGCTGAACACTGCTATGGGCAAGAAACGAGCAGGAGAAAGTTCAAGGGTTCCATCGGCACCCAAGAAGTCATCTAGAGCAGCATCCTCATCTACTGCGCCTACGGCGGCGAAAGGTACAAAAGATGCTTTCCCTCTTGTATTACCTGCTAGCACTAGGGGTTTGCAGTTTGCGTCTGATGAGCAAAAGTCCCGTTACGAGCTTTTAGCCACTAGACATGCTAGTGAGCAGAAATTTTTCCATGCTGACTCATTACGGACTTTGGGATTATTGGATGATATGTTGACTTTATTTGGTCGGTTAGGTTGGTCTGATTTTGTAAACATGCAATATGGCTCTTATGATCGACTGATGGTTGAATTTTTGAGTTCATTGTCTATTGATTGGGATGGGACGTATAATGGTCAGGAAGTCGCTATTTACTTTAGAATGTTTAACATCGATCATCGGATGAGTCTAAGGATGTTTAACGACTTCCTGCACCTCCCGGTGGCCGATAGGGCATATCGCGATGTGCCCTCTTTATGGCGACCTGACCCCGTTTGGATGAGCATTACATGCTCCAAACGGAAGGACTACCACGATAGGTGGGGGAAACTTAGGATCTATGACCCTAGACAGGCGAAGGCTACCGACATTTGTAATGTCACCTTACGGTACCTTCAGCGCCTAACAGCCAACATCATATTCAGCCGTAACGACTCCCAGAATGGGTGTCGCAAGGCTGAACTATTCATTATCTGGTGCGCCCTGTCAGGCACCCCTATTTATACGGGGGCCTTTATTATCCGCCACCTGGAGGAAGTAGCCAAGCTCAACAACCGTAATGTCCTTAGCGTTGGCGGTACTATTACCGCCATCGCTACTGCTTTAGGCTACGGCGCGAGACTCTCTTCTCTCGAGCCTCACTTTTTAGGTGGTCACCTCGACATTGGTACCTTGCATCACATGCACATCATTAATACCAGAGGTGACACCATTAGGTACCCCCATCATAAAACCATCCTTTTCACCCTTCCCACTGTTGAGAGGACAACAGTCGCTAATAAAAGAAACTGGAATTGCGACTGGTGGATTGTTAGGGCAACTGTTCTCCCTCGGGAAGAACAGTTGGCAGCTGATGAGGACCTTGAGGGTGATGATGAGGGTGATGATGAGGAGTCTAGTGAGGAGGAGGAGGGGGAGGATATTGATGCGGGCCAAGGAGAACCCGAGGACCACCCTGCTACGGAGGCGACTATTCCGCCGCCTCCACCACCATTTCACCCCCCTTTCACACACGAGATGGGTGGGTCTTCTTCTTCAGCGACATACATGCCGCTCGACCCTGCCTTTCTCCAGTCTTTCTCCACCCTCCAAGTGGAGGTTTCTGGACTTCGGGAGGGTTTTACCAGCATGCGTGCCGACATAGGGCGCATTTCTGGGCGCATGGACTCCATTGAGGAGGGAGTCTCCTATTTTCGCGGTTTTGTTGACCGCCAAGAGGAGAGGGAGCAGCGCTGGATTCAGATAGAGGAGGAACGGGCCATGAGGAAGGCCCGCGAGTACGAGGAACGTCGGAGGATGAACGAGCTACTTTGGCGCCAGTCGGAGTCTATTCGACAGATGGAGGAGCGTTTCCGCTCCTTTCAGGGCGATCAGGGTAGCTCTTCATCCTTCTCATCCTATGATCCCTCCACCTTCCACCCATTTCCCCCGCACTTCTGGCCCCCTCCAGGGCCCGACGGCACCCAGTGACTAGTCATGTTTTCCCTCTTCGCCTTCTCTTTTTGCGCATCATATTTTGATTGAGGACAATAAAGGGTCTAAGCATGGGGGGATTCTATTTAGTGGGGTGTACTGTATACATTGTATATATTTCCTTGCATTTGACACTTTAGGTAGTTTAGCAGCATGCTTAGGATGCATTAGTTTTCTTTGTATTCATCCATTTATTTAGCAAAGCATGTAGGATAGCGCATATAGATAGGTAATGCACTGTATATATTTTGGTTTATTTTCTAACCCTTGGCTTCAAGTGGATTCTTGTTGAGTGGAGCATTACAAGACTGCGAGGTAATCCTTTCAACTGTCCTCCTCATTTATCTACTCCTGCTTAGGGTCATTTATTGCTTTCGCCTTTTTGCTTAAATAAAAAAAAATAAAAAAAAATAAAAACGGTTTTGAAAGCCCCTCCTATGACGATGACCAAGGCCTCGTGGATCAGTTGGTTGACTTGTTTGTGTATACTTGTGGGTTCTTTGTGGCAAAAATGTGGTTGTTCGGTGATGTTGAAATTGTTATGACCACATTGTTTGGTTCACATTCCTGATTCCCTTAAGAGCCCCTTGTCATGAATGATTACTCCTTTCAAGTAGGACATCTTTGGGGTTGGTGGTGCTATGGTAGTGTGACCCGTGAGACCTTGAGCCTATAGACTAATTCATCAGTTTAGTCTCATTTCTTTTTCATGAGTGTCTCTTCCATGACAACATCTCTAGAACTTGGTTGGATTCTCTTTGAAATCGCATTTAGCATGTATACAACATTAAAATGATAGAGGCATTCATTTCTTTTTGAGCTACATTGCCAAACTGCCACCAGTGATATAATGTTTACCCTTTGCTTACCCCTCTGAGCCTTTCCTGTTTTGTTGTGAACCTTTTGCTGTTAGCTTTTGGCATAAACATATTTCCTACCCTTAAGCCAAAGCCAGTAGAGCAACACTTCGCTATTTTGTGGGTGGTCTTTGGGTTTTGTTGTGGTTATTTTGGCATGTGTTAGGGATACATTATAGTGATCATTCGGGACACTTTCTTTTTGTTATTGTGCATGCCACTCACTTATTTTCTTGTCCTTTGAAAAAAAATAAAATTGAAAACAATGAAAAAAAACACCCCAAAAAAAAAGAAAAAAAGAAAAAAAAAGAAAAAAAAAGGGAAATAAAAGTGTTTGGCATGTTAGCATTTGCGTTCCTGATGGTCAATTGGGTTTAGGGTATGTTTGATTTCCCAATGAGAGTGTGATTGAGTTGTTTCGGTGTTGGTTGCTCACTAGCTATGGCTTTTAGCTCTACATTTCCCAAACTGTTTATCCCCCTCTCTTACCTGTACCTGTAACCCCATTTCAACCCTGCGAAGTCCTCTTAATTGTTGTTGTGTATTTTGTACTTTAGCGGTGGAGAATTGAGAATTCTACCAAGCCTACGGTAGATTGTTTTAGTGGAAGAGAATCGAGTGAACCTCTTTATACCTTAAACACATGTGAAGGAGAGCATTCACATTGTTTCCCCCCTTATGAGAGTCACTACCAAGCCAACTAGCTCACTACTTGTTTGGGTGAGTCATGATTGGGGAGGGGGGTGATATGGTGACGGGGTGTTGACTTGAATGTGTGGTCCTCCAACGATTTGAATTGAATCTTACAAATCGTATTTATGCCTCAAATTATCCTATTGGTTGTGCGCAACTGTTTTGGATTCGACTGATCCACCATTAACCTTGCCTAAGGAGGCGAGTAGCTAAAGGTTCTTGACTCCCTCTTTTGTTCATTCATATTCTAGTCTTGCTTGGGGACAAGCAAGAGATAAGCATGGGGGAGTTGATAAACCTTTATTTTACACACTTTTAGGCATGATTTTTACCTCTCTTCTTGGCGTTTTCTAGTAAAATTCCTAGAGTTTAGAGGTTGATTAGTCATTCTTCACCTAAAATCTACTTAAAAGTGTGTTTTTATGTTTTCAGGGGTTACACTGGAAGAAATGAGGAAAACAAGCCAATGCCGCGCCAAACAGGAGCTAAAAGGGAGGACTTCAGGCCAAAAGAGGGTGGCACGGTGTCACCATGCCGCACAGGCTGACCGTGCCACATAAAAGAAACTAGAGCTCGCGGGACAGCAAAGTGGCATGGTCACACCGTGCCACGTGGCACGACCGTGCCAACAATTTGATCTCCACAGCCCCATGTCGTAGCGTGGCACGGTCACACCGTGCCATGTGGCACGACCGTGCCACTTTAGTGGCCTTCGCTAAGTTGTGTTTTCGCGTTGTAAGAAGGGAGTTTTTAGAAAGGAGTATTCATTCCTGGTGGGAGGCGATTTTTAGGGTTCTTCTCTTCTTAGTTTCAGATTGAATTGAGTTGTAATTGGTTTGAGGGGGGGATTGAAGATTATTATTACAATCAATTATTCGTTCTTGACGAATTCATTCGGTTATCAATTTAAGTATGTTTCTCTTCTCCCTTCTCGTGTTTGAATTGAATTTCGTTGTTCCTAGGCATGTTTTCATTACGATTTGATTGTTTAGTTGATTCAATGATAATGGTAGGCTAAATCTATCGTCTTGGATTGGGCGTAGCCCCTGTTGTGCCAATTATGATCAGATTCTAGGTTTAATTAATTCATTCCTGCAGAATTGACTGAACGCCTACATTGTATGCCAGATGCTCGATGAATTGCCTGAAAGGGTTTATTCATGGTTCTTAATTAGAGTTTAGGGGATTAGCGAAAGTTAAGTCCTAGGCTTAGAGCCGCTTTGTGGGCAATTGAACTGCTAGCACGAAAGTAGTAGTACTTCAATATCTGGGAACAATAGGTTGCATATCCTGTGATTAGGTTTACCATTGTCCTGCGAAAGTAGGCGATCTGTTTAATCGAATCAGTCTAATGACCTTCGAAAGAAGGTGTAGATATATTACACCGGTAACTATTCCAGTCCAGTCATGCATGTAGGTTGAATTACATAGCTTAGTTCAAAATCTAAGAGGCACAACAGTGTGGTGAACCCCAATCTGGGACCTTTGTTAACATTGATTACAATCATAGTTTAATATTAGTCGCACTAATCAGCCAACATACGATTCTTGCTTAAATTGAGTTGAGAAGGTTACTTTGGTGGTTGAAACCGAGTTCCCTGTGGGATTCGACCCGTACTTGCCGGTTGCTAGCTACAGCTACGCCGTGCACTTGCGGTAAAACTACACAACAAAGGTTGATGGATCTGTTGATAAACATAAAGCTCTTTCGGTGGTCAAAAGATTTAATCAAAGAAAGGAAATTTATTATTTTGATACATATGTTCATGTGTATAAAATAGTCACAATTAGAGTATTGATTGCACTTGCTTCTGTTCATGGCTTAATTGTGCATTAAATGGATGTGAAACTTGCATTTATAAGTGGGGATCTAGATGAATAAACTTATATACAACAACTTGAGGGATTTGTGGTGCCGAGGCAAGAACATAAGGAGTGGAAATTGATAAAATCCTAGTATGGACTAAAACAGGCCCCTAAACAGTCGTATGAAAAATTTGATAGCACATCCATAGCAAATGGCTTTAAGGCAAATGAAGGTGACAATTGAGTATATTATAAGCTTGTTGGTGATTGTTGTGTTATTATATGTTTATATGTTGATAACATGCTTATATTTGGCACAAATATAGATATTGTTAATGGTACTAAAAACTTTCTTGGTACCCAATTTGAAGTGAAAGATATGGGTGAAGCTGATGTTATCTTAGGAGTCAAAATTAAAAGGATCCAAGATGGCATTAGTATTAACCAGTCTCATTATATTGAGAAAATACTTAAAAAGTTTGATTGATTTGATGTTGATCCTATTAAGATGCCTTGTGATGCTAGTATGCATTTAGTGAAAAATAAAGGTGTTCCTGTGTGCCAAATGGAATATGAAAAAAATAATTGGTAGTACCATATTTTTAATGAATTATACAATGCCTGATATTACATATGCTATAAGTAGACTTAGCAATACACTCATAACCCGAATGATAGTCATTAGATTGCATTAAAATACTTACTTAAATATTTGAAAGATAGTATTAATTGGGGTTTGCATTATGGAAAATTTCTTGCTGTATTGGAAGCATATAGTGATGCTAATTAGGTATTTGATAATGGTGAAATTAATTCCACTAGTGGTTATGTGTTCACACTAGGTTGAGGTGTTAGATCTTGGAAATTTGCTAAACAGCCCTGTACTGCTATGACTACTATGGAATCTGAGTTTATTACTCTTGAATTGGCAGACCATGAGGTTGAATAGCTGAAAAGTGTGCTAGTAGACGTCCCATTGTGGGGGAAGCCGGCTCCTTCGATTGCATTGCATTGTCATAATATGGCAGCAATTTCAATTGCAATGAGTAAGGCCTTCAACGGAAAGAGAAGGCATATACAATTGAGACACAAAGTAGTGAAGGAGCTACTAGAAAATAGAGTGATATCATTGGACTTTGTGAAGTTCAAAAAGAATCTTGCAGATCCGCTAACAAAAGGCCTATGTAGAAAAAATGGTCTTTGATACATCAAGGGGGATGGGATTGAGAACCATTGAGTAATTGTAATGATGGATCCCTACTTCGTCGAAAATAACTAAGTCATTACTCAATTCCAGGAGCACTACATGATATCCCTCCCTTTGGTGTATGTGTGTTGTAGTGCTTTGCTACTATTGGAAAGGTTGAGCAGTTGGCTCTTGATGGACCATGTGAGGTGTGAAAGTAGCACACGCTCGATGGGTCCGCCTCTAGGTGTGGAAGTGTGGCTGCTTTGTATCGGAGGATTAGTATGGGTCTACCGTCTATAGAACCTATGAGCTACCGGGAGTAGCATACAACCAATATAACGCACCAAACCGTAGAGTATGAGAATATCTAAGATTGATGTGTGCCCAAGGTCAGACTTACACTTCCCTATCAAGTTCAAGATGATTGTCACTGGGTATCACGTTTGTCTTTAAACTTAGTGTCACTAGGTATCAATTCAAGTCGCGAGACATTTCATCGCCACATTAATTTCTCTATGTCCAACCATGTCTATATCTCCTAACCATACTTTGATTTTGGGGGATTGTCAGGAAAAATCAAATTAGTCGGTCAAGTTGTTAACCCATCTTGTGCTCTTGTCAAAGTTGGTGGGAGTTTGGTAACCCACCTTTGTCTTTGCCAAAGGTCATTAAGAGATTGTTGAAACATTTTGCTAGGTTGGTAAACCAATTTTTCTATTCCTTACTCACAGAAGCATGATCGAGGGAAGGTTTTATAGGCCATGAAAAATTCAGCCAAAAACATACAAAAGCAAAGAAGAAAAACCAACTCCACTATCCTTCTTTACATGCCTAAATCACAAAGAAATTAGCCCATAAAATTAGTCGTAAATATGTAGCATTAAACCCTTACTATAAACACCTTTGAAACTGATTCAAATACTCAAAGTTAACTGCCTGAGAGTGCATCTAGAGTGGTTAACATCGTCTCAGTCTTGGGGAATGGCCGCTCGTATGAAGTTTGCACCTTAGCCTTGGTGAAATCGTTCTTAAGACAGTGGCTAAGTCACGACACAGTTTGATATGTTAATTAATTATGGTTATTATTTTTGTTATTACTAATCTCCTCACTTGATAATTTTAGATACACTTTAAAATTGAACAATGTAATTCAAGTTAAGTCTAGTAGTTCGATCGATATCATTTTCACAAAAAATATTTAGCGGTTGTAATTGTATATAACACCGTCTAAAACTACATTTCCAACAAAACATACCTTTGTAAACCTTACTAAGAGCCTACGGGGAATCATCAGATGATCACAAACATTATATATGCATGGCATAAAATAAATTTGAAGTGTTTTATTTCACAACCATTGTTTCGTTGCATATCTGGCACTAAACTAGCACGTTGACAATATTGACTGGAAAGTCCTTAGTAGAATGTGACAATACAGCACAATTGAATCAGACCAAATTATCGGACATATGGAAATTGGGCAATCTGATTTTTAGACGAGCTGAATTTGAACTGGTAGATTTTCTTGACTAATATAGCTTGTATCTTGTTTAAGCCTTTATTTTTGTTTTTCAATTCATTTGGATATGATGATTAATTGACACGTAATTAACTTCTCCTTCTATCTTACAGTATATTCAATGTTATTCTCTTAAAAATTTTCATTGCCACAACAACACTATCATTTTGTAGAAGAGGGAATATTATTACTACAATACTCCCTCCATCCCATATTTATTGCCAAAAAAACGATGTTCTAGTCCCTATTAGTTTTTCTATATATTGGTTGAAAAATCACGCCAACCTTACTGATGGAGTTTTAAGCTCTGTATCCTTACTCCATTCTCGTTTTCTTTGTTTTCCCCAACTTCAACCACTAATTCAATTGATTTTTGTTTCTTTTTTTTTTTTGGTAGAAATTGAAGGGAATATGTTCTCTCTTGTACTATAACTCTTGCCTAGAAGTTTCCAAACCTCTGTACTTCTTCTTAGAGCAACACATGTCCCAAATGATGGTCAGAGCACCGGTGTTACAGAAGCTAGTTCAGAGGATACTTCCCAAGAGCTTATTTATAACATCAATACTTTTCAATGATTCAACCTGGAAGCACGCCAAAGAGCAAGTAACATCATCATATGTACTTCGGACAACAATGATTGGCTTCTACTTGCAGACAAAAAGCCAAGTCGAAAACGTTCTAGTCTTCGCATATATACTTTCCCTAAAAGATTGGCTTCTTTTAAACTTGGTCAACTTCTTGCAAATAAGCTCATATTATATGATATTTAAGACTTTATAATCAGCACATGGAATGTATGCGTACCATCATGAAAGCTAGAAGTAATATCATAACTTTTTTTTTTTAAAAAAAAAAGAAAGAAAAAAGTCTCACCATAATATGTTGTCTTGTTAATAATGTTCTGGTCTTTTCGCTCCTCAGCTTATATATGAGAGCATGTAATTGTGATAGTTTCTTGGTGTAAATTGACTGGCCATCTTTGAAATTGATTCATCAGCTTGTAAGCTGCACAATAGTTACTGCTCAGAAATTCTATCGTACATGCGCATGTATGTAGATTGGTACATGCTTTGCAAAGATACACCAATAGATAGTAAAGATCCATCAACTTTTCTACAGTTTCCTTTACTGGTTTTTGTTATTTTTAGAGAATTTACTATTTTGTCCTTATGAGTTATTGAATTTTCAGATGATAAGTAGGCTCTAAAACCAAAATAGAGATGAGATTTACGAGTGGTTTTTTAGAGGGAAAAACAGTAAAATCATTTTTAAAATTTTGTAACTTAATTCACATTGATAGGCAAAGATTTTAAGGTGGTACTTAGGTACTAAACTAGCAAAATGAAATTTCAAACAGTATGCCACACAATCTTTCAAAACAAAATCGAGTTAGAGAAATTATACCTTCAAGAGTTCTATCTATCTTACTTTTTCTTACCGCATCTTACTCCTCATTTGATGTACGAATTACCAGCTTTTCAGACTTCTTTCACTTTTGCTAATGTTCTCTCCCTAATCAAAGTTGTATGAAAATTTGTTGGCACAAGTTTGAAGAAATATTTCTTTATTCCATTGCTAGTTGTTCTCTTTTCTCAGAAATAGGAAATTATAACATTTTCTTCCAAGGATATTTTATAATGGCAATCATAAGATTGCAAAACTCTACCTTTCTCTAATTGCTGAGTACTTACTTATAGAGGAAGGGAAGTGCGCTCAGACCTTAGCGCTTACATCATGGAGATAAGATTCCAAAGAGATAAGCTTACATGGTGGAGTTCACTGTTCTTGATAGAGTTACTTTATCTTCTTAGTCTTCTTGTGCCAGTAAGATCTTCATCGTTCATTTGCTTGGTAGGATTTGTGCCTTTGCTTTTTCTTTTTCTGCCTAATAGAGTTCAACAAATTTGGCTCGAATAGCTGGACTTCCACGAAAGTTTGTGGGCTCCAAATCAAAGTTAAAGTCGAAAAGACTATCATCAATAGAGACACGTGCGACTTCTTCTGTAGTGATGAGAATCAAGTTGCTTTCATAGCACAGCGTCGTTAGTCCCTTACTCATTAGTCGTTCACTCTAGCATTTGATAGCTAATGCTCCAATTGATCTTTTATAGTTTATCCATGATTTGTCAAAGGCAAGAACTTTGAAGTGTTTGTTTTTGTCAACTTGAATAGTTGTATTAGGAGAGATGTAGCTGATTTCAACAAGATGAATGACTCCATATATTGTTTCTTCATCTTTCTTGGGGGAGATTGAGAAAAATTTAAGACAGACATAGCTTTTGCTGAAGTTCTGGATTGCTTTTTTAAAAGCTTCCAGTACAACATTCCGCATGAACAGAGACCGAAAAACAGAGACCGAAAATTATAACGGTCTCTAAATAAATTTGGAGACCGAATTCAAATACCGAAAATATTGGTATCAAATTGCAATCAATTTTGAGACCGAAATGGAGATGCAGTCTCAATTTGAGACCAATTGAGGTTTCGGTCTCAGATTTTCCATACCAATTGCAATTTTCGGGTTCAATTAGATACCGTTGAAACGTTCGGTCTCATATTTAGAGACTAAACTCCATAATTGGTTTCAACTTGAGACCACTAGATTTTTCGGTCTCAGATTTTAGAGACCGGCTTTCAAAAATTGGTTTCCAATTGAGACCAACAAAATTTTGGTCTCAGATTTTAGAGACCACTAAAATATTTCAGACTCAGATTTAGAGACCAAGCTCCAAAATTGGTCTCTAATAGAGACCAAAATCACTTTCAGTCTCAGATTTAGAGACCAATTTTGTAGCTTGGTCTCCATTAGAGACCAAATTAATTAACGGTCTCCAATTGTTAAGACCAATCTTCCAGAGAATTCGCTTTCACTCAGAGACCACAGCAGTCGGTCTCAAAATTTTTGAGAAATTGAGGAAATCGCGCGCGATGGAGCTTGTCTTCCTCTGTGCTCACTGCTTCTTCCTCTGTGCTCGGGTCTGTAGTTCAGTCTCCCTCTCCCTAGCTGCTACTCTTTACTCTCTGCTCATAGGAAAGACACTCACTCCATTTGCTACCTTGCTGCCTCTAGCGTTCCCTGAAGTTCGTTTCTGGCTTGCTGCTTCAAACGCCCGAAACAAGCAGCTCAATCTGGGCTTCCTGCTTCAAACCCCGAACACACCAAGGTATTCACAGTCATATCCCCTCTGCTTTTGGTTCGTTGTGAATGTTGTGCTCTCGTTTGGTGTGTCTTCACCCTCATGGGTCTTGTTTGCTATCAATGGAAGTGTCGATTTGAGGTTGTTAGAGTTGTATGGAACGTTGTTTTTGCCACTAGATCGCTAGTTATGTGATTACAATTGTGTATGGCTTCGTTGGTGTGGAATTGCTAGCGGTTGAACTGGTTCCTGATTATGCACACCAGGTGTTCGTAAAAATGCCTCAATTGATTTCAGTTACCTCTGTCGGCTAGTTCATCTTTGCAATGCACCATAACGTTAGCTCAGGTCCTTTCTGTCAGTTACAATTAATCAGTGTTTTCCATGAATTTTGTCAAATTCGCTATATGAGTCAGTGAGTGGTGTCTAAT
Organism: Selenicereus undatus; assembly: GCA_017589665.1. Taxonomy (NCBI): domain Eukaryota; kingdom Viridiplantae; phylum Streptophyta; class Magnoliopsida; order Caryophyllales; family Cactaceae; genus Selenicereus; species Selenicereus undatus. Next base: position 36,405,878 of record JACYFF010031959.1, on the reverse strand, counting down.
GCATCAAGTTGGACAAATATTGTATATTGGATATGAAAGTAGAGACCTAGCTTCAGAACTTGTACCATTCAAGTTACTTGTATATTGGATATGTGTGTGTGTGTGTGTGTGTGTGTGTGTGTATGTATGTATGTATATATATATATGTACGTATATATATATATATATATATATATATATA
>JACYFF010031959.1:36387955-36405297 GCA_017589665.1 Selenicereus undatus | reverse complement strand
GAAGCAACTGGATGACCAAAGGATTGGACTGCTGGAGCTTAATGCTCGATTTGATAGCTTCTCGACGCTCCTTGGCCACCCCACCCGCACAGATAACTCTCAAGCATCCTCATAGATGTCGGTATGTATCAATGTATGGTTGTAACCTTCAACTTAGTTAGGGTGCGTACATGTAATTACTTGAACACTTGAAGGTGGAACATTGGTATTGAGACTTCTTGTATGGTTGCGGAATGTGTGTGACATGGAACTGTTGTATACAGTTGTTGTAGTTTTGGAATGCAAAATTGTGAAAAGTTTGGTGTATTTTCGGATGCCGCAGCACGACCTCGATATATTGTATTTAGGGGCAATTATGGCCCACACATGTAACTAGCATGATCTGTAAAATGGGTAGAAAATAATGCAAAAATTCTGTGGAGGTTAGAGACCGAAATTTGACCGAAATACAAATTTTGATCTCTGACTGAGACCGAAATCAGAGATTGGTCTCCAAATTCACATAAAAGGGGCCTCAGCCTGTACTGGAGACCAAAATGAAGTCCGGTCTCCAATTGAGACCGAGGGAAACGTTCTCCGCTAGAGACCGACCTCACTTGGTCTCAAATGGAGATCGGGTCACTTTGGTCTCAAATGGAGACCGGTACACTTTGGTCTCAGTTAGAGACCAAGTGGACTGGTCTCTAATTGAGACCAAGAATTTGTGGTCTCAATTAGAGACCGGCCTGTTTTGGTCTCAAGTAGAGACCGGTTTTTCCAAACTCGGTCTCCAATTTTGAATTGCTACCAAGGATTTGGAGACCGCAGCAATTCGGTCTCTGTTCGGTCTCCAAAATTAAATGGAGACCGAATTGTCTAGTTTGGAGACCAAATTTCTTCGGTCTCAAATGGGCCGGATTGTTGTAGTGTTCTGGGAACTTTTGTAACTCAATGAAACTTAAGGTTGGATAAAGAAAGTTCAGATATCCATAGGTAAAGAATTCATATATATATGAGTTCAGGGCTTGCTTTATTAAAACCAATAGTTCTTGAAAATAAAGAATCTCTAGGACTATAATAAGTTCAGGAAGTTTAGAAATTTTTTGGTAGGCAAGAATAGTTGCCTTGTAATAGTCCTCATAAAACATATCTGAAGATATGTCAATAGTTCTTATGCCAGTATATGAATAACTAGTCTTCGAGCTAATAGCTTAGCTTTTAGTTCAAGCTTCTCTTTCTCTTTTTTAGAGAGAGGGTTTGAAGGATTTCTCTGGCTTGTTTGAGGACGAAAAGATAGTTCTAAGAGTTCAGTTCAGATTTTTATGGGGTCCCTTTTGGAGAAATTCTGCTTAAGTTTTTCAATAGTTCGATAAAAATGAGTAGAGATCTCTTGAGCTTTTCTAAGATCAGCTCTAAGACCAACAACTATTTCTTCATTGAGTTCAATTTTTTCATCAACATCTTCACAATATTCGTTGATGTTGATCATGATGTCTTCAAATTCCTTTAGTAGTCACTATTCTTCCATGCGTTCCATGGCTGCTTTTCCCTTATCCTCTGTATTCATTTTCTCTAGCGAGGTAATCTGCAACAAAGTTATTTTTTCCTGCAACATGCTCATAAGTAGCATTAAACTGACATAAGAATAATTGTCATCTATGTAATTTTCAAATATGAGGTCCATTATCCGAAGCTTGTTTAACGAAAGCAGTAGCTGCTTGGATATCAGTTAGAAGCTTAAATTGTTTTGGTAATTAAAAAAAATCCTCCATTTACTAATACTCTAATGATTGCTAAAAGTTCTTTTTCCATAGTATTATAGTTCTCTTCTGGTTCTGAAATCGTTCTGTTGTGATAACCACAAATCTCATTTAAGTCTGTTTGCAAAACTGCCGCACATGTTGTGTCAGACGCATTTGTTTGAAGAATTAAGTTGTCTTCTAGTTCTAGGAGTCTTAAACTTGGTAGTTGCGAGCTTTCTTCTTTTAGCTGCCAACAATTTCCCTATGTTAATCTGTCCATCCAAGGGTGTTATTTTTGTGAAGCAAGCTTTGTAAATCTTTCTTTTCTTTTGGCAAATCAAGATTATAGGAGCTGGCATAGTTTAGCAATCCTAAAAATCCTTGGATTTATTTTTTAGTTCAAAGCTCATTAGGATAGTTATTAATTTTCCTTGAGATTTGTCGTTGGAGGCTTATTCCATTAATTCCTACTTCAAAGTTAAAAATTCCATTTTTTTCTTTTTCAATGATAGCTTTATTTTCACTAAGTAAAATGCCTTCTCTAATAGCCAACTCTATAAAGAGGTTAAAATGCTTTCTATGCCGTTTGAGAGTATTTGAGCATATTAGGATATCATCTACATAAATAACAAGAAAATTGTTCAAATGTTTGAAAGCATTGTCCATTCTTTTTTTTTAAAAATTCTTGGTGCATTTTTTAATCTGAATGGCATGACAATCCATTCATAGAATCCTTTAGGTGTACTAAATCTAGTATATTTGATGTTTGTCTCTTCCATTTTGATATGCCAAAATTCTGATTTATAGTCAAACTTTGAGAAATGCTTTTTGTTTTTAACTAAATTGATTAAAACTTCTTTGTTGGTAGGAAATAGTTATCTGTTTTGGCAAACTAATTTAGCTTCTTATAATTTATTACCATTCTAGCCTTTCCTCATCTACGTTTTGCTTCATTCATTACCCTAAAGGCGGGTGAAGAATAGGCTCCTTTAGAAGGTCTAATTGATCCTTTTCTAAAAGTTCTTTAATTTGTGTTGAAAATTCTAATGTCTTCTTCAGAGTATAGCGTAGGTTTTTCTTTAATATAGAGTTCTTAGGTTAATTCTATTTTGTTTCTAGGATGCTCTTGTTTCCAAAATTGTAAAGGATTATCTGAATAGATTTGTTTTAACTTGGTTAATAAATTCTCTTTTTTTTATTATGTTGACCGTCAAAGTAGGTTTTTGAATTTGTGTTTGAAGCAAAACTTAGTCGTAACCATGTCCACTACGCTTCATACGCAATCTGTAAGCATGTTTTAAAGTGGGTATTTTTAACATGTGGCCACATTTTGTAATTAGATAGGCACTATATGTAGTTTGGGTAAATCTGGCAAACTATTTGAGAAAGTCATTTTCAAGTAAAATATCATAGTTGGAATTGTATTGAAATACTAAAGGAATGTTAAGAATTTTGTTTCCTAAAATAACGGGAACATTGTTGTGGACATATTCTAAATAAGCAATTGATGAATGGACTCTTTTAACTTGCACTTTTTTGTTTGGAGAGAGTTTTTCCCATTTTGGTAAAAGAAATTGTTGAAAGAAATTTACTTCTGATCCTGTATCTATTAAGGCTATTGTAGTAATATCTAGGTCTTTAGTAGTGATTTCAATATAAGTTAGAGTGGGAAATTCAATCTGTTTCATACTATATAAAGAATGATTTTAGTGTCGTGGTCAATTGGTGTGATGTACGAGGGATTTATGTCGTAGGAGCTAAATTTTTCAAGGAAGATAATTCCCAATAGGATATGATAAAGTGCATTGTTTATAGTAGGATCGATATAGCAATTATGTTCTAAACGAAGTGATTCAGGAGTTTTCATCATAATTTGAGATTGCTGAGTAAGAGTGGTTCTTCTGCCATCATAAGTTACAAAACTGTAGCCTTGAGTTGTGAAAGCTGGAGTTAGCAAAGTTGAACAATGGCATTGAGAAGCTCCTGTGTCTATAACAATTTTGTCTTTTACCCAATTTTGACCTTTAAAATATTCTAATTTAACTTTGCATGTGCTATTAGTATTGCGTGGATTGCCTAAATTTAAACTCTTAGAGATAGCTCTAGACAAACACAGGCTTCGTGGGAGAGGTGGTCGGTTAATTATCCTTATTCCAGATTCCGTAGATGATAGCCTAGTTGTTATGCTAGTGGATTCTTCTTCTTCATCTACCAACTGAAAGTCTATCACAGAAGCTAGTCTTGCCGCTTATGTTTAAGGGGCTATAATAGAACTTATAGTTGAAAAGATTGGGTCAATTGTAATTTTTTCTTTCTAACGTATTTCTTTTATAGGAAAATTGGTGTTAGAGAAAACATATGAACCTCTGTAATAGAAGGATAATGCATTATTGTCGGGTTTAAGCTCTATGTCAGTTAAAAGTTTGAATTGTAAATTGAGAGCATCTTCGATGTTTTTACTTCGTAATGTAACTAAATAATTAGGATAACATTCAAAGATAAACTTCGAATAAATTAAATTTCCTTGAACAGTTCTTAGGTGACTATTTTGAACATTTTTAAAATCATTGATCATGAACTGATAGAAATAATTGGTGAATTAATTGCTTCTTTAAAGCATGCTTTTACTGTTATATGAATTGCTGGTAAATGAATATATTTAATTAAGCTTCGATGTTTACAGGGAATTTCTTCTAAAAATTTTCCAATTGTGCCATGCGTTATTAGTCGTAATATGATATTTCCTTGTAAATTTTGAACATAAATAGGTTACTCTGTGGGGTAGAGTTTAAAATATCTTACAGGCTTTCTTTTGAAGAACTTATCCATCTTCTTCACAAAAGACCTTGGATCCCTTAAAGATAATTGTTTTGTTATAAATTTTTTCATAAAGTCATTGGCTAAAGGTTATCATTCCTGTATAATGGTCACTATTCTCTTGTTCTTATTTCTAGATTATTTAGTTTCTTTAGTATTTATAGTGAGTTTCTGACAAACTTTCTTCTTGCTCGGTGGTTTCTTCCCCTAGTGATTCGTAACAGCTTGATATTTCATCAAAACTTTCAATGCTGATGGGGTAAAGTTCTTTTATTTCTCCAAATTCTTTTGTATATAATTTTATAAAATTTGCTTTTCTTTTCATATAATCAATACACTTATGTCCTATATGTCCACAATTCCAACATTCACAAGTAGTTGGTTCTCTCTTTCTTTTATAATATTGATTTTCTGGGTTTGTTCTTTCTTTTCTTAGAGTTTCATGTTTAAAGTGTTGACTTTTCTTCTTGGTGTGTTTACAGACAATTGAGATTTTGTAGGTTTAGAGTTACTTTTCTTCCTAATTTTAGATCTTTACTCTTTTGTTCTCGATTTTATAGTTTTCTTTCTTTTAGGTCTATATTTTGGGTATGGATAACACCTATATTGTCCTAGTTATCTTCACAATAAATTCTTATCTCTTTTATGTATGTCCTTCTTGACTCTTGTAGACATAGTCGAGTTATTTCTCTAGCTATATTTGTTTTAACTGCTGCTACTGATCTAAAGACTATAGGTTGACTTGCAAATTCTTCAAAATTTTTTGAAAAATTGTCATTCCATGGAGGTGGGAATTTGTTTAGTAGAAGTTGAATATAAGTTTCTTGATTTTCTACGAAATCATGTAGTTCACAATAATATTTATGAAATTCACAAAAGAAGCTTTTGAAATTACATAGGTTACAAATTCTTAGGCTGATTAACTTATACAAGCTTTGTTCTTTTTTCTTTGTTAGCTTGGCTAAAGTTTGCTATAAAGTCATATCCTTCGAACCATCCTATTAAATATTTCTCTAGAATCCAAACTCCTTCTTCTATATCAATTTTAAAATTATTTTTAATATCAACTTCTATTATATTTTTTATATTTGGTGATATGTTCCTGTCCCAGTCATAAACTATTCCTTGAAAAGAGTTAATAACTATTTTGTATTAGCATTTACATCTCTATTTTCTTCTACGAATTATGGGGTTGTTAATAATGCTGATACCATGGTTATTCTCCGCACATCTAGTGCTTTTTTTTAATATGTTACACAGTCTATATTAGTATATTTCCCTAAGGAGGAATTAGATCTTGAATACTGGGATCTTTTGGTATAAATTCATCATTAATAGTTCTGGGTCTTTGTCTTCTATTATATCTAAGGGTATATATTTTCTTAAGTCTTTGCTCAAATTCCTCTACAAAGATCGATGTCTCTCCCTATTCAAAAGTTACTGAGCATGAATTATTGCTAGAAGAGCTGCCTGTCTTCTATTATATCTAAGGGTATATATTTTCTTAAGTCTTTGCTCCACCAATGTTCATATTTACATGTTTGACTATCTCAAAAATTTGTAGATCTTCAAATTCTTATATTAGCCCTGCAACTGTCTTATTATATTCTCCCATTAATCAATTTATTCACCTTGTTCTTCTTTATCTTTAGCTTTTCCTTCTTCTTCTATCTGTTCTAGTTGTAATTGTTCGGTCTTTTCATTAATTTATCTTGGTATTTTGTAAATATTTCTCATCATCGCTTCCTGAAATTACTCTTGTCAGAAGTGTTATTTCGAAGGGAATATATTCTCTTTTTTGTCTAGGTTTTAGACTTCCTGTAGAAGTGCTCGTTATAAGTTGCATCTGCATTACTAAGCCTTTCATTAATTGATTTATTTCTTGGATTTCTAGTTTTATATTTCTTAGTTGATCTTCAATTTCTAGAAAATTCATATTGTTTCTTTAATCTTCGTCACTAAACCAATGTTTGGTATGCGTTACATAATTGTCACTATTGTTTAATTCAATATTTTTGGCTTTTTTAAGATTCTAATTCATAGTTTATTAGGTTAATTTTGTCTAACACTTTCTTTCGTGCCTTAATTAAATTTTTCTATGTATGAATCCTTAACTATTGTTCTCTTTGGTGAAACCAATATAATAAGTTATGTAAGTTTTCTTTTGTCATTTCTTTATATTGTTCTATTAAGTTAATTTTTTATGAGTTGTAGTTATTTTATACATTAGCTCCTCCAGATTCATCTTGTTTTTGATAGCATACATTCGTACCATTCTTTCTCTTATAAAAATAATTTTAGATTTAAAAATTATGCATTTATACCTATTCTAACATAAAAATTTTATTAGTTGTAACATATCTGTATCTCTATATATTCCAAATTCAATTTCATTTTTAAATTACTCTAAATTCAATTCTAATGCTTGTTGAAAAGTGTCCATTAGAAGGCTTGGTTTAGAAATAAAAGACTTCTGATATAAGTATGTATGGTGCTAGGTACATAGGTATGTACCTAAGAATTTTCCGTTTCTACCAATAGTGCTTACGGAATATTTATCCTCACTTTCACAAATTCTTAATCAGACACTGTCCTAATTATGATGCCTTTTTGTACAACAATTCACTAAACCAACATTGTTAACTCCAAGCTATAAGTTCTCTATATGCTAATCATGCCCCTATTTACCAAATAGTTGCTAGCTGTTTGTATTAGGTATTACCTGTTTGAATTAGCTCTTTTTAGAAAAAGTGTTCGGTAAAACTATCTGTTTCTAAAAAAATGTTTGTTAGATTTCATTTATACACTTGTCTGGAAAGTATTTTTAAACGTCATGTGGTGTAATTCTTTCAAACTTTTAGACAACTATGTCATTTCTAAAAGAAGTTCTTTCCAATAGGCTTATGGGAATAACTTTTTCAAAAAGAGCTTTTTGGAGCAAAACAGCAATTACAAACAACAATTTACCAAACACTCTTTGGCTATTTGACTTGGTCAAAATAGCTAAAACCCTCCCAAATAGTTATTTTTGCTCAAATAACTATGGTTATCAAACACCGTCTATATATGCTAAACAGCCACAACAGTGATATGGAGTGCATCTGAGATCGATGCTTTTCATAAACTTTCAAATGACCTAAATTTTTTCTTTTTTTAACCTCTACAAGTTACATATCTAACGCCTAGAGTTCAAATTTGATGAAATCGCCAAGCTAGCAACCTTTTGCTCATTCTAATGCACAGAATTTGCTTTGCTTGATAATTTTATTCTTATAGTAACTAGTTTCATGAATGATTGGGGGGATTTTTCTTGGAATCTTCATTGGCCAGAGGAAGGCCATGTAACCAATCAAAAGCATCATTGTCTTCTTTTCGAACAAGAAAAGGCCAAGGCACTGTATTATAGAGGGTGGAGCCAACACTCTATTCCTTTCCTTTTCTAGGACCAGTGCACTTTGGTCTCATTAGACTAGTTGCTAGAGCACACAAGATATCCATGGTGTAGAGTACATATGAAATATTGATTTCCTGGGCCTCTGTTGATCCTGCACATCCCAAACCTAGACTAGAAGATTGATGATATTAACTAAAAAAGCCATGAAAGAATATGTGGACATGCCAAAATTGATTCAAACAAGATCACAAGACATACGAAAATTGGACAGTCTGAATTTTAGCGAAATCAAATTTGAACAGCCCAAACTTGCCTGACCTATACAGCTAGTATTTTTATTATTAAACTTGAACTGAAATTAATTTGCCCTGGGAATCCTGCCAACTCGAACATTAGTAAACCTATGTCTGAATTTGAACTGAACCGCCTGTTTGGGGTCTAAAATGAGCAAAATGATGATGCAAGAACGACTTTCAATGTAAATTTCCGTAGTCAAAAAATTAGGACATTGTTTTCTTTAGCCCTTCATTGTTATGTCTGGATATGATCTTTAATTGATACCTCATATTGTTACATACTAGACATGATGGAGTCACGGAAACCTGATTCACTAAGAGTTTAACTCTGTATCTTCCTCCCGATCTTGTCTTTCTTCAATTTCCTTCCGTAATCCAATTGATTTTACCGACACATGGTGAAGCTGACCAAAAACTATGAAACAATCTCTTAGATTTGTTTGAATACTAGAATTTGAGGGTAATTTCATAAATCCATTGTGCCTTCTCTCACTTTTTCTAATTATGCTTGGAATTTTCATTAGCTCATGTGTTTTCTTCTACCCACACATTTTTGGAAATATGATAGTCATAACACTAGTAGCATGGAAGGCAATACAAGAAATATTTTCTGAAAAGTTTTCTCATGATGTTAATCCTCTTCAAAGACTCAAAATTGGAAGGCCATGCATCAAAACAACTTGAAAGATAATCGTTCTCCCATCTAACAAGAAAGATTCACTTCCATTTGCTAATATGACACTTAGTCCAAAATCGAAAGCTTTCAGGTTTTCGTATAAATGCCTTCCCCAAAAGGCCAGGTTCTTTTGCACTAGGTCAGCTTTTCTCAAATTAGCTATTCCTTTAAGCAATAGCTTGTGAATTATAATGTTAAGAATGTTAACCTCAGTCACATAGAATGCATACTAAACTTTCTAGAAGCTCAAATCAAAACAGAGCCTAATAAGGGTTACACTACTAAAAGGAGGTAAGATTTCACCGTGAGTGTACAGTTATCAACTGCAATACTTAAGAGTCGAATCCATAGGCCACTAAACAGCAGCTAGCTCATAGCAACTAGATTGTAAACAATAAATATGAAACTAGAAATCACTCAACTTGCAGAAATTAAATCCAACCTAAACATAATTGGATTTAACAATACTAATATACGTCAGCAGAACGATTTAGAAAGTAGTATACTTGAATCGAGAAGGGGGGGAGAGATAGGAAAGAAATTACCAACAAATTGAAAGAGGAAACTGGAAGGTAAATTGAATAAATTAATAAAAATTCAAACTCATATTAAATCTAGATACTTGAATAAAAGGTTTGAGATAATTAAACTAAACTAATCTACTCCTAAAATCTAAATTAAAACCTAAGCTAAGACAATGAAGAATTATAATGTCCAAAGCCTCCTTTTATAGTGATGATATAACCATCCTTTTCTTTCCAAATTCTAGTGGAAGTAGATATTTTGTTCTGTAATTTTGATGAAGATAAGGAAAGTCACATTTTTCATCACTTGACCACAACTTTTCAAATTTGTTTCAATTAGCCTTGCACGCTAGTGTAATGACCTCAATATTTTATCAAACCATTATTCCTGCACAAACATGTGAAAACCAAACAAAATCCAAAAATGACATGAATTACGATAAAAAAAAACTAAGTAATTAGAAACATCTATTTAGCCAATTTTGATGACCGAACAATTACACTCATACCTAGCTTTTGCTCGTTCTCGAGTAAAGGAAAAGAAAATAAAATCTACCTAGATACTAACTCATTTTCATAGGAACCACGATTGTGTTTAGTATGTACAACAGTGACTTTAAACCCCTGGGTCCCCCTAGTAGACGAGTGTGGTCTGGTGAGAGTTTTGCAGAAGACATACTCACAAAAAATCTTTGAAGAAATTTAATTTTTTTTGAATTTTCAAGATAAAGGAAACTGTACACACTCGAGCAACAATATGACCCCCTGCAACCCAAGTATTAAACTATACACAAGCACAATTTATACATCAAGACTTTTGGTCCCCACCAATAATACTATTTAGACATAGATTTTTCATCCCATAAACTATCAACAATCAATCTATCCTAGTGCTTAGTGTGCAAGAGTACTATTATCCTAGGAGTTAGGCTTACTAAGGACTTATTCAATCCCACTTGACTACTTTATTAACGCACTGACATGGAAAGCAAGTTTTTCGAGTAGCAATATTGCCTTAAGGGTTAGCATCCAATAGTGTATGCTTCCAATCCCGACTTTAAGACCTTTTTTGACTCTTTTTTCATTTATTTTTTCCCTCCTTTTCCTTTTTTTGTAAAATATCAATGAAGTTGGCCAATAAAAAAGGCACAAGTTCAAAGATTGATGGTAGCAGAGATGAGGATGATTAGATGTATGTTTGGCTATACGAGAGTGAATAGAATTAGGAATGAAGTAATTAGAGACATAGTTAAAATGGCTCCCATCAAGAATGTGACAGGATAGGTTAAGGTCTTAGATCATGGAGAGATAGCCTCATAGTTATCCTTTGGTAGCCATATGGTAGGATATGTCATTGTGCGTTACTGGAAATTTTTTATCTTTTTTCGTATGTTGTGTTTGTATTTAGGTAGTACCTTCATCTGGGAAGAGACAATATTAGCCTACCTTTGTTTATTGATGTATAACACTTTCATTTGCAATGTTGTACTTATATTGTACTTAGTTGTTCGTAGTCACTGGCATCTGTTTTATTTGTATTGCTTAGTTCATTACTTGCTACTTATCTTTAGTTTCTTCTTTGAAATGTTTTCACACTATTCTTTTTTTTTTTAGGTCTCTTAGAATCATCCTTTCTACAGGCATAGATGTTTGTAGAGGTATGGTTGAATATACCTGGATCTCCCCAAGCCCTACGAAAGTTGGACCCACACTAGGAGGTGTTATTGTTGTTACGAAATACCAGCGAAATGAAAGGACTATACACAAAGATAAGTGGAAAGTCAACCATGAAAGCCCAAGATCATAAGACAATAGTTACATACAAATAAGGACTGGGCTCAAAATTATAATGAAATGATGAGGTAAGAACTGGAGTAAGAAATGATACGCTTTGGACTAAGGTCTATCATGTGCACAATACTTATATACAACCTAATAACTAAGTCATAAGGTGTCAAAGTCAATTAGAGATACTAGAATTCCCCAATAAAATGGAAAATCTGTTTGGTTATTTCGAAAATTTTATCCTTTTTTATTTTTCAAAAATTGGAAGCATAGTTTCCCTTTCCAACCTGAATACCCAAATTTGTCTGACAGGATAAAAAATCGGGTACGATCATAAATTTGTCGTCTGAATTTTGAATCCGGACACTATTTTTTATATTTCTGTTGTTGGAACCCAATTTTGACCCCAAATTTAGCCTTACCCGCATTGTCTGATCTAGAAAAAAGTAAGTATTAGACATCAATTTCTTGTCCAAATTTTAAATTATCTTATTTGTCTGACCCGAATTTGACTCGAACCCGAATTTTTGCCAGCGCTAAAAATCACACAATGTCTGCACTGCGTGGACAATAGGAGCCTTAAGGATACAAAATCAAAAGAAAACTAAAATGAACAGAAAGATATTACTCAATGTACAACATATATAAAAGAGTAGGAACAATGCTACAAGGTCAGAAACCAAATGTATCCTAACTACTTTATCACCCATCAGAAATTACTAGGTGGCTTGCGGAGCATCAGACACTCCACCTCAACATTAAGCTATTGCTTCCTATTAAATCCCATCAAAGCTCTCAATAGCCTGTCAATACCTTGAAACACATCTCAAAAAACTAGGCATAAGAAAAATAGGAATATAAACATGCATCCACATAACTCAGGACCCATTTCAACTTGTTAAACTTACGAGCCCAATCATTAGCAATATATGTGACCACACATGTTAGGGAAGTGTAGGACAATGGCCTAGAAATATCACGATTGTTATGAACGCACATTTTAAGGACTCTACATGCCCTAAATCATCACCTACGTCCTTAAGTCCTTTAAATTCAATATGCTCAAAGGTTGGGCCAAAATTATTAGTACTAACCATGAAATCAAGTGAGAGTATAATAAGAGACCTAGGGGGGATCAGTGAAGTGATCACAAATGGCAGCAATGGAATGGCTTAAAGGTGATGGGGCAAGGGCTAGCTCAGTGAACATAAGAGAGGCGGGATCCAATAACTCTAAACTAGAAGAGCTTACATAACCTCATGCTCCACAAATGACTCCTCAAGTAATATCTTCTAACTCATGCTCCACAAATGACTCCTCAGATAATATCTTTTGACTCTATAAAATCATCATGCTCAAAAGTTTCTCATACCACGGATGCGTTTTATCAACTCCAGTGCTAACATTGCCCTTAGATTCTTCATCCTTCGCAAACTCACAAGGCTCAGCAAAAAGAATCGATAGATCAGGTTTGATCAACGCATTGTTAATGACGTTTCTACGGCTACTAGTTACAGATGGAGTGTCAGACAATGAAGATATGGGGAGGTCAATCTTTTCCCTAAGGTTGGTCACAAGTGTACGTGAAGGCTTGAACCTAGGAGAAGTGGTATACTTAAATCATTATTAAGATTACCCGCAGGTATCAGAGATCATAAACTAAAGGTAGGCTTATACACATTTTATGGTCCCTTACTTCATTAAAACGTTGAAACATGTTCTCGTTCATAGTCTTAATCATTTTCCCATCATATTATTCATTATCTTTTCAAGATTTGCACTACCAGCATCATTTATATGATATGGACAACCATTAATATCATGATTTAAAGATTTACAATAACCACACCAAACAGGAGTATAATAAAAAAAACAAAATGACATGGCCGAGCAAATGGGTTCCGCAACTTATCATGTGAACAAAAATTAACATGAAAAACATATTGATCACTAATAGGGTACCCTAGAGTCTCTCTCTCTTTTTTTTAAAAAAATTCATAATTGCCCCAACCCACATTTTCAAGCAAGTCCTAGGCTTCATTAGGATTTTTCGACAAGAAACACAATGGGTCCAATATAACTTTGGCCACCCCATTCGCTCATGCACAAGCAACCTCACAAATTTCTCATTTTTTAAACTTTTGGTCCACAAATTGAGCACGCATGTCATTAAGCCTAGAGAAATAACTCCAAAAGAGTATGTGCTCATATTGAGGGTAATGAAAAATTTAATTTTTTTGGATTTTTGATTTTTTTTAAACAAGAAAATCATACTAAAAAATTTTATGAGAAACTAATCCAATCAACGATATAACTAATCTAAATGCAAAATTATGAAAATAATGTATTAACAAAAATTATGAAACTAATCATGATGGAATACATAAGGAAAAATAGTTACCTAAATTCAAGTTGTCGTCCCTGACAACGATGCAAAAAATTTGCTATACTCCTAGAAGGAGGTAAAATTTTACCGCAAGCATACGGTTGTCAACCATAGTACTTGAAAGTCGAATTTTTAGGGAAGGGCTCAGTGAACAACTGCTAACCCATAGCAAGTAGATTGTAAAATACAAATATGAAAACAGAAATGATTTAACTTGCAGAAATTAAATTTAATCTAAACATATTGGATTTAACAAATACTAGCATGTGAATCAATAGAATGGTTCTGAAAGTGATAAGCTTGAATCAAGAAGAGAGAAGGGAGGGAGAGAGAGAGAAAGGAAAGAAATTACCAACAAATTTAAAATAGAAACTGAAAGCTAAATCGAATAGATTAATAAAAACTCAAACATGAAATATATCTAGATGCTTGAATCAAAGGTTTGAGAGAATTAAATTAAACTAATCTACTCTTAAAATCTAAAGGAAAACCTAAGCTAAGAACATGAGGAATTATGACGCCCAAATCCTCCCTTTAAAGTGGTGATAGTCATCCCTTACTTTCTAAATTCTAGTGCAAGTAGATCTGTTGTTCTCGACTTTTTATCAAGATTAGAAAAGTCACCATAATATAAAAATTGCTTGAAGCCCACTTAATTTCTAATTTTCATCACTTGACCACAACTTTCCAGAATATGTTACAATTAGTCTTGCATGCCAAGTTAATAACCTCAATATTTAATCAAATCATTATTTGTGCACAACCACGAGCTAAAAAATCAAATAAAGTCCAAAAATATTCTCAATTATGATAAAAACTAAGCAATTAGAAGTATCTATTTAGTTACTTTTGGTGACCGAATGATAAGGGTTCTATGCAATAATCATAATTTGGTAACATGTTTCATCACAAGGCTATAGTTACCACCAGTAGTCTTTTTGGAATATGTATCTTTACTCCTCACAAATTCTCAATCAATACTCCTACTGTGGTTGCTGCCTCTTTTTCATATTTACTTTTTGTAGGGTTCATGAAAACGAAATTGGCATCTCAATGCAAGGGAATTTATGTGGATGGTGAATATGCTTGACAAGCGTAACACCGGCCTGCTGTGTCCCTGGGACCGGATGATTTTCCTTTTCGCTAAGATATACAAGTTGCACATCTGATGCATAAACTTCAAATTGGCAAAAACTTAACTCCCTTCCCCGGGCCCCCCCCCCCCCCCCCCAAAAAAAACCAAAAAATAAACCCCTTCTACACTGAAATTTTCATTAACTGTTTCATTTCACTTCTTGAAGTATCTTGCGTCATAGATGACATGTGAATGTTTCATGGGTTTTTGTCCACTTGGAAGGCTACACAAACAACTGAACATCAATTTGAAAAGAAAGGCTTAACTGTATGTTGGGAGAAACTTAGGACACTGAAGCTACATACAAGAAGTCTTCATTTTGCATACAACTTCTGGAGTTCAAAGCCTTCTAGAGCATTCACAGCGTGGGGTGGAAAATGGGAATGCGGGCCCACGCTGCCAAATGTCACATTTTGATTGGAGGGAGAAAAAGGCTACATGCGGGGAGACACGCTAGTGCGTGCTCCCTCGCGTGTAACTTTTATCTTTTAAAAATATTTTTTTTTGGTTTTTTCTTTTTTCTTGAAATAAGTATATAATTTTTATATGATTTAAAAAATAGGTTGTGTGTTATAATGTGGGTTCTGACAAATATTTTTATTGGATGATTAAAATTGGAGTTCCATTGGGTGGAAAAGTGATGGAATGTGAGTTTCAAAATTGTGGAACTTCTGCTGATGTGGCAGGTCAGAGTTCTAAAAATTGGAACTTTGACTGGGAATGCTCTTAGTCTTTGCACCGCAAATATTGGCTTCTTCGGTGTCAAATCAATGATTTTCTCAAAAACAATTGAAAAGATACAGAAATTGCTTTGTACAAACTGCTATGGTGAAAATGCAGTCCATTAATGGAGCTAGGACCCTAACACAAATCAGAAAATTCAATTATATCGAATTTTTATTTGTAATGCTGCTTTGTGTTTTATTATCAGTTTTTCGTCAACCTCATGAATGCTCAATTTTTAAAAAAAAAAAAAAAGAAAGAAAAAGAAACAAGATACCCTTGCCGGGAAAGTGGGAAACAGCAATGAATGCCCATAATGTGCCTCTGTAAACTTGTATTATAACAAGATGCGTTTGGTTCATTATGTTGAAAACTTTTACCAGTTTTTCAGGATAAGACAGTGTCTGGGAAGTCCGAGTTCAAGGACTTAATAGAAGCAAAAAGAGCTCAAGGAGAAACAAAATTTCTAATAATTCTTGCAGCATTGATCATTTTTTAGACAGTGCCAAAGCTTGTATTCCTTTCCAAGACTAGGACCTTTGCACCTTCGTCCTGATTCCTGAACATGAACCAGCATTAGCACATGGACCAACAAAGCCTTAGTGTTATAAAGCATGGTCGTCCTTTGTCTTCTTCACCCTTCTCAATCGGATGCGGATAATGCGCTAATAAGCTTGGTTAGCTTGGGGTTCACAGTTGAAACAGACCCTGCATTGTTTTTTTTCTGATATGGAAAGTCCACAAAATCAAATGGTTCACTTTTGCATAATTTTCATATTCCCTACCGAGTTTTCGGTCATCAACTTCAAGAAGTTGGTGACTGCATCGTGGTCGTTATCTTTAAGTAGGCTTGGCTAAACTGACCCGAGACCCGAAATCTGAACTGAATAATCCGGACTCATATCTGACCTGACACCCGAAATATGCTCACCCGAAAGTGGACCCGAAATCCGAATTGACTCGACCCGAACCATACCCGACGCGAAATTTTCAACAAAGTTGCTTGTTTTGGCATGACAAGCGCATTTCACCAAAAATTGATTGACCCGAAATCTACCCGATCCGAACCAAACCCGACCCAAACCGAAACGACCCGAAAAGTCACTTAACCCGCACATGACCCGACCCGAACTTGACCCGACCCGTACCCGAACCGAATTACCTATTTACCAAGTCTATCTTTAAGAAGAAAAAAGAGAAGGCACTTTTATACCTGAAAAACATGTCAATTTTGAGTTAATCTTGCTCTTCACTTTCCTTGACAAGTTACTGAGGATCGGTAGGAGGCAGTTGATGGTTTTTCAATCAAGGCGAAAACAGAAACTGCTCCTCTACATTTGAATAATAAAGATTGTGTACTGTTGGAGACTTGGAGTATGAAAGTGGATATTGTCCCATATTGATAACACACAAAGAATATGAAAGTGAGTGTTGTCCGACATTGAGAAAATTAAAGGGTTAGTGCATGTATATAAGCTTGTGAGTTACTTCACCCATAGCCAATTATTTTTGGGATTGAACCTCATTTGAGCTTATATGCACAACTCTTTGTTTATAACTCAATTGATATGAAAATTTAACATGGTATCAGAGCAAGGTTGCTCGCCCTTGATTTGTCACTGTCCCAGTTTGATTAAAACTGTGTGCATGTGTTGAGCCTTGTTAGCATTCCACATATGATGGCGCGTGTTGGACTATAAAAGTGGGTATTATTCCACATTGATAACACGCGTGTTGGAGTATGAAAGCGGGTATTATTCCACATTGATAACACAAGAAGAATACGAAAGTGGGTGTTATCCCACATTTAAAAAATTAAAGAATTTGAGTACGCATATAAGCTTGTGAGTTACTCCATTCATAGCCAATTGGTTTTGGGTTGGAA
>JACYFF010031959.1:36331186-36387945 GCA_017589665.1 Selenicereus undatus | reverse complement strand
ATGAATAATATAGAAGTGACAATAATAATGCAAATATGCAATTCACTGATTGAGGGATTCTGATTCTGACATCGCCCTCAAACTGGAATTATTGAGGGGTATCGTCTTGGAAGTGCCCGGTTATTTCAGGTTAGAAGAAAACACATCTGACAGCGGTTTTTATATCGTTCATCCGGTTGTACAAATGTAATTGTACAACTGGACCCACAAAGAAAATTATTAGATTTCGGCTCACTAAAAATACCCTATAGCTCACTAAAATTTGCTGTTGTGTATCCTGTTTCGCTCACTAAAAATAATGTACAGCTCACTAAAATATTTTAGTAAGTTGAGACACAGTTTTGGTGAGCTAATACATACTTTTAGTGAGCAGACATACCGAAACTAATGTATCTTATGTACCGAAATTTCGCTTAGTAAAAATACTATATAGCTTATAAATATGCTATTGTATTAAAAAAATGTTATTGTGAATCTGAAACTCACTAAATTGTATTCTAGTTGTCTATATTTTTTTAGTGAGCTATGATAATTTATTCACTGAGCTGTTATATCATACAACTGGTTGTACAGAAGAAGTTGTACAATCGAATTTCAGCTCACTAAAAATGTATAGCTCACTAAAATATTTAGTGAGTTGAAACACAGCTTTAGTGAGTTAGTACATACTTTTAGTGAGTGGATAGATCAAGCCAATGCATCTTATGTACCCTAGGTTTCACTTTGGAAAAGTACTATATAATTTATTAAAATATTTAAAATGTGCTATTGTACTAAAAAAATGTTACTATTCATCTGAAACTCACTAAAGTATATTCTAGTTGTCTACATTTTTTTAGTGAGGTATGACATAAATTTAATGAGTTATGGCATATATTTGGTGAGTTATAGCATATATTTAGTGAGTTGGGCTATATTTAATTAATTCACTACTTTTCTATTATACTTACAAACTATAATACAAACACCCTTATGTCATAGTAAAAAATGATTGAGCTGTAACATAACTCAAGAACTTAACAATATTATTTGCTTATCATCTATACTATTCTTTTTAGTGAGTTATACCATTTATTTAGTGAGCCATGATAGATATTTGGTGAGTTATAAAATGTAGTCTAAAGCAATAGATTTTTTATAGTAAGCTATACTGATAGTGAGCTATTGTTTTCCCTGTTAGGCACAAAATTAATTATAGTAATTACATTTGGTGAGCAGAGAATTGATTTATGATTGCTGAATACAAGCTCAATACAAGTAAGCTAAATATATGATGTGGATTTTATATATAGTTTTAAAACTCTTTTTACTTGCAAGTGTACAAGGTTAATTGTAGACTAGCGAGTATAGGGTGTCGATCCCACGAGGAACAATAACGATTTTTAAAATTTACCTTTCCGATTATAAAGAATAATTTAATTTCAGCGTTGGATTATGAATATAAATTGACCAATAAAATGAGGAGCAAATAAGTAGTAAAGTAGCGAGAAATCAAATAGGAGAAAGTTCTAGGACTTTAGACTTCACCTTTGATGCCAATATTGATTTGCTAATTCGAATGGGGATTCAATTTGTCTCTTGTTCAACCTAAGCTACAAGCATTAGGCTATGAATTAAAAAGATGATTACAATTATAAAATGACATAATTTATCTAGTGGTTTAGCATGAATTATTCTTCTTAGACATAACTCATCTAATTTCTAGCATAAATTATTCAATTTAAACAATTATAATTTTAAGCCCAAATTGCATAATCATCATATTAGCCTACAAGGTCTAATATTCATTTGAGATAGCAAATTAAACTAATGTCATCAACATGATTAAACATTAGTGTTAAGATGCATAGGTAGATGATGATCAAATATAAACTCAAGATTATGCAAAAGAGACAAAAATAACCCCATAAGAAATTAGCAAAAGAATATTATTATCAGGGATCCATCATAGTCCTAGAAATGAGTAGTTTAGCCGGCCATAGTTAGGAAAAACACCATTGAAATTGGTATATTTCACAACCTATGTCCAAACCTTATACTCAATTATACAAAATTACAAAACTTAGTATAAACTCTCAAATTTGACTCACAAATGAGATGAGAAGACAAGAGAAAAATAGCTAATAAAGCTTATTTTCTTCTTAACCCCTCAACCCAAATGATCTTGTCTTACAAAGACTTTCTCTAAAAAAAATGAAAAATGAAAGGACAAGAAGATGCTTGAGTGAGTGGATGGAAAAATGAGAGTGGATATGAGTGTGTGTGTACCTATGGCCCCTTTTATAGTGGAAAATCCACCCTTTAGGATACCCCCAAAATTAATGGAAATTAATTCCAATTAATTTGGGATGTTACATGCATGGTTATAGCTAGTCATAAGTATAATATTAATTTGCTTAATTGCTTTGACTAGGTAAACAATTGATCATGTGGAGAGTAGAGATGAAGAGTAGATGGGTTGATGTTAGCTTGGAGTTGCTAGGAGGCACGACTGGGCTACGGCATAGGCCCAAACGGAGGGAGAGAAGAAGTGTGGGAATGAGGAGAAGAAAGCTGGTGCTGGGCCACGTAGCAGGCCGAACTAAGACCTTTGTTTCTTCTTTCTTTCTTTTCTTTTCTTTTTTTTTTCTTTTGGGCTTGCTTTGCTCTTGTGGTAAATCTGAGTAGAATTGATCATCTTCATCCAAATTCTTCTACTTTATTTTTTTACCTGAAAATCACATAAATTATACGTTATTTACTCATAAAATATATTTCAAAGACTTAAAAGTTGGTAAAATGAATGAGAAAATTATATATAAAAATATGAATTATCAACTCCCCCACACCAAACATTTGCTAGTCCTCGAGCAAAGAATGACTACAGTGTATATGTTAAGTCAAACCATCAAGAAGGATAGGAATAAGATCAGGTAAGAAAATCAAGTAATCCAACTATGAATGCCCACTCCAAATCATATATATCAATTCACTACCACCCACAACTCATTGTCAAAAATTTCCAATTCCAACTAAGTCACTAGGCCATGATTCAAGCAAATTAAGTACACAACGAAACCATGTAGCAAATCATAAGCATAAAATTTCACCCCACATAACAAAAATCACAAGAACATCTTTTAAAATCGAGTCCCCAATGTCAAATCAAATTTTTTTTCCTCTCTTTTTGAGACTCTCAGCTTTTTATTTTCAGAAGTTACTTGATTTCATGTGCTTTCTTGAGTGGATAAATATATGAATAAAGATAACACTCAGATAAGTACTTAGTACATATTCAGGCAATTGAAGATATGGATATAGATAGGACCTGAACATTGGTACCGAAATTAGAACTCAATTAATTTCATTTATTTGATTTTTTTTTCTTTTTTTTTGTTTGAAAAGTCAAAGGGAAACTCAATGCTTATCGAATACTCAACACGACATTGTAAATGGGGTTACATCTCACACTCAAAATCGACTACATAGTGACATTAGCACAGCAAAAATTATGGCCCTCGACTAGTGAAAACTAGAAATAATCTCTAGTGAGCATGAGTCATATGAATCGAATCCACATAATAGGAGTAAGACATGCACAATTAGGACACTCAATCCTTCTCAATATTCTCATTGTCATTTAGCCTTCCCCCCACACCTAAACCTTACATTATCCTCAATGTTGGAAAAAATAAGATATAGGAAAATGGAGAAAAGAGCAACACAACCTGATAGCATGAGGAAGACGTTTCCATGTAAGCTCAACAATCAAACTCCCAAAGTACCTTCACAACCATCACCAACCTCAAAAGCCAAAAACCAAGTGAAGAATCACCCCCAAAAAACACAAGCACACCTTGATCAAAAAGAAAAATAGAGAAAAAAAAATTATACAAGACTCAAAAATCACCTAAAAAGATTGGGTTGCCTCCCAACAAGCGCTAAGTTTAATGTCTTCAGCCAGACAATGTCCTATCCACTAATCATAACAGACAGGGTCAACCAAGTTGATGGATTCAATCAAACCAGGGTTAAGATCATGAGTCACAACAGGTTTTAAACGCTGACCATTAACCATGAGAACTCGACCATCTTGGGGATCCAAAATTTGGACTGCCCCAGAGGGAAACACTTGGTGGACAACAAAAGGACTATCCCATATAGATCTCAATTTGCCGGGAAACAGCTTAAGCTTAGAGTTAAAAAGCCAAACCTTCTTATTAGGTTCAAAAGATTTACGAGAAATCGTTTTATCATGAAAAGCTTTGGGTTTGGCTTTATAAATCTTAGCATTCTCATAGGCTTCATTATGCAACTCTTCCACCTCATTTAATTGAAGCCTACGGTTAGAACCTGCTTGTTTCATATCAAAAAATAAAAGCTTTAATAGCCCAAAAAGCACGGTGTTCTAACTCAACTGGCAAATGACAAGCCTTACCAAAAAGAAGCCGGTAAGGAGACATCCCAATGCGAGTTTTATACGTGGTACGGTATGCCCAAAGAGCATCATGCAATCTCAAAGACTAGTCTTTCCTATCAGGTCGAACTGTTTTTTCAAGTATAGACTTAATCTCACGATTAGACACTTCAACTTGTCCACTAGTCTGAGGGTGATAAGGAGTAGCTACTTTATGAGTCACAGAATACTTTTTAAGCAAAGCCTCAAAAGATCGATGACAAAAGTGACTCCCTCCATCACTAATAAGGGTTCTAGGGGTACCATATCGACAGAAAATACACTCTTTTACAAATTTAACCACAACTTTGTGGTCATTGGTCCTAGTAGCCTGAGCTTCCACCCACTTTGACACATAATCAACAACAACCAATATGTATACAAAGCCAAAAGATGGGGGAAAGGGACCCATGAAATCAATGCCCCACACATCAAATATCTCAACAATCAGAATAGGGGAAAGGGGCATCATAGCACGACGGGACAGGGTACCCGTACGTTGACAACACTCACAAGCAAGACAAAATCGGTGAGCATCTCTAAACAGAGTGGGCCAAAAGAACCCACTCTGTAGGACTTTAGTAGCTGTCCTACGACCTCCAAAGTGACCACCACAAGCACAAGAGTGACAAAATGTGAGAATACTATGAATTTCACTCTCGGAGACACATCTATGTACCACTTGGTCAGGGCAATGTTTGAAAAGATAAGGATCTTCCCAATAGTAATGTCTTACCTGTGAAAAAAACCTATCTTTCTCTTGTTCGGACCAGTGAGGAGGAATCTTCCTAGTGACGAGATAGTTCACAATGTGAGCAAACCAAGGGAGAGGGGCATGTAACATAGCAAATAGTTGCTCATCAGGAAAGTGGTCAAAAAATCCACCTGAGTCATCAGTATACTCAGTAAAGATTCTAGACAAGTGGTTTGCAACAGAATTTTCAGAACCTTTCCTATCTTTTATTTCAATATCAAACTCTTGAAACAACAAAATCCATCGAATGAGTCTGGGCTTAGTGTCATTCTTAGCCAACAAGTGTTTTAATACAGCATGATCAGTAAACACAATCACTTTAGAACACAAAAGGTATGGACGGAATTTATCAAGTGCAAATACCACAGCTAGCAACTCTTTCTCAGTAGTAGAATAATTCTTTTGAGCTTCAGTTAAAGTTCTACTAGCATAGTATATGACATGAGGCATTCTATTTACCCTTTGACCCAAAACAGTCCCAATAGCAAAATCAGATGCATCACACATGATCTCAAATGGCAAAGAAAAATCAGGGGGCTGCACAATAGGAGCTGACACCAAGAAAGATCGAAGCTTTTCAAAAGCTTGCACACAAGACTCATCAATCACAAAAGGAGCATATTTGGTAAGAAGATTAGTAAGTGGGCGAGCCACTTTGCTAAAATCCTTAATAAATCTCCTATAGAAACCAGCATGACCAAGGAAAGATCTGACTTGCTTCACAGAAGAAGGCACAGGCAAATTAGAAATCAGATCAACCTTGGCTTTATCAACCTCAATTCCCATTTTCGACACTTTATGTCCCAAAACAATTCCTTCTCGGACCATGAAATGACTCTTTTCCCAACTCAAAACAAGATTCACTTCTTCGCATCTTTTCAGCACAATGGATAAATTAGCAAGGCACACATCAAAGGAAGAACCGAAAACAGAGAAATCATCCATAAACACTTCCATGAAATCATCAATATAATAAGAAAATATGGCCATCATACATCTCTGGAATGTGGAAGGTGCATTACACAACCCAAAAGGCATCCTCCAATAAGCAAAGGTACCTGACGGGCATGTAAATGTGGTTTTCTCTTGGTCCTCAGGATAGGCAGGTATTTGGTTATAGCCAGAATACCCATCTAAAAAGCAATAAAAACTTTGTCCAACTAATTTTTCCAAAATTTGATCAATGAGTGGGAGGGGAAAATGGTCCTTTATAGTGACAGAATTCAGCTTTCTGTAATCAATACACACCCTCCACCCCGTGGTCTGTCTAGTGGGAATTAGTTCACCTTCAGTATTCTTCACCACAGTTATGCCAGATTTCTTAGGGACTACCTGAATTGGACTGACCCATTGACTATCAAAAATGGGGTAGATAATGCATGCATCCAAAAGCCTTACTACCTCTTTTTGGACAACTTCTTTCATGTGAGGGTTCAATCGGTGTTGCATTTGCCTAACAGGTTTAACATCATCCTCTAAATGAATTCTGTGCATACAAATTGTGGGACTAATCCCTTTCAAATCAGCAACCGACCATCCAATAGCACCCTTATGATCAGACAAAACACGAATCAACTCTTCTTCTTGATCACAAGATAGAAGAGAAAATATAATAACAGGTAGGGCCTCTTTGGGGCCTAAAAACACATACTTGAGTGAATCAGGGAGAGGTTTCAACTCAAGTTTAGGTGGAGATGCAACAGAAGGTGACATAGGAGAACTAGCCAAAGGGGGAAGAGGTTCATATGTGGACACCCAAGAGGAAGACTCAAAATAAGGAGTGGAGTCAAGAGTAGAATTCATCTCACCTATGGTACTTTCCAATTCAAATAACCTCAAATCCCCATGGGAAAGACAGGTTCCTAAGGGATCACTATTCAGAATAGCAGGCAAGGCTTCTTTAATCACACCATCAATCATATCAACAAAGAAGCATTCAGATTCATCTTCAAACACAGGTTGAGCAGAGGCTTTGAAAATGTTAAGCCTAACCCTCATGTTCATGACCGAGACATCCATCACTCCTGACCTACAGTTAATGGTAGCATTAGCTGTGGCTAGGAAAGGACGTCCTAAAATAAGAGGGATTTGCTTAAAGGCATGAGTAGGGTCTATGTCCAACACAACAAAGTCAACAGGAAAGAATCTTTTATCAATTTGCACTAAGACATCATCAATTCGTCCCCTAGGAATCCTAACCGACCTATCAGCAAGCTGAAGGGTACAATTGGAAGGTTGCAGTTCCCCTAATCCCAACTCTAAGTAAACAGAATATGGTATCAAATTGACACTAGAACCCAAATCCAAAAGCGCCCTTTCAATTTTGTGATTGCCAATTGAACATGAAATAGTAGGGACACCAGGATCTTTAAACTTAGGGGGAGTATCACATTTCAGAATTGAACTCACTTGTTCACTTAGAAGAACCTTTTTAGACTTGTCATCTTTAGATTTTCTTTTAAAAGTGTACATATCTTTAAGGAACTTAGCATAGGCCGGGATCTGTCTAATTGCTTCTAAGAGGGGAAGATTGACCTTAACTTGCTTAAAGGTCTCTAAGATGTCATCTCTTTGTTTGTCTTTCTTGGAAGGAAATGGTGCATCCAAAGCTTGAGGATAAGGAACCCTAGGCTCATATGTCATAGTGTGGTCAGACACCGCAGGGGAAGGGGATGGGTCATTCTCTTTTTCAATCTTAATATCACTCTCCATGGTCTCAAGTCTTTCATCTTTATCATATTTCTTCTCACTCACCTTGTTGTCTACTTCTTTACCACTCCTAAGAACCATTACAGCTTTCAATTGTTCAAATTGTTGGCTTTTAAGGTTCTGGACGGGGTGACTAGGAAATTTTCCTTTTTCTCTTTTACCTACAGCTATGGCTAGTTGCCCAAGTTAGGTTTCTAACTTAGCGATAGATTGTGAATGAGAGTCAACAATATGCAACTTAAACTCAATTCCTTGAACCTTAGAATCAACATTTTGCACAACAGATGTCAAGGTTCCAAGGGCAGAAATTACCTTGTCAATTTTAGAGCTCCCAGATGGAGCTTGACGGGCTTGATGGGAAGAGGGATGAGCAGTTCTCTGGTTTTGGAAACCAGGAGGGGTAGGTCTGTAAGACTGCGCTTGAGGATTCTCAACATTTTGAGACCTCCATGAAAAATTAGGATGATTCCTCCAACCATGATTATAGGAATTCGAATAAGGGTTGTCAGATGAAGGAAATCCTTGGGCAGCATTTACTTGTTCAGTCAT
Source organism: Selenicereus undatus (assembly GCA_017589665.1). Lineage (NCBI taxonomy): Eukaryota > Viridiplantae > Streptophyta > Magnoliopsida > Caryophyllales > Cactaceae > Selenicereus > Selenicereus undatus. The sequence continues at coordinate 36,379,498 of JACYFF010031959.1, read as the reverse complement.
ACAGTCAGACTTACCAATACAAGGACATTCAGCAAAAGCATGCATAGGACTAGCACAAATCGAACACACATCTTGCATATTAGGGGCATTAGACACTTTATTCATGCACAACAATTGATCAAATTTCTTAGCTAAAGCATCAACTTTACTAGAAATGTCAATTGAATGTGAAACCTCATAAATCCCCCCTTTACTTCCTAATTGCCTAGGCAAATCAGAATGTGAGGAAGTAGCATGCAAGTGTGAATTTTCACTCAAGTGTTCAAATAATTCCCAAGTTTCTTCAGGAGTTTTGTACAAAAAAACTACCACCACATGACGCATCAACCATCTGCCTACTGTGCTCATCTAAACCAGAGTAAAAACTCTGCACAAGTTGCCACATAGGTACCTCATGATGAGGACAACATCGCAACAACTCTTTAAACCTTTCCCAACTTTCATGCAATTGTTCATTTTTATTATGTGAGAAGATAGTTATAGCACGTCTTAAGGCAGACAGTTTACCAATGGAGAAAAACTTTTTCAAGAATTCCTTTTGCAATTGATCCCAGGTGGTGATATTTGTCTTAGTGTCCAACCAAGCTTTAGCTTTATCTTTTAAAGAAAAAGGAAAAAGCCGCAAGCGAAGAGCATCATCAGAGATATTATGTAAAAACACAGTAGAGCAAATCTCTAAGAATGCATCAACATGCTTGAAAGGATTTTCAGACTCTAGCCCATAAAACGACAGGAGCATTTGGATCTCTAAGAGAATGTTTAATCTCAAATGGCACCGTAACAGTGAGCATATGGGTTTTAGTTGGTGAGTCATAGGTGGCGGGGGTAAAATACTCTTTATGTTGCTTAGGTGGTGGGATTGGTTGTTCTTCAACCATCTTGTTCTGAGATTTCTTTTTCTTAGCTCTTATCTTGCGAAGAGAGCGTTCAATTTCAATATTGAATGGTTCAGGATCGAAGCACAAAGAATGTCTACCAAGCAGATACCAACAAGGAACAAAGAGAAAAGAATGAAATCACCACAACAGTCACCAAACAAAAATAAAAAGCAAAGAGAAGAGAGAGATAAGAAAAATAAAATAAAAATAAAAATAAAAATAAAAATAAATGAAAAGGAAGGGGGATAAAAAAGAATAAACAAAATGAAATAAAATAAAAAGAACAAAAGAAATAAAAGGGAAGGGGATTGTTAGATTAGGTACAGTAAATAAAATAACAAAAATAAAATTAAAAAAAAAAGTTAGATTAGATTAGAGTAGATTAAAAGGGAGAGGAAAAATAGTTAGATGGGAGTGGAAAAATAGTTAGATTAGATGGGAGAGGGAAGAACAAAAATAAAATAAAATGGTTAGATTAGGAGGGATTGGGGAATGAGACAATAAAGATAAAGGGAAAGGGGTGGAGAAATAAATAAAATTGTTAGATTAGCGGGGAAGGGGAAAACAAAAATCAAAAACAAAAAAAAAGGAAAAGAAAATTCAAAAATCACTATTCGTTTCCTGACAACGACGTTAAAAACTTGATGTGGATTTTGTATGTAGTTTTAAAACCCTTTTTACTTGCAAGTGTACAAGGTTAATTGTAGACTAGCGAGTATAGGGTGTCGATCCCACGAGGAATAATAACGATTTTTAAAATTTACCTTTCCGATTATAAAGAATAATTTAATTTCAGAGTTGGATTATGAATATAAATTGACCAATAAAATGAAGAGCAAATTAGTAAAGTAGAGAGAAATCAAATAGGAGAAAGTTCTAGGACTTTAGATTTCACATTTGATGCCAATATTGATTTACTAATTCGAATGGCGATTCAATTTGTCTCTTGTTCAATCTAAGCTACAAGCATTAGGTTATGAATTAAAAAGATGATTATAATTATAAAGTGATATAATTTATCTAGTGGTTTAGCATGAATTATTCTTTTTAGACATAACTCATCTAATTCTAGCATAAATTATTCAATTTAAACAATTATAATTTTAAGCCCAAATTGCATAATCATCATATTAGCCTACAAGATCTAATATTCATTTGAGATAACAAATTAAACTAATGTCATCAACATGATTAAACATTAGTGATAAGATGCATGGGTAGATGATGATCAAATATAAACTCAAGATTATGCAAAAGAGACAAAAATAACCCTATAAGAAATTAGCAAAAGAATATTATTACCAGGGATCCATCATAGTCCTAGAAATGAGTAGTTTAACCGGCCATAGTTAGGGAAAACACCATTGAAATTGGTATATTTCACAACCTATGTCCAAACCTTATACTCAATTATACAAAATTATAAAACTTAGTATAAACTCTCAAATTTGACTCACAAATGAGATGAAAAGACAAGAGAAAAATAGCTAACAAAGCTTATTTTCTTCTTAACTCCTCAACTCAAATGATCTTGTCTTATAAAGACTTTCTTTAAAAAAAATGAAAGATGAAAGGACAAGAAGATGCTTGAGTGAGTGGATGGAAGAATGAGAGTGGATATGAGTGTGTATGTACCTATGACCCATTTTATAGTGAAAAATTCACCCTTTAGGATACCCCCAAAATTAATGAAAATTAATTCCAATTAATTTGGGATGTTACATGCATGGTTATAGCTAGTCATAAGTATAATATTAATTTGCTTAATTGCTTTGACTAGGTAAACAATTGATCATGTTGAAAATAGAGATGAAGGGTAGACGGGTTGATGTTAGCTTGGAGTTGCTAGGAGGAACGACTGGGCTACAACATAGGCCCAAACGGAGGGAGAGAAGAAGTGTGGGAATGAGGAGAAGAAAGCTGGTGCTGGGCCACGTAGCAGGTCGAACTAGGACATTTGTTTCTTCTTTCTTTCTTTTCTTTTCTTTTTTTTTCTTTTGGGCTTGTTTTGCTCTTATGGCAAATCTGAGTAGAATTGATCATTTTCATCCAAATTCTTCTACTTTATTTTTTTACTTGAAAATCACATAAATTATACGTTATTTACTCATAAAATATATTTCAAAGACTTAAAAGTTGGTAAAATGAAAGAGAAAATTATATATAAAAATATGACTTATCAATATATTTCTTTAGTGAGACAACGACTATATTTAGTCAGCACATAACTCATATTGGTGAGTTATTGTTTCTAATATATACATAACAACAATGAAAATATCATCAGAAAAAACAACCATACTATTTGTGGTGAGCTATAATGCAACATCGGTGAGCACGCGAGTCAATCCTAGTGAGCCAAACGTTTCTTTTATTGAGCAAAAAACTACTCTATTGCACAAGGCAACACATTTTTTATAGTGAGCTAAATGTATACTGCTAGTGAGCCAACGACTATATTTAGTGAGCACATAACTTATAATTGTGAGCTATCGTTTCTCGTATGTCACAAACCAGAATTTACATGGAATGAATGCAACCCAGTTAGAAAATCTCAATATTAGCTTATCAAAACGCAAACTTAACGAACACAACTTCTAATCCCGAAAACAAAAATAGAGATTGAAAAAACACCATCAAATTTGATGAACAATTCTGTTTGATGAAGATTCAATATCAATAGCAACGTTAAGATCAAACTCAGTCATTCAATAATTGTTGAACACTAAAGCAATCGAAGCAACGAAGAGTAATCGAACAATGAGGAGAATAAAAACTGCGATTTCAAAAAATTGAGGAACATGAATTTTTTTTTAAAAAAAAAAATGTCAGGGCTCAGCAGTTGAATGACTCAAAACTGCTGTTGGTGGACTCGGGTGGACAATTGAGTTGTTCACCCGGTTGTACGTAATAATTTGGGCCTGACAGTAACCCAATTGGCTGAAATGCTTAAGCATGAAATGAAGAATACTGCATTTTTGGGTGGTACACATAACCGAAGTGTAATGAGACTGTTTCCATCAGACCCTATGTTTAAAAACAACAATGAAGCTATCTAGACCTAACAGTTGAAAAAATCGGAAATGAGGCGCCATGTTAAAAACCAAGCAATGAAATAAAGGAATTGACAATTGCGTTTAAATTTTCTCCGAGTAAATATAATCCTATGCTACTCGAGAACCTCAGATGTCCGTCTTTAAACACTTGCTAGGCCGCTTGAAAGCACACCCATTTGACAACTCAGATCAGCAACTCAAAATTGGAGAGGTTGGCTGGCCCAATCAGATTCAACACTAGTAATCAATACGAAAGATGCCTAGTTGACTGGCACATACTAAATTACTAACAGCAAAGATTAAATAATAGAAAGTTTGGTAACAAAGCAAGAGGAAAACAGGGAAGTGATCAACTAATCTTTGTATCTTTTTCTAGCACACCAGACCCCACAATTTCTCAATTATGAGAATCCATACGGTCATCATGATTTCTTCAACTTATATTACAATCTGCTGGGCATAGGGAACAACTATCAAACGGAGGAAAGAAAGGCATTCCACTACATGCCCAACTTTAGATGGGTGTACGTGTTCCTGACCAAATACTAAAATACAAGTATACAGCCCACAAAATTGGAAATACGGTAATGCACTTTCATGTATGATCAAAGTAACCCAACTTAACTCCAGTCTGTCATTAGTATAACTCACTTTCATACATAAGGAACCCGACTTTCATTTGTTTGACTCAGTGCTGGCTATACCGGAATCAATTCGATCTAAATAACCCAATTCACCATTTTTAAACTGATACATGAATACCCAATCTGAAATTTGATAGATGAAATTATGAACACGGAGTAACGACATATATACCCATTGAGAGATTCTTCACTTTTATTAGCGAGTGAAGGTTGTATGTTACAAATCTTCAAAGAAGCAAAAGAAAAAGTTGTATGTTACAAGAAAGAGGGAGGTGAGAAGCAAAAGCCTCTGGAAATTTACAGGCATTCAAGCATTTCTGTCATCACTTCTGTTACTCATGATTCATCCAGTCTTTAACGCTTGGAGGTTGATTGAAGTGGGGAATCACCCTAACCTATCTATGAAATCCAAACACAGACAGATTAAAATCAAACTCAATTCTATATTAATCAACAAACTAATTGTCTGTGTAACTAAAATTCTTGCTCTGCCCATCTAAGGTAGGCTGCCTCTGTACTATACAAATTGAAAGAAAGAAACCCCATACCTTCTTCATCCTCCTCAATTCATCCTCCAAAAACCCTTTAATTTTTAGGGCCAACATCTTTTTTTCCCCCATTTGATTCCTCTTTTTCCTCTGACATGTGCGATTTTGATCACTCCTGCCATGAAACAATATCAGCAAGCCCAGATTTCAACTCTAGCCAATGAAGCTCCTCTTGATCCCACCCCAATCCACCTCCGTTGACCACCTTGACCTCCACCACCAGCAACTGCGGTGCCACCTCGGTCACCACCACCGTCAAAACCATCCTCCCTTTCCCCAACCACACACAGCAACTCCCTCCTGAACCTTTCTCCCTCTTCTCCACCTCATAGCCAAGGCTGTTGCCCACCTCAATTACTTTCTCTACTACCGCCCCCTTGGGCTCCCTAGACGTAAACCTCTTCTCCCTCTTCCCCACCTTGGCCTCGTCCTCAAACAACCCCGACAAGTCCAACCCAGACGACATAGATATGATCTCAAATGCATTCATACTCGAACTGCTGCTACCTCCACTGCTCCAACTGCCCTCGTACTTCTTCTCCTCCAATGAAGCAATGTCTCCAAGAGACACGCTCCTGGAGCACATGAGCCCCTGGTTCTTGAACCAGGGGTCCTGAGCAATCCCCTCAATCCCAAGCCTCGTACTAGGATTGGGATCGAGCAATTTGGTGATCAAAGCCCTAGCAGGCTTTGACACCCAACTCGGAAACCTAAACTCCCGCTTATGCATCTTCCTATACATGACCACCAAATTGCTATCATCAAAGGGCAAATACCCACTCAACAACACAAACAAAATAACCCCACAAGACCACGCATCCGCCTTCGACCCATCGTACCCAGCCCGACTTCTTCCCACAATCTCCGGCGCCGCAAACGCCGGGGTCCCACAAGCCGTCTTAAGAAGCACCGTCTGACCCTCCCCTTGCTGTGGTTCACCCACCGCAGAAAGCCCAAAATCAGAAAGCTTAATATTACCCTCATCATCAAGAAGCAGATTCTGGGGTTTAACATCGCGGTGTGCGACGTTGTTTCGGTGGCAGTAGTGGAGCGCCGCCACGAGCTGGTGGAAGTAGCGGCGGGCGATGGGTTCCGAGAAGCGGTGGTTAGGGCGGCGCGCGAGTTTTCCGAACAAATCGCCGCCCTTGGCTAACTCCATGACTAAGTAGATCTTGGTCTTAGTCGCCATGACTTCGTGGATCCGGAGCACATTCGGGTGGTCCAATCTTCGCATGGCTTCGACTTCTTTGACTATAAGGGGCTCCATAGACGGGTCGGTTCGGGTCTTGTCGATGACTTTGATGGCCACTGCTTGGTTGTCTTTGATGGAGCGGCCATGGTAGACCTTTGCGAAGCTTCCTCTGCCCAACAGGCGGCCCAATTGGTACTTGCCCAGGATGGTTTTCGGTGAGGTGGGTCTGTTGGTAGTGGGTGTGGGGGCGGTGGTGGTGGTGGTGGTGGTTGGTGGCGGATCCGCCGCAGCCGCCGCCGCCATGGATTGTGGTTAAGAGGGTTTAGAGAGGGAGAACCTGAAAGAGGGAGAGAATGAATGAGCTGACAAGGGATTTTACGGAGTTCTGATTGGGTTTTATAGTGGGGGTTTTGGCTGGCCCTCAGATTTCGGGGTATTCGTTTTCGTTTTCGTTTTCGTTTAAAATTTGGAGTTCCAGGAATGTCCTTCGCGGCTGTCAAGGGGTACCCAGATAATTAGAGTCAGAATCCTACTTTAACATGGGACTTGGGAAAGCGGATGGTAATTGCAGCTTGTGTAAACCTGTGGTGTTTAGGTTGGGCCTTAGCTTTTGTGATGTGTTGTTAAAAGACTAGAAGATGTGATGTTAAGCACGTTATGACTTCAATTTCGTTCCGATATTTGTTACAGTATGAATTTTGTTTTCTGCCTGCAATTTGTATGGATCTTAAATAAGTTTTGGGTTTATTTGTATAAATTAATGTTTGTAGCTGCATGTCTATTTTCTAGATATTGTACAATATTACATCCGATTAATGATTTGAAAAAAAAAGTATTTTAAGAACATTCTCAGTCAGAGTTTCAGTTTTTGAAACTCTGGCCTGCCATGTCAGCAAAAGTTTCACAATTTTGGAACTTGTATTGTATCACTTCTCCAACCTATGGAACTCCAAATTTAATCATCCAATAAAAATATTTATCATAGACCCATCTTATAATACACAATCTATTTTTTTAATCATTTAAAATTTATTTACTTACTCAAAAAAAAAGAAAAAAAATATATTCAAATAATCAAAAATTTGCAACGCAGAGAGACACGCACCGGCGTTCTCCCGTGCTTGCAACTCTTCTCTCTCTCCTCTCATTTTGTGACATGTGAGCCATGTGGCATTTGTGGCCCCTGCGCTGCTAATGCTCTAAGATAAAACCAAAATTCCAAATGATTAATAGTTACAATTAGGGTTGTACATGAGCCAAGCTAGCTTGGTAAGAACTCGGACTTAGCTCGGTTAAAGCTTGGCTCAGGTTTGATTTGAACAAAGCTCGGCTTGGCACTTGAGCTTGTTTATTCTTCTAGAAGAAAACTCTACCATGCGCATAATTGTAATTATAATTTAGATATTGCTAGAATGCTAGTTCAACTTTAAAGCATGTTATCATTTGAATCATAGCATGTCAAGGCTCAACTAAGGCCAGGCTCGACTAAGTCAAAGTTTCACTCGAACTCAGTTTGACTAAACTCGACTCGTATTTGGGCTCAACTTAGTTACTTAATAAGCCAAACCAAACTTGTCTAAGCTGGGGCTAGGCTCGAATACACCCCTAGTTTTTATTTTTATTTTTGCAAGGAAAGGAATAATTCATTGATCATCCATAATACGTCATACGGCACTTACAATACATTTTCGACTAATGAAAATATAATCTTTAATATCAAAATCATATCCCAACATCAAAAATACTAACTTGAAACACACTTATCGCTCGTCTTCCCACGTTCGCTGTTTCTTGATACTGGGGAAGAAACCCACAGATCTAGTACAATTTCTTGACTGATGTTGATCTGCTGATCGATTGTAGTACTTTTGAGCGAGATATTCTTCCAACACCAAAGATTATAGGTGAAAAACCAAAATCCATGAAAGCACCGCTTCAACATGTATAATTGATCAATTCCTTCCAAACTTATAAAGACACACAACAAGATGAGAACAGTCATATAATAAAACTCTCACAATTGGAGAGGCATAAACAACTCTCACAAAAAGAGAGATTGGTTAATCTCCCAATTGGAGAGACTATAACTAAACTTACAAATAATACTAATATGAAATCAAGGAAAAGTTGGAAATGGCCAGAGAACCGGCCATCCCCTCCTTCACCTTCAATTCAGGAAGAAAACTACCGCTCTTAGTGTTGACAATGGTGGAGAGAAGGGAGAAAAGTTAGAGAGGAAGAAGAGGCGGTTGCAAAGTGGGGTTGTCCCCCTAGTTTTTATTGCTACGTACAAAATTTGCTGGCCAGCCTAATTGAAATAAATCCTATTCACAAAAAGAAAGAAGATGTGTGTACTCTTAAAGGTGTAAATAAAAAAAATGCTAATAGTATTGTCATTACAGCAACAACAATTCTATTAACCAAAAAAAAAAAATGTTTAAGATGGTATACAAGAAATGCTAGTAGTATTGTGATTAATTTTGCATAATTTACACATGCTTACAACCTTGTAAGTAAACCTGAGAAGATTTACCCGAAATCCAAAACTCGAACCGAACTACCTGGACTCGTATCGGACTTGATATTCGAAATATACTCACCCGAATGTAAATTCAAAATTTAAATTGACTCGAATCAAACCATATCTGACCTGAAATTTCTTGTAAGCTTGTTTACTTTTACATGACAAGTTCATTGGACCAAAAATTGGTCTAACCTGAACTGAAGTTCATCTGACCCAAGCCGAACCGATCCAAAATGTTGCCTGACTAGAAACATAACGCGACCAAACTTAACCTGACCCATACTTAAACTAAACGATTCATTTGCCAAGTATACTTGTAAGGTTAGATCTAACCATTTTCATTTGCCAAATCCATAAGATATTTATTTTTAGGACGAATATAGAGATAGATTTTTGTCTTTTATTTTAATTTGTCATATTTAATTATTTATTGAAAGACTTTTTATAAATTAAAAAGTTGGAATATCCTATTAAATGCTTGTCTAGGAATAGTCTAATAAAATTGTAATATCCATTATGGAAATGGAAATACATTGATTATTTGGACAAAAGCGTCATTACTCTACACAAGTTTGCTCACACTTAAAATTTTTACAAGTTATGAACCTTGATCTCCCTTATAGAGAGAGGACTCTTACTAATTAGACCAATTTTTTTCCATCGGTTGGGCAATACAGAGTTAATACATATTACACACATTGATACCTTACCTATCTACCTAGATTTAACATCACTTGCATTTGACTCTTATCTACCTTCTGAACATACAACATAGGAAACAATGTTTAAAACCAATATATTGCTCAAGTATCACTAAAATGTCCACTTGAATAGCATTTTCCTCAAGCAAGGAGTGTATCAGTGCTGAACTATCCGTCCTGATTTCAACTTCCAACCATCCTTGTTTCAGCGCCAAACCCAAAGCCTTTTATGCAGCCAATGTTGTGGCAACCATCCTTGAAGTGTATAGCAGCTTCTCTTGATATGTCATAATAGTCACATCTCCTCTTTTTGCTAGAATGGCAATGCCTACCCATCGTTTGTGTTTAGCCCATGCACCAGTTATTTGAATAATAACATCCGGATTTGGGTTATTGTGACCCCATAATGACGTGGAGGCCGTTTGGTTGACGGACGGCTTCTTCTGATGTGAACTTGTAGTGCTTACACTAGGAGTCCTAGGTGCTGTTTCGAACAGGATTTGATTACGTGAAAGTCAAAGACTACATATAACCACTACAAAAATATTTACTCCCTTTTGGCTCGGGTTACTAATTCAATTCAGGAGGAGCATCCAATCACAGAACCATTGCGTCGAGGGAACCAGCGGGTTAGCATCGATATTGATTGCCAGTGAGGAGTCCTCTGAAGTCGCTTGGAGAACCAACAATCTCTGAAAAGATGCTGAACTGTTTCTTCAGATTTATTGCATAATGGGCATTCATACTAATGCCCTATCTTTTGCATTCACCTATTGCTACTAGTGGGAAGAGCATTGTGGAATGCCTTCCAAATTAGAAGTTTCCAGCAAGCTTGGATATAAAGTGACCACAAAATCTTTCACATCTTGACAACTTGAATATCAACTTTTATGTTATCACACTTCATTAACCACTGATAGCCAGATTTAACCGTATAGTAGTATACTCTCCGTTATTTCAATAGCCAGTATAGCTGATCAGGTTTTTCTGTAGGTCGAACATTTTGCGCAAAGATTTTCCATATTACTTTGTGGGGAAATAGTTTCCTAACCTTACCTATGTCCTATCTAGTTTTAGTTCCATTGAACAGATCAGATACATGACAATGTTCCCAGGTTGCATAGTTTACTAGGGACCGTAAACATAATCCATCACTATTGCACCATTTGTCTTTAAGCACTCTAGCAGTGCAACCATTCCATATTTTCCATTGTAAGACCTATTCAAATTTAGAAGCCGCTCTAACCAAGCCCAATTGCCCCCATGAAGCAATAGGTTCATTGTAGTTATAATACGCTGCATCTATAGGAGAATGAGTTCCATACTTACCTCAATAAATATGGGCTAGTAGTGAATGGGGCATTGGGTGGATCCGCCATGCTTATCGCATTTGTAAGGTCTGGTTCCATTTTTCTATATTGTGTATTCCTAAATATCCGATTAAATTGCTAATGACCAATTTGTATGTGTACAATTAAATATTATTATTATTGTTCTTCCTTATAATAATGCAAGAAACACACATGATCTCGAAATGTAATTGAGTCAAGCCCAAAGTGAACTGAATGAACTTGGGTTCTACTAGATATGAGTTATGCTCAAGCGCAGCTTGAAACTCGTTGATCATAAATGTTAAACGAAATGCATAAGGACTAACCTCTCGGAAGCGTGTGATTTCTCAGTTGTCTCTGAACCACGAATAGTGTGTGTTGCAATCCGGAGGCTACTAGAGTCCCGGTGGATTCCCACGTCTCAAAACCCGAAGAAATTGAACGGTAGTGCGTTTGTGAAACTGAGAGAAAGTAAAAGCCGTAAAACCAGCAACGTGTGCTTGTGTTTTTCTTCTACCCTTTTTAATCACTGAGATTAGGGTATTTAGCCCCTAAGCTGTCACCCCCTATTTTTAGGCCACACCTCCCTGAAAATGAGGGAAGTGGCCGTTTGGCTATTTACTAAAAATAGCCTTCAGCTCCCACTCGGCCACTTAAGCCGTAACATCGTCTCTTAACAATGTTTCCTCTCAAAAAACGCGTCATATCAGGAATGAGACGTGCGACCAAAAGTAACAGGTAGTGTTTTGTTAAGATACCGTCAATCTAACAAAGACACTTTCAACACTAGCGATGTTACCCTGAATCATCCTCACATTGCCAACGACATACAACGTCCCTTTACGTCTGATATATCATATGGTTATAATCTCAATATAACCGCCCGGGCTGATATAGCAATGATGGATCGATTCTTCCTTAGACACACATAATGCTCCATTTTAGCATGATAACTTTCCTAATGTGTTCTGCTGGACTATCTATTTTATAGCCTTTGGAGTTCACATCAAAGTAGCTGCATCATGCTTCAAATTCACATCATGGTTCTAGGTCAAAGGGTGTCATCTAAATAGACTACGAAGTCTATAGGGATCACATAGTGACAAGGAAGGGATTCAATTGTCACTCCCCTGGTCGACTTAAGCACACACAGTATGAATGTGTGTCATGGTATAACTCCCACTGAGGTGAGCTGTCACTTTATATACCATGCGAATTACAAGTCCAGTTTTTCCCTAAAACTGACTAGAGTTACTTGGTTACCGTACAAAACGCAACCTCCGTACTCAAAATTCGGCTTGAGGCTTCGATATAAGGTTGTGTTATATCCGATTTACCCAAAATCTCATTTTAGACTTACTAAAGCGACTATCCATTATCCGCATTACTAGAATCGCGGTGACAACCAATATTGCACACCTAGTGTCAATATGATCAAGTCTTATCCTGCCCGCTACTTAGGCGTCAAGATTGATCATCCATGTGATAAGATGATCAGAAGCCTAGTGACATTTAGATATGCCTGATCAAAGAACCACAATATAGTAATGAACATTTCGAAAAAGAAACATCAATCTTTATTCAAAAGAAACATTCATTACATATGTCCAAAACAAAACATCCCCAATAACTAAAACCTACGAAGACCTAAACTCATCACATGAGTTTTGAACGTATCTCTAGGAGTAGGTTTAGTTAAGGGATCAGCAACCATCTTACTAGTAGGTAAATATTTTACAATGACTTCTTTTAACTTTATGGCGTTTCTTACAAAATGATAACGCCTTTTAATATGCTTAGCCTTCCTATGGAATTTAGGATCCTTAGCATATTGGATAGCGGCAGTATTGTCACACCACATTTCTACAGGATCATCAACTCTCGGAGTGAGATTGAGATCCTGAAGAAAACTCCTGAGCCAGATCGCTTCCTGAGCGGCGAGGCAGCAAGCAACATACTCCGCTTCCATGGTTGATAAAGCTATGCACTCCTGCTTCTTGCTGCACCAAGATATGGCTCCCCCACCAAGAGTGAAGACATATCTTGAGGTGGACTTAGACTCATCCAAGTCACCACCCCAGTCAGCATCAGAGTAACCTCTCAATTTCAAGTCCACTCCTTGGTAGCAAAGTACCAAGTCGGTAGTCCCCCGAAGATAACGCATTATCCTCTTGACGGCTTGCCAATGAGCGACTCCCGGGTTACTTTGGTAACGACTTACCAAACCAACCGCGAAGCAAATGTCAGGCCGTGTACATATCATGGCATACATTAGGCTACCTATAGCACTAGCGTATGGGACATTGCTCATATTCTGTTTTTCAACTTCTGTTTTAGGGCATTGCTCTAGACTCAAAATCAAACCCTTGTCTACTGGAGTATCAACGGGTTTGGAGTAATGCATCCGAAACCGTTCTAGGACTTTCTCGATATATGCCTTTTGGCTTAAACCAAGAAGTTTCTTCGAACGGTCTCGGAGAATCTCCACACCTAGGACATACCTAGCTTCACCCATGTCCTTCATCTCAAATACGGAAGATAACCACCGCTTGGTGGCATTGATCATCTCCATATCACTTCCAGCCAGTAGAATGTCATCGACATACAAGGTAAGAAACATAATTCCTACACTTGTCCTTTTGACATATACACAGTGATCTTCTGAAACCATGGTAAAGCCAAACACGGTGATGGCTTCATGGAATCTGAAGTACCATGCTCTAGAAGACTGTTTGAGGCCATATATGGATTTTTTAAGGTGACAAACCTTGTCTTCCTGGCCTTTTGATACAAAACCAATAGGTTGGACCATATATACCTCTTCCTCAAGATTTCCATTTAGGAAAGCAGTCTTCACATCCATTTGGAACAGTTCTAAATCCAAATGGGCTACTAGCGCCAGAAGTAAGCGAATTGAGGCTAATCTCACCACAGGAGAAAAAGTTTCCTCGTAGTCTACACCCTCAACTTGGGTGTAGCCTTTCGCTACTAAACGGGCTTTGAACTTATCAATTGATTCATCTGCCCGACGCTTAACCTTGAAAACCCACTTGTTTCCAATGGCTCTGCGTCCGGGCGGAAGGTCAACTAGATCCCAAACTTCATTCTTTGCCATCGAGTCCAACTTATCTCTCATGGCATCCATCCATTCCTTATCATTTGGTGATTCTAAAGCCTCTACATAAGAGGTTGACTCTTCTATTTCTAAAGGAGCACAAAAGAAAATTTCCTCTTCGATTTGAAAATACCGTCGAGGAACTCTTCCACGCTCACTTCGTCGAAACACTTTAGGACTTGGCGGTCTAACCTCAGACTCGGGATCAGGATTTCTCCCCCTTTTCTTTTGAGATATAGAACCTCGAATAGGAGAAGAACCACTCCCACTAACCCCTTGGGGTGTGGGTTCCGGAGAATGAGGACTCTCAATCTCTGGTTGAGTGTCCTGAACAGGCAGGTCTCCCTGCGTAGAAACAGTAGGTACACTCCCACTATCTCTAATGTCAGGGAGATGCATATCCTCGGTGTCTTGGGCAGTATACAAATCCTCCCCCTCACCGAGAGATAGGTTCGTTTGTAACTCATACAATCGAAAGTCCTTGTTTATGTCACCAATACTAGGGAACTCATCCTCAAGGAAATCGACATTTCGGGAATCTAGTTCCTTCATGCCTCCATCTGGATGTTCTCCATACATCACATAACCCTTTGAATGTTGCGGGTATCGAATAAAGATCATCTTGGTGGCCCTTGGACCAAGCTTACCATGTTTATGGGTTGGGTTATGCACATAGCCTGCCGAACCCCATGGACGTAAATGGTTCAAGGAGGGATGTCTACCATTCCATAACTCATATGGAGTAGTAGGTATACTCTTGCTAGGTACTCGGTTTAAGATATAAGTAGCCGTTAGCAAGGCATCACCCCAAAAACTAATTGGAAGATTAGCTTGGGCCATCATTGACCTGACCATGTCAAGCAATGTGCGATTCCTACGCTCAGCTACACCATTTTGCTGCGGAGTGTATGGAATCGCTAGATGTCTTACGATACCTTTTTCCTCACAGAACACCTTGAACAAATCAGAAAGGTATTCACGACCACGGTCGGTCCGAAGAGTCTTAACTTTCCGTTCCAACTTGGTCTCTACTTCTGCGACGAAGCGTTTGAACACATCTAGAGCCTCGTGGCAGTGTGATAATAGATATACGTACCCATATCTAGAGTAATCATCCATTAAAGTGAGGAAGTATACAGCACCACTACGTGCTCGAACATTCATTGGTCCGCAAATGTCGAAGTGAATGAGTTCTAAGGGAGTAAGCGCTCTAGAAGCCTTACCAAAAGGTTTCTTAGTCGTTTTTCCTGCTAAACAAGGCTCACATATAGGTAGCTTAACCTTAGTAAGTTTGCCTAATAGACCTTCTTTAGCAAGTCTAGTCATTCTATCTTGACCTATGTGTCCAAGTCTAGCATGCCATGTTACAGAATCACTACTAGAATCAACAGATGACAAAAAAACAGAAGGTGTTTTACTAGAATAATAATCATTATCTAAGTCAAGCACAAAGAAATCGTCTACTAAAGACGCATGGCCAAACAAATTGCCACCATACTCAATGTTCAAACCATCAGTTTGCGAAACGAATTGAAAACCTAATTTCCAAAGAGAAACATAAGAAACAAGCGAACATTGCACCCCAGGTGCATAAAGGGCATCGTGGAGTAGCAACAAATTTCCTCCACGCAACTTGAGTTTGTACGTTCCGACACCCAGAACGTCCTCTGCAGTCCCATTACCAAGTGTCACAGTCTGTGTCCCCACCGGGTAAGGGTAGAAAGACACAAACCCCTCCTGGTCTCGAACTACGTGCTTGCTTGCTCCCGAATCTATAATCCAGTTAGGAAAAGATTTAGCAACAAATGCATGGGAACAAACAAACAAATCACTAGTAGGGATTGAAGAAGGTACCTTGGCCTGAGGCTCGAGACAATCCCGAGCAAAGTGGCCCTTCTTCCTGCAGGCATAGCACGTCACACGTGCCATGTTCTTCTCCACCTTACCCTTAGGTTTCGATTGCTTCTTAGCAATCCCACCTCTAGGGCCAAGTTTTTGTGAGGGACGAACATTTTTCTTCCCTCGCTTAAACCTGTTTACTTTCGGCCTGTCCACTCTAGCAACAAATGCTGAGGGAGGTGGAGCCATTGCCCTGAGGCGCTCATCCTCTAACTCTAGGTGCTTAGCAATCTCACCAAAAGTTTTGATGTGAGTACTATGCACCATTAGAGTGAGAAACGGTTTCCACTTAGGATCACCTTGGTTTAGTGCACGCAGCAGATTGTTTCTTTGGTATTTCTCCGAAAGGTCTATCCCGCCAGCTCTGAGGTCTCGAATCATGGACTGCATAGTCCTGATATGTTCAACTATGCTTCGGGTAGAGTCTATCACATAAGACATCCACTTAAGATGCATTGCTTGTAGCCTCGTTTCCGAAGTCTGACCATATCGGATTCGAATGTTATCCCACATCTCTTCAGCTGTGGGAAAAACCTCGAACTCGCCGATTAGATCGTCGTGCATGCAATACAGCATAGTATAGCGTGCCTTACAATCCTTTTTACACCACGCTTGGTACTCAACCAAGCGTGCCTTGTATTCCTCAGTGGCGGTGATATCTTTATCATCAATGTCCGTTGTCGCAGGGGGTGGCATAATGAACGTTATGTGCTCTAGCACATCACGTTCTTCCAGGAGAAACTCAATCTTCCTGTGCCACATATCATAGTTGGACCCATCCAACTTGTTACTGGTGGACAAGTCAAAAATCATAGAGGTGTTCGAAGTCATATCTACAAGTAAGAAGGGAAAAATGGACGTTTAGGCATATC
This sequence comes from Selenicereus undatus, assembly GCA_017589665.1. Classification (NCBI taxonomy): domain Eukaryota; kingdom Viridiplantae; phylum Streptophyta; class Magnoliopsida; order Caryophyllales; family Cactaceae; genus Selenicereus; species Selenicereus undatus. The sequence continues at coordinate 36,362,738 of JACYFF010031959.1, read as the reverse complement.
ATACATATAATCAAAAATAATCTCAAAAACTATCATTCATGTTTATATGTTCGAAAATTTCGCTAAGCTCATAATCATTACATACTATATGAATTAAGAATTTGAGAAAAATTTGATTATTATTAATCCACAATAAACATATTATTATGGATACAACGTTAAACATATTAACATTCAAAAAACTAAACATCACTAAGACGTCAAAAAAATAAGCATAATATAAAACACATTTAATTTAAGCTTAAAATAAAGAAGAACTAATCTCTTATTGATCCAACACACACAGCGTATATTGTTGCTTCACATGCCAATTAATAAGCATAAAATTAACTAATAATTGAATTAATTATGACATGAAACTCATTCATATATGTAAATTGATTTAATTGGCATGTTCGAAACAAAAAAAATGAATAATTGCATGATACATAATCATAACAAACTGACTAACATATTACGTCAAACAAATTAACATAAATCATTTTAACATCACAAAAAAGTCAAAAAAAACTAAGTAAAACAAATTTACTTAATAATTTATAAAACGAATTTACAAGTTCATATTATGTGTTATTAAACATATCTAAACACATGCTCACCACATAAAATTATTCATGATAATTGTAAAACAAATTCACAATCACCTAATTCTGAATACTAAACAAATGCCAAACTAAACAGATTAATCGCGGGCTATGAGAACAAACTTAAATTCAATACATAATCAAAATATGATACTTAATCATCTTCATTAACAAAATTTTTTTAAAAAAACAATCAATAAGTAGCATGAACCATTTTTTCGGTCATTAAATAAACATCTTCATTAAAAATTAATGAACCCCCCTTTTATTAAACCCCCACCCCCCTTTTTTTCGGTCATTACCGAGACCCCTCAGCAGCCTATCTCTCTCTTCAATTCTCGCTCTCTCCACCTCTGCCTCTCTCTCTACATGGTTTCCAGCTCCATGGTTTCCAGCACCGAGCTCTCCATGGTTTCCGGCACTAAGCCCAGCCGTCTACCCCCCAAGCCAAAAAAACACCATATGATGTACCGCCGCCCCCCCCGGCCTCTAAACTGCTCTCGATCTCTTTTTCCGGCAACCTTTTGGAAGAACCACCGTCGCCATCACATAGATCGGGCGACGACGATCTCACCGGTACCACCCACTCTCGGAACGCGCCACCTAGGCGGCGGCGCGTGGGTCACACGCGCCGCCCCATGTTGGGTTTTTGGGGTTTTGGTTGTGCAAGGTTGTAGATCGGGGCGTTTGGAGGTCGGATCGAGGAAGAAAGAGGCAAAACGGATGACCTCTCGGAGGCGCGTGGCACACACGCGCCACCCTTCCTGGGGGTTTTGGCGGCGGCTGATGGTATTCTACACTAACTTTTCCTTTTTTTTATTTAAATAAATAATTTGGTAGTATAACCGTGCCGGGGTTGGTGGGAGATAGAGGGTTCGAGGGGGGGTCGAACACCGGGGGGCATATGAATTGTAACATATAAAAATTGCAAACACAGGGGGCATATGAATTGTAACATATAAAAATTGCATAGCGCCTTGCATCAGCATGTCGAATTAAACCCATTAAATCATGCTATTAGGGAACAAAAACAACCAGGCAGGCTCTGATACCACTGTTAAACGAAATGCATAAGGACTAACCTCTCGGAAGCGTGTGATTTCCCAGTTGTCTCTGAACCACGAACCGTGTGTGTTGCAATCCGGAGGCTACTAGAGTCCCGGTGGATTCCCACGTCTCAAAACCCGAAGAAATTGAACGGTAGTGCGTTTGTGAAACTGAGAGAAAGTAAAAGCCGTAAAACCAGCAACGTGTGCTTGTGTTTTTCTTCTACCCTTTTTAATCACTGAGATTAGGGTATTTAGCCCCTAAGCTGCCACCCCCTATTTTTAGGCCACACCTCCCTGAAAATGAGGGAAGTGGCCGTTTGGCTATTTACTAAAAATAGCCTTCAATAAAAAAGTATATGCTCCAGCTTAGCATCAGATGTATATTGCTCGCCTCGGAACTCAACTCTAGTTCCTTTTCTTCTAAAACTTTCAGCTGAAAAAAATCAAAATAACATATATCCCAATTAAAATTCAATATTTGACCCCAAAATTTTGATAGCAGTGATAGTTTGAGCTCCTAACATTGGCGGAAGCAGGGGAAAGAACAAAGGGAATGGAATCGGGCTTTGTTGGGCTCGGGCATGAGCGTTGTTAGCTCGGCTAATGACGTAGGCTCTGATTGGATTTGATTCAACTTGAGTCTAAGTATAATTTGACCAACTTGAATCTTAGATCAAATTGAACCCAAGAACTTATTGAACCTACTCTTTTTTTTTTTGATAGAGTACTAAGCCTACTTGGTATAGTTACAACGTTATACATAATAAACATGAATTGCGTCACATCTCCATGTAAAATACTCGTAGTAATTTTTGCATAGGGCTCACTAGTAATTATTTTTTTGACATACCAGGAACAGTCAAACTGATAAGCATGCCTTTTGCATAGTTGACTTTCAATTTTTTATTGTCCTTAATAAAAATTCATTTTGAAGAGAAGAATAACTCAAATATTTGAAAATGTACTGTGTTAAAGTGGATAAAATAAAAGAATTCATTATATTCAAGCAATCTGATTAAAAGTACACTTATAGCACGTTAGACTGCTGTGTCAAAACAGCAACGCTCCCCCCAAAAAAGGTCAACACTAGTTTCAAGTAATATTTATTTATAGTACATTGTGAAGCACATCTTAAGCAAGATTAATTATGGATTATGATATACAATAAATTGAAATATAAAAACTGGAATTTTAACTTTAGCTACATTCCTTCTGCGGATAAGATTCTTATGACGTGGATATTAGATGTTGAAAATTCTTAATTAGTGATGCCCATGACTGAGATTATTTTCATGGCAATGAAGTTTCTTGATTGGGAATTGAATTTTTAAACAAAAATTAATATTAGTCATATTTTCATCAGTTGATCTATCTATTTTGAGAATTGATGAATCATTCACAGATAGGATCCATTATCCACTTTGACCTTTATTTTTAGTTTTTTTTTTAAATGGCAAATGCACTTCTGTTCCCCCCCCCCCCCCCCCCTTCTGAAGTTCTGATTCAAAGCCTTCGCGTAGGCATATGTAACTTGATTGAAAAATGCTAGCTAATTTGCTAGGCAGTACATTTTGACATTACATGATCGCATATTTGTATGATTAAATTTATTTTTATATGTTTATATATCACCTCTTTTTATATTGTAGAGTAATTGGTGCTGAAGAGATTAGTGACATGGCGGCAAGGGCGGATCCATGTGTAGGCTAGGGGTGTCCATGGACACCCCTAATCCAAAAAAAATTGTAATAACCCTATTTGGACCCTAGATATATATCTCAAGTGGACACCCTTAAATTAGGCCCAAAAAATGTGAATATGAGTTTGTAGCTAGTGATAAAATTGGTGCTGAAAATTAAAGAACTGGACCGGTTGTCCCCGCGGCCCATTAAGTGAGGAAGCAAGATTTCTTCTTTTTTTTTTCCTGAATGGCCCAGCTTAATTTTTCAATTTCCTGAGCTTCCCTGCTGCTTCCCTGCTTCGATGCCTTCTTCCTGACTCTCTCGACTCTCGACTCTCAGTCTCTCATTCTCTGAATCTCTGCCCTTGCCCCTTTGCTCGCCTGACACGAACGCCAGCCGGCCAACCGAGCCCCCTACTCCCCCAATCCCGACTCTGTGACGCTGCTGGCTACGAGCTACCGTCGAAGACTCGAAGTTACAGGCCGAGACTGGGGCGGCAACCGGCAAGCCTCGGCCGTCTGGGTAGTGGGTACGGGCCAGTGAGGGCCGTGAGGCCACACCTCCACAGGGTAAGCATCTCTGAGACTCTGACTCTCTGTTTCTCGCTCTCTCGCAAGTCGCAGCTTCAAAGTTGAATTGCTTGGACCTTGGTTGATGTTGATTATTCTTCTGCTGTTCTGCAGTTCTGTACTTCTGCTTCGCTTCTTGAGTTGGTCACTCGGTTAGCCTAGTAGCCCATACTCCACAACCGCTGAGCCACATCGATCCAACTCCGTTAGACCGTTACTGAGTATCTGAGGTTAGTTGGGTTAGGGTTTCGTAATTTTGCAATTAATTACTTAATTGTTCAGCTAATCTGCTAAGGATCTGCTTGTAAGCTTGTTGCCTTGATAGGTTTTGTGTTGTGGTTAATTTTTCATGCTTCAGCTTTCATTCCCAGATTGGCAGATTACCCAGAATCCCAGGTCTGCTTTGTTCTGTTTGACTGTTTCAGTGGACTGGGTACTTTAGTCTGGTACTCTGGTTTGTTTGGTTGTTCCATAATCCATTGGTTGTTGCCGTTGCCTTGTTAGATTTTTGCTTTGTTCTGTTTCAGTGAATTGTCATGCTTGATTTAGTGGATTTTGTACACCTTCAAGGCTTGAAATGTGATGGAAATTGTTATGTTTTAGTGAAATGTGAGCTTAGTGGATTTTGTACACCTTCAGTGAAATTGTTCATGCTTTGTTCTGTTTCAGTGAAATGTGATGCAAATTGTTTCAGTAAATCAGTAATCAGTGAACTAGTGTTATTTGTTTGATTGCTTTGCAAATGGTAGTTTGATTGCTTCATTTGCTTGTCTCAACTCTTCATTTGAACGGATGTGTTATTTGTTGTAACTAAGTGAGCTTAGTTTCTGAGTTTCATATTCTTTTTTTCTCCAGTTTTACATGGATCGATCCAATTCCATTTTAAGATATTTGAAAAGGAAACAATCTCAAGATGGTGGAGAAAATAATGCAAATAGTAGTGGAGTTGGTTCTAATATTAACGAGTGTCAAAGAGATGGGGGAAATGAGAATGAATCTAATATTCATAAAAGTGGAGGTAATGGACCAAGTGGGGGTCAATCTTCTAGGGGAAGTGAGTTTGATTTGAGTACTCTTCCAATGGATCCTGGGTTGAGAAAAATGATTTCAGAGTATCCTCCCAATCTACAAGATGAAATAAGAAGATACTACATAGCTAATGGGCCAATCCAACCTCGTTCTCATAAGTTTCCACAAAAACTAATTGGAGGAAGATTGCGTCGTTTTAATCCTTCTTGGTTTGAAAAGTATGGGACTTGGTTAGAGTATAGCATACATAAAGATGCTGCCTTCTGTTTATGTTGCTACTTGTTTGCTAATATTAGAGAAAATCGAAGTGGAGACTTTATTAAGATGGGATTCTCAACTTGGAATAAACTTGACTCATTCGATAGTCATGTTGGTGACTTTAATAGTGTTCACAGCAAAGCTTTGAGAGATTATGAAAACTTAAGGAGGCCCAGGCAATCCATTGAAGTTGCTTTAGATAGACATGATGAAGAAACTAGAAAGAAATATCGACTTCGTTTGAATACTTCTATTCGTTGCTCAAGATACTTGTTGCATCAAGGTTTGCCTTTTCGTGGTCACGATGAATATGAAGAATCAGAAAATAGAGGAAACTTTCTTGAACTTCTGAAGTTTGCTGCAAATTTGAATGAAGTCATAGCCAATGTTGTGTTGGATAATGCTCCCAAAACTGAAAAATTAGTGTCACCTCTTATCCAAAAAGATATTGTGCATGCTGCTGCTAAAGAAACACTAAATTCCATCACGGAAGAATTTAAAGATGATGTCTTTGGTTTATTGGTTGATGAATCTGGAGATGTGTCTCATAAAGAACAAATGGGTGTTGTTCTTCGTTTTGTGAATAAAATGGGAATTGTCAAGGAACGGTTCGTTGGTGTTGTACATGTTCAGGACACTTCTTCTTTATCTTTGAAAGCTGGAATTGACTTTTTGTTAGCAGAACATAGTTTGAGTTTGTCAAGGGTACGTTCTCAAGGTTATGATGGGGCAAGTAATATGCAAGGCAAATTCAATGGGCTTAAGACGTTGATCTTGAATGAGAATAATTGTGCCTACTCAATTCATTGTTTTTCTCATCAACTTCAACTTACATTGGTAGCTCTTGCAAGGGACAATAATTATGTTGGAGATCTTTTTGATGAAATTGGTAAACTTTTAAATGTTGTGGGAGCTTCTTGTAAACGACATGATCTTTTGCGTGAAAAACAAGCTGAAAGAGTTAAAGAGGCATTGAAGAATGATGAGATTGAAACTGGGCGTGGGTTAAATCAACAACTTGCTCCTATAAGAGCCGGTGATACACGTTGGGGATCTCACTACAAATCACTATTGAATGTGAATCTCTTGTTTGATTCTATAATGGATGTACTTGAGCTTATCGAACTTGAAGGGGAGACTTCAACTATAAGGAATGATGCTACTTCGCGAATAGCTTATTTGAGTTCCTTCAATTTTGCTTTCACTCTTCAATTAATGTTGAATATTTTGGGCATCACACATGATCTTTCACAAGCTTTGCAAAAAAAGGATCAAAATATTGCAAATGCCATGAAACTTGTCCAAGTCACAAGGAAGTCATTGGAATCAATGAGAAATGATGGGTGGGACTCTCTTATGGATAAAACACGTACTTTTTGTGTAAAACATAAGATTCATATTCCAAACATGGATGATAAATGGGTTCTTCCAGGGAGACCACGTCGTAATGTCGAGGAGCGTACTTATGAGTTTCATTATCGGGTGGAAGTGTTCTACACAGTTGTAGATCTACATCTTGAAGAGCTTAGACGTCGCTTCAATGAGACTAACACCGAGCTTCTCACTTGTGTGGCTTGCTTAAGTCCATGTGATCATTTTAGCGCTTTTGACCAGTTTCAGCTGATCAGATTGGCGCACTTTTATCCCAATGATTTTTCTGATTTTGAGGTTACAACACTTGAACATCAACTTGCTAATTATGTTCTTGATGTGCAATCTGATGAAGCTTTTCAGGACTTACAAGGGCTTGGTGATCTTTGTAAAGTAATGGTGGAGACAAAGAAAGACATTACCTATCCATTGGTGTTTAGGTTATTGAAGTTGGCATTGATATTGCCAGTGTCCACAGCAACCGTGGAAAGAGCTTTTTCGGCAATGAAAATCGTCAAAAATAGACTTCGTAATCGAATATGTGATTCGTTTTTGAATGATTGCTTGGTTTGTTATATAGAAAAAGATGTATTTGAGTCAATTTCTAATGATTCGATCATGTATCGATTTCAAAAAATGAAAAACCGAAAAGGACAATTGTAATAGTAGAATACTGCAACATTTCATGTAATTGTAATATTTTATGTATTGTTCAAACTTCATTTTATGGTACACTTGGTGGTAAATATTCATAGGTGGACACCCCTAATTGAAAATCCTGGATCCGCCACTGCATGGCGGCCACTATCTCCATCTTCTACATGCTCCACTTGGGTTCGATTAACAGGGAAGTAATTTCCTTGCCTATGTGTGAAGAAATTGTGTGGATTGTGGTCTTCGACGTGGTCTGGGCTTTGATTCTACCTTCTCCTCCTAACTTAGTATGGCTCGTTGAATTGCTTTGAAATAGGTGCATAGTAGGTTGTTTGCTTATCCTTGTAAAAAAATAAAATAAAAAATATCGTAGGGTAATTGATTTATGTTTAATTTGTTCAATCCTTGACTTTCTATGTGTTTATTATGGTTTTTTTTACTTTTCCTTTTTTAAAATGTCTATTCTTTTCTTTCAATGCATGTGTTTGTTATGATGTGAAACATTAATTAATGTTCGACCTTGCTATAATTTAAATTTGAATCTCTAATACAGGTTGAATCAACTAAAATTTACTCTAGTCTACCTAAATATCTGCATAGAAGAGAAAAATAGCATGATAGAATATCTTATTGTTTGATATTTTGATATATATATATATATATATATATATATATAACCTAAAAACAATGTCACCTTCAAACATAAAAAATTAAGTTCATCATGTGACCTAAAAACAATGTCACCTTCAAACGTAAAAAATTTAGACATCACTTATATAATAGGAAAAAAAAAAGTAGTGGTCCATTATCGAAGGGAATATTACCTTAATTATAGCCTTGAGAAATTAAAAAGATCCCTTAAAGTAAAAGTGGTAAACAGCTTGAAATTGAAAGAAGATGATGGAGCACTGATCAATTACACGGTAAGCATCATGTAAATAAATAAACGACGCTCAACTTTACGCCTCTAAAAAGTGTACTCCCACCACGTATGCCTTTACGGAACGGCACATTATGAGTGATAGATAGACAATTAGAAGGCACCATTACTAATCAACCACAAGAAGGCCACCAAAATATCATCAAACGGCCACTTTTTATGATTTTCCAAGAATCTGCATATCCCTTGTGACTTGTGCTGTCTTTTTTATTGCCATGGTCAAAAAGTCATTGCACTAGCTAGTATAGGCCCACTTGCCAACTTGATGTACAACTATTTTTCATCATCCAAATTTTACACCCGGCGTTGGTGAGGCAAGTGGGCCGCCAAGGTGGAGAGATGACTTTTAAGGACTGAGGGTTAATTATTTTCGTGGGTCAATTTTAGAATATTTATTTTAATTAATTTTAATTTATTTTAACTCACTTCAATATATTTTAACCTATTTTTATTATTTTAATCAAGTTTAATTTATCAAATAAAAAAAATTCAATCTACTTCAACCTACTTCAATCTAATTCAACCTATTTTACTTTTTTACCCATCTCAATTTATCCACGAAAAAAACATACCCCCTAGTGAGGAGTGCTTCAATTAAATTTGAACATCAAATTTATGGTTGACATCGTAGAGAATACCAAGTTTTTCTTATCTTGTGTGGCTTCGTATTTGGAATTAATTGGACATTTAGATTATATTCGTACTAGCTTCTCATAAGAAATCGTATTTTTATTAAGGTCTCGTAGTATTAATCGTTCCGCATACAACACTTTCAAATTTAATAAGAAACCAATTCGTACTAGTCGGACTTGACCCAACGGCTTATCTTGTAGTCTAAGATACAATTAGAAGCAAGTACGGGATCCTAGCCGTTTGGTTCATTTGCAGAATTTGTAGTCTGGCAGAAAACTTGAGTGCTTTGTATAAGTTGTCTTATTTTATTTTTTTCCTTTGTATTTTGGGCCTTGTCAAGCTAACTATGGAAAAAAAAAAAGAAATTTAGAGCATTAAGGATCAATCTTCAATATATTATTTAAAATTAACGTACTTGTACAATAGTATCGTCAATAACACATGACACAATCAAGTAAGGGTCGATTCAAGCTTTTGTTGAACTGGCAACTGTTGATGATGAACCCGGTGGTAGCCCAAAATAATTTGAAAGAAATAGCAAAATAATAAGAGCTAAAATCATATACTATCACACAGTTTAGATTAGAGCTGGGATATGGATCAGTTCGATCCAAGCCCGCCCATACCATCCCATGCAAAACCAACCAAGATCACAGTCGACTGGTGCATTTTAGATAAAACAAATCCAGCCCGCCCGCCCCGCAATCCACCCCATTCATTTTGCAAAGGGTGGTGCGATTCCACGAGTTTCAATCTATTAGCCAGCGGTTTATTGGTGTGGTTTAACCCCACTCAGGCCATGTCCTCCTCTAATTTAGACTACTTATGAAATAATAACAGAGAAAAGGTTTTAAAATTAAAATCCTGCCTTTCAAGGATCCTTCTGTGATGATGTATAAATTTGCCTCACATAGATGTAAAATATAATCGATAATTATCACAACTAAGAACTTCCCCTGAAATTTAATGTGCCCTCGGAACACTTGCGCAACAGTTTGAATAAGAACATCATTTTTCAGCTCGTATTTGTTGTGCATTAAAGCTCGAATACAACTTTAATTTTGATAGCGCGTACCTAATAACATAGGATCCACCGTGCCCTCAAAACATTGACCATTTATTGTTTGGACCACCGGTGTCGTAGCTCTAGCTGGCCAAATTGTCAACATCAAGTCGCCATACAACAGCGTTCACATCATAATTGCAAACATATCTGGTATTAATTAATCAACATTATCGCTCAAGGGCATTTTTGTAATTGCGCTGAATCCCATTCATGAACTTCCCTGCTAACCTAACCCCACCTCATGTTCTGGGTCACGTGACATCCTCCAATCATCCCAAATCCTTTGTCTTCGCTCTTCCCGCCCGTTTCTCTCTCTAGGTTTATTGTTGATTCGGGGGACTTTTTTGGGTCACTAAATGGGACGGATGAGAGTGTGCATGTGTGTGGTGGCGAATCACTAGTGGATTGAGCTGAAGTGGACCACTGCAGTATGCCCACGTGTCCGACAGTGACCTGTTTCAATGGCCATGGGCCCATCGAAGAAGCCAATAGAAACTTGCCATTTGAAATCATTTCACTGTTAGTTTTCTTCTTGACCCTCTCATTGATGTTGTGTTAATTTTGTGTGCTATTGTTTTTATTTAGAAAATATAGGAAGAGTATTTTGTGATTTCGTGATTGAATGGCATCAACAACGCAAGCAATTGAAAGTTTGGAAGAACAAGGAATCATGCTACAACATTTTAACAGAAAATAGAGAGAAGAGTTTATTAGTCGTAGTCAACATTTCCTAATCACAAGGACATGTCTATTTTTTGCCTTCTTTTTCTAAGTGTACACCATAATTAAGTTGGAATTGATAGTTTCTCTTTTTCCAAGTGAATATCATACTTGGTACTATTTCTCTAAGAAATTATTGTTTCTATTGTTAATTTTAGGGTCACTATACAATGCATCTAACATGTAAAATGTGTAAGTGTTTCAATTGACAATTAATTAATGGATGTAACAAGCTATCTTTTTATCGACTAGGTAAGGTCACCTCTTAAGTCTGACGTGAATAGAAAGTTTTAGGTAAGAGAGGTGAGAAGGGTCAGTGTCACAACGTAAAATAAGGATAGTGTTACACTGGTGAGATGTATGCCTTTGAGATATTTTATTAATGGTATGTTATTTTTGAATTGTCAAAAGAATTTATTGATATCATTACTGAAAGTTACTTAAAATTGTTGCGTAGTGCTAAAGGGTGCTGAAAATTGTTTATAATTACTAAAAGTTACTTAAAGTTGTTGAATGGTTAAAGAAAACATAACTAGATATTTAAAGTTACTAAAAATTATTAAATGCTAATGATAAATACTTATGGTAAGTTATAAACAATATGACCTAAATAGAGAGTACAAACCACTTGTCAAGTGCTATTATGTTTCTCTATGGATTAGCCCATTTAACCCATAAATTACCTTCTGTTATGTTTCTCTACGGATTACCCCATTTAACCCATAAGTTACCATCTCTGTCAACTTATTTGCCAATGCGGAAACAATATATTATCCTCCAACAATTATAACTCAGGTGAAGCTGAACCCAAAACCATAGTAATGAATTGATCTTAGGTCACTTGGCAAAGGAAGAATGCATATAACTGTCTAAATAGCTCCATCTTTGACAGGGAATTCATTAATCCTTTTCAGAACCTGAAGAGAATTTGTAGACGTAGGAACGATTGGTAAGTGTGGAATGCATTCATCTCAAAGCTTTAAAATGTTCGATCATTTCTCAAACATTGACGGACCTCTATCATCTATATAAACTGGACAAGTCAACAATTTGTCAACAAATTGCGATATAGTGGACGGTCTCTTATTATAAAAAAGATGTTGTACAATTTCAGAGTTGTTGGCAAAAACCTTGAGCTCATTTTCTTTTTACTTCAGTGAAGTTGTTTTGATAGGTGCTCTCGTACGTGGTTTTGAGGTTGATGGTTCCATAAGCATTGGTTTGTTGTCTTGCTGCCTGTTACTTATTGCTTTGACAGGTTGCTTGCCTTGTAAATCTGTACCCTTACTAAACAATTGAGGGGAGGAAGACCAATAATGTAAAATGAAGTAAACTGTAACTAATACGTATTTTTTACCGATTTGCTTAGCGCTAGCAAAAATGCGACTACATGTCGACTTTGGTTCAGATAAATTAAACATTCGGAGAAAAACACCATATTTGAATCTTATTCAAATTGTAAATTAAAACATCTTATCCGAACCTGACCTCTAAGTTGAATGTCTGATGTCTAAACCCAATTGTCTGAATATCTAAATTTGTAATTTGATCTTTTAGAAATGTGACCAAAATTATATACACATCCAAAACTAAACCTGAATTTTTGATACAATTGTCTGAATTTTTTATAAACAAAATTCAAGATAATTTAGATTGAAATCACACTTAAACTTGATTGTTTAAATGTCTGAATTTGTTCGAACCCAAATTGGCCACAAAATTTCGACAACTTGGACCTAATTTTTTAGACTTGAACCCCACTTGAATTTTATTGGACATGATTGATTGTCTGCATTTTAAATTCAAACAGAAATTTTGTAATGGACCTAGTTTTTTTGGTCGTACAAATTTGGATGATTGGCTAAATGAATTTTTGTCGTTGCTACATTTGCAAATGCAGATTAGTTATCCTACAAAAATGTGCATTATATTTTTTAGTTTATATTTTGTTCTCATATTAGTATCGAATTCTACTTAAAATCTACTTATCTTTAATGGCTGAATTCCTTATAAATTTATACTTGTTATTATGCTCTTTGACTTTTGACAAATATTAAGCAATCCAAGATATCCTGCAATTATTTGGCTCATATTAGTGTATATAGATGCTTATCTTTGATTCTCTAACTTGACTTGTACCTTCATATGTGGTCAACAACTCACCAAGGCATCCTGCAATTATTTAGCTGTTTCACAAGTAGAAATTCTATTAAATCCATTAGCATTTAAAGCACATTATAAAGCATTAAGTGCCTCGTAATTTTTTCTGCACTCCCTGATGCTCTCCAAGGGTGTAATGGTCAATAGGCTTCTCAAGCTATTTAGTGCCAATAGTATGCATGATTTAGAATAGTGCCTTTGACACTACGTTTTTCAGCTCATAATCTTGATCTATCGGTTAGATTTGCTTAAGATTCTTCAAATTAGGAAAGTTAGATGACAAAATAAAGGGGGTCTAGACACAGATCTACCTTCATTGATCTCAGTAGTTCTTAAGGATGAAATAAATCTTTACTCACATGACGATCAAGTCACTAGAGGTGAAACTAGCTTTGATACCAACTGTTGGTCCCAAGTAAGCTAATTAAGTTACCCTAGAAATGGATGAATAGAATGACAGAAAATAGATGCTATTTAAAACTTAAACACAAGATATAGCAAACTCAATGATGTTGATCAATAAAATCAAGAACATTGAAATAACAAATCAATGGAGTTAAGTAGAGAGAGTAAAACAGAAAGTAAAGTAGGCGGAATTTATTCACAAGATTCACCTCCCAACTGGGCTACGTCTTTGCCTAAGAACCCTTCTTTAGGATTCAACAAACTTCTATAAATATGCTATGAGATAATACAATCTACAAGCACCCACCAAAGGACCTTGATTATAACACACTGTAACACCTAGACGATGGATTAAAATGACTGAAGTGATTGCTTATATTACCAAAGATACACTTTCCTTTTCGAGGAATTTTCGCTTAAGAACTCCATGGTTAAGCGTACTTGTTATGGAGAAATCTTGGAAATGGTGACTTATTGGGAAGTTTCCTAGACAGCATGTGTGTGAGGACGAAGCACGCCAAAAAGGCTTGTGGTGCTTCACGAGATAACTCGATGACCCTTGAAGCCGTTCTTAGTAATTGTCTATGCCTAAGCACTACTAAAAAAGTTCATATTAACGACGGAAAAAATTAACGACAGAATTGGCGACGGAAATGGCGACGGGAAAATAGCTTTGCAAAAAAGTCACATTAGATGACAGATATGGCGACGGAACTGTTAATCTGTCGCCAGAATTGATGTATGGCGACGGAAATCCGTCACCATAAGAAAAAAATATTTGAAAAAAAATAGGCGACGGATATTCCGTTGCCTAAAAAAAATTTTTTTAAAAAAAAAAGGGGGGCGACGGAAATCCATTTAAATGAAATAAGATTTCTGGTTTCATTCATTTGCAATTCAAACACCCGAGGAGAGAGAGAGAGAGTGCGAGAGCGAAGTCGCGTCCACCACCAGCCCAGCCGCCGGTCACCTCCCCCTGCTGCCGACCGCCCTCTGCCACCCCCCACCGCCGGTTTTTTCAAGTTAATTGAGGTATTTGTCTCAACTAAACAACTTGAAATTTCTACAAATTTTTGTATTACATTGTTAGAATTTCATACTTAGTTCATATTTATGTTGAAATGTGGTGTTTGTGTGAGGTTATTGGTTTAATTTGGTTCAAGATTGGGGTAAATGCGATTTAGGGTTTAGGTTTGGTAGTTTGAAGTTAAAGTTTGATATATTGGTGGAATGAAATGGTTTCATTGATAATGTTGTTGAAATGTGTAATGTGTGTGGGGTTATTGCTCTAATTCGTTACAAGAATTTGGTAAATGCGATTTAGGATTGAGGTTTGGTAGTTTGAAGTTGAAATTTCATATGTTGGTGGAATGAAATGTTTTAATTGATAATGTTGTCGAAATTTGATTGGAGATTTTGCTCAATTCAATTTAGCGTTTAGGTTTGGTGATGTGAACTTGAAAGTTGATATGTTGGTGGATTAAGATGCTTTAGTTTATTATTTTGTTCAAATGTGATGTTTGTATGAAGTTGTAGCTCATATTTGTTTAAAATTTTCACCCAACGCAATGTACACTTAGATTTGGTAATTTGAAGTTTAAATTTGATATGTTGGTCAAATAAAGTGGTCAACTATGTATGAATTATTAGTTTTGTGATATTCGTGAGAATGTAAGTATATTTATCACCTAGTTGTAAGTTTTTTTTGGGGTGCATGTGGAAATTTTAAAGTAAGCGTACATAATATATAATTGCGTAATTTATGTACTTATTATAATTTTGATTAAAATTAATTCTTATCAAATACCTTATGTGGTTATTGTTGTTTGAGCAGAATGTGAATGGTCCTCCACATCGTAGGTGGATGTATAATAGATTACTGTCTGATCGTAGTAGTTATACGCAAGAATTTCTAGATGGGGTAAACGAATTCGATCAATTTGCACGTACACAAACAGAGTTTCTGAATGGGGAAAAGTATAGATGTCCTTGTGCGAAATGCAGAAATAGGGTGTACTTGACACCTGTTGAGGTCAAGATGCACCTCATGTATAAGGATTTTGTGCAAGGGTATTAGTTTTGGATAAGTCATGGGGAAATAGAACCTCAAGAATATGGTTCTGGGTATCAAAATAGTGAACTTCCCGAAGTTTGAGGTTCAAGTCATGTTAATAATGACTATTCTGAATCCTACATAGATCGGATGGAGGACATGGTTGATGATGCTATAATAGCAAATCAAAATGTAAGGGAAGAGGAGTCAAGCACTTGCCGAGAACCATTTTATAATATGGTTCAAGCTGCTCAACAACCCTTATATGATGGTTGTTCCACCCATAGTGAGCTATCTGTGGCGG
Source organism: Selenicereus undatus (assembly GCA_017589665.1). NCBI lineage: Eukaryota > Viridiplantae > Streptophyta > Magnoliopsida > Caryophyllales > Cactaceae > Selenicereus > Selenicereus undatus. Next base: position 36,347,261 of record JACYFF010031959.1, on the reverse strand, counting down.
TGAGACTATTGAGTATTAAATCTGATTATAGTATGCCTCAAAACTGTTTCAATGAAGTTATTCAATTAATGAAAGAGATGTGTCCCCGTAACAACCGCGTGCCTACCAACTATGGGCAAACGAAGAAGGTTGTTAAAGATCTCGACAACGATGTGGTCCAAATTGGTTGTTGCCGAAAAGGTTGCATGCTATTTTATAAGGAGGACGCAAACTTGGATGCGTGCAAGTTTTGTAGGCATTTAAGATGGAAGAGGCAAAGGTCACAACAAAGGAATCAGAATCCATTGCCATACTCAAGGATGCATTACTTACCGTTAAAACCTCGACTGCAGAGGTTGTATGCATCAAGAAGTAGTGCAGAGCACATGAGATGGCATTATGAACATTGACGTGAGGACGGTGTTTTATGTCATCCATTAGATGGGGCAACATGGAAACATTTCGACTCCAAATATCCTGAATTTGCTGCAGAGCCTCGGAATGTGAGGCTTGGCTTATGTACTGATGGATTTAATCCTTACACATTGTCTTCAAGATCATATTCTATTTGGCCGGTGGTCGTTACACCTTATAACCTTCCCCCTGAAATGTGTATGACTACACCGTTTATGTTCTTGACTTGTGTAATCCCAGGGCCCAAAAATCCCAAGAACAACATAGATGTATATTTACAATCTCTTGTCGATGAGTTGAAAGAGTTGTGGGATGTTGGAGTTGAGATTTATGATATTTCTACGGGGCGTACATTTCAGATGAAGGCTGCACTTATGTGGACGATTAATGATTTTCCCGCATACGGAATATTATCTGGGTGGAGTACTAATGGTCAATTGGCATGCCCCGTATGTATCAAACAGCAAAAGGCTTTGAGATTGCAAAATGGAGGTAAATTCTCATGGTTTGACTGTCATCGGTATTTTTTGCCAAGGAATCATGCGTTCAGAAGAAATAGAACTGCATTTAGGAAAGGGAGAACTGTTACAGGGGGTCCTCCTCGCCGATTGGTCGGGAAGAACTTTACGTCGAGGTGGAAGATTACCCAATGGTAACCACAAATGGTGACTTTGTCGTACCAGAATTTAAGGAGAATGAGCACAACTAGAGGAAGAAGAGCATATTATAGGAATTGCCTTATTGGCAATACCAACTGCTCAGCCATAATTTAGATGTGATGCACATTGAGAAGAACTTCTTCGAGAACATTATCAACACTGTGATGGATGTTAATGGGAAAACAAAGGATATTGCCAAATTAAGAATGGATGTTGCCGAAATATGTGATAGGCCAGAATTACATTTACATTCAGGCCCAAGTGGTAGGCTGGTTAAACCCAAAGCGAAGTTCGTACTTCCTGTGGATAAAAGAAGAGAGTTGTGTGAATGGGTGAAGGAGCTTCAAATGCCTGATGGATATTGCTCTAATTTGAGAAATATCATGGACCCTAATGAGGCTAAGTTCAACAATATGAAAAGTCATGATTGTCATGTCTTCATGGAGACTCTTTTACCAATTGCATTTGGTGCGCTCCCAGATGATGTATTGAAACCTCTTATTGAGATAAGCCAGTTTTTCAAGAACTTATGCTCAACAACATTGCAGGAAGATATGCTTGAGGAACTGCATCGCAATATTGTCATCACTTTGTGTAAGTTGGAGACCATTTTTCCCCCTGGCTTTTTCAATGTCATGGAGCACCTGCCAGTGCATTTGGCAGAATAGGCTCAACTAGGTGGTCCAGTACAATACCGATGGATGTATCCATTTGAGAGGTAAATTATACTATAACTGATGAAACCTTCTATGAATTCTTATATGTGCAATCACTTAAAATCCATTGCAATTGTGAACTGCGTAGGTTCTTTGGCCGATTGAAGAGAAAGATAAAGCAGCAAGCGTGTCCTGAAGGTTCAATCACAAAAGCACACCTAGAGGCAGAGAGGACATTCTTCGCCTCTTATTACTTCGGCTGTAATGTGCCCTCCATGCGCAGTAGGTGCAGGAGAAATGAGGACGACGATGAACAAATTAATCATTTTCCAACTCTGTCCGTGTTTGCACCGCAAGGGACCGCTATTGGCAGAGAAAGATCAAGATATCTCACAGATGCCGAATATGTTGCTGCCCACCTTCACGTGCTGTTAAATTGTGATGAAGTTAAACCATATATAGGGTGAATGGTATTTTCACTTCCAATTCAGTTTATCATTCATAGCGCAAGTATGTTAATAGGCTTCGTAAAATGTGAGAGAATTTTCACGAACCAAGTGAGAGCTGCACGTCCCAATGTTAGCGACGCAAATGTCGACACCATCATCGAAACTCATTTCGCAGATTGGTTTAGTGAGAATGTAAGTATTCGAACTCATTTATTCATAATTTGAACATAACAATTAATTAGGTGCATTGTATTAATTAAAACCACATGTTATGTCACCTTAGGTGCATTATATTCAATTGTTCGAGACCGACAAACATTGCTACCTGAGCCAATTGGCCGTGAAGCCAAAACGGTGTGTGTCGATGTGGACGGCATATAGAGTAAATGGATTCAAATTCCACACAGAAGCTCGAAGCGTCGGGAAGAGAATATATAATTGTGGTGTTGGTGTTTGTGGCACTGGGGAAGGCGATTTTGAGAATGATTATTATGGTGTACTAGAGAACATTGTCCAAATTGAGTACGTAGGCGAACCACTTAAACGATGTGTGCTCTTCAGTTATCAGTGGTTCGACCCCACATTGAGTCGTGGGACACGATCTCATAAGCTAAGCAACCTTATTGAGGTCCACCGTACAAGAAGGTACCGAAAGTACGACCCATTTATCTTCCCAAATACCGTATCACAAGTATACTTAATGCCACATGCAGATCGCTTGAGGGATAGGGCCAATTGGCTTGTTGTTATACCAACCAAACCAAGGGCGAAAGTGGATGAGCAGTACACCCTACCTACTGCGTACCAACAAACGGACATGGCGACTATCGTCGAACCTGCGAATGAAGCCATCCCTGCGTCATTAGTGGATGAAAGTGCACCACCGGAAGAGGTTAATGATGAAATAGGGTTTTCATTCATTCAGGGTAATGACGAGATAGATGAGGTAGAGAATGGTGAGGATGATGAAGAGGGGGAGTGGGATGACGGTCATGAAACAGATGAAGCTGAAGAAAATTTGCATTTGTCTGATGATGATGACGATGACATTGATGACGATGAGGATGCTGATGATTGAGTGGTTACGAATTCTTATGTGTATGAGTAATTTGCATGTGAAACAATTGTTTGTGACTTTACTTATATTGTATGAATGAGCTTTGCAAAATATGTGTCACCTACGTACCTATTATGATGTATGACGAAAACGGTTTACATGTGCAATCATTATATATTTGCACTTGGTGTTGTTGTCACCTATTTCAGGTATGGATTCAAATTCTCGTCGAGCAAAGTCCTCCCCTCGAGGTAGAGGACGAGGGCGTCGAAGCTCTGCCGTTGATCCGACCGCAATGGATATTGATCCATCTTCCCCCCAGGTACCTCATACACCAGTTCAGCCAGGAGCAACAATGGCTGCTTATATATCAGGTATTTCAGGACCCCTGCCTCCCCCATTTGGGGCTTTCCATCATCAGACCTCATACATTCCCAACCAAAGCACCATGTACGGCCAATTTGCCTACAACATTCCTCCAAACCCCCATGTTGTTTAGACTGTGCACCCCACTCACCAACCCACTCCACAACCCACTCACCCTAACACAAACCAGTCCCACGAGAACATTGGAAGTGGTGAAAGTGAAGCACAATCCAGTCATGGGAGCACTCGAGCAAAGACCTGGATTGAACAAGATGGTAATGAGTAAGTCTTCATTTGTTATATGTTATGAAGTACTACATGAATTTTGCATAACAAGTAATGAATTTTATGTGTAATGTTCAATTAGGTTTCTCCCCAATGATGGTGCTGTTAGTAGAATTTCGCTCATATTTCAAAGCAAGTTTGACGGAGCTTGGCCTACTTGGAGCAAAGTGCCCAAACCAGTACGAGATTTTTGGTTCGGAGAGTTCAACGTAACTATAGTGACTTCGTATTAACAGTTTCATAAATATGTGATAAATTAGTATTGAATTATTTGATGTGTTATTCGTTTTCATAATTGCAGAAGTGGTTCACTTGGGATCCGGTCCATGAGGACCGTATAAGAAGGATTTTTGAAAACCGAGGCAATACACGCTTGAGAGACTTCTTTGCCAAAGCAAGGAAGCATAACAAGAAGCCTGTCTGGCTTGGTGATGCTCAATGGGAGGGACTCCAGCAGCACTGGGCGAACCTGTGGCTCGATCCCTATGCATGAGCATAGGCGACGTCTGGTAAATGAATTAATGTTTACTATTTATTCGTTTAAGTTCAATACTGTATTTTGTGTTGTGCTTGACATCATTCTTTCTGGCACGTACATAGAGGGAACAACTTGGGACGGAGCCCACCATTGTTGAATTATTCAGTCGAACTCACAAACTCCAGGGCAAAGATGATGCCCCTTGGGTTGACAAGAAATCACAACAAACATATGTAAGCAATTAGCTATTCTCAATTTTCATTGGTAGTCAATTCATGAACTCATATACTTTATTTTAAGTTATTGTACTATGCATGATTTCGTGCGCATGTTGCGGTATTGTAGGAAACCTTTGAACGTGATTTTCAAAATGTTATCAACTCTCAAGGGATCGGGGATGACTCTTCTCAAGATCCAAACCAGCCACTTCCCAACCCAAATGAGTTGTGGGTGAAGACGTTTAAGAACAAGAAGGGTCGTATTTACGACATTGGTAACGAGGCTGTCAACATGGGGAATCCGGTTACTTCAGTCCCACTCAAAGATCCGGTATTGTTTTCATGTTAAAGTTCCAAAAACTATGGTTATACATTGAATTTGCTTAATGGCAACGCTAATATAGTAATTTACTTAAATGCCTGTCAGTAGGTTCCGATTCTACGTCATCGCAATAGGAGCTCAATGACTTAAGGGGTGTAGTAACCAACTTGGGGTGTGAGTTATCGTCACAAGTTGAAAGCTACCGGTTGGTTATGGAGAAATGTAAGCAACTGGAGGAATCCAACAGATTGCTCACACAAAGCAACTAACAACTAAGCCAACAAATGATGAGCATCGATCAACGCCTCCAAGCTTTCTTTCAAATGCAACAGGCGTTTGGCTCGGGATCTCAGCCACCATTTACTCATCACTCGCAACATAATGAGGAAGATGGTGAGGCAGAGGAAGAGGAAGAGGAAGGCGAAGAGGAAGCGGAAGACCTTGGTGATTGAGTTGGTTGCAATTTTCCTTCAGCTGGTGGCTCTTCTGCTTATCTTCACGAAGTACATCATATCTCTTGCTGCTTGCTTCCCCTCCCCTTTTTGCTAATTTCACTCCCCTCCCCCTGGTGCTTATTTAACTCCCCTCCCATTTGGTGCTTACTTCACCCTCTTCTGTAAACATATATATAACTTCATTCTCAATTACTGGTAACTTCTGGTTATTTTGTTTGGATTTGTGGTTTGTGATATATACAGACTTTGTTTGAAACTTGTAGTGTGTGATATGTAGAGAGTTTGTTTGGAACTTGTGGTTTGTGAATTGAAAACCCTTGGTTGGATGTGATGTGTTGTGTTGGATGTGGAATTCCACCTTTGTGTGGCTTGAAATTGTTGAGAACGCTTCGAATGAAGCCCTATTCGAAGCCATTGGATGTTGATTGAGTTCGAAGATCTTGTAAATTTCTTGTAGGGAATGATTTGTATGTACGGATTTGATAAAAAGCAAGCAATTTTATTTTAAAAAAAAAAGAGGAATCCAGTGACGGAATGACAACGGATAAGAAAAAAAAAATTGCGCAGGGGCCGACGGATTACACAATCCGTCGCTAATTCCGTCTCTGATGGCAACAGATGATTAATTCCGTCGCCACCCCCTGCCCCGCCACTGTTTCCCGTCAAAAAAAGTATGTCACAATTTCTATTGCTGAATCCGTCGCCTATTACTCAGCGACGAGCGAAAATCCGAAAGCCGAATTCCATCGCCAAATCTGTCACTGATCTTAAATTTCTGTCGCTGATTCCGTCTTTATTTGGTATTTTTCTTGTAGTGAAGGAAGGGGTCAGGTTTTATAGATAGTGTTAGAGTCGAATCACGACTGTAAGCTGCGTTAATGGATGGGAGATCCTTGGCCAGTCACCTAATGAGGCAAAGATACCAGGATATGGAATACTAGTTAAGAGAACTTGTAAATTGATTTGTTAAAAAGGCACAATAAAGACGTTGTGCTTTTTAAGTAGAGGCGAATGTAATACATCGAGTATGACTTAAAATGATTGAAGCTACTACTCATATTACCATAGGAACACTTTTGTTTTCAAGGAGTCCACTCTTGAGAACTCTACAGTTAAGCGTGTTTAATGGAGAGAAATCTTGAGATAGGTGACCTCTTCGGAAGTTTTTCAGGTAGCATGTGAGCAAGGATGAAGCACGCTGAAAAGACTTATAGTGATTTATGGGGCTAGTCAATGATCCTTGAAGACATTCTTAATAACTACCTCAGTCCAGGAAGGGGCTAGGGTGTTAACACACCCTTTAAGATCTCTCTTGAAGTGTTTCTCCTAAATCCCCACTTAGAAAGTATGAAACTCTAGGTCAATGCTTTTGCTTACAAGCAGAATTCTCCCAACCCTCTTGCCTCACAAGGATACTCAAATGTGTGTACAAAGATTACAACGATGTGGAACTCAAACTTTTAAGAGTACACAACAACAACAACAACAACAATAATACCTCCCAGTGTGGGTCCCGCTTTCACGGGGTCTGGGGAGATCCAGCTGTAGGCAACCTTACCCCTACCGGTATTCCTACCCGTAGAGAGGTTGATTCCAAGAGACCCACGAAAAAGGTTTGGTGAAAAAGTTTTATAGAGGAAAGCGTTTGCGAAGCATTTAAAGAGGAAAAACAGTGTCAAAGAAGCTGAAACTGAAAGAAAGTTGAAAGAACGTACCTCAACACTCTACGTTAAGTAGCTACCGTCACTCCCAGAAAAAAAGCCCAACCTGCATACGAGCCTGACAGACCCCTACCAGCACCAAACCACTACAGCTACAGACAACTACAGAGTCGCTTCTCTACCATCTAAAATCCGAACCCTATTCCGTCACATCCTCCTATCCTGAGCCAAGTCCTCCGTCAAACCCACTACTTTCAAGTCCTCTCTAATCATCTCGTCCAAACTCTTCTTCGGTCTACCCCTTCCTCTCTTACCACCGAGGAGGTCGATTAACTCACACCGCCTCACTGGGGCGGCCATACTTCTCCTTTTCACGTGGCCGAGCCATCGGAGTCTTGATTCCCTCATCTTCTCTTCTATGGGGGTCACTTTAGCTAAGTCCCTGATTCTTCAGCAGAGGTCCCTACTTATAGGAATTGAGCATTGTACGTTGTAATAGGCTGAAGGAACTAGTAGTTAGATGCTTCCGAACATTTTGTTGGATTCTCCATGCTAATGGTTACCAACTAGTTCAAGAGCCTTAAAGGCTGTTCATTTTTCTGACAGCTACTCAGTGAGGTCTCAACATCTTAGGACTTGGAGAGATGGTTCTCTTAGCCTTCAAATTCTTCTTTTGATAAGGCAGATGCACTCATTTCAAGCTTTAATAGTGGGATCTTTCATTTTTGGCATAGTCGACCTATAGTCATCACGTTCAACAAAAGTGTTTTTGGCGCTTCTCTAATTTGGGATTAATGTGAATATGCTTTCTTAGCTTCCTAATATTGTTAAAACACAAAACCACAAAGTTAATTTTACTTCTTTGAAGATTGTTCAATAAGTAATTAGTAAGATTACTGACTAATTAAATTATGGTTAATTTATTTAGTCTAGTTTTCGCCTATTGTAGTTAAATCATTATTCCTCCAAAGAGTATGATGCATCACCAAATTTTATGCAGTTGATGAATATCCTTTAGTACCAAGACTTGTGCTATGTTTTCTTATCATGAAATTGCATACAAGAGTTATTTTTCATTTAACGAACATATATGGTAATTCCAAAATATTACAATTAATTAGAGTAGCATAAAATTTAAGCTAAATTCAAGTTGCACTAATTTTATGACTCTTAACAATGGTCTATTTCTGACAATTTTCTTCACAATGAGAGTTCAAAGTAGCTAAACTCCTGCTTTGAAACTTTAGGCAGTCAATTGCTTGCTAGTCTTGTAAGCAAGTCTCTCACGAATAATCTAAGCAATTGTTTAAACAAGATCGCATGACCCTTTTATTTTGTAGCAAATGTGCTTGAAATCTAAACTTATGATATCATGTATGCTACATATTCATATCACATTGAGGTGATTCTTCACATTTTGATTAACGGAGGTTTATGTACATTCAATAAGAACCCTAATTTCCTTCCCACAAGTACCCCTCGACTTAGGGGGACCAAAAACAGAGCTCTACTTTCCTCCTTTATTGACATGTTATTTGCTTTCATTCCTTTTGTAAGTGTCCTTTCAACTAAGAAGTTTCTCTTCCTCGATCACATTTTTTGCTCAAATTGATAAATTCACTCCAAGATTGAGATATACTACCGTCACATCAAAGCAGTGTTCAAAGACACTCTTAAAAAACAGAAAGATTTCTTGAAAAATGAAAGAATAATTTATTCGAGGGAAAAATACTAAGAAAAACATAAATAAGGTAAAAATTGAAGCTTACCATCAGCAAAAATGACCATGGTAGCCCGTAAAATCTGCCGAAGGGATAAGGACATTTTAGAGCGAAAAAGAGGGAAAGAAAGAAATGAAGGTTAGGGATAAGAAAGGAAAAACTTAAAATTAATAGGTAATTGTTATCAAGTTAGAAAAAAAAGGGACAGAAATTCACTTTGAAATTATATGACTATTTCATTTAAGTGGCCTTGCAAACACACGAACATAAAGTCAATTTTTTTTATAAAAAATATTCCCTTAGTTAATTCAATTGATAAATTTTCAAGGGCATTAACATGAGATTCAGGTTTATTTTTCATTCATGTTCATCTCTAGACCTCCTTTACATGATCAAGTACTTCAAATTTGGTATATCAAGTTGTCAACTAACAAAACTAATTAAAATTTTAATGGTCTTAGATGTGTTCAACAGTAATGTATTGCCTACTATCTTCAAACATACAACTTTCAAATCTAATTTTTCTTCCTCAAATTTGTCAGTTTTCTATGTGCACAAGTCCATCAATATGTATAAGAATCAGACTATATATTGTATAAAACCAACCATCAGACCAAAGATTGGAACAAATCTATTTAGTCCAGTTCATCTAGATTCTTTAATATATGTGCCATGATCTTCATTCCAATTTGTACTGGAAACAACGGTTTTTCATTAGCAGACTTTAATGTAATTGTAACTTGTAAAATGTCTCGTACTTCAAAGGTTATGTTGTTATCTCAAATTAATGATCGAAAAATAATAAGCTCGATGACATTTCATCCGTTGTAACCTATATCCAAATCCTCTGAAGAAATGGGGGTGAATTCACCATAATATAGCATTTCTAGTCATAGCCTCAATGGAAAAGATGAATCTATTATTAATCTTCCATTATTTTTCAGAAGTATTGCTAATTTACAAATTCTTTTGGGCATTTTCTTCTTGTGGGTAAATAGGGATTTTATATGTCTTCGCACGCTTGTTTGCTCTTTCCCTCTTTTTCCCATTCCTTGAAAATTTTTCTTATTCTGCCTACTTTCTTAATCCAATGAAAAATATTTCTCACTTATTTCCACTCATTCCCACTCGTGTCACAAAATTTTCATTCTTTCCCAGTCTTTGCCATTTTCCACTTTAATTTTCCACTTAAAGAGAACGAGCCCTTAAAGAGATGGTAAACAAATATAACACATGGTTGATTTTTTTAAAGGGATGTCACTTGGAGGAAGGTATAGGGAAGGAACATGATAAATGAGAGTGAAGTCTCCAATGCTTTTATGAAATTAGATTCCATACTTATGGCTTGTTCTTTCGGTGGTAACTTGGAGTGAAAAATTGAAATGAGTGGGATTTTTTAAAAAAAGAAATAAGTGAGATTTTTCTAAATGAGGAGTGGGAATGAGTGAGATGGATTCAGAGTTTTTTGAAAACATTGGAAAGAATGTAGAGGGGTGGAAATAGTTAAAAAAAAGGATTTACCCCATTAAAATAACATAGGGTATTTTCTTTTCAACTTATCATAAGTACTTATTATTAGCATTTAACACTCATTAGCACCAATCAGCATTCATTAGCACTTAGCTATATTTTCTCCTCACAATTTTAGTCATCATCAACAACGATTGCACTCACTAACACTCATCAACATCATCAGCAGTGGTCAGTACTGATCGATACTAATCTGCACTGATCAACAATAAGTTACTTCTAATAAGTTGAAAAGTACATGTCCAGATCCTTATCAAAATGATATCAAATCCCACAGGACCATTTGCTTTTGTTGACAATTTACATTGTAATAGGCTATAACTTATAATCAACCCTGCTCAAGTTGTTCAAGATGCACGTGAACATTATTGTTGGTCTCACCTAGAGTAATAAAGTCTATTAAGTTCTTTTAAATAATTAAAAAGTTTCAAGAGAAGTAAGAAAATTATACAATATAAGCAGTAAAAGATTAGACCAACTAGTCAATAAACAAAAGCACCATAAGATTTCTTAAGGGCCATACAAAGATTATCATACTTCCAAGTTTTGATCCAACTACCCATCCCCAATTTATTTGTCTAGTAGAAAATAGATAATTTGAATCTACGATTGAACTTCACAACAACCTAACTTTCAAAGAAAAAGAGTAAACTTGACAGAAACACAGAATTCACTTCCTTAAAGTACTTGCTTGACAATGAGCCCAAATTGCCATACCTATTTGTACGCCTGTCACTATGGAGGATGCTATTGGCATGAGATTGCAGAAGGCGTGTGCCACTTGGTATATTCAAACAAAAAGTCTATTAAAAACATGCATGAGCATAGATTTCCAGGGGCGGAAGTAAGCAGGGTTCAGGGTACAATGGCCGCCCCTATTGTGTTCAAAATCAATTATATTATTGTATAGCAGCTATGCTGCATAACTATTTAGCATAGTTGCTAATGTGCATATGTGAGCATGTAGGCTTTTTCTTGCCCATATTGTTGGTCTCGTTGTCAAATCTTGTTTCACTTTTTTACTATTGTTGTTATTTTTTTTTCATTCTTTCTATTCTTGTGCACTTCCTCTATTTTTTTAATTCTAAAGTCTATAATCCTATTCCATCTTCTTTATTTTTTACTTCTACTTGATACTGAGGTTTGCAAGTTTGCTCTCATAGTTTTTCTTTTAATTCTTTCTATCATTTATGTTTTTTGATGGAATTATTTATATTTATATATTTTTCCTTTTTGTTTCAAATTCATTTTTTGGTCTCCTTTTATATTCTAATTTCTGGTTTTACTTCTTTTATTTGAATGAAATGATAAGCAAATTGATTCTTAAAAGTAATTTTCGGGTACTTGTCTTCAAATCAATATATATCCTCCTTTGTATATCAATATGAGCGCCAACAAACCAAAAACTAAAGCCTAATATATTATTAGTGTGTGTGTGTGTTTGTGTGTGTGAACATGCGTGTGTACGTGAGTGTATATATGAATAGGTCTTGAAATGTTATAATATATTTTTTTTAAACTCTTTGAATATCAAACATGTCAAAATAAATTGAGTTTTATATGAAATATACTGCGGTAAATATGTCAAGGAAAAATATTATATAAACAACAAATGTGTGTGATGGAAATGGTAGCACCTGACTGCAGCTACAGCCTACATGTAGTATGAAATGTAGATATATGGTTAAAAATTCAAAGATGAGGATATATATAACTACATATAACCAAGGCTACTTAGTGATTTCCCTATCGTGAGTGATAATTGGGGACCTTTGTGACTTGTATTCAAGGAGATTTTGGGTGTTGAACATGACTATTATAGTGTTGAGTTAAAAATACTATCCTAGATAAGGAGTAAACCTAAGGTCTTCAGGAGGACAGGTGACTATTGTGGCATGTTACAGGAGGGCCCATAACCATCTTTATACTTTCTTTGACCTACTGCTTTCTCTACCTTACTAACCTTCAAAATCTTCAACCTTTTTGATATATTATTTCCCACGTTACTTGGATAACTTCCTTCTAACCATATTAATCGCCTATTGGGAATAACATTTGCTAATTTATCATTGGTATCTTTGTTTTTCCAGTAAATTGTACCTTATACTTCTTGAGAACCTTGTGATCCCTTGCTTTTATTCATCTACTAGTTACTTTCACTTTGTGATCTTGTACATCCACTTGCTGTCATGTTTATTGTATTGATACACCTATCTCTATTCTTCTATTATCTCTCAAAATTCTTTCCAACTATTTTTCTCGATGATGATCTCAACTCATTAATTGCTTTCTCTAATTTTGGGATGAGTATGCTTATTGAATTTGTTGATTTTATATTGAGCTTTGAATTTGTTCGGCATTCCTTGTGTTTCCTTTGGAGTTATGTTCACTTGGTGACTCTAGAGTTATAAACAAGTGCTTCTTGATAAGGACAATTGTTATTCTGCTTTGTTGATATCTTCACTATTCGATAGAAAATTCAATTTCATTTATGAACATAAATATTGCCTTGTACTAATCTCAGCTTTGTGATCTCACATATTCAATTTTGACTTATTTGCTTGCCATATTTAGCCTTGCATTCTCACTATTCAATCGATTCTTGTACTTAATACATGTATACACTTGCAATACTCCTCCATCATCACTCAAGATGACTTCTTTTGCTCTTCGGAATCCTTAGTCTCATCTTATTACTTCCTTTCATTGTTTGTCTATTTGAACAAGCATTCCTTTGTATGCATTTATGGGATACTATATTCTTCTGGAATTTCTAAATGCCTGAGATTGACATTCATATCTTTCTTTTGGCATTACGCTTACTCTGGTGACCCTTAAGTTATTGCTATTAGACACTAATGATCTTTCTTTTCGGTTGCAAATACCATTTGATCCTCTTTATTGTAACTACTTGAGCTTATATCATTCCTTTTTGTTATCACTTTATAACTCAAAGCTAGCCTGTATAGCCTACATGATTCTTATCACTATCCTTTTTGTGAAAAACTTAAGATTAGAATGGATTTTGGAAGTGAGTTATAATGTTCTCAGATATCATGCGGTCAGCTTATCGAGAATTTTCATTATTAATGCTGCAATGGGGCTCTTTAACATTTATTCATATTTTGAGGTAGGGGTGAACGGGACCAGGTACACGTTTGGTTTTTTCGAAACCGGAATCGGACCAGGTTGGAACCGGGTCCAAAAAGTTGGACCCGGTCAGGACCGAGTCCAATTCCGGGTACCCGGTTCTTAAGTAATGTTTTTAAATTTTTTCTCATTTTTCCCAAATAAAATAAAGAGACAGACGAATTGAAGGAAGTTCAGAATTCATATCTAAGGCTAAATCAAATACGCAATAAATAGTAAAGAAGATTCACGTACTTCAAAATAAACTCAAAGAATTAGAGATAATGTTAATCAAAAACCCATGAATCAAGATTATAAAATGTACAATAAACTTAAAAGTTATTTTAATTCACTTGAAGTAGAAAGAGAAAGAGAGGGAATATGTCTAAATAATATAAAAACAAATACATAGTAAGCAATAAGGCTCATGAGGAAAAGAACCAAAACTGAAAGGAAGAAATCCATGACGTTTGAGATATATAAAACGTAAGTCAGGGATATGCTGAAAGCAAAAAAAACAAAGGGTAAATTGGGATAGTTGGGACTTGGGTCTTGGTACAAAAGATACATCACTTGAGGATCAACGATTTACTTTTATAATCTTTCATAAAAATTCTTTAAATTTTAACCAGGCACCGGGTAGTGGGTCCGGGTCCGATTCCAAAATTTCAGGACCTGGTATCAAACACGGTTACAACCGAGTCCTAAATTTTGTAACCGGTCTTAGAACCAGTTGAACCGGGCTTGGGACTCGCCGGGTCCAAATCGGTTCTGGGTCCGGAATCGGGTACCCGATTTTTTTGCTCACCCCTATTTTGAGGTTTTACATAGGTGTCACACCATTAGGTGTTCTCATTGTGATTAACATGTTGATGAAGCTTGTGACTATTTTAGTGATCTAATGAGATATCTATTTTGGCTACAATTTCATAGTTCATTTATCAAAGAGAATTATATTTTTCCATATCATCATCTTAATTGAGCTTTCGTTGGCTAGGTTGGCTCTTGGGAAACAACATTGTGAACGCTTAAAGAACGTCTGGACGAAGAAAAAAAATATACGTTTAGGATAAGAGAGGAAACTACTGTATTGCATGTGATTCTAGGATTATATAAAAGAGTTGATTGAGTTAAGAATTTTACAATGAATTGAGGGTGCTTGAGATAAGTTGGTGAGCCACAAATCTTAATGAGTACATTTTGGCGAACTAAGGGTGGAGGATAATGTAATCCACCTGTTAATAGGGATTATGTAGTGAGTTAAGGGTAGGCACTTAATCAATTAGTAAAGTGGGACCAGAGTATGAAGTCATGTACCTTTGAAGGTACCACCAACCAAGAGAGTTACAAATTGTAGTTTTATCCATAAGCTAAAACCAAGCATTGGTTGCTATATCTGAGCCTTATGTCTATTTGCTCATGTCTACCTAGAGAACATGAACTCATTATGCGGTGCAACCACCTAGTTCGATCGCATTTGCTCCTAACGCAAGATATGGGGCATTATTTTGGCTAATACTCCAATAAGTTTTCCGAAGTAGGCTGAACTTCGTTGCTACATTCAACCCAATGACTAAAAGGTAGACGGGATGAACAATCCAGATGTTGGAGAGCATATCTTGAGCTTATGCATAAGATTGAATAAGGCATAGGTTGAGCAATTGAAGTTGATTGAGTTCTCGCACAACAACAACTACTACCCCAGCATAAGAGTGTCCCCATTTGAAGCTTGTATGGTAGAAGGTGCAGAATGCCCTTATGCTGGCAAGAGATCGATGGGACACTCACTATTGGACATGGACTCATTCAGGCCACCACGCAAAAGATACAAATGATCCAAAAAATATGAAGGCAGCCCAGAGTTGTTAGAAAAGCTAAGAGGACAAGCAACAAAGACCCTTGGAGTTCAAGGTAGGAGACTAAGTTTTCTTAGAGTCCCACCCACAAAGGGTGTTATGCAGTTTGGGTAATTGAGCAAGCTCACCCCAAGGTATATCGGTCCTTGCTTCATCATTGAGCGTGTTGGGGAAGTAGCATATCGACTATAATTGCCAAAAGAACTTTCTAGGGTTTACAAATGTATTTCACGTTTCTCAACTATGTAAGTACATTGCTAACCCTAACCATGTAATCAAGCTGGAAACCCTACAGTTTCGAGAAGACTTAACTTAAGAGGAGCAACCGGTAGAGATTTTGGATCACCGAGAGAAGCAGCTTCGCAACAAAGTAGTTCCACTTGTGAAAGTCCTATAGGCTAATCACACTACAACTGAGGCAACAAGGGAACCAGAAGAAGGAATGAGATCTAAGTACCCTCATCTATTTACGGGATCAGGTATGAATAAGTTTCTGGGACGAAACTTCCTTTAAAAGGGGTGAGATGTAAAACCCCCGAAATTTAGATGCTCTCGTTTGAGTTATTTGTGGAGTTTCGAGGACGAAACTTCTTTTAAGGGGGATAGAATGTAAAACCCCAACAACATATATTTATAATTCTTGAAGAAGAGATTTGGACGACCTTTAACCGTGTGAGCTTGTAGGTGATATTTTAGAACAGACCTCATTTAATTAGAATTTTGGACCAAGCCTAGCTTTCCTTATTGGACCCAATCCAAACTCTAGTTGAAGGATTTATTAATTTCATTTTTTAATTGAAATTAGCAAATTATAAGATAAAATTTTGGATTCTCAAAAAT
>JACYFF010031959.1:36305907-36326186 GCA_017589665.1 Selenicereus undatus | reverse complement strand
CCCCAAAAACCGCCTTCTTAAATGTGGAAGGCCCCCTTTTTTCCTTTGCATTCAAACTCTCCTCTTCTCTCTCTCTCAACTCTCAAACCCTATCCCCCTCAACCGTCCTCTTCCCTAGCCACCCACTCTACCGAGCCACCACCTCCAGCCACTAGCCGCCGCCCACCGTGCCGCCACCAAGCCTCCTCCCTTCTTGACGTTACTTTGGGTAAGAAAGTGTCATTTTTTTTGGTTTGTTTAACTTTAAACCATTTAAGTTTTTAAAGGATGGGTTTTTTTTTTATTTTTTTTAACAGCAAATCCAATCAATTTCACACTCTAAATACTACTTTTCACATTTGTGATATATTTTTTAGATTTTGTGGTGGTTTGAAAGCATCCAAACCATCATCTCACCTTTCAGTCTCAATTTCAAGGTATGTAGAAAGATTTTCCATCAAAACCTCTCTTGTAAGTGGACTTAGATAGGTTTTATTGATCCTTTAGTTGTTAGTGATGATTAGGAGTAGTTTCAGATTGATTTTGGGGAGTTGGGTTGGGTGTAACATGTGAGTTCATGCATGGGACTTAGGGTCGGTCAAAATCAGAAACTGTCATGCAAATACGTCAACTTTAGGATTTAAACTACACTCATATACTGAACCAAAAATTATGAAAACTTTTAGGTCAGTATATCTACGAGTGTCGTTACCTAGAAATTTTGAATCACCGAATTTGGATGTAAAACGAAGGATAAGCGAAGTTTCTTCTAAGACTGCACAATTTAGACTGGAAACTGACCAGTCTGAAAAATATGTTTTTTTTGAGATAGTTCTTGCATTTATTTGTGACTAGTTACAAAAGGAAAGTTGTAGTAGATAGAAAAATCTTTTCAAATTGCATTCATGCACACCAATTTGATAATTCTTTGCAAAGTTATGGCTCTTGTAATTTAGGTTAGAATTTAACTAGAAACTAATTACCCCTTCAAAGTGAGTTAAACCCTAATATTAGTTTCCAATTAATAATTGTGCCTTTGAAGTTCATTTAAATGCTAAAGAGTCGGTCTTTGGGGTGATAATGATAGTAAAGAGAGTTTAAGGAGGTTACTTGGGTTTGAGATGGAGAATATGAAATCATAAAAATCTCTTGATAGAAATTCATATACCATTTTCCCACAAGCCCCTTAGTTGCGCAAACCCTATATTGGAGACAAGATCATTCACAGAGTCATTCATCAATCATCACCATTGTGTCAGATAAAAATTGCGAGTAATAGCGAAATAACAAACTTATCTGATTTGGGAACAAGAAGTGGAGCCATGGTATGGTAAACGACTACCCTAAAATTGAATTTGCTCTCCCAAACTCATGAGCAATCTATCTCCAGGGATACCTAGCTAGTTGTCCAAATAATGCACTAGAACGAACAACATTGAGGATCGTTGATCAATTACCCAGAACTAAGAGTTTAAGAGAAGGTTTAGAAGGATTTTTTTATTTTTTTTTGTGTTTCAATGTGTCCAAAGCTGAAGAAAGTGACTCAACTATAGATGAGAGTAACTACAAATAAGGAAAAGGCAGAAGAGTTGATTTCGTGGAGAGAAATCAGTAATAATAATGGTAGCTAAGAATTAGGTTGAATATATGAAATGCCATATTGCAACGGTTCCTTTCCAAAATTAAGTGTAATAGCCCAAACCTAATCTATTCCAATTACCAAATCAAACTCAGTTTAATGAAGTCGAGACATTGCATTTCAATTTAACACTCAAATACTGCCCATTGAGGTGACAAAATGGTACTAGAATGAAATTAATCATGCTCTATATAAAATTATTCCAAACTTATAAATAAATAAATAAACAGATAAATAACTAAATTAGCCCATTTGTAAAAGTGGGTAAAGGTTATAAATTTTCATGGAATATATATAAATAAAATCATAATGCAAAAAAAGAATAATAATAAATATAATAAATAAAAAATATCTAGATTTAAGGAAGACCAAATTAAATAAATAAAATTTGGGTTTCATGTAGCTAAAGTTGCAAGGGTTTCATACAATCCAAAGAAACTCACCTGGGTCTTCAACCTTTTATGTAAATGTTTCACATATCTCATTACCCCACAATCCTTTGTTGTTTCACCTGAAGTTGTGTCTTGGTAATGCCTTTCTGAATTTGACATCCCAATCTTATAATGTCACTAGAAAGACTCCTACAAAGTCCATGCAATATGTATATGTGCATCACCACTCCCAATTCCTTACCAACATGAGCTGTGATGCATCAACATCAAGTGCTCTAAGTTTAACTCATAGAACCGTTGTACTTATATTATACTTCTCTAGAGATTATTTATTCCCCCAAACCTTATCTACTATTGGCTAGAATATAAATTATCACTTGTAGAATTTCTGGTATGTAGAAGTAAGGAATCTGTACACACATATAGCATATCCTCAAGCCTTTTCCTATGGTTTCACTTGTATGAATAGTTGTTTTCTACAAAGTGAGTATGCTTAAAGTTGTGAAATGTGACTTCCATTTCTTTGATGAATCCAATGTCTAAGTGCCCTTCTTCTCACTCATTCTTTTCTCTTTTCTTCCACGCTCACTCTTTTTTTCTTTTTCCTTTTTTCCTTTTTGTCTAGTCTTGGTTAATCCCAAAGAGCATGCCTACCAAATCACCTAATGCTCCACAATGTAAAATCTTCTCCACTTAATTTATTTTGTATAATATGATGGGCATAGCTCAACTCATCAACACCCATCACATAATCCACCATAATTAGAGAAATTATTTATATCGTTTCTGTAGAACCTCTTATGAATGTCTTAGCGCTAAGATCTACATTTAGTAATTTTCATGTGCCTTCAAAGTTTGTTTTAGCCTCGTAATAAGGCTGTGAATTATCGGCACAACCACATTATGCATTATCGAACCTCTAAAAGAGTCTTTCTTCAGACATTTTCAAAGTTCTCAATGCATACTACCGCCTAGATTCAAGCATTTTAATTTATATGATATGGGTCGATGGCCCAAAGTCGAAACGTTCACCAACATCCCCAATCTAAATATCCTTCACCTCTTCATTACTTATTACCTCCGTCATTGTAGAACAAGCTTTTAAGGTATTGTGACTTGTATACACCTAGCATACGGTAGTCTACATAAGTTCACATAATCTGAAAACACATTTAATGAAAACATTCCCTTTGTGTGACACATTATCTTGCTGCATAACCATATAATATCGAGTGGCATACCATAAGCTATTGGACTGCCAACACATAATTCATTACACTAAATTGTTATTGCAAATCACATATGACAGTGTGATAGGCCCTCATATATTTACATTATTGCACTATTGCGATGTCTATTTCGTACTGATCTAATCCAAAGATATTGCTACATAATGCATTTCTCCTATCAAGCAAGCTAAATGTAGTTTGGTACTACATTATCACATAAGAATTTACGAATGGCATCCTATTGTCATGTCTTAAACATTTGCATACCCAAACATTAAGTATTTTTTGTGTCTTAATAAAATCTCTAAATTAAAGTCACCCTTAAATTTCATACCGGCAACCAAAACTCTAAAGAGTCATCGTTATGAGCTTGGTATGCTTCTCTGGAATCCGTGCATCACTAGAAGTGGAACCCAATGCTTCCTCACTCTAGTTTGTTACTCATGGAATTCCTAAGGTATTATCTAACTACGCTGCTGGCCTTAATACCAAAGGCTGAAAGCCAGGTAAATGTTTACTAAAACATCTTCATGATAGACGTATATGCATGAACTCATAGTCAATATCTCGTTTCACTAGTCCAATACAACTCATAGGCACCCCTATAGGTCATAGTGGTCCTAAACTTGGTTCTGATACCACAACTATAACACCCCAATCTCTACTTTCTTAATTAGCTTAATATGGTTATTTAATACTATAGTTGCAACGAAAGTCTCAATGATTGGAGGCATTACAGTCGTCCTATGTTAGACAAGGCTATGTAATATCTACACAATCTTAAGTGAAACACATTCACATTCGCAAGTCCTATTATGTTGGAAGCACGTAAGACAACTTCGAGCTACCATTTAACTACAACGTAACTAGAATATAAATAGATTGAGTGTCTCCCACTATGACGCCTCCATATTAGGCATGCTTATTCAAAAAATAACTCAACATGACCTTGAAGCTGTGTCAAGTCTTTATGCCACACCAAAATCCATAGTGAGCATCAAATGGCTTTAGCTGCAAAGATCGTGAGTTTTTCTTCCACTTCTTAGGCTTGTTAGGGACTGGTTTGTCCATTTATTGCTTACCTAAAATAGAAATCACAAAAGTATTTCGAAGAGTGAGCCAAAGCTTACTACTTTCATCCCAATACTGTGAAATGAACTTTTAGAACAACTTCGTTGGACGCCCACATTTCAATTCATTTTAGTTTGAAACATGGAGATGGAGAGACTATAAGTAAAACTGTTACCAGTTCTTATCTAAAAGTGGAACCTAAATTGATGTGCTGAGCTCATATGTGTACTATGATAATTGAATATGTGTACACCTGGCAGGCTAATCAGATAGTCTAACCTAAGGCCGCATGGGTGAGCTAAATGACGTAAGCCCTGGTATTTGATAACTGGTGGTTCCACTTGATTATGTGGCCTAGCCCGTCCTGGTGGGAGGTTACCGTGCGTGTTCATGAGGTATGGAGATTCCTTCATCCAGTTGTTTTTTAGGAAGTTATCAGAGGCAAGGGTAGATAAAGATGGGATGTTCTTTCAAAAAGTTACACGTGCAACACTTAAAAAATAAACTAATGAAGAAAGGATTTCTCTCTCTATTTTTGAAGCAAACTCCAACATTCCCCCAAATGATTCAAAGGAAATGTAAAACAATTAAATAGGAAATTTTGGGTAATAGAGGGAAAAATGCATAGCTACCATGTCTTTTGGACTTGAATTGATACCTAGTGTTTACAAGTCTATCTTGCATCCATTAGGGCGGGAAAAATCATGTATCCGAATGTTATTTGTAAAATTAAACTGTGGACACTCATTTTCCCTTGAAATCAAAGATCCAATCAAACCTTTTAGAACTATGTTAAGCTAGATAGTCCATCCTCTATTTTCCACTTGATCATCTTCCTACATCTAATTGGGTCATAATTCTTCCCTTGAATGACACTCTCATTGTTGGCTCCACAAATACGGTAAAATGTAGTAGCACTTGAGCAAATAACCATGGATTTGTACACACTAGGGAACCTAGCATATCGAAACCATCTAAATCATTGAATTAGAGAAGAAGGCTTACTCCTTGTAGCCAACCAAAAACCTTTTGCTTCTAACCTCAGTTGAAACATGGCATTCAAACCCTGTCCTACTCAAGACCCAAAAATGCAAGGTGAGTAATACAAGACATATAGGGTTATAAATGTAATTTGACATGTATGAATTTTATTATAAATACAATGTCAGGCTCTCATGTTGGGGTGAGCCATTCCTTCACATATGGTATCAGAGCCAAAAGAGTGTTAAAATCTCTCTTTTGATCCTCTCCCTCTCTCTCTCTCCCCCGTTCCCGCCTCTCTCTAGGGTTTTTTCTCCTGTTGCCTTCTTCTTTAAGCAATGCCACCAGCAGCAGCTGTCCTAAGGTTTTACCGTGCCCAGTCGCCTCCCTCCCTTCCTCCAGCGACAATACACCATTCGCCTCTTTTGCCTCTATTCACAGTGCTCCGCTACTTTCCCTGTTTCGTAGAACCCCTGTTTCGAGGTTCGTGGCTCCCCTGCCGAGGTCTGATGGTTCAACTTCCTCTTCTCTGGTCACCTGCTCATCTCCGCCATTGTCTGGGTCATCGCCGGTCGACCATTTGCAGTCCGACCTCACCTCGACTCCCAAAACTGGTGGGTGTAGGATTCTTCTCCCTCCACCCTTCTCTGCCTCTGCCTCAATCTCGGCAGTCTCCACCATACCTCTGGCTGTAGTTCCGCCACCGCCTTCACCGTTCTTTACCTGGTCCCCGATGCCATAGCCAACCCTCCTGGTCTCTTTTGGCGAATTTGGGAATCCATGACTTCCCCCGGTGATCACCGCCCCCTGCAGTGTTCCGTCCTTTTTAGCCAGCTTCAGGTCCTACTCTTAACCCAAACCAAACTAATCTGCTGCTATTGGCTTTGGGCACGACACCTTAGATAGTCTCATGCCTTTACCGCCTACCATGTGGATGGTTAACGTCACAACGTACGTAACAACAGGATTGGCTTCGATTGATGACTATTTGTCCTAGCACACTCAATTTACCAGTTCTGTGATTATACATCAGCTATTTGGCATGCTTGATGGTTCCATCTGTCAACTGGTCTCTCATGTTCTTCGCTCTCTTGGCGCACCTCAACCTAACCCGATCTATGGATATTGGCTTCGGGTGGATTAGCTAATTTGCGCCTGGCTCTTTGCTATGATTTCTAGAGACACCTTGAGTGAGGTATGTGACTTGTCGCATTCTATTCAGGTTTGGCAACACCTTGAATCACGATTTAATATGGCGAACCTTGGTCGTGCTCTTGATTTAAAGCGTATGCTAACAAATATTAGTTTGGAACCTGATCAGTCTATGGATTCTTATTTACGTTCAATTAAGACTATTGCTGATGCTTTTGCAGCCATTCAGTGTATCTGATTTGGAACTAATTACTACTGGTTTGCCTAAAGACTGTGATTCTTTTATCACAACTTATTCCATGCTTCTTGGGTCTACTTCATTTGATGATTTAAGATCTAAATTGGTTTTTTTTTTAGCAACGCATTAAATACAACAAGGATCATAGTCAGCCTATTCAGAAGGTTTTGTTGCAACTACAGGTGATAGTCAAGGGCAGGGGGGTGGTTCTGATAATTGGAACAACAACAAGGGAAATCATAACAACCGTAATAATGGGCGACGTAATCGGAACAACACGAGCAAAGGTGCCACGACTTTAGTAGCTAATACATCCACGACATCTTCCAAGGGTGGGTCTACTGTTTATTCTTCTACTCCTAGTACTAATCGATCGTCTGCAGGATTAATCAATCTGAGGGAATATTAGGTTCCTCTCCTAACATTGTTTGTCAGATTTTTCATGCTCTTGGGCATTTTGCATTCCATTGTCCAAACCGCTACACTCCTCGATCTCAGTCAGTGCTCACAACTTGTGCTACCTTCAATTCTGCTGTTGTTGAAGAACAAGTCCGGTACCTCAATTCTGACGCTACCTCTCATATGATGCTTGACTACGACAATTTACTTTCTAAAATTGTTTACTCTAGTAATGCTTTAGTTAAAGTTGGCAATGATACCCTTCTTTCTATCGTGCATGTTGGCAATACTAGCCTTGCTTCCAAGCATCGAGCTCTTACCCTTAAGAATGTCCTTCATGTGCCCAAACTATAGCATAATCTTCTTTCCGTTAGACAATTATGTCGTGATAACAAATGCACTGTTGTATTTGACTCGTCTTCTGTCTGTGTCAAGGATAACACCACAGGTGATGTTCTTTTGCAGGCCTATAGTTTGGGACTTGTCTACACTATCCCTGTTCATGCTATCCGTGATACTATTCCTATCAATGTCGCCTTGACAAAGTCTGTTGATCTTTAACATCGTCGATTGGGCCACTGTGAAGTTAGTGTTTTAGATACTTAAAAGAAAAACAGTTTTGTTCAGTTTAAATTAGTTTTCTCTCAATTATGTATCACTTGTAACTTAGCTAAATCACATGGACTTCTATTTGTTTTTGCTGAGCATCGAACTGTTTCTCCTTTACAATTAATTCATGCAGATGTTTGCCAGTCTCCCGTTGTTTCTCATCATGGGTTCAAACATTATGTTTTGTTTATTGATGATTATTCTCGATTTACTTAGTTATATCCCATGAAATGCAAGTCTGAAGTCTATGGTATATTTACTAAGTTCAAGCTCTTGGTAGAAAACTTATTTGACTGCAAAATTAAAATGTTTCAAAGTGATGGGGGCCAAGAGTTTGATAACTCTTCGCAGATTGATTTGTTTAATCAATATGACATTTATTTTCGCAAATCTTGTCCAGATACTCAACAACAAAATGGGGTGGTAGAACGAAAGCATAAGCATATTCTTGAAATGGTACGTACCTTTCTTATTGATGCTTCTATCCCGGCCTATTTTTGGGTTGATGCTGCTTATACAGCTCTCTATACCATTAATAGGCTTCCGACTCTTATTTTAATACAAAAGTCACCGTTTGAAGTTTTATTTCGAAGAGTGCCCGATTATTCATTTTTTAAACCTTTTGGGTGTGCTTGTTTTCTAAATTTTGTGGCCTCTTCTGCAAATAAACTTCAACCTCGAACGATGTGCGATGTTTTCCTTGGATATGTAGCTCACTACAAGGGCTGTCAGTGTCTTGATCCAGTTTCAGGGTGAGTTTACATAAGTAGGCATGTTCGATTTCATAAATCAAGTTACCCTTTTTCCCAATTGATTTGCAAATCTCCACAACTAACTCGTCCTATGTCTTTGATCCTATGTTGATTCTTACTCTAACTCATACAATGAGTCCTTGTGAGTTTTCCGCTAGGATTGACAAGACCACCCAATCAGCAACCCCTCCCATCCCTTTTGCACCTCACCAGCCCAACTCTTTAAGACCCTGTGGCCCACATTTCAGGGATAGTTGACCCCCTTCTTCAGGCCTGTCCTACCACCCTACTAGCCCACGTCCTTCGGGTCTGTCTTCCTCTAGGCTTGGCCCAAGCGCCAGCCCCAGTCCTTCACTACGTCTGGCCTGCGTCCCACGACTAATGGGCCTAGCGTAATCAGCCCATCTCCATCAGGGCTTGGCTCATGTGCCAGCCCTGGATTGTCCCCCCTCAGCCCAGTCATAGACCCAACCACGTTTGAACCTAGCGTAGCCCAATCACCGTCCCCTACTGTTGACCGAGGCCCGACCCATGTTTCAGATTTCACCAAGCCCAGCCCGTCACCTATCCCATCCACCATCGGACCTCATAATGCCTATCCTATGCAAACCTGATCAAAGTTTGGTATTGTGAAGCCTGAGCATCTTTTGTCCCTTAACTTTACCCTCACTGAGATCGAACCTTTCACCTTTGCTAGTGCTTCCAAACATCCCAAGTGGGTGGAGGCTATGACCAAGGAATACAAGGCTTTAATTGCTAATGACACTTGGGACTTGGTACCACCTAATGCTAACCAAAATGTTGTTGGGTGTAAATGGGTTTATAAAATAAAATATCAATCTGATGGCAATGTTAAGAGGCACAAGGCACAATTGGTGGCACAAGGCTTTCATCAATAAGTAGGTATTGACTACCATGAGACATTCGCTCCTGTTGTTAAGCCAGTTACTGTGCATTTATTACTATCCTTAGCTGTTTCTTTCAACTAACCTATCCGACAGTTAGATGTCAGGAATGCATTTCTCCATGGCAATCTAACTGAGGAAGTTTACATGAAACAACCTCCTGGGTTTGTTCACTCAACTTTTCCGAGGCAAGTTTGTAAACTTAAAAAGGCTATATACAGGTTGAAACGAGCTCCTAGAGCTTAGTTTGATCATTTCAGTAGCTTTCTATTGTCTCATAGTTTTGTGTGTAGTCATGCTGATCCTTCCATGTTTATTTCTCACACTGAGTCTCATATTCTTGTTCTCCTGCCATATGTTGATGACATTATTCTGACAAGCAATTCTGAAGCTATGCTTCAATGTTTTATTGCCCTTCTTTCTCAGCAGTTTGCAATGAAAGATCTTGGAGATCTTCATTATTTTTTGGGCATTCAGGTGGTTTGCTCGCCAAAAGACAATTTTCTTACCCAACAAAAGTATGTCCTTGATTTACTCCACAAATTTCAGCGTCAGACATGTAAATCTGTTAGAACTCCTTCTGCTACGCGAACCACTCTTTCTTTCTCAAATGGTGAGTTACTTGCAGACCCCACTCAGTATAGGAGTATGGTAAGAGCCTTATAATATTTGACTATGACTCGACCCAACATTGCGTAAGCGGTGCATGTAGTTTTCCAATTTATGCAAGCTCTGCGTACCATTCACCTCCACGCTGTCAAGCGTATTTTTCGTTACTTGCAGGGGATGGTGGAGCATGGTTTATGGTTCTGACCATTGCGCTCTCCGTCCTTGGTTGTTGCATACTTTGATGCTGATTGGGCAGGTTACAGAGATTCCTGTCGCTCCACGACTAGATATGCTGTTTTTCTTGGCCCCAACCGTATAGCCTGGCGCTCCAAAAAGCAATCCACCATTTCCAAATCCTATACTGAGGCTGAGTACAAGGCTATTGGATACACTGTTGCAGAGACTATCTGGGTTCGGAAGCTCCTTTTTGACCTTGGTATTACTGCCTCTTCCCTAGCTCGCCTATACTGTGACAACCTCAGTGCTACGTACATGTCTGCCAACCCTGTGTAACATGGTCGTAGCAAGGACATTGCTGTGGATTATCATTTTGCTAGGGAGCGGGTTGTGGATGGAGATCTTGTTATATGTTATATCCCCACTAGTATAATGGTTGCTAATGCATTTACTAGGGGTTTATCTGCTTAGCAATTTTTGTTACATAGAGACAATCTGTCCGTGCGTTCTCCCAATCAAATCGAGGGTGTAATAGAGGACATATAGGGGTATAAATGTAATTTAACATCTACGTATTTATTATAAATATAATGTCAGGCTCCCATGTTGGGGTGAGTCATTCCCTCACATATAGGGATGGTAATGGGTCGGTCTGGCTAGGGTCGAGATGGACCCAGACCCATTTATTTTTTTGGACCTAGACCCAGACCCGCCCCTGACCCGTTGGGTCTATGAAGAAGAGACCCAGACCCAGATCCGTATGTCTAGCAGGTCTACGGGTCCTAAATGGACGGGTCTTGATTGTTTTTCACGTTAAAGATTATTTTTTCCACATCCCAACATGAATTACCACATTCTAAATACAAATACTTGAATTTAGAAGACATGATATTTAATACAAAAATATTCTAGTGACATATACCATAATTAAGTGTTCTTACTTATGTGTTACACACAAACAATAATATTTTAGTACAAACCACGAAGACAAAGTCCACAAATGTAGCATTATAGTTTTTCTTCAATGATCAACACTAAGCAAAGTAACTTTATGGTTTATTAATTTATAGTGTTACTTTAACCAATTGCATTTGGTACTTTTTTTTACAAAAAAAATTAATGGGTCTTAAGTGGGTCTTGGGTCGAGTCTGGGTCTGAATTTTTCAGACCTAAACCCAGACCCAGACCTACATCCCTTGAACCTAGACCCGCTTAAGACCAGTTGGGTCTCATTTGGTTGGACGTACACCTCTAATTTAAATCGGATTTGATGGGTCTGAATCGAGTCTAGGATCCACTGCCATTGCTGCTCACACAGTAAGCTTAGGAATGATTGCTCTATGATTTTTGCTCCGCTTTTGCTGTTCTAGTTCACCACAAATCCATTTGTATACTGCATTAGTTCTACACTCACTTACGGAAACTAATGTAAGTTCGAAAACTACTTGTTAGTTTGCACATTATCTTCCAATATGTATGTTCGAAAGCTACTTGCTCGAGAACTAAAGTACGTTCGAAAATTAGGTTTATGATGATAACTTCACAAATTCTCACCTTTTAAATGATGAACTAGCGTTAAGTAACCATACGATACATGAGATTTATATGTATAACTGTTATTGTTTTAAATTGTGAGTTTTTTATTTTTTAATTGAGATACTTTTTTAATAATAACAAATCAAAATTGCAATCCATAAATATAATATTGTTCTTTTGTAATTGTCATAGTAATTGATTCTACATCAATAACTATAATTATTATTGAAATGTCATATCAAAATCTTTTATTATGTACGTTATTTAAAAAAAGAAATATAGAAAGCAAATATAATAATATTTGAGGTGGAAAAAAAAAAAGGATGGAAATAATATTTCAGGTTCTTCTAATAATGAGGATTTAAAAAATTAGAAGAAAAGGCAAAATATGTCAGACTGACATGTGATGATCAGAGTAGCATGTTCAGTTTGTTTTAATCTATTTGCATAGATGTAAATTCACTTAGCCTAGAGAATCTCCTTGTCCATGTTCAAAGCCTACATATACCTAGCAATTAGAATTTCATTCGAACCTTCAAATTTTTAATGCCAAGAACTCCAACTGATTTAAGCCTACGTGCTTTCTCCCAATCTGCTTGTAAGTTTGATCATTAGAAGACCAGAGGAAATTTTTACATACGTGGTCCACCATTTTCTTAATCACTAGTACTTAAGGAAGAATAAACATAGAAGTCCAAAATGCAATCAACCCTATTAAAACAGAATTAATGAACATGAATTTGATTGCATAAGACAACTTCTTACTGTGCCAAACCATGATCTTTCGAACCCACTTGTCCACTAAAATAACCACTGCCTGTTGTTGGTATACCTTACTACACCTCATATTTTTACATAATTATTTATTTCGTATAAATAACTCATGCAATAATACAATTACAAATAACCTGATTTTATCCATACTTTGGATAAAAGCGGTTAGTAGATCTAATTAAGAATTATTTTTTAATTGAGCCCTACTTAACTGATAATAGACCTGATCAAAATTAAGAGTCGGGTCGGGTTGAGGGTCAGGTCATAAGGGTCGGTAGATAGGATTTTTTCGAACCTGACCCTGCCTGACCCTCATGTGGGTCAACATACCGTTGACCCCATCCCTAACCTTGCGGGTGCCCTCAGGTCATCGGGTCAGACCTGACCCTTAAACCTCATGATATAGAAAATGAGATTTTTCACTAAATTTCCTTTTCAGCATTAAACATCTTTAAAAAAAAAATCAAACGATAATATAATATTCCAATGAAGCGTATTGCACTACAGACACTTTAATGCGTAAGTTAGTCATTAAACCAATAGACTGATTAGTTCACTAAAATGACTATTCAATCTACTCCAAACATCAGAGAGGGAGCGTTAGAAGGTTAGAACCCATGAGATTTGGTGAGGTGAATGGGGGAAGATGCTAAGGGGAGATGGGAAAGTAAAAGCGAAAAAGATTTGAACAAATAAAATCGAAAGTCTCTTATTTTTATTTTTATTTTTAAATTTTTTTAAAAAAGTGAGGGTCATCGGGTCAGGTTAGCGGGTCAAAGCCTTTACCCAAGCCCGACCCTCATCATTGTGGAGTATCCTCAATTTGAGAGTCGGGGTGGATCGGAGACAAAAAAAGCCGACCCTGGCTCTCATTTTTGAGGGTCAGGTCTGGATGGGTCAGTCGGGTCCCCGAACCATTAATAAGGTCTAACTGATAATGTAAATAGCACAAATTTTTGGGTGAGATCGTCTCACATAAGGATTATTATGAGACAGACTCTTTTAGGGTTGACTTTTTAAAGGTTTTACAATGACTAATAATATATTTTACAGTCACTTTAAAATTTAGGGGTGACTAATTGTTCATTTAGGTGTGACAGTAATAATAATCATTCCTAAATGAAGTATTAGTCACCCAAATTCATAATCAATAATCACCATAAAGCATTCATCTCGAGACATAATTATGCGAGACAGACTTACACATGATTTACTAATCATATCATATCATATATCATATATATAATATAAAACTGAATGAGTTAATTAACATGATGATAACATTTATTAAGTTATCATTGGTCGCTAACATGATGATAACATTTGTCAACTTGTCATTGGTCGCTTAATTTTTAAATAAAAAATATGGATTTGTGACACCTAATAAATGATATTAGCCATATTATTAAATTCAATATTTATTCATCAATATAATATACTAAATCATGCAATTATCATTGATTCTCTTTTATGTAATAAAGTTAATTCACAATTCCAGCGTTACTAATTAGTATATTGTTTTTCAATCTAATACAGTGCATTGACAGTCATTAACAATGTTGAATTGAAATGTAAAAATCAAATCGTATGTAAAGTAATATTATTTTGAATTAAAAATTGAAAGATTTTCTTATATTTTAAAAATGGAGCAAATATCTCTATTGTTCTTTCATAAAATTTTAACTGATTATTATTTCTAATTAAGTAATGGAAGCAAATTTTTTTTCTTCCATTTTTTTTGTTTGTTAAGTTATCATATTCTAATCTCTTACTTACATTTTTTCAGTTTTTTTTATAAAATGACTAAATGGCTTCAATTAAACAAAATTTTTTTTACTTGTTTATATTTTTAATAAAATTTCAAAATATATATTAACTCATGACCGTGCGAAGCACGGAATCTACCCTAGGATAAATATAAAGGTGGAAACTGTGTTCCAATAACTATCATCTCTCTTCTTTACTAATTAAAATTTATGTTTTAATTAAGCCCTACTTAACCGGATAATATATATAAATAAAGGTGGAAGATCGGGTTCTAATGACTATCGTCTGTCATCTTTTCCTAGTCCTCAGCCCAAAGACAACGGACGGCTCTAATTTTGGTCCCCAAAGACGTCAAAAATAGCTTATAAAATTCTGGCGAGATATTTTTCATAATCTGAGAGCAACTTCAAACGAGCGAGAACTAATTTCGAATGGACACTTGGACAGTGCACTACACACTTCAAACCTATTCCATTTCCTCTACTTGATTCCCCCCCCCCCCCTCTCCCCCCCCCCCTCAACATAGCGTATTTTTTTCCTTTCCACTATTTTATAATTTATAGCATCATCCAGTTTTCTCCAATGTCCTTTGATATATTTTAATTCCTTACAGTGCTTTCTAATTTTTCCAATTCCTTCTAATACCTTTCGGTTTTTTTAATTGTGCTTAACTTCTTTCTATTTATTCCATGACACTCCCAATTTTCGTCACCTCTTAAAAGCTTTCTTTCCTGTGTTCCACATCTTTACTTCTATTCCCTTTAAAAGTAAAGCTTCGTATACATGAATTATTGCATTTTTTTCGATTATTTGTGTTGGAAAATTTCGGACATACCTTAGAGATACGGAAGCGAATGATCTTGTTACTCGCAAATCGCCTATGAATTGTTGAATCAGAACTGACGGTGGTTACTAGAGTCACCGTAATTCTCACACCCCAAACCTGAACCTAAATGAAGTCGACTAGGGGTGTGCAAAACCAGTTCACTGGAGTTTCGGTTAACTAGTTTTTCGGTTCAAATTTTTTTTGAACCGTAACCAAACTGAAAATTTCAGTTAACTGTTTTTCGGTTAACCGAAAATTTCAGTTCGTCCAAAACCCGAACCGTAATCGAACCGAAAAAGTCAGTTAACTAGTTTTTCGGTTCGGTTATCAGTTAACTGTTCACAAATAATAAAACAGGTCCATCATATAACAAGATACATGAAAATATTAAACCTTACGAATTCCTAGAATCAACATATGAGCATTGAACGCATTACTAGAAATAGGTTTAGTAAAGAGAACATAACCACATTGTTAGTTTATATATACCTAGTAATAATTGTAACGCCCCACCCGAAAAGAGGGAGGCGCGTCACCGCCATGGATGTCCCACTAGAAACACCCACAAAGCTGCCTAAACTTATTGATCTTAATTAACATATTAATAGGCGAGTGCAGCGGAAGCTCGTAACAAAACCTATATAAGGTTTGGGAGGGTAATTCTAAAATATGCATTTACATACATACTTAAACCATATCCATAATATTCTCATATATGTGTCAACCCAAAAAATACATCCATACTTGTACTTATGAAACCTAATCCACAACATAGCATAAATGAGGTATGCATCCTCATCTTCGCTCTTCACGAAGTGTATCTTACCCTAGCCCCGTGTATGCTCCTGTGGCTCCCTTTAGCTTACAAAACCTGAAAAAATGGTGAGGTCATGAGCTCCCTAAGCCTAGTGAATAACCCTTACCTTCCCTGCTGTTACACTTTGCATATTATTAGGTTCGCACATAGTCACAGAATACGTATCTCATTGAGAATCAAAACATTTCATATAACGTGACATAAAAACATGATCATGTTTCTAAAATAGGATACAAACTCAGATCTTTTATATATACTATAAGACGGGTAATTAGTTAATGAGGTCATACCTGTCCCATACCAGGTACGATTTAAAGATCATGGTTTTCACTTAAGTCCTTAACCAAGCTCCGCTATTAGTTTATTCACTAAACTAACCATGATTGTTTCATACCAACCATGTCCTTTGGGCTCTTATTCCTCATTAGAGTCCAAAGGAAAGCAAAAGTTGCTACGTTAAACTAATGCCTCATCTATAACCATAACTAACACATTCGTAAAAGCAAAGTGTTAACAACTTCACAAAATATTCCAAATTCAAGCTAAAACCCAATTCCATAACATATCATATATTCTTAGGTAAACGGAGTTCTTTAACTTGGGGAAATCCACCCATGACCTAAACAAAAAACTGTCACAAAACACAAGAGTCACAAACACATTCTGGCGGTCCGAGCGATGCCCACTCAAGGTACCAACCAGAGACCCAACGCTCTAAAGTATATAGATGCCCTCAAATCATAAACCGTGGAGTCACATTCACATCCTGGAAAACCAGGGATCCACACAGCTCTCAAATAACACAAACTAAGGAGTAAATTGGCAGACCGGACATTGCCTACTCAAGGTACCAACCAACGATCCACACAACTCCAAACACAAAGACAACTACTTCTATGGCCATAGTTCTCGAACGTGACTGTAATAGCCCTAAGTAAGATATGACTTCTTTCCCCAAGAAAATGCAATTTAATTATGTCATACTCATATTATCATAACTTATTAACTTTGAAGAAACTTTTATTCATATCATATACCAAAATATACCCAAGACATAATGCAACTATAAATAGTTTTCACAAACTTTCTATACTTCATCACACAATTGAAATATTTAGGAAGCTCAATAACGGCCTTTCCATATCTAATTTATGGATTAAACATACAAATAATCCATAATTATACTAAACAAGACAATTTAGTTCAAAAATTCATAACTCAAATAATATATATCCAATATTCACGAAATTTTGCAAGAAATTGACAAGTACTGTATAGATACTAACATAAAAATTTCAACGTTTTTCTCCTGGTCAGTAATTCCCAAAAATGCAAATAGTGAGCTGAAATTATCAAAAATCTGAGAATTAAGCTCAAAAATTCATAATTTATAGCATACACAACCAAAAATCACAAAAATTTACAAGAAATCACCCAATATCAAGGGGAATCTACAGTACTTATTTCACAATTTTTCTCCAAGCATGTCTTCAAACTGAATTAAAACAGTAACCGAAACTATACACCGAATCAGGGAAGTTCTAATAAAAAATTCATAACTCCTAAAATACACATGCAAAATTAATGAAAAATTAAAAAACTTCCAAATGTCATCTAGCTTCTTCAGTAAAAATTTCAGAATTTTTCAAGCGTCCAACAATTCGCAAACATTCAAGCAGTACCTGGGTTCTGTATAAATTCGATTAATCTTGTTTTCTTCCATTTTGTTCTTCCAATACAAGTAATCAACCCAAAAATCCAAACTATAATATGTATTTGGATGAATTCACAACACAACCATCAATTCACATAATCCAATTAATCCATAAATTACAATTAAAAATGAAACTTTAGAGTTGGTTTCTACCAATTGAAATTAATCTTGCCTAATCAAATTTAGGGTTAAAGAAGAATAAAGATTACTCACCTCCAATCCACCAAGTTTAATCTATCTTATTTTTGGTTTGTTGTTCTTCCTCTTCTCTTTCTTCTGCTCTTCTCCTCTTCTTCTCTCTCCTCTCCTCTATTTGTGTGTATGAGTTGTGTCGTGTGTGTTGTGTGAGAAAAATAGAGCCCCCTCCCCATAGACAATACCACGTAATAAAAATCCCCCCCTTTTTGTTTTATTTCTTTTTTTCTTGGGGCTAAAACAAAGTCTTATAACAACTCAATAATCATTCTGAAACATAATAATATTAACTTAAAACATACATATATGTCTAAAATAAAACACGTAAAATTTATGCACATAAATCACACATTCACATATTAGTTGAAGTTAGTTACTAAAAAAAATTTGGAGTGTTAAAGTGATGCCCTTTGTCTCTATAGTAACATGCAACACAAGCTGCCTCCATAGTTAACAATGTTGTGCAGTTTTGCTTCTTACTGCACCATAACATGGCTCCCCCACCCAAGGTAAAGACATGTCCTGAGATTGACCTAGACTCATCCTAGTTCACTACTCCAATCGACATTTGAGTATCCTCTCCACTTGAACTCTCCTCTTTGATAGCAAAAGACTAAGTCAACAGTACCACGAAGGTAGCGCTTGACTCTCTTGATAGCTTGTCACTCACCAAGTCCTGGGTTACTTTGATAATGACTTACCAAACAAACTGCAAATGTTAGGCCGTGTACATAACATAGTTTACATTAATCTTCCTACGACACTAGCGTAAAGGACATTATTCATTGACTCTAGCTATTTCATCATCTATTTTAGGACATTGGTCAAGACTCAAGGTTAGACCATTCTCAATTAAAGTATCTACGGGTTTGGATTTATATGTCAGAAATTGTTCCAAGATCTTTTTGATGTATGCTTCTTGGGATGGTTTCAGATAATTTCCACTCCTAGGATATACCTAACTTCACCCATGTCCTTCATCTCAAAGACATAGGATAGCCACTTTTTAGTAAATTCGATCATTTCCAAGTTGTTTCCAACTAGCAATATGTCATCAACTTACAGGGTAAAAAAGATGATCCCCCTGTTGATCTTTTGACATAGACACAATGATCTTCAGAAACCATGGATAAGTCCAACTAAGTTATGACTTCTTACAATCTAAAAGACCAAGATCTGGAAGATTACTTAAGACCATATACGGACTTTTTAAGATGACGCACCTTGTCCTCTTGTCCCTTTGATACAAAACATATGGGTTGGTACATACAAATCTCTTCCTCAAGGTTACAATTGACAAAAACAGTCTTTACGCCCATTTAAAACAACTATAGATTCAAATGGGCAACCAGGGCTAGGAGTAGGCGAATAGAGGCAAATCTTACTACTGGAGTAAATGTCTTTTTGTAGTCGATACCCTCAATTTGGGTAAAGCATTTTGCCACTAGATGAGCATTGAACCTTATCGATTGAACCATTTTTCCTACATTTTACCTTAAAAAACCACTTGTTTTTAATAGACTAGCATTGGGGTGGAAGGTCAATGAGTTCCCAAACCTTGTTTCTTGCCGTTGAGTCTGTCTCATCCCTCATAGCATCCATCCACACTTTGTGATTCAGTGAATCAGTCACTTCTTGATAAGAGTTAGGTTCCTCACGTTCCAAGGAAGTGCATAAGATCATTTCCCCTTCGATTTGGTAATGTCGTCAAGGAATCTTCCATGCTTACTCATTCGAATCTTGAGACCTTCATTATTTTTCTGCTTAGGTGAGGAATCCCTCCCCCATTCTCTAGGAGGTATGGGACCTTGATCATGTGGAGAATCACTCCCACTACCCCGCGGAGGTACGAGATCTTGAACATGTGGACTAACTGCATGTTTAGGGATAGAAGATTGAGAACAAACCTCATTTTTAGGTTTACTTTCCCCGACATCTGGTGATTTAGGACGAATCTCACTCTCCTTAATGGACAAATAAAGGAGATGTACCATCCCCAGTGACTTTGTGAGAATTCAAATCATCCCCCTCACCGAGAAAGGGTTAAAGGTCTTGTTGTAAATCATATAATTTGAGGTCCTTTTTAAATTTCACAAAATACTTGGGAACTCATCCTCAAGAAAGTCGACATTGCATGAATTCATTTGCCTCAAGCGATCCTTATAGTGCTCCCCGTACATCACATATCATTCAGAATGCACATGATATCTTACTGTTGAATTTATGATTATACTTCCACAAGAGGGGGGGGGGTGAATTGTGGTATCTGATTTTCGCGTTATAAGTAACAAACACCCTGACAGAGGTTGTTCTCAGATGACGAACACCCTGTTGACTTGTTTGCAGGGGGTGTTTTCAGATATTGCAAATACGAAAATCACCAAGATAAATGCGGAAATAAAGCACACACAATTTTTACGTGGAAAACATCTCTAGCCCAACTGAGGTGTGAAAAACCACGACCTACCTCATGTAGGCTTTTAACCACTTCACTATAACCGGGCTTAACTCGTTACAA
>JACYFF010031959.1:36271553-36297811 GCA_017589665.1 Selenicereus undatus | reverse complement strand
ATATATATATATATATATATATATATAACGCATTTATGTAACACTACTAACTGATGATTGACATGAAGTGTTTTTACGTAATCGAATAAAACATATTTATACAAAATAATTTGTAACATGAAACATATCCAAATATTAATCGAATAAGTAATTGTATGGAACGGATCCATATGATGTTACAAATTTAAATGAAATGAATTCAAGTAAAACTTCTCAGTATAATACAAAACACGAAACAAATTCTAATACAATTACTCACTATACATATCCAAGTAATGCCATGAAACACATTCATATAAGCTCCTCATACATATGACTTTATGTAAAGCTCATTTGAAGTTAAAAACAAATTAATAATACCAAAAATGAGCATGATAAACAATAGTATCATTATCACATGAAGCAGTAGCAACAAAATGAAAAGAACAGGAGGGTCTTGATCTATAAAAAACCACCCCAGACCTATCAAACACTTTGTTTGCCAACCCCTTGACATCTCTTTCTCTTCTCTCTGGCCTCTCAGCCAGATTTGAGAACATTGGAGCTCGAAGCTCCTTAGGTTCCACGTCTTTGTCATCGTCACTTACCCGCCACCCAGCTAGCCTCAGTTCTTTTACCCTTTTGCTAGCAGTCCAGCCCATTCTGGGCCATCACCAAGGAATTGAACATATTAGTGCCATCAACCCTCCAGCCTCTTGTAACACCCCTACCCCCTAAGGCTAGTGACATTAGTGATTTCTAATGTTGTAACATAAAACGGACAGAGTTCTGCCTAAAAATTGAGCATAACTTAGGCTTAAAATCTTACATTAGGTACCTCTAATTGAGAAAACACAAAGGCATATCTAAATAAGCTCGATGGTTACACGCCGAAGACCACAACTCTACGGACCACACACCCGGGGTACACAAACTATAAAATTTAATAAAAGAAAGAAATAATAGATACAACTCAACGGATCACACATCTGAAGTACCAGTGTTTACATCCCAAAAATTACTAACCCCAACCAAACCAAATACTGACTATTTAGATGGTTGGCCCATGACCATTTAGAGCGACTGCTATTCAATATGCAATACATAAACCAATGTATTTAACCAACATGCGATTAAGAATCTACGAATATATCACATTGCATCATTCAAGTCATGAATCTACATATATATACATACAGATCCTCTTCTTAAGCAAAAGGGAAGTTCTGACTCGACTTACGTGAACTGACTTATGGCTGTCTTTTAGTGAACATGGGGAAAAGAGGACTCGAAGGGGATGGGCCACCACACGCTCAGTGAATGATTCTCAACCCCAAGAAAACAAAGCAATTGCATACAATACTTGTGAGTAGCATTCACACACAAATGGATATTTAATATCACATATTAAACAAACTAGACCATTCATATCCATTAATATCTTAATAACTGCCATAATTCATAGGGCATCCTTTCCCCTCCTTAATTCAATGAACAAAAGCCTTTAGGTTGAGTAACCTACAACCCTTATATCTTAGCAATGATAGCCACACATTTCACATACTTTCGTATAATAAGCCTACATGACCCAGTAGCAAGCTGACTCATGCTAAGATCGAGGGATTGAGGATAGTTGGCGGTTCGATTCACACATAAACACTTAACATCAAAGAGTTCAGTTAGAGTACTAGCTAGAGTTCTTTTAGTAAGAAAACGGGTTTTAACACACAAGAAGACTAGAACCCGCACCCTCACTTTAAACCAAATTAAGCATCTATAAAACAATTTCTTCACAGGAAAGTCATTTGGGATTCAACAGAAGCCTTTTTGAAGAGTACATGCACTATTCCAAACATTTGTGCTAGCATAGTCCTCAAATGAGGAGTTTTCAACTCACTTTGTGGGCATTCGATTTACGTTTTAGCGCTCTTTTCAATTGGGTCTCATATCTCACGACTCATGGTATCCCCAGGGCCTCTCATAGTCAGTGGACTTTTACCCTCATCAGGGTTTGTAGGGGTTCTCACTTCTGGGTCTATTTTCTAGGAACTAAATTTCTCGCATATCGGGTCTACTCCCTAAACTTGTGTCCAAACAATTAGCACTACCATCCTAACCTAAAATATTTCAGATGCATCTCACTTTCAACACATTTTGCATCTAAATTCCCATTATATCAAAATAACATCATTTTCATTTTCAAGAAGGCTAAACTGCCTTAATAGCATCACGTGGACTTATGAAAACCATACAACCACTCATTTTGGCGAAGCAAACTCGTAAATGAATTAACTGCCAAGCAGCCTTTCACTTTAAAATGGCGAGAATATTAAAACTCATTTTATAACCTATTAACCTGCAACTTACTCATAAGTAGTTTACTTAAAAGAACTCTAGAAGTTTGATTATGCAAATCAGCCACATGCTATGAGTTTGCTAAATTCATTTCAACTTCACATGAATGAAGCACTTAAAACACGCTTGCAGTCTATGCATAGCACTTTACTAATTCAAAGAGGTATATTTCAGTGTTTTGGTTGATGACCATCAAGTAACTGAACAGCTCAACCGAACAGTTCAGCTGAACCCTTCACAAATATGCTTTTGATAGAGCAAGTCAGGGCATGAACAAGTCGCCGCTGGATTCACCAACAGGATTCACTATTGAATCGATTCACTGAATTGTTCAGCTGATTCCCTTGTTTTCCCGCTTCACTCC
The DNA here is from genome assembly GCA_017589665.1 of Selenicereus undatus. Taxonomy (NCBI): domain Eukaryota; kingdom Viridiplantae; phylum Streptophyta; class Magnoliopsida; order Caryophyllales; family Cactaceae; genus Selenicereus; species Selenicereus undatus. Next base: position 36,295,113 of record JACYFF010031959.1, on the reverse strand, counting down.
AGCGCTAAATAGGGCAACCATGAACCACACATTAATAAAAACAATTCAATTGCGTAGCATGTTACCAACATGACAATTAACAAGTAATAACACATCATCAAATCACGACAATACACTTATTAAATTTATTGATTTATCATGCAAACCTGAACTCCCTCCTCACATCAGCCCCCACAAACAATCCTCAAAATCACCTTAATTTTAACCTAACAATCTTAATCAACTCATTTCCTCTTCTTTCCAGAATTTCTCAATTATACCACAATCCAATTCAAGAATATAAGCAACTTTCATAGCCAAAATGGAAATTTTCAAAATTACTACTAGGTTTAGGAAACTAAGAATCACCCACCTCAATTCCAAGCTAACGGACCAGATTTAGGGTTAATTGGGCGATTTTGAGACTGTGTTCTAGTCTCTTTCCTTCCCCATGTGTCTGGCCCGAGCGTCTTTTCCTCCCAAATGCTGTTATTGCTTCGTTTTCCTCCTTCTGCTCGTTGCTCTGCTACTGCTATTGTTACTCTCCCTCTTTCTCTCAACCTTGCCCCAGTTGTTGGAATTGAGCCCAACCACCAATGGTGTAGATCGTGGTGGTGGTACATAGGGTTTCAAAACCCTAGCTACTCTAATCTAACCCCGCATAGCACTGGGGCTCGAGCCCGCTCAGTCGAGGCGCCACAGATTGGGCGGCATACCGCCGAACCTCCGTGCCATCCCACTCTTTCTCCTCCCACTCTATCTCGCTCTTCCTCCTCTCTCTTTGAGGCTGGGGGTTGAAGGCAGGAAGAAGAGCACCCCCCTCCCGATTTTGGTTATCAAGAACGAAAAGGCTCCAAGCCCCCTTTTCTTTTTTCTTTTTTTGTTTGGCTTTAACTTAGTAAATCCTATAATGGTTTTGGGTCTAATTAGCCAAGTCCCCTCAGTTTATGTCATCAAATGGCCCGATCTAACTCGCTAATCTCGCCTTGCTTCTCATCAGCCCAATTTCTAACTAACTGACTAAGTCCACGTGATCACGCAATATATCAAGAAAATTTATAAAACTATTTCACATAAATTATTATACTCAACTACACATGAAATTGGTCTAATACAACAAACATAGTAAGACATAATTAATAAGAATTAACACAAATAGTTAGCCCTGAAATTAAAAATCATCGACTATAACACCACCAAACCCCCATCTGAAAACAACCCTTCACCTCCAACTGAGTGCCGACAACCTTAGATCTCGCTAAATCAACACCAATAAGGTACAAATCAGCCGCCAAAGAGCCAAAACCCAACGTCGACGTGCCCAACACGCATCTAATATGGCAACATGTCGCGGTGCGGGGGTACTGTGTTCATGGTTTCTTTGGCGGTTTCAAGCAGATTAATATGTATAGGAGGCGGTGGAGGGAGAAGGCAACTAAAGGAGGCATTCGTCGGCAGCGCATGACTTACACACGCATCCCCACTCCAAGGCTGTTTTGATGGGTACGTAACTGTTGCTCTTCGTTTCCACCCATTTCTTCGAAATTTGTTTTTTTTATTTTATATAATATCTTAATTATTGAGGGGGCTGAGCAGGCTGTTTGGTGGGCTACCAACGCCTAGCCGCCACCACCGATGTGGGGTTTTTGTGGGTGAAGGCAAGGTCTGCCACCAAGGCAGAAGGGCTTGTGTTAGGGAAGAAGGTGTCGGTCCTTAGGGTTTTGCGATCACAAGTGCTTGATTTAGCATAATCACTCTTAGTGGTATAAAGAATATGTCTTTAGTGCTCATACAACACAGAAGCATATTTTGAATGATTCAACTTAGCATAATAGAGAATATAGAACGAACTAATTGGACACATAATCATAATCAATTCATTTGGGGTCAAAACTAAGCAACTAAGACTCTAATACCGCCGTTGAAAAATTTAGGACACCTTAGCGATGCGGAAGCAAATGATCTTATTACTTGGGAATCGCCCACGAATTTTTGAATCAGAACTGGTGGTGGCTACTAGAGTCACCGTAGTTGTCACCCTCCAAACCCAAACCCAATGATGGCGAGGTTAGTGTGAGAGAAGGGGAGAGAGACTTAAGGTTTCTATTTAGGCTTCTATCGTATGTGTAGAATTAGGTCCTTAAACCCCTTAAAATAGTAGCACACAACTGAAACTGTTAATAAGGATTTAATGGGTATGATTAATACGTAATTAACCATTTTGTAACTGTCTAATTAATAGGATAATTGTGATTGTTACTTCGATCAACAATTTGTAACAAATAGAATGTACGTTAAGATACAACCAACCAAATAATCAAAGGATAGTGTGCCTACCATCTATGAAATAACAAATCAACCAAACCAAGCATGCAACATAACATGACACATAAAGGAAACAAAACAACATAAGGAAACCTAGAAAAAACATGTTGCATACTAAAGTTGTTGAGCACAATAGAGACATCATATGAAGACCTATCAGTTAGGACGGGCAAGTTAAATACAAGTTGGGCATATTCTAGTTCGGGTAAAATACGGGTTGAACGTATTTTTGGGTTCGGGTAAAATATATGGGTAGAATATTTTGATTGTACAGGTTTTGGGTCGACCCAACGGGTTTAGAGTGCCTTTTTTCTTGTGAGTTACTTCTTGTTTTTTTCAAAATTAAAACTTGACATATTTAAAACTTAAAATTGTTCATATTTAATGAAATAGCCTCGTAATTGTAATTTCTTCAATAATATTAAAGATATTCAAATTTTTTATTATGACATATGTATGTCACATATGAGTAGCCAAAGAGTTGAGCCCCGTGAATCAGCCCGTGGATTAAAATAAGGTTAATAATGGGTTGAATTATTTATTGATCATCCCATCTAAATCATGTTAATGTTTCAGAGAAGCTTGGCCGACTTATAATCTATTTAATAATTAGATATTTTTGTTAACAAACTTACCATTTCCTAATTAGGTACACTTTATTAGTAGTACGATCTTAACGCAAACAAGGCTCGACCCATTGCCCAACACTAGCATCGTATTTTGTGACCAATTAGAATAGAAATGAAAGGAAAGGATGTTGGTGAAGTACAAGATATTATAATTATCTTGTAGTTATAACATCAAAATTTTAAATTATTACATAGTAACATCATTTAATACGATGAGACATATTCACATCAATAAAAGCATAATGGTACGACTTGCACGTTTTTAATATATGTCTTATTCTAAATTGATTTTCTTAAGACTAGATAGTTATTTCATGTCATACATACCCATTTTTAAAGTTTTCCATTTATAAGTAGTGTATCACAGTACTTAACGAAATTGGAAAAGAAAGTGTACTATTATTTAATTTGTGATGGGATAATTATATAACATGTCTCTAAAAGAACCCGAAAAATTACAGCCAGATACCCTATTTTGTGTGGAAATCATAATTAGGGGACCATATTGTTAGAATATATTAAACGGTCCAATATTTAGGGAAAACTATTTTGAGATGACAGTTCACTGTTTCTATTTTCATCTTTCGCCTTAAACTTTTTATATTTGCATATTTTACCCCAATAGTTAAAAGCTTACTTTCGAAAATTTTATTTTTGTGGATGTTGTATTCTGCTCACAAGTAATACTCGAAGCCCTCTTTCGTTTGGTTTTGGAGCAACGTAACAAAAAATAATAAGTTAAATAATAGTTAATTAATAGTTAATAGTTAATTGGCCAAAGTTAAGAGTAATGTTAAGGAGATAAGAAAAGCAATTTTCTGTTAGGAAAATGTGATTTAAGTATTAGTACTCAATTTCAGCATAAATATCATTTCCAAAACCTAAAAATAAAAATCCATTTCTTTTGCATGTTCTAAAAATCCAAAAAGAAGTAGGAGAAAAATCAACTAAAAACTCATCCAAAAAGGAAGTGAAAAAAGAAGAGGATGGAACATATGCAGTATATTCTTGAGAAAATACAGAATATGTTTGACAAATAATAAAACCTAGATGAATTAAACAAAATCATGGGCGCAATAGTTGAAAAACAAGATGTATTATCTGAGGATAATGAAGAGATAAATAATATCCATTTAGAAGAAGAAATATATCAACAGATGGACCTAATTAAACTAGATGATGTTAATATTGTTCCTTTAGAAGAAATTAGCAGGAAACTGGATAAAAAAAATTGATAAAATAGTATCTGATGGAGAAATCAATGATATTGGGCAAGAACTCAAATAGCCAAAATCGAGACCAATCTAGTTAATAACGTAGTCCCAAAACTTGAAGGGTTTGGTGAATCATCTATAAGAGATACCCATTTCATGAGACCTAGGTATGCTCTAGTAGGACGTACAACCAATCTTTCTTTTGGGTTTATCTCAAGGAAAACCAAGTCCTTTGAAGAAATTGGTCTTTCCCCAATTAGCCAAACTAGGTACATCTTAAACATTGATGGAACTCGTAATAGAGAAGAAATATTTGAGCATTGAAAAAAGGGGTATGAATAGTATCCTGAACTTGAATATCACATGGTCTACTGGGAATTTCCTAAGCTATATTGGACATAGTTGTCGGGCACTGTAGCTGACTGGTAGGGCTCATGAGATGAAGGTAAAAATGTATTAAGAATGATGGAAGCACTAGCTCCTATGTTCAAAAAATTATGTAAGGAAATCAAAATTGAATTTCAGAGCTAAACTTGATTCTGAATGAAAAGCTAGAGAATGCCAAAGAAAGATTAATAACATAGAGTTTTGGGACATGAGACATATGGAAAATTATAGCATTGAATTTAGTCAATGTTATTAAAAATTTGGCATAATGAAACCAATGTTGATACGTTTTATAGAAAATTACCATATTTGATGAATTCCATAATCAATTAAAATTACATTGCATGGCTTGAAAAAATAGATAGCATTGACACTCTTGGTATAATAATCTCTTATTTAAGACAATGGGTCAATGATCAATATCTTGATCTCCAAAAAGCAAAAGAAAATGAAGAAACAGTTTCTAGCCTGCTGGGATTCTCTCACTAAGGGGAAATGAACTTGAGAAGAGAAGAAAAAAGAATTATATAAGAAAAAGAGCTTTAACAAGCAAAGATGAGAGAAATACAAAAGAAAATATTATAACAAACAAAGCCCTAAAAAATGAAATTTTTTTTAGAAAAGCTAATTATTCTCCTATAGGGAAAAACAACTGCAAGTGCTGGACATGCGGAGAAGTAGGGCATTATGCAAAATAAATGCAAAAATATGATGAATAACAAGCCTATAGAAACTTTGGGTAGTCTAGATTGTTTCGAGCTAAGCGAAGAAGAAGCACTAGATCTAGCCCTAAAACATAACAAGGCAATTGTTGGGATTGTATTAGAAGATGAACATGAAAAGAGTCATTATGAAAAAAACTAATCACATGATGGAGAGTAGTTCAGTTAGTCTTGGCGACCTCCAGGGGAAAGAATTTATTATAGATGATGAGAATGAAGATGTCAAAGGAGATTGGATCCTTCCTATAATTCAGAAAGATATGAAATATAAAAAAAATCATCTTCCAATTAAAGAATAAGTATGTATGCAAAATGATGGAATGAGATCTGGAGATAAAAGATTGTAAGTATGATGTGAAAGAAGTTAATCTCATTAATTGAAAAACTGTGTTTAAGCATAACAAAGATAGAGAGTCCATATATATCCATGTTAGAAATGTCCAAGTTCAAATTACTCCATTACAATATTATGATAAAGACAATGAACTTTAAGCTTTGCTCTATGATATTAGGCATACCACACTTGATAATCAAATTATTATAGGGATTAAGGCTAATTTATGTAATTGATCCGTAAGATTCAATTATCGATCTGGATATTATGTGCGTTTAAAATGTGAAAGCTAAAAACTTCATATCACTTAAGATAAAAACAGCTGAGATGGGTATGAAAAGAGGAGGTTATCCACTGAGGTTATTTTGAAAAATAATCTACAAATTAAATAATACCATAGACCTAAGAATTGAGATAACAATGACAGAGGTAGAAAATTTTGCATGTTCTACTCCAATGCAAAAAATTCAATGGATAAAGTAGAATTCACAGGAGATAAAAATTGATAGGTCGTGGATACCTAGCTTTGTCAATCCTACAAAAATCTATAAAAAAAAATGTAATAAAAATTGATGAAAATAGTTGAAAAAACCATTAAACCCCAATTACTGGGAACCATAAGTGAAGATTAGAAGGGGGAGAAGGATCTTTGGCAGCTAAAAAAGAGCTTAAAGAAGATGATACTATTAGTATGACAATTGAAATGAGTAGAATGAGTTTTGAACATGCAAGACATAGTGCTGAACAAAGTATGAGTTTAGATAGAAAAGACATTGGGTACAAAACAAGAACTACTAGTGAGCCAATCTATGAGGACGAATTCGTTAAAAATATGACTATGGAGATATACTATGAAGTCGTCAATACAAATCCTAATAGCATATATATCCCAATAAATATATGTTTAGAAGGGCATAACACATATGAATTGTGTACCCACATAGACAGTGGTTGTTCTGTCTCTTTTGGAAAAAGATCTTTATTTTCAGAATTTATGTGGAAGACAACCAATCATCTTTTACAAGTAAAGATAGATGATAATAGCTTAATGAGCCACAATAAGGCCATAGAAGGGTTATCGATAGAAATAGGATGAGTGCAATGCGTTATACCAGTCCTATGGGCTACTAATCAACCCTGCCATGATATGATTATTAGAAATAATTTTTGGAGACTATATTTTCCATGCATACAGAGCATAAAGCAAATAATATTCACAATAAATGATCGCTTAGTTCCTATTGATAAGTTAAATAAAGCTTACACTCATTAGGATTAAGTTTGCATGCAACTTGTGTGGTGAGAATGTAATACATGCAAAATGTGAGATAGCACTAACAATCTCACCACTTAAGTTATCTATAGAGTAGATTGCTGAACAACAAGGGCAATTTTTCAAAGAACTCTACTATGATAATCCTCTAAAATTTTGGGATAAAGATAAGGCAATTGCAAAGATTACTTTGTTAAATCCTAACACTATTATTTGAGTCAAAAAAATGGTGTATACACACTAGAATATCAAAGAATTTGATAAACAAATAAAAAAACTTCTGGATAAAGGATTAATCAGAAATAACAAGAGTCCCCACCCTAGTCCTACTTTCTTTGTAAAAAATCACGCTGAAGAAAGAATAAGAAAAGCAAGAATGGTAATCAATTACAAAAAGCTTAATAACAATACTATCTTTGAGGTGATTATATTTCTAACAAAACAGTCGCTTTTAATAGAATTCAAAAAGCCTCTTGGTTCTCAAAAATGGATTGCAAAAGTGATATTAGCATATTAAAATGGATGAAGAAAATATTTCTTTAACTGCGTTTAGTGCCCCTGATGGATAGTATGAAGGATAGTAATGTTGTTTGGTCTAAAAAATGCACGTTAAATATTCCAAAGAAGAATGGATAGCATATTCAAAGATCTCAATCAATGTTGTCTAGTTTACGTTGATGATATCTTCATCTTTTCTAAGACCACAGAACAACATAAAGCTGATGCTCTAGCTATTAACCAAAGATGCATTGATCATGGGATTATTCTTGCTAAGAACAAATGCATTTATGGTGAACAAAAAATTGAGTTTTTTGGTATGAAAATAAAAGCTAGGCAAATCATTTTACAAAAGCATATTCCAATAAAAAAGAAAATAATCCTGAAAAGAATAAAGACAGAAAGCAATTAAAAAGATTTCTTGGATGCCTTACCTAGCTATGCTTCAGATTTCATTAAAAATCTAGCTAAGTTGAGAAAACCATTGTAGCAAAAGCTCAAGAAAGAAGTAACTCGGGCATAGACCCCTAGAGATTCGAAGATTATTCAAAACTTCAAAAGAATGTGCAAAAATTTTCATATTCTTAATTTACCTAATGAACGAGATAATTTAATTCTTGAGATAGATACCAGCAATGAGCGCTGAAGTGCAATACTGAAAATCAGATAAGAAGAAAAACTCCACAAATATTGTAGTAGAAGTTTCAACAAAACAAAATGCAACTATCCCACTATGAAAAGAAAATCCTTGTAGTCATAATGAGAATCGAAAAGTTTTGAATCGTTTAGCCGTAAACCTTTTCTTTCTCGAACTTATTACAAAGGAATACTAGGTTTTGTGAATAAGAATTTATCGAATATGTAAGCGCAATGGCGACTCCTGCATTGACAATTATAACTTAACTAGTTTTCCTTCTCTATTAAACATATACAGGAATTGAAGAATTCTCTAGCATATAGTTTAACTCATAAACTAGCCAATGGTAATCATCCAAATAGAACTCCTGTAGAAAAAAGAGGAGATTCAAAATGAAATGTCATTACTGCTATAACGATTCTCCTTCTAATAGAATCCTTGTGGATATTTTAGAATTTCATACAAGAAGTAGATCAAGCTTTGGTCTGCCGTCTTTTGCCTATCCAATAGTACAAAGATTAAGCCTTTTAGAGTTACAAATAAATTACCTAATGTGCCGTTATGATATTCAAGAAAAAAGAAGTTCCCATGTTCAAGAAAAATAGTTCAACGACTACTATGCAGCCTGCATCTACTACTGTCATAATTATTCTTATGACATTATGGAGTTATGGGGTAATACGATCTTCTTTCTTGACAGATTTGGAGTTGGTGGTGTTAGATTTGCAGCAAATTCAATCTCTCCAGATGACCCCATCAAGAAAGCATGAGAATATGGAGTGATAGCTTATCTCATGGAATTCCTAGATCCAAAGTACCCATTCTTCTTAAGACTAACTGAGTTTCAACATTGCATATTTAAAAGAATCCATTGGATTCTTTCATCACCTAATGGTCCAACAAAAATTTCATACAATAGAAGTTTGTATGTCGAGGTACATTTTGTGCAGCAATTGAGAATGAAAATGGAAAAGCCAAACCAGTATATTACCTTATTCAATTGGTTGATTTAGACGATCCCAATGATCAATGACAAGAAAGGTTTCTAGAACGATAAGAAGTAGTTAGTGATTCAACCATAGCAAGGGCCATCAGTTTTTACAACATTTATCATCAAATGTAGTCATTAATTGAACAAGGAAGAACACCAATGTATTACGGGAGTACCACTTTCGTTTATCATAATGATTTCAACAAATATATGAAGGTAGAAGGAGCTATTTCAAAAGATTTCTTTAATTATCTCTTTGATATTGGAGCTGAAAATTCTTTAAAAAAAAAGAAATATCTTTATGAATTATTTGAAAAATGGATCCAGAGCATCTATAACTTGATGAAGATTTTGATGATTATGTGGATAATGATAGATTGGAAGACATTATTGGAGATGAAGGCATGCAGAATCCCAATGTGAAAGACTAGTCCTGTCATCATTAAAGGCTCTGAAAAGTTGCTGCAACATTATTGTTCTATTTTATCAAGTGTCAAATCAGTGAAATAATGCAGTCTACTGTAGCCATGTGAGTGCAGCTATAGTCATATGAAAATATTAGTGTATGTACTGTAGCCATTGGAGCATCATATGTAGTCCATCTCTTATATAAAAGGAGAGGATAAGTGCTAACAAGGGACACAATCATTTGAGCATACTTGAGCAAAAGAGAAGTTGGGTATCTCCATTTCTCTATGAGTAAGCAACTCTAATGATCTTAGCAGCTTAACTCTCTCTTTAATCTTTCCATTATAAGATTTTCACTTTCAAGGTTTCAATAAAAGAAGTTTTCCAACAGGGAATATTATTCAATCGAACCTTGATTAAAGTCTCACTATCCTTAAAAATGTAAAAACCTTGATTAGTGACTACGGTCCGAGGTGGGAAACGAAACGAATATGTGTTATGGTTGATCTAAGAAAGGTGTGGTTGAAATTAGCAACCTCCATGAATTGGAAGGTAGCAGAACACCATGTTCCAATGCGGACTAAGTTCAGATAATGGTCGAAACTTTCTAATTAAGCTTTAATAGTTTTGATAAGCAAGACCGGCCTCTAATCACAAAATTTATAATATTTATGATATAGGTAGTAGGTTGTGATAACTAGTAATAGCAAAGTCATTATAAGAAGTCCAATCATTAATATAAGCTTAGTTTTCTTTAAAAAAGCCCAAAAGTTAAGTATTTGCACTTTGAATCTCATTTAGGAAGGGGAGTCTTGGAGCAACGGTAAGGTTGTCTCCGTATGACCAAAAGGTCACGGGTTCGAGTCGTGAAATCATCCACTGACAAAGTCGAGTTAGGCTGCCTACAATTCACCCCTTGGGTGCGGCCCTTCCCCGGATCTTGTGTGAACGCGGGATGCTTGTGCACCGGACTGCCCTTTTTAAAAAAAAAAAATCTCATTTAGGTCAAAAATAGAAATTTCAAAAAGTCGTGAGTCGGATTTGAAAGAAAAAACTCCTAAAAGTCACTGCTTCATAGAATATTGAACCCTGCTAATAATTTATCTAAAATAGTAAGTACTTGGAAATACATTCTAAAATTGTTGTCCTTTAAAAAATATTTTAATAAAATATAGGGCGTCGCATGGCCCTGTTCTTTTCATTGGGAAATTGCAAGTGTGAGATGAGTGAGAGTGGATAGGAGTTTATTCAAGCAAAAATTGTGTTATTTTTATGATAATTTTACACTTGATTTGTGCTCGTTATAATTGTTACTTTTAGATTTTGATTTTATTTTATTTTATTTTATTTTGTAGGTATTGAATAAATTGAGGAAAAGTTTTGTAAAAAAAGGCAAAAAAAAAACACAAAAGCAAAATAAACCAAAGAGAAAAAAACCAACCCTCACGTGATGGGCATGTGACTTGTTACCCCCCTTATCTTTCTCTTTCTCTCTCCTCCGAAACCGAAAACCCCGATTCCTTTTCTCTCTCTTCAATCTCCTCTCTCTCTCTCTACATCTCGCCATCAGCCAAACCACACCAATCCACCATCCTCATCCACCCCAACTGCCAGCACAATCCACCACCCTCATCCTCACCGAATTTTCCGCGGAAGATGCCAACGCAACAGCCAGCACATCACCATCCGATCGTACACCCAAGCATAAATCGACGGTGCAGAGGGGCCAAGGTCGAGTATACATCGAAGAATTCAGCTCCAAGATTAGAGTTAGAAAGTGGGGAATCAAGTTTTAGCTTCAGATTTTAGGTTTAATTCGAGGTATTTTTCGTTTTAATTTCGATGCTGGTAAATTAGGGTTCCCGTTCTTTTCATTTTTAAACCTAATTTCAGCCTTCAAATTCATGTAATAAATCTTTGTTTTGCTAATTTCTCATCAACATTCACGGATTTTAGTATGAAGCCAAAGAAATGAAGTTGGTGGTGCTAGGATGAGCTTAGGATTGAGCTGGGATTCCTTTATGATTTCCCCTGTTTTTTTATTTTTATTTTTCTCTTTTTCCCCTGAGCTTTCGCCCCTGTTCGGTTGCGTCGAAATGGAGTTTGGATGTTGTTCTTCCGCTTCCCTTGTGAATTAGTGATGATGATGGTTAAATTGGCAGCGTGCTCAATGGAAGATTCGACCCTCTTGCCCTTGATTTCTCTGTCTCAGGTTTCGAACTATGGCCTTGTCTCTTTTTTTTTTTGTTCTGAATCCATGCCCTGATGTTTTGTAGTTCGTTCTTTTTAGTTGAGCTGAGTCTCTGTTTCGATTGATTTTAGCTTGGTTGATGCAATTATATACTGCTTAGGTTCGAGTTAATCTGTGCTGAATTTTAGTGGTTGGCCAAATCCAAACCCCCACCCCTTCCCTTCATTATGATTCTGAAGTTTATTTCAAGGTGGTGGCGTTTCATTCAGCGTTTATTTGGTTTGGTTTGTGTTCTCCATAACTCTCCAAATGATGATACAGGCTGTGTTTGCTTGCCTAGGAAACCTCCTCTTTACCTTGATATTCCAACGACCTTATTGATTGGATTTGGCATGAGTTTATGTTCTTAGTTAATTAAATTAGTTTTCAAAGTTAATTAATTGATTTAGAAAGTCGCTTATTGTGGTTATAAGAGCTAGTAGTTACTAAGCTTTTGTAAATACATTAGATAATCTAATTGACTTGGAAAAGTATATTAGTATTTTGATTTAATAATTAGCGACCTTAATCTCATTCTCGTTACTGAGGAGACGACCCTCAAGTACTACAATGACAGTCGTATACTTGCAGCACTTCATTTTTCACTCAAAATTATCGTACAAGTTTTTGACGTCGTTGCCAGGGACAAGGGCATAAGATTAGGTCACATTTTCTTTTTCGTAGTTACTTTAATACTAGGTTGCATAGATCTTGCTTTGTTTTGTTATTAAGTTGTGACTTGATTTAGTGCATTTCTTGAAAATCCAAAAATCCAAAAAAAATTAGAAAAACCTTGAAAACCCCTAAAAATTGAAAAACTCTAAAAACCCTAAAAACAAACGACTTAGAATTGATTTATGGTTTTAGTTGCTTTATTTTGTCATTAAGTTGTTTTGTAGTTTTAGAATTGAGTTAGTAATTTAAATTTGAATTTTGTTGGGATTTGTCTTATCTTCATTTTAGAGATTGATTAACTTTCTAATTTGGCTACCTTCTATTTGTAAATCGTCTTTAAGGTTGAGTATCATTTTGATTTGATTTTGTGTTTAAGAAAAAGTAAAAAAAAAATTCAAAAAAAAAAATATATAGAAAGAGAAAAGAGCAAAAATAGGACCTTTTTTGAGGGTGTGGTGTTTATATCACTAGTTAGGTTAGAGATCCTAAAAATCAAAGACTCATTAGGAGTGAGCCCCACCCTAACTTAGAGCCCGAACTTCAACCTAAGCTTAAGTTAGAAAATATGGCATAGGAAAAGGACTTTGAGTGATATTTTCTATCCTCCTAGGACTGCTTTACCATCATGCTTCATTATGTCTAACCTTGCACCAAATGTGACCTTCGAATTAAAACCCTATTATACTCAGATGCTCCCTAAATTTACAGGTTTAGAGGATGGATATTTATTTTTAAGGGAATTCAAAGAAGTTTGTTCTATGATGCATTTCCCTAATATCCCCATTGATGTTGTGCGAATGAAATTGATTCCTTTTGTTTTAAAAGATTCTGCTAAACATTGGATGTATAGCTTCGCTACTATTTCTGTTACTTCTTGGAATGATTTTGTAAGATTGCTTTTAAGAAAATATTTCCCTAATACTAAGACTGTTAAGTTGAGAAATGAAATCAAGCAGCTTATGCAACTTGATAGGGAATCATTTTGAAAATATTTTGATAGGTTCAAAAATTTATTAACCCAATGTCCCCATCATGGTTTAGACTAAGCACGCTTGTGCCAGATTGTATATGAAGGACTTGACCAACATACTAGAACCATTGTAGAGTCGATGGGTCAGCGTGATAGTTGCTTGGGAGTTTTTAGAGGACTTGGTTGAGAAAGCCATGCAGTGAGAAACCGCTATTGATGACAGCCTGAGTTCTAGGATTGCAAGGGGGTGGGTTGCACTCTGTCTTTGATGTAAGTCACTAAGAGTATAAGATTACTGCTTTAGAAAACATGTTAAAGGGATTATCTCTCCAGACGTCCCAGTTATCTCAGACTTGTACAATGTCTTGTTCTCATTGCCAGACCTTATATCATTGTTGGAGTGCTTGTCCTTATTCTGCTCATCAATTAGCAACTGAACAAGAGCAAGTGAGTATGGCCTTTTAGAAACGTAAGAATAACCCCTTCTCCCCTCATTACAACCCAGGGTGGAGGAATCACCCTAACTTTTCTTGGAATAATGGATCAAATGCTATGGTTCCTAACTCTCATCCTGGGGTGTTTCCTGGAAACAACTCCCAACCCATCTCTCATCCCTCAAATTCCTTTCAGAGACCGGCTTTTTCAGGTGTGCTTAATGCACTTAGACCTCCACCTCCCATAGCTCAAGTTCAACCTCCTCCTGGTTATACTAATATTGATAAATAGGAAAGGAGAATCAATAACAATATGGATAGAATGATTAATACTAACATGGAAAAAATGATGAGAATGATGATCGAACAGTTTTCCCAGTTAGCATTATGTTCTAGGGAATCGGGTCCTTCCCGGAGTCAACCTGAGGTGAACCCTAAGGGTCACACCTCCCCTTCTTTTGGCAACCCTAGTGAGCCTGTGAGGAAAGTGAATATAGTTATATCTCTCCGTTCTAGTCGAGAGATTGATGACCACGTGAGAAATCCCAATGAACCCTGCAAATATCCTCACCAATTCTTCCAAAATTCTTCTTCATCTTCTCCTCCAGAGACTGGTTCATCCAGTCAGTTAGGGGATGCTACTGATGGTGTCCCCAATGATTAAGATAGCCCTTCCCTTCCTAAGTCACTTTCTAAGAAAGAAGATCTTAAAGAGAAAGACTCCTCTAACTTGACAAATTTTTCACCTTCTAATGATTATTCCCCCCTTCTTCTGAGAAAATCCATGTGCCTTTACCTCCTTTTCCCCATAGGCTAAAGAAGAAACATCAAGATCATATTGAGAAGATGAAAGAGACCTTCTCTCAAGCAAAGATCAACATTCCCTTGCTCGATGCTATTCAACAGATGCCTCCATATGCTATATGCTATTCAACAGATGCCTCCATGTGCCTTTACCTCCTTTTGATGTGTGGGCTATTGATTTTATGGGGCTATTTCCATCTTCTTTTTGGAATGAGTACATTTTGTTAGCCGTAAACTATGTTTCTAAATGGGTTGAGGTCATCCCTTCTAGGAACAATGAAGCTAAGATCGTTGTGAAATTCCTTAGGGAGAACATTTTTGCTCGATTTGGTATGCCCTATGCTGTCATTAGTGATTCGGACACTCATTTTAATAAGATATCTTTTGATGCCTTACTAAAGAGGTATTCCATAGCCCATAGGCTTGCTACTCCCTATCATCCACAAATCAGTTCCCAGGTTGACATGTCCAATCAGCAGATCAAATAGATTTTAGAGAAGACAGTGAGTAGGAATAGGAAAGACTGGGCTGACAAGTTAGTGGATGCTCTCTAGGCATATAGGATGGCTTTCAAAACCCTCTTAGGTATGTCACCTTATAAGGTAGTTTACGGTAAGCCTCATCATTTACCTGTGGAGATAGAGCATAAAGCTTGGTAGGCCATTAAGAAGCTTAATTATGACTTGACTGAGGCAGGTGAGGAGAGACGACTGCAACTGAGTGAACTTGATGAGATTAGAGCTGAGGCTTATGAGAGTGCTCGATCTTACAAAGAGAGGGCAAAGTTGTTTCACGATCGACATATTTTTAAAAAAGAGTTTTCCCCAGGAATGAAAGTACTCTTATATGACTCTAAGCTCCATCTGTTTCCAGGAAAATTGAGGTCCCGATGGACGAATCCTTATATTGTCTCACATGTTTTTCCCTATGGTGCAATTGAAATTCAAGGCCCTAAGAGTGGTGCCACCTTCAAAGTCAATGGACAGTGCTTGAAACAATTTCTGGAGTTGCCAAGCCAAGAGGATGTGCAATGTTTAATACTCCACGACCATGTTTTTCCCTATGGTGCAATTGAAATTCAGGACCCTAAGAGTGGTGCCAACTTCAAAGTCAATGGACAGTGCTTAAAACAATTTCTGGAGTTACCAAGCCAAGAAGATGTGCAATGTCTAATACTCCACGAGCCGAGCCCTGATCGGTGATTGTGATGTAAGATAGCTTGGGTGTGCTTAGCACCCGACCTAGTTTGCTAGAAAATTCTTCTCTTCTTTTCTCTTCTTCTCTCGCTCTTTCTTCTCCCTTTCTCTTCTTTGTCTTAGTCCATTTTCTTTTTGAATAGTTGATTGGTTTTCTTTTTATATGTTGGTTGCTTTGTTTAAAGTCATGTCCCTTTTGTTTTTTAGTCTTGTTTTTATTTTTGAACATGTGTTTTCGTTTTAGATTTTTCTTTTCGGTCTTTATGTTTCTTTCCCACTCCCAATGAGCACATTGTGAGATTTTGTTGTGGGGGTGAGGTGCCCATTTGTACATACTTTTTTTTGAAAATTTTTTTAAAAATCCAAAAAGAATTTTTTTGTTTTTGGGGACGATTTTACCATTTCTGATTAACTTAAATCCCCTGTGTTTTAGTTATTAGCTTGTATGTAAGTAGGATGTGCATGAAAGGTCTCCGGTCTCAATGTGTCATTCTAGGCCTTAATTCTAACCCCAATTGTTCATTATAGATTGTGTAATCCAATCTTTGTGTATCCCTTCCTTATTATCTTTAGGTCTTAGGCTTCCATGAATGATTCTCCCATTTGCTTGTGACACAATTACTTTGGTTTTTATCATTTTTGAAAACAGAGAAAAAGAAAAAAATAATAATAATGAAAAAAAAGAGATGAAACAAAATTTAGAATGATAATTATCCCTTTGAGGCATACGCTACTGGACATTACACTTTGAGGCATGCGCTATTGGGCGTTACCCTTTGAGACAATACTGCTACCGGGAAAGCTTACTTCCAATGTTAATATGTCAATAATATAGCTTTATCAGTCAGATGGGATTGAGTCTGATTCTGGTAAATCTAAGCCTTGGGATAATGATACACGTACACACAAGCACTGGGATGGATTCAGAATATTGATGTACAGTGGGGTGAAAAATTAGTGCTTTGATGTCATTTTTAGGGTAGAGGGCTTTGAAGTACATTCTGTTTGTATGCAGGTCGATATCTTGGCTAGATGGGTGATTTAGTTGATTCGAACGTGTATATATCTTTTCCCAAATTTTGTACACATTAGCTTTGAGAAAAAACCAAAAAGATTTGTGATTTTCTATTTTTATTTTCTTTTTGGATTTTGTGGGTATCTCACTTAGAAACCCTCACGAGACCTCACTCGTCCACTTGAGAAAGTTTAAAGGGCTTGTTGCACACGCTAAATGCAACTGTGATTCCTACGATAGTGAGTTAGGATTTTCTTTTTCTTATTTTCCATTTCCTTTCAATTAGTTTAGGTTGTTTTACTCGAGGCTGAGCAAAATCTTAGTGGGGGGGTATTTGTACCCGACACTTTTATACCCGATTTATGCTCATTATAATTGTTATTTTTAGATTTTGATTTGATTTTATTTGATTTTGTAGGTATTGAATAAATTGAGAAAAAGCTTCGTAAAAAAGGCACAAAACAAAAAACACAAAAACAAAATAAAACCAAAGAGGAAAAAACCAGCCCTCACGTGCTGAGCACGTGACTCGTTACCCTTCTTATCTTTCTCTTTCTCTCACATCTGAAACTCGAAACCCCGATTCCTTCTCTCTCTTCGATCTCATCTCTCTCTCTCTCTCTCTCTCTCTCTCGCCATCACCCAAACTACACCAATCCACCATCCTCATCCACCCTAGCCGCCAACACAATCCACCACCCTCATCCACGCCGGATTTTCCACGGAAGACGCCAACGCAACAGCTAGCACATCTCTATCCCACTGTATACTCAGGCGCAAATTGACAGTGCAGAGGGGTCAAGGTTGAGTATAAATCAAAGAATTCGGCTCCAAAATTAGAGTTAGAGAGTGGGGAATCAGGTTTTAGCTTCAGATTTTAGGTTTAATTCGAGGTATTTTTTGTTTTAATTTTGGTGTTGGTAAATTAGGGTTCCTATTCTTTTCATTTTTAGACCTAGTTTCAGCTTTCGAATTCATTTAATAAATCTTTGTTTTGCTGATTCCTCGTTGACATTCATGGATTTCAGTATGCTATAACAAAATTTTGGAATCAAGCTTTGTTAACTTCAATTTTTTCCCCTCCCCTATTCTCATTTTGGATATGTTTGGTAATGGCAGTTCAGCCATTCTCAATGGGTGTTGAAGCTAAAGAAATGGAGTTTGTGGTGCTGGGATGAGCTCAGGATTCAGCTGGGATTCCCTTATGATTTCCCTTTTTTTTTCCTCTCTTTTTCCCCTGAGTTTTTGCCCTTGTTCGGTTGCATCGTAATGGAGTTTGGATGTTGTTCTTCCCCTTCCCTTGTGAATCAGTGATGATGATGGTTGAATTGGCAGCGTGCTCAATGGCAAATTCGACCCTCTTGCCCTTGATTTCTCTGTCTTATGTTTCGAATTATGGCCTTGTCTCTCTGTTTTTTTTTTTTTTGGTTTTGAATCTGTGCCCTGATGTTTTGTAGTTCGTTCTTTTTAGTTGAGCTGAGTCTCTGTTTCAATTGATTTTAGCTTGGTTGATTGCTTGGTTGATGCAATTGGATATTGTTTTGGTTCGAGTTAATCTGTGCTGAAGTTTAGTGGTTGGCCGAATCCAAACCCCTACCCCTTCCCTTGATTCTGATTCTGAAGTTTTGTTCAAGATGGTGGCATTTCATTGAGCGTTTATTTGGCTTGGTTTGTGTTCACCATAACTCTCCAAATGATGATACGATCTATGTTTGCTTGCCCAGTAAACCTCCTCTTTTCCTTGATATTCCATCAGCCTTGTTGATTGGATTTGGCATGAGTTTATGTTCTTAGTTAATTAAAATAGTCTTCAAAGTTAATTAATTGATTTCACCTTAGTAAGTCGCTTATTGTGGTTATAAGAATTAGTAGTTACTAAGCTTTTGTAAATGCATTAGATAATCTAATTGACTTGGAAAAGTGGATTAGTGTTTTGATTTAATAATTAGTGACCTTAATCTCATCCTCGTCGCTGAGGAGACGACCCTCAAGTACTTCAACGACAGTCGTGTGCTTGCGGCACTTCATTTTTCACTCAAAATGATTGTACAAGTGGGTTTTTTTTTTTAAGTGTGGGAAAGGGGGGAAGAAGTGGGAAGGAGTGGGAAGGGTTGAATAAAGTACGAGAGTTGATGTAAGTTATATATTTTATTTTTTTAATATAATCTTTTATTTGTGAAATAATTACCGATGATAAAAAAAAATTTAGACTGAAGAAATATTTTTCTGTGTTGACTGAGGCATGAAATATTGTTTCGTGATCGTTGTTACCCAAAAAAAATTGTAATTTTCATTCACGAGTGTATTTTTTTATATATTAACCAAATACGAACAAAAAAAAAATAAACATATGTTCATGCTTTGTTCCTTTCGTTGGTAAATCCAAATTCCACCAACCTCAACCAACTTTAACTCACTTCAACCCACTTCACGAACTTTAATAAAAAAAATCAACTTAAACCCATTTCAACTAACTTTAACCCAGTTTAGCCCACTTCAACCAACTTCAATATATTTCCCACCATTTTAACCAACTTCTATCTATGATGTAAAAAAAATTCAACTCACTTCAACCAACTTCAACCCACTACAACCTACTTCAACAATAAAATACCTACTTTAACCTACTTCAATAAAAAAATATCCACTTTAACCCACTTTTACTAATCTCAAGCAACTTCACCCATTTGCCAACCCGTATTTTCTAGCGAAAAGAACAGACCCTCAGTAAATGAAAAACCATCATCTACAATTTGTGTGAAGAACTTTCAATGTTTTGCTACCAACGCATATGGCAAAAAAATACCTGCTCAAAATACACGTACAATACATCTGCACTTCTTGTCATGAGTTACAAACAACCGCAAAAAAATTTACACGTTCATTCATTATACCAGAAAAACAACTGCAAATTTGGCCCCAAATTGCGATGAACAAAAAATAAATCTATTACACATACAGCAACAACCATCCACGCTTTAGAGAGCTACAATAAATATTTCGTCACCAATGCAAAAAAAAATAAAAATTTAAGCATCTCTTCTATATACAGAATGAAATCCAAAATATCTACCAGTCACAAAAAACTAACATTTGCTTAACAAAGCAAAATAAAATTATTATTTCTTCAATATATATAACAAAAATTACATAATCTACAATTTCCGCCACGATTAACAAATATTTCCATAACATCCGAAAAATAAATAAAACTTTTTATAATTGTTGTCAGACTATTCGTATACACAATTACATAAATTACAAAAGTTTTCAAAATATGAAAAATAATAGTTATATGTGGGAGTGGGAAGGAGTTAGTGGAAGTGGGCGAAAGTGGGAAGGAGTTGTATTTTTTTTAAAAGTGTGGGAAAATGTTGGAAAGAGGGGGAAGGAGTGGGTGCGAGTGGAAAAGAATCGGTTGCGTCCATTAAACTATGAAAAGAAGAGGGCCTAATCAATAATTATCATTACTAAGAGAGATACATTAAAGAAAAATCATAAAATAAGAATATAATTTTTGAGATGAGCAGGTGGGTTCGGGTTCAGGTCAGGTTTGATCCGCTAATTTGCAAGTTTGGCAAGTTTGATTAATTTCAGGTTTGAGTTGAGAAAACTGTGTTCAAAACCCAAAATTTTCAATTGGTTCTAGTCGGTTCAATTTTTGCCAGATATAATCATACACCATACTAAAGTTGCAATTTGCAACTCTAAGCACAACTATTTCTCCAAAATACATTTGAGGATACCATCTTTTGAAAATGTCTTTCCAAGTGCCTATTATTTTAGAAAACTAATTTACAAGGATCAATATTTTGTGGAAAACCGTTTTAGGGCTTTTTCTTGCAATTCAACCAAAATATTTTCTAAACTTTCTCTTTTTGTCCCAGAATTGGGTTAATTGGGTTAAAAGTAGAAATACTCAAATTTTTGCAATTTTTAGAAAAATATGCTTGCATTAATGTTTAAACTTCTTTTTCTGACTTTACTAATACTAGTTATCATAATCTACTACTTATATCAAAAATACTATCTTTTCTATGATTATATATCCACCATACTTAGCAACACAATAAAGCTTAATTAGAGAGTTTTAATTGTTACCTGAACTTAGTCGGTGTTCCTCAAACTTCAGTTTACACAGATTGCTAATCTTAACCACACATTCCTTAGATCAGGTGCAACACAAATCCATGTTGTTTCCTACCTCAAATTGTATTCACTTATTAAGTTTTATTTTTTTCTGAGGATAGTGAAACTTTCATCAAGAAATTATAATATTAATGACATAAGGTTCGATAAAATAATGTTCCCACTATGAAACTTCTTTCATTTAAAGCATGAAAGTGAAAATGTTACAATGGAAAGTTTTGAAAAGGGCGTTAAATAGATAAGATCATCAGAGATGCTTGCTCATAGAGAAATAGAGAAGTCTGACTTCTTTTCTTCTCAACTATATATGCTTAAATGACCATGTCACTCAAAATACTCAACTTTTCCTTTTATAGAGGAGATGGAATACATAGGATGCCCTAGTAGTTACAACACATGTACTATTGTAAGGTAGTTTCAAGTGGCTACAGTAGGCTATATTGTTTTATTTACTTTACACTTGACAAGTTCATTTATAATGGTGCAACAACGTTTTCAAAGTACTAAAGACTAGTCATTGATATTAAGATTCTGCATGCCTCCATCTCCAATAATGTCCTCAAGCCCATCATTATCCACATAATCGTCAAAATCTTTATCGAGCTCAAGATTCTTTTGATGTCACCTTTCAAATAAATCATGGAGATATCCCTTTCCTTTTACTGATAGGAATTTTCTAGCTCTAACATTGAATAGCTATCAAAGACATCTTCTAAAGTAGCTCCTTCTACCTTCACATACATACTGAAATCACTATGATAAACTAAAGTAGTACTTCCGCAATGCAGTAGTATTTTTCCTCATTCAATCAATGCCCATATTTGATGGTCGATTTTGTAAAAACCAATGGCTCTTGCTAAAACACAAACACTAAGTACTTGTTCTTACTCGAAAACCATTCTTCTATTGATCATCAGGATCACTTAGATTGATTAATTGGACAAGATAATGAGGTGGTTTGACCTTTCCAATTTCATAATCAATGCGCAATATACCTCAATATCCAAACTTCTATTTTCTAGCCTTTTGTTGGACCATCAAAAGATTTAAGAAGCTAATGGATCCTTTTAGATATATACTTTTGAAATTTAGTTAGACCTAAAAAGAATGGGTACTTCGAATTAGAGATTTTTGTGAGGTAAGCTACCATCCCATATACTCAGGCTTTGATGATAGGTCATCTAGAGGGATTGAATTTATTGATTATCTAATACACCAAATCCAGATATATCATAAAATAAGACCGTAGTACCCCATGATTCCCAAATATCATTGGAATAGTTATGATAGTAATCATTTTCTTAAACATAGGAACTTAGTTTTGCTTTAACATCATAAGGACACCTTTTAAGTAATTTATTTATAACTCTAAAAGGTTGAATCTCTATACTATTATATAAATAGAAGGCAACAAACCAAAATGTGATTACTTCTTGGATGAAATTCCAAAATATACATAAGGGTTCTACTAGAAGGAGAAACCTGTTTTAGGTGTAATGGCATTTATTTT
Source organism: Selenicereus undatus (assembly GCA_017589665.1). Lineage (NCBI taxonomy): Eukaryota > Viridiplantae > Streptophyta > Magnoliopsida > Caryophyllales > Cactaceae > Selenicereus > Selenicereus undatus. Next base: position 36,272,733 of record JACYFF010031959.1, on the reverse strand, counting down.
GGATTTCTTTCTTTTCCGATAGGAGTTTTGCTTTGATAATCTCACTAGCAATTGCATAAGTTAAGTTATGTGCTAGAGAATTCTCTGATTCCTGTATAGGTTTAATAGAGAAAAGGAACTGGTTAAGCCATAATTGTCAACGTAGCAATCGGTCTTTTGCTTGTATATTTGATAACACTCCTTAAGCTTGAATCAAAGATCTACATTCGGGGGTGATGGTATGTTGACAAGAAGGAGTGCATCACATCATCACTGACAAATTCATCTTTTATTCTCACATATTATCAAAGGCGACAATTGAATCACACTAAACCATTACACGAATTGGTCTTAATCTCTATTTAATAGAGAAAAGGAACTGGTTAAGCCATAATTATCAACGTAGCAATCGGACTTTTGCTTGTATATTTGATAACATTCCTTAAGCTCGAATCAAAGATCTTCATTTGGGGGTGATGGTATGTTGACAAGAAGGAGTGCATCACATCATCACTGACAAATTCATCTTTTAGGCTCACATATTATCAAAGGCGGCAATTGAATCACACTAAACCATTACACAAATTGGTCTTAATCTCTATAATAATTTAATTATTAAATTTGGTATACCTAATATTATAAAGCAAAGCATAAAGATCAATATCTTTTGTATAATACTATAATGGAGTAATTTAAACCTAGAGACTGGTAACATGGGTATACTTGTACTTTCTATCCTTGTTATACTTAAAGATATTTTCCCCAATTGATGAGATTAACTTCTCCCACATTAAATTCACAATCTTTTGCCTCTAAATTCCCTTCCACCATTTTGCATATTTACTTAATTACCTTTTAATTGAAAGATGGATTTTTTCTAAATCATATCTTTGTATATTATAGAAAGGGTCGAATCTTCTTTGACATCTTTATTCTCATTATCTACTATAAACTTTTCTTCTTGAAGATCGCCAACATAACTGATGTGCTTTCCATTATATGACTAGATTTTTCATAATCAGTTTCTTCACATCATCCTTCATTACTATCTCAACAATTCTCTAATATTTTTCTGCACAAGGTCTAGTTCTTCTTCTTCTTCAATAAACTCAAAATAATCTAAACTACCTATTGAAGGCAAAATTTTAATAATTTAGGTAAAGCAAAATTAATATTGATTTCGAAATAGATCCATTTTTTT
>JACYFF010031959.1:36250820-36271153 GCA_017589665.1 Selenicereus undatus | reverse complement strand
CCACCCTCAAGAATCCATGCCATTCATGGCCAAAGGAAAAGTCACAATGCAAGTATCAAAGACAGAAATCGGTCGCGGTATTCATAATTCAAGTCCTGCTCAATTTCGAAATCCTAATTCCAAACTCGGGTCCGGTTATACTCACAAACCAAACAAGGATCCTACCGGATCCTTGGTCATCCTAGACCATAAAATCCACGATTCTTGCCGGAACCACAAAATCTAGGGATCCCGCCGGATCTCAGGTCTTGCTGGACCTGTAAACACTCTGACCTTGCTAGGTCTAAATTTCTGTTGGGTTGTATAAATTCAAGTAGTACGTTTTTAGGAAACTTATGTACTTTTTATTTTTCCCAGAACCCATAAATTTTCTGGTTTAAGGGCACTAAATTCTCAAAATGGAGGAGCCCATATTCAATAAAATTGAAGTACCAGTTGGGAAAATCGGCTAATGAAGTGGGGGATCACTAACTTAAGTTGTTAGATCTTGAATTTTGGTGGTCATTAATTTTTCTCTTCAAGAACAATTGAGATAGATGATTATAAGCAAATAGGATCAAAGCATGGCTGACGAAACGTTGGCCAAAATAGACTAAATTCCACCATTAAAAACAAAAAAGAGTAACAGAGGGAGAGGGGAGATCAATGATGGAAGTTTGACATATATTAATACAAAACAAGATGAAAGAAATGAAGACTTTTTTTTTACCTAAAGAAGAATCGTTCAACTGTGAATAAAAAAAGGGGGGCTTCAAGGGTTAAACAAAAATTAATCATAGAGTTGAAGTTCCTTTTATAAGCATGGATGAATTTGATTCAGCGTGAGACTCTTTTCAATTAGGTTTCACAGATTGGTTCAAAAAAAAAAGTGTGAATAAGTTGGTTAAAAAAGACAAGATTACAATGGGCTTTGTGATATTATTGTATACCTAGGTTAATTAATATCAAATATATATATATATAGATATATATATATATATATATATATATATATATATATTAAAAATAGTACTGAGTCCCTGTAGAACAGTGCTTGTCCACATAATTAAAATTGATGATGGGCTCAAATAATTGATAGAGCTTTGAAATTGGAGATATTTGCTTTAATGGTCATGGTGTCATGAGTATAACATCTATTTCCCCAGGTGTTTGTCAGAAGTAAAGCAAAGCAAGGCCAAATTAATACACTACTAATTGTGGCTACGTGAGACCCAAAACAAAAGGGGGATCCTAGGAATTGGAAAAGCAAGTGTGACAAAAATTATATGTTAAATGTATGGGAAAAATTCATTAAAGAAAAAAAATAAATTTATGCCATGGTTAGAACTACAGTAACTTGATTCCACTAAGGATACGTAGGAAGCCCGATATAAAATTTCAGGTTCAGTCTAAATTGGGGTTCTCAAATGGGTTTAAACCGATACCCCCTTTTTTACAAAAAATATTTTTTTTTCTTCAAAGTCGATTATACCTTACTTGTTCCAAAGACAAAAAAAAAAAAAGTCCAGCCGTACAACCCCTTAAATTTCCAAGTCTACGAAATGTGTCAAGCTACCTTATTGATGTCCCCCTCCTTTATAAAAGACCAAATTACAACTCTGTAACCCTTGGTTACACTTTATGTAGCCAAAACAAATAAAAAGGGTAGTTTTTCAAAAAGTCGAAACATGGTTAAAAAAAATAAGTATGGCAAAATGGACCGTACCCGAGCCAAACATACAACGAAACTTACTAAATTTTTTCCTTTCCAAGACGTAAGCCTAAATAAAATTGGGCCAAGAACTACGTCAATTTGATCCCACTAAGGGTACGTAGGTAACCCATAAACAAATTTCGGGTGCAATCGGAAGTCAAAAATAATAACAATACTATACGGACCAATTTCGAGAAGGTCTAAATCGGCCGATAAAAAAATTGCGGTGAATTGGCTAATATATTCAACTTAGCTATCGAAACCAAAAAATCAAACGACAAAATTAAATCAAATTTGTGGCTATATAAATAAAATCCAAAACTAAAATTAAATTACAATTATTAAATCAAAAGCAAAATTCAAATTAAACTAAATTAAATTATAAAGAGCTACGGCCGGTTTGATCCTCTATAAAATAGGTACGTAGGCAACTCACGATAAATAAGTGAGTGCAATCCAAAATCAGATAAAATTACCCGATCCTTAACCTGGACATGAAAAATGTGTATGTATAGTACCCTTCCTAGAAGGTGCCTATACAGCCATTGTCTGATGCAACTAAGTTTTGGACACTGGAGATTCGACATTAAAAATACGATAATTGTTGATTCAAATTACATAAAGTCCTATTAACGCAAAACAAAACAAAGAAAGAAAAGGTAAAACAGAACGAGTCGGAATCAAAAGGTGGTCTCCTGAGAGGGGGACGTAATTAAGGATGTTTACCCTCTTGAATCAGGTCGTACTTAAAATAAACCGATGTATATTTTTGCATGTCAAAAAGTTGTATTGTGCATATTATTTACTTTTATTAAATTTTTGCTCAACATAATTTTTAGCACGCTCGGTGGGACTCTATTTTCCTTTGCATCTCCGATTTGTTTATATTAGCTAATACTTATTTTCTTCTCTTTTGTTGTGTTTGTTTTTGTGTGTCAAGTTTAAGAACAATGGCACCTCAAGTCACTGTTAACTTCAACGAGCTTCCCGTCACATTTGTGATCAAACGCGGAATGTTCCAAGCTAGGAAGAATGTACACGTGGTCTTCTCTGTTAGGCCACGATCCATCCTGGCTGAGTTTCTATTGCCAAACTCAATGGAACCTCTTAGGGGCCTCGAAAAGGCAAGCAGGCTAGCCCCTAAGGCCGATAAGCCGCTTACAAATAAAGTCATGAAAAACCTAAAACACAACAAGCATAGAAGCGACAAGCGTCACGCCAAGACCTCTGCACCTAAGCTAGCTCCATCACCAGCCTTGGAGCTAGCCAAGACTACCTTGAGGAGGGCTTTTCAACAAAGGTCATTCTCTACGGCTTACCCCTCAATGTCTAGGCCATTCAACTCAGTGCTGACTCCATGCCCCAGCCAAGTTCCATCTCGATGGGGAACCCTCACAAGGGAAGCACCAACAACCTGAGCGACGATCCAACCAAGGCAAGCTCGGGTCCCTTATCTGACCCCAAGGCCAACTTCGGGTCCCTACTTCGGCCACGAGGAAAGATCGAGTTCCTTCCTCAGGCCCAATCCACACTTGGGCTCCTGTATTTACCAGGAAGGGGGCAAAGACAAGCAAAAAACCCCTAACCTTGAGGACCCCCAATAAGCCATTTGGGGAAAGAACCTTAGGAGTCAAGAAGGCTCCTTAAGTTTGCCCTACAAGGCGGATTTTTATCGGGACTATCCCCGTTGATATTCCCGTAGCCGAGGTAATGATGACCTCTTATTCAGAGGAGGAAACAATACCTAAAACTGCAAAGGTTAAATTTGTTAAACCTTCAACCTCAAGCACCTCCACTATGGTGCTGAGACTTTTGCAGGTCACAGCCACTACTCCTCCTCAAAGCCTTACAAAGGGTAGGAGAATTTTACCTCCTAGGCCACAAAATCAAAGTGATTTGACCTCTGAAGGGATCAAGTCACAAACATACAGCGACCCGATCACAAGGTCAAGGGCCAAAACACTATCATATGGTGACGTGGCCTTACAATCTTCAGCCACGACCTTTCAGGCAGGCAAGGACCAACTGAAAAGACAAGATGAAGTTACAAGGCCTACCTTTTCCTAAGAAGAAGCGGCATCCACCATCATCCAACAAGAGCAAATCAGCAAGGATGATCAGGCTAAAAACATGCCAGTCTTGGTTACCAGCACGCCGAGCCTTGAGGAGTAAATGCAAGAGTTGCAAAGGAAACTTGCAGAAAAAGAGGTTGAAATAGATAACCTCGCTATGCGCCTTGAAAATAGGGAGCATGAAAAGAGTAATGAGGTTAGCAGTAACAACACAGTTATCACTTTGCAAGATATCAAGGAGTTGGTAGCTCAACAAATTAGAGAGCATCAAGCAACCATGAATCCCCCAGTGTTGGGGTATAGGAGCCCATAACCCAGTCACTACGACTTGGTTCCTTTTCGCAAAGGTTACTAAAAGCCAAACTCTAAAAAGTTTGACGGAATAAATGAGTCACCGCATGAACATTTGGCCCATTTTTATTCAGCGTGCGGCGAAACTGCCTTAAATGACGCATTGTTGATCAGGCAGTTCGTACAGTCCCTCAAAGGAGCAGCGTTAACATGGTATACCCAGCTTTAGCCTGGGTCATTACACACTTAGGATAACCTCCAAAGGGCATTCCTAGCCCAGTTCGTGAGTTCAAAGCGAAGAGTTTCTATAATAGACCTTGCCCATACTCACCAAAGGCCAAACGAAAGTGTTAATGATTTCATCATGAGGTGGAGAAGCTTAAACTTGTAATGCCCAGAAAAGCTAAGCGAGCAATCAGCAGTTCAAATGTGTGCAAACAATTTAGACCCTCAAATCGCTACATATGTTGGAACTGCTGAGCCTCAAAATTTTGATGCTCTCGTGTCTAAGGCAAGCAATGTAGAAAGACAACTTGCTCATCAGAAAGCCATACAACCCAAGAGGGAAGAAATCAAAAGGCAAAACAAGAAGGGAAAGTCAATGGCCACGTTTGTCAGAGCAAGCCCAAGGCCAACTAATGGCGGAAATTTCAACAACGACAAAGGAAAACAAAAAGAGGGAGCTCGATGACTCACCCTCCAGGAGAGGAAAGAAAAGAAATATCCCTTCGATGATGATGATGTTCAAGGGATATTTGATGAGTTAATGGTTGCAAAATCCCTTTCTCTTCCAGAGCCAAAACGACCTGCCGAGGTCAACATGACAAATGATCCTAAGTATTGCTCATACCATAGGATCATTAGCCACCCTATAAAAGATTGTTATGTCTTCAAATACATTATCGAAGATATGATTAGAAGAGGAGAAATTGAGATAGAATGGGCTCCAGCCAAAGGACCCATCGCATCGTCAAATGCAACTTCAACGATGGAACAGAGGGATGAATCAGATCCATCATCCTCATAAACTAATAATGGGATCCCAACAGTGTTATTTCCACCTCACGCGGTCCTCGTCAAATTCATTATTGACGACGAGGTATCAATAGTGTGGGCATATTCAGATATGCCTCCCTTTTCACCGGGAGCACCAACCTTATACGACTTCTACTTAGACCCCAGTTTAGAGGCATGGGCAACATCAGAAGATGATGAGGATGATGGCTTTGGATGGAAAACCTATTTTAGTAGGAGGTCATTTCGCCAAAGACTAGCCCAAGCCTCTCAGACCCCAAGAGACAAAAATTCAAGGACAAAAGTCGCCACCGAAAAAAATAAGAAAAACAAGAAAAAGAAGTCGAAGGCTAAGAGGAAGTCGAAAATAACTTCTGAAGAGGAGTACGAGCCGCCGCTGAAGACCACTTTTACTTTAGGTGATTACATCCCTAAGGGTTTCTTCGATAGTGACTTCTCGGATGATGATCCCATAGAAGGAGAAGTAGCCCAATGTTCCATGGTTTCATGGGCTGATGAATGTGAAGAAGCGAGTGTCATTCTCGCAAACACCGCTCAAGAAGTGGATCAAATAACTCTTCGATCTAGTCGTCAACTCCAACCACCGAAACCAGTAGGGAAAAAGCAGAAGAAAGAAACGACACCAGAGATACCACTAATATCGGATGACGCCAAAGAAAAGGGTGATGAGGGAGTAATTCCCTCAAGCTCAAATAGCCAGGGAACTGCTGAGAACAGACAGGCAACTAAAGACTCCAATAAAGATCTTCCTACCACAACCCCTTTTCAAGTTCGTCAAGGGTCTCATAAAGAAAAGGTTTGTTATGATGTCATTTCACATCTCAAACGAATCCCAGCGCGCCTAAGTGTCTATGACGCCTTACAAATGTCCAAAGAGCTAAGAAGGGCACTTATACAAGCGTTAATGGACTCCGACGACTACAAAGAACAAGTTGATCCTATTAAGGTGGATGAGGTGTTATCATCTCTTTTAAACCGGTGTGTTGCATGCATGGCTTGCATAACATTCTCTGATGACGACCTCCAGTTGGGGTCCTCAAATCACAACAGGCCTCTATCCATCGCTGGTAGGATTGGGGATAAAAGAATAAATCGATTCCTACTTGACTGTGGTTCTGCAGTTAACCTTCTTCCGTTGAGGGTATTAAGGGCAATAGGGATAATACCAAGTCAGTTGTATCCAACTTTGCTCACAATACAAGGATTTAATTGGGTAGGGCAGAAAGCCTTAGGCACTATTGCTTTGAAAGTTGAGCTAGACAACCTCTACACAGATGCTCTCTTTCATGTAATAGATGCTGATACTTCTTATCATACCCTACTTAGTCGGTCGTGGCTCCATACTAGCAAGGCTATTGGCTCGACTCTTCACCATTGTTTGAAATACACTGACGAGCATGGCAATGAGAAAACAATCCTTAGGGATGCAAATCCGTTTCATGGAGAAGATGTTAATTACACTGATGCCAAGTTTTACAAATCAGCGGATTCTGGAACCTCCCAAGTTCTCTTAAACCAAAGAAAGAGTAACCAGAGAGAAAAATCCCAAGCCTCTTACTTTCCCTCAAAAGGTTTGTCAACAATTACACTAGTAAAGCCAAGGAAGATCAGTTCCCATGATCAAAGGTGTTGTTCAAATACACACCTAAAGACAAAATAAAGGACGGCCAAAAGACCCTGACTCCAGTGAGGGAAATTGTGAATTTTCTTGTCATGAGTTATACTTTTCCCCTCTGAAGAATTGATCAGTCGATACCCAAAGAAACTCTGGTCATAAGAACATCACTCGGCAATAAGAGAGTGGTGTTAAGGGAAAACCTTTCAAACCCTCTAATAGGAGTATCCTCTTCAAGTGGTTCACCTCCAGGAGGGCCATCGTCATCAAAGAAGAGCAAGAATTATAAGAGAGGACTTGCCAAGGAAAAACAAAAATTGAATATTTCACTGGAAAGTGGAGTCCTAAAGGCATCATTTCAAGAGAATACCTTCAAAAATCTTCAAATATCTCATGATGGGGGGGATTCTCAAGGCTTATACTACAAATGATATGGTCTTTACACCCTGAGAACAGGAGATGTTTTCCCAAAATGAACAAGTCCAACCTCGAATCTCAATTTTTCGAAGACTTGGGAAAGTGAATGAACCCAAACAAAAGAATTTCCATGTCAGAAAGCAGAGGAAGTGGAAGTACAAGAAAGGGCAGTGGCCAAGAAGCTTTGTCTGGGTTCGTGAACAACATGAAGCCGAGAAAGTAGAACAAGTTAACGTCGTATCCATTGAAGATGAGGAAAATGCTCAAAATTTTGGATTTCCTTACCGATAAGCTTTCAAACATCATCAGATCGCCATAACAAGTCATGAAACGTGCAGTGAACTACAGGTTGATTCACCTAAAAGCCTAGACAATGACTTAACTTTTGAACAGGAGCCCTCTCAAGACTTTGTTGAGGCGATTCAACCTGCACCTCCAAAAATGGAGGATGGCGGTCAAGCAACAATTGACCAGCTTCGGGAAATAAATTTGGGAACAACGTATGAGCCCAAGCCAATTTTTGTGAGTGCCATGCTAAATGATGAAGAATTGGCACAATATGAACAACTCCTCCAAGAATACAAAGACGTATTTGCGTGGGGTTATCAAGACATGCCAGGCTTGGATCCGAGTGTTGCTGTTCACAAGTTAGCTGTTTCTGAAAGCATAAAGCCAATAAAGCAACCTCAACGGCACTTTCGTCCTAAGTTGACAATCCAAATAAATGCTGAGGTGGACAAGCTCATAAAGGCCAACTTCATTCGCGAAGTTCAATACCCAACTTGGTTGGCTAACATTGTCCCCGTTCGAAAAAAGAATGGTCAACTTCGGATATGTGTAGATTTTAGAGACTTAAACAATGCATGTCCCAAGGATAATTTCCCACTACCGATCACCAAGCTTCTTGTGGATGCCACAACAGGATTTGGGGTTCTGTCTTTCATGGATGGTTTCTTAGGGTACAATCAAATCAAAATGCACCCCGAAGATGAAGACTTAACGGCCTTTCGAACACCACAAGGCATATACTGCTATACAGTAATGCCGTTTGGTTTGAAAAATGCCGAAGCCACCTACCAAAGAGCCATGACGATCATTTTTCGCGATTTCCTCGACAATCTCGTTGATGACTTGGTTGTAAAAACAAAAGATAGAGAAAATCACCCACATGATCTAAGAAAGGTCTTTGAAAAGCTTCGTTAACATCAGCTCAAGATGAACCCCTTAAAATGTGCATTTGGGGTCACCTTAGGGAAATTTCTCGGCTTTGTGGTTCGGAAAGAAGGGATTGAGATTGACCCCGATAAAGTCAAAGCCATAATCCAAATGCCCCCTCCGAGAAACCTAAGAGAATTGCGAGGCTTACAAGGAAGGTTGGCTTACATACGACGGTTTATCTCAAATTTGTCAGGAAGGTGTCAACCTTTCACAAGACTCCTAAAAAAGGACATGCCTTTAATTTGGTATCAATCTTGTCAAAATGCCTTTGAAAGCATCAATCAATATCTCACAAGGCCTCATGTCCTAATGGCCCCAATACAGGGAAAACCTTTAATATTATACACTGCAACCCTCGAACGGTCTTTAGGGGCTATGTTGGCTCAATGTAATGATGAAGGGAAAGAAAACGCCCTATATTATATCAGCCGGACAATGGTGGGTGCAGAATTAAATTACTCATCCATGGAGAAAATTTGCCTTGCCTTGGTTTTTTCCGTTCAAAAATTACGACACTACCTTTTATCCCATCAGATCATTTTGTTCTCAAGGCAGATCCGTTAAGGTATATATTATCTAAGCACATGCTATCAGGGAGATTGGCTAAATGGGCTATGCTCTTAGCCCCTTTTGACATCAAGTTCATGCCTCAAAAAGTAGTAAAAGGACAAGCCATAGCCGATTTCCTAGCAGCACATCCATGTACAGATAATGAAGAACTACCCGATGATCTGCCAGATGATGAAGTTATGCTTGCTGAAATTAAAACTTGGAAGTTATATTTTGATGGGGCGGCGAGGAGTCGAAGTAGGGATTGTGTTCATCACACCAGCAGGAGGACTAATCCCTTATTCATTTTCTCTCCTCGAGATCTGTTCAAATAATGTGGCTGAATATGAGGCGCTTATCATTGGCCTCGAATTGGCCCTGGAAATGCGTATTGACCAGCTTGAAGTATTCGGTGATTCTCAGTTAATCATCCGACAAACACACGGCCAGTATGAAGTAAGAAATGTTAAATTAGTGCCTCTTTATCAAAGGGAAAGAAGCCTTACGAACCCATTCCTTGAAGTACAGGTTAACCATGTGCCAAGGTCTGAGAATGATAAAGCAGATGCCTTAGCAAAGTTGGCTGCTTCACTGACACTCCCTGATGAAAGAGAAATTCGAATAACAATCGGGGAACGTCATTTGTTAGCCTCAGCCTTGGATCGTTTTGATGAAACAAAAGAAACAAATGTGGTTTCCGTTTTTGAAATCGGAGAAGAGATAGACTGGAGGCAACCTCTTATTGAGTACATTCAGTGTGACGTTCTACCCACTGATCCTAAGAAAAGGGTAGATGTAAAACGACGAGCACTAAGGTTTACATTTAAAAATGACACCTTATATCGGAAAGCTTTTGATGGGGTGTTTCTTAGATGCTTGTCAAGAGGGGAAGCAACTTATGTCCTAAATGAAGTTCATGCTGGGGTATGTGGTGCTCATCAGGCAGGTCCAAAACTTGCTAATCAAATCAAAAGGTTGGGCTATTATTGGCCAACTATGGTTCAAGATGCTATAAAATTTGCTAAAGCATGTGAAGCTTGTCAAATACATGGAGATTTCATCCACCAGCCATCACAATTAGTCCACCCAAGCATATTATCTTGGCCCTTCCATGCATGGGGGCTTGATGTGATAGGACCTTTCAAGCCATCCTCCTCTCGTAGACACGTGTTTATTCTAGCGGCTACCGACTACTTTTCAAAATGGGCTGAAGCCATCCTGTTAAGAGAAGTGGGGGCAAAGCAAGTTGCCGACTTCATTAGGACCCATCTCATTTATAGATATGGAGTCCCACATAAAGTCATCTCAGACAATGCCCTCTACTTTAAAAATCAAGTGATGATAAGGCTTGCAAAGAAGTACAAGTTCAGACATAGCTTTTTGTCGAGCTACAATCCATTGTCAAATGGCCAAGCTGACGCATTCAATAAAGTGCTTTGTAAGATTTTAAAGAAAATGGTCTCAAGATCAAAGAGGGATTGGCATGAACGACTGCCATAAGCTTTACGGGCTTATCGAACCACAGTCCGAACTGCAACTGGTTGTACACCCTATAACTTGGTTTTCGGTTCAGAAGTCGTGTTACCCCTTGAGGTACAATTACCTTCTTTAAGGGTGGCCATGCAATTTACTAACCCAGATGAAAATACTCAAGTCAGATTGGCTGAACTTGAAACATTAGATAAGCGTTAATTAATGACTCAGCAAAGACTTGAAATTTACCAAGCTCAAATGGCTGGGGCATTTAACAAGTGGGTTAAATTCCCCTCGTTTAATGTTGGTGACTTGGTTTTGACAATAAGGAGACCAATTGTCATCAATTGAAAGACACAAGGAAAGTTTGAGTCCAAATGGGAAGGTCCCTACCTAGTTACTAAGGTCTTCCTAAGGGGGCATATGAACTCTCAAATCATAATGGACAAATTGTGTATGCCTGTGTCAATGGTAAATTTATAAAGAAATTCTTTACCTGAAAAATAGGGACTGTTGAGTCTCACCGAACTACGAAAGGCTTGATCCCTCAACAAAGGGGTACGTAGGCAGTCCAACTTCAAACTGGACCCAGCCACAAAAACAAATAAATCTTGTCTTCCCCTGCTTGTTAAAATATTTCTTCATGTGATGAATGAAATGTTCATGTGATGTTTTTAGTAAGGGTCATTTATTAATCACTTGTTATTGTGTGCTATTTTGATTTTCATTTAGGGGAAAAAGAACTGAAAAAAAAAAGAGAGGAGAGAAAAAAAAGAGACAGAGAGAGAAAAAATAAAAAAAACCAAAAAAAGAGAGACAAGAGGAGCAGAAGAAAGGAAGAGTCGATTAGACTTTATTGCAATAACATAAATCATACAATACAAAGTGGACTGAAAAATGGAACTATAAATGGAAAAGAATTAAATAAAATAAGACAAGTCTAAACATTCTTAAAGGAAATTACAGAGCCAATCAAACTCTTGAGATGACTCTTTTCCTTCTCCAAATCCTGTAGCTTAGACAATCCTGCTTTAGCCAAGTCCACTTTTACCTGTTCCGCTTCCTTTTTCTTCAAATCCAGGAGAGTTTCAACTTGCCCCCTACCTTAAGTAGAACCTGTTGTTGGATGTTCAAATCCTCTTGTATCTTGCGGATTCGCTTCTCTTCCCTCAAGACCTCCTGCTCCTTAACTTTTAGTTTTGAAGCTTCACTAGAGAGGTTATTGAGTTGATCTTCAATAAGAGTAATCTAAGAAGAACAAGTGAGATCTTGGTCCGACAAAGCTTTTATCTGATCAACATCCACTAAGTCTTCGATCTTTACAGCTGTCTCAACTACGCCAAATATCTCTTCAATTTTGGAGGAAAGCCAACAAATCTCTATTGTACTGAGGCTATAAATGTCAATCATAGAGCGAAGTGCACTCAAAGATTGAAAAACTCTCTCTCTGCTAGCTAACAATTCCCTGGCGGAGCCGTGATTAGAAATAATGTCGATAATCACCTCAACTCCTTTGAGAATACTCTCTCGAACCCAATCTTCCTTCAAGTTGCAAAAAAGACTCGCCAAAGAAGTGGGAATGCTTTGAATGGGAACGGCTTCAACCAAATCATCAGACGTTTCAAACACAGGAATGATAGTAGTTATTACTATATCAGAACGTTCTACTGCAACAGGAGGCGCTTCAGGTAGAGGTATTCCAATTTTTCTTGTGGGGGCATCCTGCTGATCCAAAGTCTCCTATCCAATAAAAGTTCCTAAGTCTGCGATTAGCAAATCTTCAAATCCTGTACCATCTCCTATATCAGAATCATCAGATTGATTGGGACGGTCATAACGAGCCCTCTTGAAGTTCACTTCAATGGGTGATTGATCATGAGAATTTACCATCGTAGACAATTGATCATTGGGCTTCCTTTTATTCTTCTTCTGTGGCCTTCTATTGCCGCTAGAAACCTTCTGTTTTACTTTTTCAAAGGATGATAATGAAGGTCCCTCTTTGGTGCAATTATCGCCTGTAACTCTCGAAATTTCAAGAGCTCCAGGAATAAACTCACAAAGAGGGGTAGGTGACCAATGATATAAACAGCTTCCCTCAAAAGTTCATTTTTATTTGTTGTAGTCTGGTGAACCTTTTCAACTGATTGGCTTAAATAAGGAGTGTTAATTTTGGTCCACCAACTACAATAATCCTAAGAACAAACTCCTTCGTAATAGGAAGGAGGGACATAAAACTTAACCCTTGTATCCCGCCTCTGAAGATTAGCATAGGCTTGTGCAAGATCCATCACGCTCCTTTGCTGTCGAAGGGATGTGATAAAGCTTAAGCAATTAGACGGAACCCCTTGATCGAAACCAAACTGGCGAACAAATCAATTGGGGTAATAGGGTTCAAAAATCAATTTGGCCCCAACACGTACAGGTAGTACAGTGGACCAAATAGACAAGAGGAATTTAAAATCCTCCTCCGGTAACCCCATGTCAATCACGTCTCGCCCACTACGAGAGTCCTCACGATAAGAGCTAGCTCTGAGGGAAAGATATCTCCCATCCCTGAAAATGTGTCTAGCTTGGGGTAAGGAAAGTTTGCTCCTGAGCAATCCAGCATAACAAACGAGAGTGAGAAAGTCATCAGGACAGTCGCTGTCTGGGCGACGACGGTATAAATAAGGGAATAACTCTGCTAACCAACCGATTACATAGTGGATGAGAAAAATTGTGTTAGCTTTACCGGGGTAGTCTGGATTACTCGCTGCATCTCCTAAGTCATGATAAATGTAACCAAGAACTGTGGGAGCCAAAGAAACTCGTTGCCCAGAAGCCATCAAGGCAGTCATTACAAATGTTTCTGGTCTTATAACTTCTTTATCATGAGGTAAGACAAAACAACTTAATCAAAAGGCTAAGAAAGCAGCAAGTTCACCTTCAGCTGTAATATTCAAGTCTGTCATTCGTTTCTGACGCGAGATACGAAAAGGGCTCCTTTTCTTGGTCTCAACTAGCCCTTTTTCAGAGTCCGTTTGTTCTCCATAAGCAAAGTACACTAAATATTCTCGATAAAAATGGTCCAACCAGAGGTCATAATAAATATGCTTAGCCTTGTGAAGCTCACACAACTCAGCATGAATACGCAGCAACTCAGCAACTGCGGCAGGATATTTATTATGGCTCACCAAATCTTTATTTTGGGGCAAGAATTCCTCATATATATCTCCAAGAATTGGTAAACCTCCAACCCACTCTAAGTCATAAAGTGAAACACCAACTTCGCCCGCACCGTGGTGAAGAGTATTGGTTAGTGGACCCTAAGTTCACAGAAAGCCCGCCATACATTTGCGTCAAAATGGTACAAAAACTGGAAAACACCAACGACACCAAATATGCCAGCTTGTTTCAAGGGTTCTTCAAAACGAGTAAGCACTCGTTTAGTCCATTCCATCACCCCCAACATAAAAGTTGAGCGGCCTCGGAAATTGGAAGGTCGGCCCCCAATTCCTTCTTGTAGTTAAATGCCTGTGTAAGGCTGGAAAAAATCCCCCCTCAATAAGGCATATTTCAGGGCCACGACGTTCAGTATTAACCTTCTCGAGAATAGTGGCATTGAAATAGTTCTCATAATCCTTACTTACATCGACACATTTGTTTTCATCATTTCGACAATAACGAAGTGTCCCTTGCTTGACTCTAACCTTCCTGACCAAAATAGATGTCAAGGTGGAAGAAGGAATCGCAGTGAGACTTCGCAAAGAGGCTGAACGCCGCTGATAAGGCCCGTAGCCACATTCTGGTCCATTTTCAAGTGGAGCCCTTTCATTGCCGAGAGTCCTGTCCATGGTCGTTAATTATCCCCTACAAAAAAAAGAGAGATAATAAAAAAGGAAAAAATTAATTACTGTTGATGTAATGACCTGATAAGATACGTGCATTATTTGCATTATAAACATCTAATACGAATAATGCACGGGGGGTAACTGTTGAAGGCGGAATTTTAATAATTTAGATCAAGCAAAATTAATATTGATTTCGAAATAGATCCTTTTTTTAAAAAAAAAAAGAAGAAAATTTTAGATGCCATGACTAGATACGAGCTACGAAAACTAGAAAAATATATGCATGCGTCGACTTCCGGCCAGATCAATATCATCCCAAATCAAATATATATGTATACATATATATATATATATATATATATATATATATAATAAAAGGTGTAAAATGATCACAACACCCAAGGTCACTACCCACGTGGGTGTGCAGGTTCTAGAGGCAACAAGCAAAAGGAGAATGCATAAAGTAGTTAGAACTTGTTTTAATTTGCATTCTGGGAATTGTGTGGCTAGCAGAAAACCAACCCCCCAAAAAAATAAAAAGAAAATAAGGGGGGGTTAAAAGTTCATGGGTTGCCCACGTCCTCCCCAGTCACCATCTTTTAACCACTCAACCCCTTTTCTTTATAAAGGTGGTAGAAGAACAAAACAAAAAAAAAAGGAGGACAGTGAAAGCAAAAGGCTAAGAGGAGAGAGATTACAAGGTTCCGTATCATCAAAAAAGAAACAGAGCACAAAAAAAATACAGAACATAGAGAGCAAAAAGAACACAGAGGAAAAAGAAGTAGAGCAAAAGTGACAAGAAGGAAGAAATCAGGAGCAGCAAATCCTAACGTGTCCTATAAACTAAAAGCTTAAAGGTAGGAAACAATGGTGTTATGCTGGTGTCCATCTACTCAATCTCTCTCTAGCAACCACCCTCAAGAATCCATGCCATTCATGGCCAAAGGAAAAGTCACAAAATGCAAGTATCAAAGACAAAAACCGATCGCGGTATTCATAATTCAAGTCCTGCTCAATTTCGAAATCCTAATCCCAAACTCGGGTCCGGTTATACTCACAAACCAAACAAGGATCCTACCGGATCCTTGGTCATCCTAGACCATAAAATCCACGATTCTTGCCGGAACCACAAAATCTAGGGATCCCGCTGGATCTCAGGTCTTGCTGGACCTGTAAACACTCTGACCTTGCTAGGTCTAAATTTCTGTTGGGTTCTATAATCTCAAGTAGTACGTTTTTAGGAAACTTATGTACTTTTTATTTTGCCTAGAACCAATAAATTTTCTGGTTTGAGGGCACTAAATTCTCAAAATGGAGGAGCCCATATTCAATAAAATTGAAGTACCAGTTGGGAAAATCGGCTAATGAAGTGGGGGATCACTAACTTAAGTTGTTAAATCTTGAATTTTGGTGGTCAATAATTTCTCTCTTCAAGAACAATTGAGATGGATGATTGTAAGCAAAGAGGATCACAGCATGGCTGACGGAACATTGGCCAAAATAGACTAAATTCCACCATTAATAACAAAAAAGAGTAACAAAGGGAGAGGGGAGATCAATGATGGAAGTTTAACATATATTGATACAAAACAAGATAAAAGAAAAGAAGACTTTTTTTTTTAGCTAAAGAGGAATCGTTCAACTGTGAATAAAAAAAAGGGGGCTTCAAGGGTTAAACAAAAATTAATCACAGAGTTGAAGTTCCTTTTATAAGCATGGATGAATTTGATTCAGCGTGAGACTCTTTTCAATTAGGTTTCATAGATTGGTTCAAAAACAAAAGTGTGAATAAGTTTGCTAACAAAGATAAGATTACAATGGGCTTTGTGATATTATTGTATACCTAGGTTAATTAATATCAAAAAAAAAAATTTTAAAAAAAGAGTACTGAGCCCCTGTAAAATAGTGGTTGTCCACATAATTAAAATTGATGGTGGGCTCAAATTGTTGATAGAGCTTTGAAATTGGAGATATTTTCTTTGATGGTCATGGTGTCATGAGTATAACATCTATTTCCCCAAGTGTTTGTCACAAGTGAAGCAAAGTAAGGCCAAATTAATACACTAGTAATTGTGGCTACGTGAGACCCAAAACAAAAGGGGGATCCTAGGAATTGGAAAAGCAAGCGTGACAAAAATTACATGTTAAATGTATGGGAAAAATTCATTAAAGAAAAAAAATAAATTTATGCCTCGGTTAGAACTACAGTAACTTGATTCCACTAAGGATACGTACGAAGCCCGATATACAATTTTCGGATTCAGTCTAAATCGGGGTTCTCAAATGGGTTTAAACTGATACCCCCTTTTTTACAAAAAATGTTTTTTTTTTTCAAAGTCGATTATACCTTACTTGTTCAAAAGACAAAAAAAAAAGTCGAGCCCTACAACCCTTTAAATTTCCAAGTCTACGAAATGTGTCAAGCTACCTTATTAATATCCCCCTCCTTTATAAAGGACCAAATTACAACTCTGTAACGCTTGGTTACACTTTACGTAACCAAAATAAATTAAAAGGGGAGTCTTTCAAAAAGTCGAAACATGGTTCAAAAAAATAAGTATGGCAAAATGGACCGTACCTGAGCCAAACATACAACGAAACTTACTAAATTTTTTCCTTTCCAAGATGTAAGCCTAAATAAAATTGGGCCAAGAACTACGTCAATTTGATCCCATCAAGGGTACGTAGGTAACCCACAAATAAATTTCGGGGGCAATCGGAAGTCAAAAATAATAACAATAATATACGGACCGATTTCGAGAAGGGCTAAATCGGCCAATAAAAAAATTGTGGTGAATTGGCTAATACATTCAACTTAGCTATCGAAGCCAAAAAATTAAACGACGAAATTAAATCAAATTTGTGGATATATAAATAAAATCCAAAACTAAAATTAAATTACAGTTATTAAACCAAAAGCAAAATACAAATTAAACTAAATTAAATTATAAAGAACTACGGCCAGTTTGATCCTCTATAAAAGAGGTACGTAGGCAACTCACGATAAATAAGTGAGTGCAATCCAAATTCCAAATTAGATAAAATTACCCGATTCTTAACCTGCACATGAAAAATGTGTATGCATAGTATCCTTCCTAGAAGGTGCCTATACAGCCATTGTCTGATGCAACTAAGTTTTGGACACGGGATATTCGACATTAAAAATACGATAATTGTCGATTCAAATTATATAAAGTCTTATTCGCGCAAAACAAAACAAAGAAAGAAAAGGTAAAACAAAACGAGTTGGAATCAAAAGATGGTCTCCCGAGAGGGGGACATAATTAAGGAGGTTTATCCTCTTTAATAGGGTCGTACTCAAAATAAACCGATGTACATTTTTGCACTTTGGAAAGTTGTGTTGTGCACATTATTTACTTTTATTAAATTTATGCTCAACACTACCGAATGTTTCAATATGTTTATTATTCTTTGTATTCTTGTATTCGTTTGCATAATGTCATACTTCTCTATATGCACAACACTTATAGCTATTTTTCTTGTACGACAATAGGCAACTTTCCTAAAAAACATTCGCTTTTTGGGACTTGGCTCGTTATAATACAATCTTTGATATTTTTCTTCACTTTGCTTGTTAGAGCTCTTTTCTTATAAAATTTCTCTTTTTTCTCGTTTCATGTCCATATATCCCTATTGATGAGGAGTATCCCAATAGAATAGATATTGTTTCTTCATTTTCTTTTGTTTTTGGAGATCAAGACAATGATCATTAACCTCTTTTTTTTAAACAAGAGATTTTGTCCCAAACGTACCAATGCCATCCGTTTATTCTGGCCATGCAATGTATTTTTCAATGATTATGAAATTCATCAAATAAGGTAATTTGTCATAAATACACCACATTTGGTCTCATTATGCCTAATTTTGTAATAAGATTTACTGAATTTAGCAATATAATTCTCTAGATACCTCATGTCTCAGCACTCTATGTTATTAATCTTTCTTTGTCATTCTCTAACCTTATGTTCATAATCAAGTTTAACTTCGATAAATTTGGTTTCGATTTCCTTACACAATTTTTTTGAACATAGTGACTGGAGATTCCATCATTCTTAATAGATTTTTACCTTCTTCATCTACTGCGGCATACCAATAAGTTATAGTAGCGGAAAAACTATGTTTTATATAGTTCAGGAATTTTCAAACAGTCCATGCAGTATTTAAATTTAGGATACTATTCGTATTCATCTTCCAATGCTCAAAAATTTTCTTCTCTATTACGAGCTTCATCGATTGTTAGGATGTGATCCATTTGCCTAATTGGGGTAAGGTTAATCTCTTCAAAGTATATGGTTTTCTATGGGATGAATCCAAAGGAAAAGTTGATTATGTGTCTTGTTGGAACATATCTAGGTCTCATAAAATAAGTATTTCTTTAAAACAATTTTCCAACCACTTCAGGTTTCAAAATTACATTGTTAACTACATTGGATTCAAATTCGCCAATATTAAGCTCTTCACCAATTTCATTGATTTCGCTTTCAACCACTAATTTTCTGTATTTTTTCCAATTTTCTCCTAATTTCTTCTAAAGGCATGGCACGCATTTCTTCTAGTTTAATCTAATTCATTTGTTGACATGTTTCTTTTTCTAAATGAATATTATTTGTCTCTTCATTATCATTAAATAGTGCTTCTAGTTTGTCCAGTATTGCACCAATTATCTTATTTAACTCGTCTGGATTTTGTTCTTTATCAAGCATATTTTGTAACTCCTCTAAATGATAATGCTTGTATTCCATCCTCTCTCTTGTGTTTTCTCTTCCTTTTCTAGTGATTTTTCAGGTCGTGTATCTTCTGTTTTGATTGTTATTTATATCTTGTAATAGAAATAAATTTTTTTATTTTAGGTTTTCGAAAGGATGTTTGTGCTAAAAGGGAGTACTAAGACCTAGATCAGGTTGTTGATTAATGATAGATGGATTATAGACAATTGTTTGTTTACTTTCTGCACTTCAGTTTTAATTTTTACTAATTTCACTTTTAATTCTTCAACTATATCAATAATATAGTTAAATTGCTTGCTACTGAAGTGGATCCTTTTAGGATGTACTCAATGTACAAATAACTTCGAGTTGGACAACTAGACGAGGATTCAAGCATTAAATATGACTAACACTACAAAAACGCGCCTCTTTAGATACGAAATTTAGCATTCGTTTATGTCTTCAGTTTAGAAATGAAATTTAGAAACGAAAACCATTTCGTATCAAACAGAAATGCACAATTGAAACTAAAGGCAAATTGTGTTTCTAATGGAAACCAAATGATAATTTCCGTATCAGATTTTCGTTTCTAAAAAATAATCAATTCCCAGCCTCAATCTCGGGGGGGGCCCCCCCCCCCCCCCCCCCCCCCCCGCGACAATACCCAGTGCCGCGAAATAAAATCCCAGACCCTGCGATTGCTTCCTCCTCCAAAACCCTAGCGTCGTGTGCTTTGGATTTCGGTAGAACATCCACTCCCTGCGCCGATTGTCACGTCACCGGAGAGTTTGTGTCTGTTTCGAGCCCTCTGTTGGCGATTTCCGGGTAGACGGTACCCATTCAAGCCGAAACGAAGTAGCAGAGCCCGCGATTTTCTTCCTCCTCAAGAACCCTATCGGCAATAGTAGTGAGGGTTCCGGCAGAACATCAGTTGCAGGAGGTCGGTTTTCAGATCTCCGGTGAGTTTGTATCTGGTTGTTGCTTTCTGTTAACAATTTTCTTCCTCCTCATTTTGGGTTTTGGTTTTTGGATTTGGAAGGCTTCGAGGCGTTGCACGGTGAGTTTTCCAGCGATTGCAAGTTTCCGGCAAGTTCTCCGACAATTCCCGGTGTCTGGGTAGTTGCACTGTAAATTGTTAGATTTGCTGAAGTTGCTTTCTGTTAACAATTTACTGAAGTTGTTCGATTTGCTGAAGTTGTGAAATTTTCCTGAGTATAGCTTTTGTTCTCAACATTGAACTAGCTAATTGTTTCCCAAGCTGAGCATTTCAAGATTCAAGGCATTCTAATAGAAGCATCATAAAAAAAGGGGCTTTATAAAGATAAATTTGCATTTGGTCATTGTGCATTCATGTAGTATTTTCAAATATACAATTGGCAACCATATACATCTAAGCACATAAATTAGATGAAC
>JACYFF010031959.1:36231648-36245820 GCA_017589665.1 Selenicereus undatus | reverse complement strand
AGGCCTCTTAGTGGCCGTCGGGCCTCAACTAATGGGCCCGGCCTACAGCTCCCACTCGGCCACAAAAGGCCGTTACAACACATGATCCCCATGAATCATATCTCCTCACATTCCATACTGGGAATAGAACGTGCGACCAAAAAAATAACAAGTAGTGTTATATTAAGTTACCATCCAACTAACATAACACTTTCAGGTAATACGATACCCCAAAAATATCCCAAGTCATCACCAGTGGCATCTTTAGTCCCTTATGCCTGATATATCATATGATTATGTTCTCAACATAATCGCCCGGGCTTGATATGGTGATGGTGGATAGATTTTCCTTAAACACTCATGAAATCTCATCTTAACTTAATTGCTTTCCTAACGTGTTCCCGCTGAACCGTATACATCGTGGCTCTTGAGAATCACATTAAAGTAGCATCATTAAGCTTTGACTTAATATCATAACTTTAAGTCAAAGGGTCATCGTCCATAGGGTCACACAGTGACAAGTGACAGGGAATTCAATCGTCACCCCTTATATGGGTCGTCTTACAAGCACACACAGTATGAGATGTGTGTCACGGCATAGCTCCCACTTAGCTGGGTTCGTCACTCTTTATGCCATGTGAATCGCCAGTCTAGATTTTTACTAAAAAATCTAACCTGAGCCACTAGATCAACATACTGAATGTTTGACCTTGGCACTCAAGATTCGGCTTTTAGGGCTTCAATATGAAAACTTATCTCATATTCGACTCCTTTGAGTCTCATCTTAGTCTTACTAAGGCGACTATTCCTCATTCATACATCTTCAGTATGAGTTATCGATATTGCACACCTAGTGCCAATATGATTACGTCTCATCCTGCTCGCTACTCAAGCGTCAGGGTGATTGCCTGTGTGACTAGGCCAATCAGAAGCCTGTGACTTTTCAACATGTCTAACAGATAAATTACAAAACATTTAGAAAAAGAACACTTTAACCTTTATTTCATAAATGCCTTTTACATGAAGAACGTATCTATCATACATAACAAGATTCTATCCAAAACTAAACCCTGCGGAGTCCTAGACTCAACGAATGTGCTTTGAAAGCATCTCTAGGAATTGGCTTAGTTAATGGATCGGCGATCATCTTGTTAGTGGGTATATACTTGATGGCAATTTCCTTCATCTTTACGGCATCTCGCATGAAGTGATAACGCCTCTTGATGTGCTTGGTCTTCCGATGAAACTTCGGATCCTTGGCAAATTGGATGGCAGCTGTATTGTCACATAACATCTCTACAGGATCATCGGTTCTCGGGGTGAGATTAAGATCCTGGAGAAAGCTCCTAAGCCATATTGCCTCCTGCGTGGCTAGACTGCATGCGATATATTCTGCCTCCATGGTTGACAGAGCTATGCAGTCTTGCTTTTTACTGCACCATGATATGGCCCCCCCACCCAGGGTGAACACATATCCTGAGGTTGACCTGGACTCGTCCGGGTCACCACCCCAATCAGCATCTGAGTATCCTCTCAACTTAAGATCCCTGCCCTGAAAGCATAGGATCAAGTCGGTTGTACCACGAAGGTAGCGCATGATTCTCTTAACAGCTTGCCAATGAGCATGTCCAGGATTGCTTTGGTAACGACTTACCAGACCAACCGCAAAGCAAATGTCCGGCCGTGTACATAACATGGCGTACATTAGGCTCCCTACGGCACTAGCGTAGGGGACATTACTCATAGCATCTTTCTCTTTGTCTGTTTTTGGGCATTGGTCAAGGCTCAAGGTTAAACCCTTCTCAACTGGAGTGTCTACGGGCTTAGAATAATGCATGCGGAACCATTCCAAGACCTTTTTGATATATGCCTCTTGGCTCATACCTAAGAGTTTCTTGGGACAATTCCTCACTATTTCCACACCTAGGACATACCTGGCTTCACCCATATCCTTCATCTCAAAGACGGAGGATAGCCACTTTTTAGTAGCTTCGATCATCTCCAAATTGTTCCCAGCCAATAGTATGTCATCAACATATAAGGTGAGAAACATAATCCCTCCGGTTGATCTTTTGACATACACACAATGGTCCTCTGAAACCATGGATAAGCCAAAAGAGGTTATGGCTTCATGGAATCTTAAGTACCAAGACCTGGAAGACTGCTTAAGACCATATATGGACCTTTTAAGACGACACACTTTGTCCTCTTGCCCCTTTGATACAAAACCAAAGGGTTGGTCCATGTAGATCTCTTCCTCAAGGCTGCCATTGAGGAAAGCAGTTTTTACGTCCATTTGAAACAACTCTAAGTCCAAATGGGCAACCAAGGCTAGGAGTAGGCGAATAGAGGCGAATCTCACCACAGGAGAAAATGTCTCTTCAAAATCTACACCCTCAATTTTTGTAAACCCTTTCGCCACTAAACGGGCTTTGAACTTGTCGATCGATCCATCTGCCCGACGTTTTATCTTGAAAACCCACTTGTTTCCAATAGACTTACGTTGGGGTGGAAGATCAACAAGTTCTCAAACCTTGTTTCTTGCCATCGAGTCCATCTCATCCCTCATGGCATCCATCCACTCTTTGTGGTTTGGTGAGTCAATTGCTTCTTGGTAAGAGGTAGGTTCCTCGACTTCCAAGGGAGTACATAGGAATATTTCCCCTTCGATTTGAAAATATCGTCGAGGAATTCTTCCACGTTCACTCCTTCGGAGCCTAGGGCCTTCATTGTTCGTTTGCCTGGTTGAAGTGTCCCTCCCCCTATCTCTAAGGGGTGTAGGGCTCTGAACATGTGGAAAGTTACTCCCACTATCCCTCTGGGGCGTGGGATCCTGAACATGCGGACTTACTGCATGTTCGACAACTGGAGATTGAGGACGGACCTCACTCTCAAGTTGACTTTCCTCATTTACAGGAGATTGAGGACGAGTCTCAATTTCCTGGTCAGGCAGGTCTCCCCCATTCCCTCTGGATAGGGGAGGCATACCATCTTCGGTGACTTGGTTAGAATCCAAATTCTCCCCCTCACCGAATGATGGTTGGATGTCTGGCTGTAGCTCAAATAGTTCGACATCCTTTTTGACTTCACCAATGGTCGGGAACTCATCCTCGAGAAAATCGACGTTGCGGGAGTCTATTTCTTTCATGCCACCATTTGGATGTTCCCCGTACATCACATATCCTTTTGATTGTGCGGGGTACCTAATGAACACCATTTTGGTGGCTCTTGGACCAAGTTTCCCATGTTTATGGGTTGGGTTGTACACATAGCCGGCCGAACCCCATGGGCGTAGATGGTCCAAGGAAGGTTTCTTACCAAACCATAACTCATATGGTGTGGCAGGTACACTCTTGCTTGGCACACGATTAAGTATGTAGGCTGCCGTAAGCAGTGCATCTCCCCAGAAACTGATAGGGAGACTAGCATGTGCCATCATTGACCTGACCATGTCAAGCAATGTACGATTCCTGCGTTCCGCAACACCGTTTTGTTGTGGAGTGCGAGGAATTGTTAACTGTCTTTGTATACCTTTTCCCTCACAAAACTCTTTGAACATATCAGAGAGGTATTCACCACCTCGATCAGTTCGAAGGATCTTAACCCTTCGTTCCAACTGAGTCTCTACTTCAGCTACGAAGCGTTTGAATATATCAAGTGCCTCGTGGCGGTGAGATAACAGGTACACATACCCATATCGTGAATAATCGTCTATGAGGGTAATGAAATAGATAGCTCCATGTCGTGCTTTAACGTTCATGGGTCCGCATATGTCTGAGTGGATTAATTCTAAGGGACTAGATGCTCTCATGGCTTTACCGAAAGGCTTCATAGTTGCCTTTCCAGCTAAACATGACTCACACCTAGGTAACTTAACCCTAGTGAGTCGGTCTAGGAGACCTTCTTTAGCTAGCCTATTTATTCTATCTTGACCCACATGGCCAAGTCTAGCATGCCACTTAACAGATTCAGAATTAGAGTCGAAAAAAGAAACATAAGCAGAAGATATATTATTGCAGTTATCATCCAAATCTAAAACAATGAAATCTCCTTTCAAAGTTGCTTGGCCAAACAAATTGCCATTATAGAACAAATCTAAACCGTCTGGACGAAAACCAAAAACAAAACCTAATCTAACTAAAGAAACATAAGAGACTAAGGAGCATCGCACCCCAGGTGCATAGAGGGCGTCATGAAGAAGCAGCTTGTTCCCTCCACGGAGTTTGAGCTGGTATGTTCCTACTCCAAGGACATCTTCTTCGCTGCCGTTCCCCAGTACGACAGTCCGTGAACCCACCGGGTAGCGATGGTACTCCACGAATCCAGCCCTATCTTGAACTATGTGCTTTGTTGCCCCCGTATCTACAATCCATTGAGGAAGAGAGTTAGCAACGAATGCATGGGAACAAACATATAATTCAGGATTGTTAGTAGAAGTAGGTACCTTAGCTGGCTCAGGACAATCCCGAGCGAAATGACCCTTCTTCCCACAGTTATAGCACTTCACACGTGCCATATCCTTAGCTCCGTTGCCTTTGGTCTTGTGCTTCTTAGCAGTACCAGCATTAGAGCGAGAGTTCTGAGGAGGACGAGGGCCTTTCACAGGTTTCTTACCACGGTAAGGTTTCCTGTTCCTGGGCCCCGATCCTTTGGCAACAAATGCCATACTGGAAGGCGCATATTGCTTTAAACGCTCTTCCTCCATTTCGAGGTGTTTGGAGATCGCCTCGAAAGTGTTGATATGATCGCTGTGAGCCATGAATGTTTTAAAACTCTTCCAATGTCCATTATCATTGGGAAGAGCTCTAATCACATTCAGGACTTGTTCCTGCTCAGAAACCTCTTGCCCTGCGGCCTTAAGGTCTCGAACCATAGCACTCATGGTCCGAAGGTGTTCGGGGATACTACGACTGGAGTCTATAGTATATTGCATCCATCTCAGCTGCAAGGTACGCAACCTTGTAGCAGACGTCTGCCCGAACCTAACCGTAAGCTGTATCCACATGTCCTTAGCAGTGCGGAAACGTTCAAACTCTCCCAGGAGATCGTCCCGCATGCAAGACAGCATGGTATAGCGTGCGGAACGATCGCGTTTGAACCATGCTTGGTACGTTTTCAGGTTTTCTTTGTACTGCTCAGTTGCAGTAATATCTCTGCCTTGTTCATCTTTTTCAGCCCGAGGAACCATGGAGGCAGTCAAGTGGTCCAGCATATCATCGTTGTTGAGATAAAACTGAACCTTTAGATGCCAAACATCATAGTTCGTGCCATCCAACTTGTCATCAGATTGCATACAACCTATCGTGTTTCTAGCTGCCATATCTGGAAGTATATTTTATCTGTTAGACATATTGTTTAATAATTAAATTTACTAGAAAGCTCCATAATTTACTATGTACGTTCGAAAATTTCGTTAAGCTCATAATCATCATGTACAGTTGTAAATTTGGAGTTTCTTTAATTTAATTATTAATTTCACAAAGTATTTGGAAGTTTTGTTAAGCTTAATTAACATTTTTAATTTAATGAATATCACAAAAATATTCACCTTTTATTATGTTAATATACTTTCAGTTAAGGTTTATGAAACTAATTCATTTAATCGCATCTTCGTTATGTATATATATAGCACAAAGTTATATAATCAACATAATTAATGATAATATGAAAATAAAAGCAAAAATAAACAAATAAATTTGCAATTCATAACAAAGATAATGGCCAAAATAAATTCATGTAAACATGGAAACACATATTCCATAAACAAACCAAAAAAAATTTTGGCCCAAAAAAAAAATTCCAAAAAAAAAAAACGTCACCTTTCTAAATGAGGGTATTCCCCCAACCCTTCGATTTATTCCCCCCCCAACCCTTTGGTTGCTTTTGCTGAGTCTCTATCCCTCCCCCCAAACCCTAACCCGAATCCCAGTCATTCTCTCTCTCTTCTTGCTGACCCCTGCCTTCGATTCTCTTCGATTTCTATCTCTGCCCGTGGCTTAGCTTTACGGTTCTCGATTTCGTTCGACGCCATGGCTAGGAGCACGAAGCTCCTTTCTGGGCTCTGGTCGGCGTGACCTTGGCAGCCACCACCGTCGTCGTCGACTGACCCAAAAAAAAATTACCCAAATGATGCAACCCCCCACCATCGACCCTTTGAGCCTCGATCTATGCTACACCGGCGAAAATCAATGGGATTACGGTGTAGATCGGCCGAACCTGAACCCAATGGAGACGCCCACGTGCCGAACGCGCCACTGAGGCGGTGGCGCGTGGTCTCACGCACCCCCTCTGTCGGCGTTTTTCGGCTTCTTTTGGCAAGGTTGCGTAGATCGGCGATGAATAAAGGGGTCTGGGAGGAAGAAGGTCGTGAAACGATCCTCGTCGGCGGCACGTGACGGCCACGCGCCACCCCTCCTCGGTGGTTTCTGATGGGTATGATTCGTTTACCTTTTTTTTTTTTTTTTTGTTGTTGGAGTCGAGGTCGCGAATTTTAGGCAGGGTCATACCAGAGTTTAGGGTTTCGGGTTTCGGGTGTATTTGGGGTGTAGATGAGGTTTGAGGGTTTCGGGTCTCTTTGGGGAATTTCTGGGTTAGGGTTCAGTGATTCAAGCATGAAAACATCGAAATAACACAAGGCACACACACACAGTGATTCACGGTTGTGGCCAAAAAAAAAAAAAATCGTAACATTCAAGGGCCCTCGGTTATTTCAGAGAAATCAGAGAAATAGGACTAATCCCTTACTTGATTATTTCAGCATGTTTTCTATTAGCAGATAATGTATTCATGCTTGTACATAAATATTCATTCGAACTGAAAAAAAAAATTCAAATTTTTTTTTTTTTTGGCCAGAATGAATTACGTGAACATGCTCTTAACAGATTGTATTGAATGATTGATCATGTAAGCATGCTGGTTTGATTATTGTGTTGCATAATTATAGAAATCATGCAGATTTGAACGAATCAACGAGCATGCTTTGAATTAGATAAAAGATTCAGACTTTAATCGTGAAAAGCATGTAGGCATGTTGTTAGGGTTGCATAATTACATAAATTAAGCAAATTTGAACGAATTGACAAGCATGCTAGATGAGATAAAAATTCAGATTTGTCAATCTAATTTCTGGGAACTAAACCGAACAGTTTTGGCTCTGATACCACTGTAGGAAATAATAGTTCAGGACTAACCTGGATGCGGAATAGAACTGTCGGTAATAGCCCACGAACAATAAGAATACCAGATCTCAAATTCCAGCGGCTACAAGAGTCGCCTTATAACGTCACGTTCTAAACCCGATTACTCCG
Source organism: Selenicereus undatus (assembly GCA_017589665.1). Taxonomy (NCBI): domain Eukaryota; kingdom Viridiplantae; phylum Streptophyta; class Magnoliopsida; order Caryophyllales; family Cactaceae; genus Selenicereus; species Selenicereus undatus. Next base: position 36,238,534 of record JACYFF010031959.1, on the reverse strand, counting down.
AGTCAATGGTAGAGTAATTAGGAGGAGAGAGAGAGATAATATCTCTTTGTATTTCTGTGTTTTTTAAGCTGACCCTCCCAAACCTCCTTATATAGGTATTGGGAGGTTAGCATCTAGGGTTTAAGGAGGCCTCTTAGTGGCCGTCGGGCCTCAACTAATGGGCCCGGCCTACATTCTTAATAACAACTTGCAACCCAGGAGGGGTTAGGGCACTACAGATGGTGTTAGAGTCGACTTGGGACCATGAGTTGCGCTAGTGGATAGGAGAGCCATGGGCAGTCACTTAGTATGGCAAATACATTGGGATCGACAACAAGTCGAGAGGACTTGTAAATCGTTCGATTAGTGAGACACAACGATGACATTGCGGGGTTCAAGTGCTGGTAATTGCAACACTCCGAATGTGGCTTAAAAGGATTTCAAGTGACTACTTATACCATCAAATGTGCACCTTCATTTTCAAGAAGCTTACTCTTAAGAACTCCACAGTTAAATGTGCTTGCTATGGAGAAATCTTAAGATTGGTGACCTCTTAGAAAGTTTCCATGTAGCATATGAGCGAGAACAAAGCACGCCGAAAAGGCTTGTAGTGATTTTTGGGACATTCAACGATCTTTGAAGTCGTTCCTGGTAACTGTTCACAGCTTGGAAAGGGGTTGGAGCGTTGCACTTGTGATAAGTTTATTGGTACAGAATCTTATAAAGTTGACAATCTTCTCTTATATTGATAATGAGAAACAAAGTCCCCTTACATATGCATGTTTGGGGCTTTACATACTTCCCAACATATAGAACATAATGTCCTAGTGGCAAGCCTCAGATCTCCTCCGCAGGCAATGTGAATTTTTAAACGCATTAGCCACCATGTTGATACTACTGGGCTCCATGCCGGCACCAACCATTCCTCCCACTGGATCGAGGGGCATCATGGAGACTGCACATTAGGTGTGGACGTTACCCACACATTGCAAAAAGAAGTTAACTTTGATACTAAAAATAACAAACTGGCCTAAACAACACAATAAATCCACTAACATGAAAAATCCATCAACTGGGTCCACACTTGAAACCACTACCTCCTAGAAGTGGTGGCATTATTGACAGGGTTGTAGGTACTGGACCTTATAAACTTCACAATCCACTCATTAACGGACGATATGAGACAAATTTTCCTTGAATACATGCAAATGTTTGGGGGCCTACAGTTGTGCAAATGATATAATATCACAACAGAAGTGCATCGCACTCCTGTCTACATTTGCAGTATAGAGAGATAATATTTTGGTGCCAATGTGCGTTAGCAACAAAGAGATCTACCGGTCAGAATTACGATCTAAGGCTTGGGAATTGCAAAACTTGTTTTATGTATTTTCTTTTGCCCAGTTTATGTTGATTCGTTTTCTCATCATTTGGTTTTTTAGCTTCTCATTTATTTTTATTTTTTTTTTCTTACTTCCATTGAAGATTATTATTTCCTAAAGAAAACGCTCATGATTTAAAATTACTTCCGAAATTACACATTAATCATTTGAGTTATTGACCAAATATGCCACTGAACTATGCAATTTATTCAAAAATATCACTATATATTTTTTTCCTACTTAAGCATGCCACTTAAATATGCAAGTAAGCATTAAAATGTTATTGTAAGTAAGCATTAAAATGGTATTTTGATACATATTAAACTAGTTCAATTGCGTGTGTAGTTACGAGAAAACTTAGTGGTATTTTTAAATAAATTGCACACTTCAGTGGCATTTTTAGTCAAGAACTCTAAATCATTTACTTAATGCTCCTGAAGAATGATCTGGGAATGACAACTTTTAAGTTTTCTTTTTTTGTAAATTTTATTAAGCCAACCTTTATGATATTTTCTTCTTTTTTGTCTGTAAAAGGGTGCATGAAAAATAAGAATGAGCTTATAAATTCTCATGGTTCTTTTATTTCCTTTTAATATATTCTATTCAGTTAAATTTGATTAAAAGTGAATACTCAAAATAAAATTTAATGAGCACTCATCTTATATTTATTGAGTGTTTATATAATATATGGTGAATGATTGAATTATAGTCAGTGAGCATTAATATTATGTTTGGTGACTATTAATATTATATTTAGTAAGTGTTAATTTTATATGTGGTGAGCAGTTGAACCTTGTTTAGCAAACACTAGTATTATATTTGATGAATATTATTATCATATTGGTGAGCATTTACAACTTCCAAGGTCTTTTTTTAACTTTATTAAGCCAATTCTTATTTAGTTACCTCTTTTTATGAATGAGTGTATAGGAAATAAGAATGAACTTATAATTCACTTAAATTTTTTTTAATTTCTTTTTTTCTTCAAATGTATTCTATTCAACAAAAATTAATTTACAATGAATTGCCAAAAACATATGGTGAGCATTCATATTACGTTTAGTGAAGATTAGTGTTATATATTGTGAGCAATGCGATTCTATTTGGGAGCATTAATATTATCTTTGCTGAGCATTCGCATTTGATAAACAGTTTGTTGGAGTGGCTTTTTCACAAAATTGAGTTTTTAATATCCAAATTAGCTATTTGCTCCAATCAAAAGCTAATTTGAATATTTGGTCAACTAGTTCTTTTAAAGAGCATTTGGGTTCACAATGTTAATTTAAAAAAGCAAAAATTTTGAGGTGTTTTTTTTTTTTTTGGAACTTAGCTTTTTCCTTGCAACTTTATCAAAAACAACTAATTTTTTTATCAAAGACTTTTTCCTGAAACAGGTAATATATACAGCTAACACAAACAACTAATCCGAACAACTAACAACTACTGGCTAATACAATCAATTAACAAATAATAACTATATGCCAAAAACCCTATTAGTGAGTACTAGAATTAATATGGTCTGGTGAGCAATTGAATTATACTTAGTGAACAATTAGTATTTGTTCGATGAACTTTAGTATTATGATTGATAAACATCAGTGTCGTACTTAATGAGCATCACTACACATATTAACATTTTGGGTATCAATTACAATAGAATAACACTAACGAAAACAAAAAGAAAGAAAAAATAAAACTCATAAAGGCAATCGCTTACGATACATATGCATGGTGAATATTTTTTTGCATATTTATTGGCAATAATATAAACACCACACCAACATGTATATTTTTCATATATTTGGTGTCCACCAGTATCTTATTTGGTGTACATAAATTATATATGTGGCGTAAATTATCACATACACATGACGGACACATTATATCTGTACGTGAAGGTTGGGTGCTTGTTTGTTTGCTCGGAGGACAATAGTTTGTGTACTTACCAGTGTTCTGTATAATATTTGTCCAGCCTGTTTTTTTGTAACACTTTTCATTAGTTTTATTTCATACTAAATTTTCTAGGGTTGAGTATCCTTTTAATTTGTGGGTTAATCACAATCCTTATCAGGAAGATTATCAAAATCTGTAAGTTCTTCTATTCTAGATAACATATAAAAGTTGACATAGATATAATTTTATGATGTACGGGCACTAACACGAGAACATGAATACAATACGATATGGATATTGGATACATAAATTTTCAAAAAATAAGGATATGGGCATGCTGTGAACACTACTTTAAAATTTATAATTAGATTTAAAACTAATTGATTTCATAAAGTAATTTTTCGTTAGCACCAAGCCACCAACAAAACAGGAACTATTTTTCTTTACCTTTTCTTCTAGCAAAAGTGAAATACATGCTTGAAAGTCAAACAATAAACCCATGAAGTACTCTTATTATTAAAACTAAAAAGTATAACTCTTAAACTTCAATTACGGTCGTAACTAGGTGTTCAAGACATGAAAATAAAACAAATGGTATACGATTCCAATAGATTTCTTTAGGACAAAAAATAAAGATGGAGTCATATTACTTGTATAATTTCTTTTTTTTGAAAACAATAAATCAAAAGAACATGTCTAACATAGTTGACTCCATGTTGTGTGCATCTAGGGCTGTCAAATAGGTCAGGTCGGGTCGGGTTCGTGTTCGGGTCGAAGTTAAACGGGTTGAAAACCCCCCGACCTGAACCTGACCTGTTTAATAAACGGGTTGCAAAATCCAAACTGAAATTGTTTAACATTTAAACGGGTCAACCTGATTTTGACCTGTTTAACCGTTTAAGTTAAACGGGTCAAAATCAGGTACTACTTACCTGTTTAATCTGTTTAACCCACTTAAGTTTCAAACTTTAAATGAACATGTGTGTGAGCCTGAGACTGTAGCTGGACACTTTGTAAACAATATATGATTACATGAATTCTTAGTATACCAACTACTGAACGAACCGGCTTCTGAGGAGATCGGTAAGTCCTAGAGATCAGTAGCGAAGAGATGGGGCGAGGGGAGTGGAGATGACATGAGGAGATCGGATCAGTAGAGAGGATGAGAGAGAGGCGACTGAAGGCTGAAGCAACTCAAACAAGCTTTAGCTCTGTTAGGAGGAGTGGTATTGCGAATGAAGAACTGAAGAAGGCAAAAAGCCTTTTATACCTAGGGTTTTCACTTGATAGGGTGGGCTTTATGAGCTTAGGAACAAAAAATGTGAAAAATATAAAATTTGAACTCCCCACCCCCTAGCCAAAAATCTGAAAATTAAAATTTTAATGGCCCCCAAAAATATGCAAAAAAACTACACATAATTATATACCGATAGACGGGTTAAACGAGTTACTGTAAATGGATGAACGGGTTGACCTGTTTAACCTGTTTATTTAAACGGGTTAAATAGGTATTTTTTCGTGTCGAAAATTTCAACCTGAACCTAACCCGTTTAATTAAACAGGTTAATCGTGTCAACCCATTTAATTAAACGGGTTGAAAATCTTTATCCAAATCCGTCTAATTTCGTGTTCGGTTCGGGTCGGTAATCGTGTTGGGTCAGCTTTTGACAGCCCTATGTGCATCTAACATGTGTTTCTATTTGTTTTTTTAAAAAAAATTGAATTTTTTTTTCAATTTTTATGTGTCAGATGCGTGTTCAAGAATTGTACGTATCATTTCAGTATCTGACATGTTTTTGATACAAAACACAACATCCATGAGAAGTGTCTGTATTTTAAATGTACAATTTAAGCCTAGATTTTAGTAAGTATTGAGAAACAGTACTGAATATATTAGCTTACGCTGACGTCATAATTTTGTAAGTGATGTTTATATGTTCTCTCTATTTCAAATGGTCTCATTATTCTTTTCTTCCTTGTAGTTGTAAAGTTTTTAGATACTATTATTGTCCGATTTTAGAAGTCATATGTAGAGGTTGGTTTTTCCGATGTGCCTATTATGAAACAATTACTTCGGAAAGCAACAAGACTCTAGCAATTAAAGAGTAATAATTGAAATGTTTACTTTACCAAACTTATTTAAATATGCTTAAAATTGTATAATGGGATCTTGACGTTTTAAGTAGTGCTTTGCAGCCTTAAAAATAGTTTGAAATTTGTAAATAAACTAAGAAATTTGTGGATATTGAAAATGTCAGAAAATTTTCAAAACTTTTAAAGAAACCCTTTTTTCCTTTAGTATAATGTTATATTTACTTTGAAAAAAGATTTACAATTATCGGTTGATCTGAGATTAAAATTGATCCAAAGTAAAACTGCACTCAAGCTGAGCCTTTTCCTCCAAAATCATTTTTATTTGCAATAGAAGGTTTTTTTTTTTTTGGAGCTAAACATCAATAATTTAACGTCAACTTACACTAAAGATTCCCGACTCGAAACTAAAATCAGACGAAGTCTTATTAGCCCAAATATGACATGACTTGAAATTAACCCAAATATTACATGATTTGAAATTAACAAAGCCTGAAACCAAATCAAATGATCTTATATTCGCCAAGACGAAATAGACAACTTTTATCGCACATATCATCATTTTTCATAAAAGAAAAGACTACAGATATTTGATATTCACCACATCTCTATATTTTTAACTATTTGTCTCTTTTTATTTTGTTGCAAATCTCAATCTCACTTTAAACTAAAGTGTACCTCAGTTTCATCTTCCTAATCAACATTCCAAGATTCAGAAAACCTCTTAAAACAATTTGCCATTATTCTCTCCCTTCCAACGCATCAACTAGCCAGACAAACACAAATAAAGCAAAACTTGAAAAAAAAGAAAAAAAAATTAATCAGGACCCCAAAAAAAAAACACAGTATGCGAAAAAGATGTATATAATATAATGCCATATGCTAACTCACAACCCTTGACAATCATTTATGGAGCATATCCACAGGCGCTTGGTAATTAGTGGTTCATTTGAGGCCATTTTAGCTGATGAAGAGATTAAATTTTCCTAATTTTTTTCCCAAGTAAAAAGATGTCCGCTTAATTTAACTCATATAACCGAGCGGCTCAGCAGAATTAATGATGGATGAACCGATGGAGCATGACTAAATTATAGTTCACATGGTTCAATCCAAGGAATTGATTAAGATACCTTGCGTGAATGCCCATCAATGGAGGAAAATGCAGGCATGTGGTTTTGTTTAGTCTGAAGCTATTAATGCACAATAGATTGAATATCCAACAAGTGGTGTACTGGTGTGGCTCCCTAGTTCTAGAGGATTTGTGGCAGTGGTAGTAGTGTGTTGTCCAACAAGCCGCTAATTGAAGAGATTTAGATTTTAAGTTTTCTCCAAAAAATATATTAAAGAACCATATATTTGACTTATTTGCTTTCAAGCTTCAATTATGCAACAACAATAACAAAACAGAGGTGCCAACTAGGGAAGAAGACAAACAACTTAATATAAAAAAGCCTATCTTCAAGCTAGCAAGTATTCATTAAGAATTAATTATTGTTTATTAGTCAACTAACTAATAAATAATTTGTCACTAGCATCATATA
>JACYFF010031959.1:36163913-36221648 GCA_017589665.1 Selenicereus undatus | reverse complement strand
ACACACACACACACACACACACACACACACACACACACACTGTGATTCATGCATTGGAGCATTTTTTGATGGGTTGGTATTCTTATTTTTATGTATAGATAGATAGATAGATAGATATCGGCAGCTAGTCATTAAGATGTATGACTAGCTAAGAACTTGGGTCTATATATTTTCTCAAAGCATGCTATAATTCATGATGATTAATTATGATGAGATCAAGTAGTTGGCCATAATTTTGTGGTGATGATATAAATGTGTGGATCTTAATCGATATGTGATTCATGCATTGGAGCAATTTTTGATGGGTTGGTATTCTTATTTTAAGGTAAATGCTATTAATATGGGGGTTATTACTCTTTGGCCTTACATATGCTTAAATGATTGTACATTTCACTAAAGTGACTTCTCATGTGATTGAATCATATTGTACTCACATCTCGATTACCCTCTGTGATATATCTCTAGGTAATGGCTTATTAGGCCTAGTTTATTACTTCATTATGAGAGTTCAGTAATTTTTTGAGATCTTGGTGTGGTCATGTGAATATCAAGTTATTACTATGCTTTAATTATGAAGCAACTAAAAGCATGTTATGATCACTTTGATGTGTTGATCATGCTTTGAAAGCTTAGGTTGTGGTGGCGATTATGATCTATATGTTGGGGTTTAATTTCATAATGATGATTACGTTGTATAAGATTGTGATTGGTTAATTAATTAAGGCCACGTAACCATGTATGCCCATGTTTGACGGAGAAACACATAGGTTATTGACATTAATCTGTTGAATGATATTGTTGGTATTTTTGAGATGCTTGAATTTGATATGTCTGAGAAGGATGCTTATATAATGATATTCTTTGAGATGTCATGTGAGAAATACCATGATTATTAATAAGTCATGTTAGTTATTGCTTGATGAAAGAACATGGTGCATTTGAGTTATTCAATATACCCAAAATATTGTTACTTTTCCCAGGCTTATCTCGGAGACATGACCATTGAAATATATGGCTCGAGAAGGATGATTTATTTGAGCACAAGGAGCCAATTATTTATTGATGGAAGGGGCAATTATTTCATTTATAGTTACATAAATGTTGTCGAAAGGCGATTATATATTGAAGAGGCAATCGGTAGATCAGTATCGTATTTCTATTGACATGGTTCTTGAAGATGAACTTCTATTCTGGCATTTATTTTGCTATTTATATCGATTTATATAAAATAAGAGGCTAGCTATACTTCTAAATCATTCGAGGAGTACACTCAAGAAGTTGATTAATGTACATTCTCCAAAACATATATGCTCATGATGAGAAAACAATGACCATAAACTAGAGAGAGTACTTCGAATTATTGAGTCTTGATGCGTCAAGAGGATGATGAAAAGGTTATATAAATTAAGTACATGATGAAGTCGGCCAACATACGAAGAGATTGGCATGAAGTCAGTCATAACATTGAGGGGACCATAGTAGAAACCCATCTTCGGAGTTGTAGCGATCCCATGAACGTAGTTCAACAGATAGAAACGAAGCTATTTATAAATGGTGACTCGGAAGAGCACAGTTATTATTATAATAATACTTACAAGCAAGGAATTCCCATGTCTCATTCCAACGGTGTGGAATTGCTCTTCATGTGATGATTAAGGTTGAGGTTATACACCTCCTAATGAGTCCAAAGGCACGTTTATTGCAGGGTGATTTAGTCACACATCACCCCTGGAGGATTCACCTAAGTGAGTATGGTGGTGAGGTCGCTGCTATGGGAAAATGGGTAACTCCCTAATGACACACATCATACAAGATTCATGTGCATGACCGTAAAAGCGCCACATCGATAGAACCTTGGTGATTACGTGTACCATATATGTGGTGGTTTGAAATCTAACTAAAAAGGACTTAGTTTAAGGTATTATACCACTATTGTTCCTTTGAATGGAAAACCACTTAACACTAAGTTTAGTGTCACTTCAAACCCCGAAGATACCTACACCTATTACATGGTATTAATATGCTGTCCATTATAAAATTAATTTCGTTGATTTTCAAATCATGTGCAGGGATTTGAAAATCGTAAAAGGGAAATTATTTTTATTAAATTTATTTATTTCATCATAAGAAATTTGTCTAGAAAATGGATTGTTTACAGGAGGATTTTGCGGAAAGAAGTTTTATAAAATCCCCTTATTTTTGCTGTCTTTTGTTGGGAGAATTTTGGCTGCTAACTAATTTTGTTTATGCTTATATGGAGTAGTGGCCAATTATGACTCCTAATTCCTTTTTAATGGGAGAGAGATTCTTGGGATGACAATCCCTCATTTTTTGTTAATTGTTGGTCATCTTTTGAGCAGTAAAAGCATTCTTTTTCTATAAATAGCTCTGCCTTGGTGTTGAATAAGGGTAGGCAACAGCTTCACTTTTGACATTTTCTGTGTTTACTACGTTGTTTTCTATAGTTGCCAAAATTAATTATTACAAATTTTCATCTCTACTTTATAGGCCATTTTATATAATTTGACGTTCACCTGTGAAGTTAAACTTATTTCATAAGAAATATTATTTTGAGCATTGGATATCTATTGGTTCGGAGTTCTCCTTGCTGCATTTGAAGAGAACTAACGGGTTGTCGGATTTTGGGAGAGGATCACACTTGAGGAATTTTTACCAGTGCAGTGGAGGCGCTTCTTCTCTAAAAGAGTGCTTCAGGCCTTCAGCACGTTTCGATCCAACCTACTTCTAAACTCTTATTATTCTCTTTATTTACATTCCATCAACTAGTTTATATTAATTTTCAATTTTGATGTCGTATCATATAAGTGGACGTGTTTTATGTGCTTCTACTTGGCGTAAGTATGTAAACGTTGATCTTATTGTTGTACTTTGTTATATCCAAAATTAATAGAAAAGCTTTCCACTTATTTTTGAGGTATTTTATACAAAAATTTCCAACAGAAACCATTCATCAAGTCCTTGCAAGATCTTTACTTCTCCAACGAAGTTTTAAATATCTTTAGTGTAACCCTTCAAAGAATGTATTACCCTTCTCCCTCTAATGTCTTGACTTGTTATATTCTTACATTGATTTAATTTGACTGAAGTATAGCTTGGACAAGTGCTTGAACTTGAAGGCATATAAGATTAATTGTATTTGGATCCTCTCATACCCCGCAAAACCAAAACCTACATTAAAAGCTATTGTTATATTTAATTACTGAAATCATTAAACATACATAAAATATCAAACTCTGTTTTGCTTGCCCTCTAACGTGATCAAAGATTATTGAGACAATCTTATGTCTTAATTCTCATATTAGATGATCAAAGATTAGTGAGTGCGACAATCTTATGTCTAAATTCTCATAATGGGTGATCAACGATCATCATACCTCACGACTTTTTAAAGATGTGGCAATCTTTCTTATCTAAATAAGCTCTAATCTTTATCTAGCAGTTTTCTCAAATTTCTTATTTTAATTTGTCGATCTTAAGGTTCAAGAGGGGCGCGGGAAGGATAACAGAACTGAGCCAAGCCACTCCTGTTTTTCCTTTTTTCCATTTTTAGGGATGCGAGTGGGAATCAGTCTACAAAGACGACACTTTAACCAAAATCTCTTAGTGTTGAAAGACTGCCTGCCAAGCTAACACTAATACAGGCACCCTAATACTGAGTTTTGATGTCTGAAACAAACTGCCCACCGTAAGACATTAAAACCAAAATCCCTCACGAAAGCGTTCCAGCGAAGTGGCAACAGCATAAAACATGACCTAAAAGGCTCAAATGCAGCAAAAAACAAAGGAACCACCAGGCCAACACCAGTTCTACTTGAATCCACACTGGCCCAACGTAGCACCAACCCAACCATATTTGCTTGATCGACATTCAATCTGGCTAAACAGAACAATATATCAAACGCTTTCCAATGAAAACTCAATGTTATGAAGGAACATTTAGATATCATTTCGAGGACGGCCAAAAATCAAGAAAAGACAAAACTCACTACGAAACCCTGTCTGGGAGTTCTCTCAAAAAGTACATAATCTAGAGAAGTAGCTCCCAACCCCCCCCCCCCCCAAAAAAAGAAAGGCCCTTTTACATACTGCTTAGGATCTGGGCTTTTCTTTCTTCTCTTTAAAGAGTGCCAAAAGGGAAACACCAGCCACCTTGACGACCTTAAATCTAACACCAGGAATATCTCCCACAGCATGTCCTTTACGACCAAATCCAGCTATCAACACCTCATCCTGCATTAAACACACCATTAGCAATGGAAATAACAGCAAAACTCCACAGAAGAAATCTTTTTCATCAAGTTCATCTTCAGCCTAGCAATTACACACGAGACAGCATCGATTTCTATTGGCTTAATGTCTGTCAGTACGACATAAGAAGAACAGGCATAAAGAAACAAAAATACTCCATGTGCTAGAGTCTCCCAGCCAATAGCCCATCCAAAAGGAGGGACAGATTGCACAAGCATCAGATTTCTGAAATCCGACCTCCTCCATTGGCTTACGGCTATTCTTTTGAAGTTCATATTGACCAGTTTTTAATTCAAGAAAAATGTCAAGCCCAACCAATTACTGAAATTAAAAATGTTGACCAGTTCTGGATTGACCCATAATTGTTTCTGATAACAGGCATGACAATAAAGTACTTCAAGATGCCAGGAATAAACATGAAACAGAAAATGACAGAGGGACTTACATTTTCCTCAATGAAGTTCAAACAACCGTCATTGGGAACAAAAGCAGCAATCTTCTTCCCATTCTTAATCAGCTGCACACGAGCACACTTTCTGATAGCAGAGTTTGGCTGCTTAGCTTCAATACCACTACATCAAAGGAGTTATAAATCAAGTTACATTATAACAAAGCCACATAATCACAATCACAATACCAGCAGAGTTAATATAATCTTACATCTTTTCCAACACAATGCCCTTAGCATGGGAAGATCCAGCAAATGGTTTCTTCCATTCATTTCCAAGATGAGACTTCTTGTAAGATTTGTCAGCCCACCTCTGCCTTCGGCGGTGGGACTTAAGTTTGCGGGCAGCTCCCATTCCACGTGTCTTCCTGCATGATGTCAGATAAAAATCGCATTCAATCGTAACTCATCAGCAAAATTAGCAGTTGAAAGTAAGCAGCCCAGCACAAGGGCACATTAAAATAAACCATGAAACATAAATGTCTACAACACTACACTTGTTCAGCCATGCTTTCACCATTACGAGCTCCCACTATTTGGAACTCACCTTAACATAGTATCACAACTAAGCTCTTCATGACTACAATATATTCCAGGTAAGCAATAGAGAACAAAGAAAATGATATGAATCATTGGTTACTAAAAACACTAAAGTGCCGTAATTCAGGTTTCCATCCACCACAATCTTAATCCAAGATCCTAATTTACCACATTCCTGACCCAAACAGCACCCACAACACAGGTAGCTATGCTCTAACTGCCCTAACTCCTCCCACAAAAACTACAAAACTCAACAAACCCCTAGAAAAGGTACACGATTTCAGTAACATACATCGCTCTTAGAAATCTAACCAAGGTCAAGGTCATTTGAATCTCAACAACTACGTCAACCCAACTTAATAGTGCAAGGCAGTTCACCAGAGAAATCCCCTAGACGATAATATACAACATCTAACTCACCATCATGTTCGATAATCGATACCCATTTTATACATCCACTATCACTATATTCCATTGCTCAGCAACCACAAGGATAAGCTAAAATTCAATAAGCTTTCAGTCATATAGCAGCGAACCCACATGACCAATTAAACGCAGTCGGCAATCAACCCACATTTTAGACCTCTGACAAAGAAGTATCCCATTACAAAGCCACCGGATTGACAGAGTTAATAAGCGTGTAATGTAATGTACCATTGGGCCTAGTCTTACACAAAAACCTACTCCTCCGGACTTTCATACCAAACAGCCCCCCAACACCTGAAGTTATAACCCCACATCCAAACCCTCCCCCCTCCAACCCGCAATTCACCAGTCTTTACGCCCTTCGTTTGATCATACAGCTTTCCTGCTGAATCTTCCCAGAAGTCTCACTTCGATTTGTTGTCGATAACAATAAATAGAAGCCTAAAACTATAATATGACAGAAAATCAAACTACAAAATGACAGAAAACAATCCAGGGCGAGATCAGGCCACATTTTAAGAGAAGACGAGGAGACAGAAACTGACCCCATGAGTGCAGAAGGCGGAGAGTCTCGGAAGCAGTTGCAGAGTCGAAGAAGCTAGGTCGCGCAGCAGCAGAGAGGGCAGAGAGCAGGGACGAAACCCTAGCTGCGACTTTCATCGCGTTTTATAGGGCTCATATTTTTCTCACTCTCACAGGGTCACTTTGCTCGGTTTTTCTTTTCCTGTTTTTAAATTGCAGCCCACGAGTGCTGCCACAGGCCCAACTTCATTGAACTCTTTCCCCTTTTTGAAGGTCGTGACGGGGCCCAAAAAAAAACCAAAAAAAAAAACAAAACAAAATGGAAAACCATCCTTTTTAAGGAGGAGATTGGGTCCTTGTACACATTAAGCTTAAGCAAGAGGACTAAGAATTGGAACGCAATTGTGAATGCTACTCCTCACCGCAAGAGGATTCAATTAGAGTAACCTATATATAAATGCATGTATATGCTAATGCATATGGGAAGTATTGACTAAACTCCTTAAGGTAAGGTATTTTGCACTTACCACCCTTCAGGCTTTCGTCATTAATTTTTTCAACCCTACTCTTTTATATTGATTTTTAAGTACCTTGAGCTTTTACGTTTTTTATTTTTCACCACCTTCTGAAGTTCTTGTTTTGGTACTTATGATCCAAAACTATTGAAAATTATAGACTAACTCCAAATTTAGGTAAGAGATACAATAAAACTAATTTTGTGATTTTCTAAGGAAAGATATGCTTGTTTTAAATTATTAGACTTCTTACAATGACTTTACTGGTAATAGTTCTCACAATCCACTACTTATATCATAAATATTATATTTTCAGTGGTTAAAGACTCACCATGCTAAACAAAATAATTAAAGCTTAATTAGAGAGTTTTAACCATTACTTGAACTTAGTTGGAGTTGGATCCTGGCATTCTTCTAACTTCTAGTTTACATAGATTACTAATTTCAATCATACATTTCTTATATCAAGCACAGCACAGATCTGTTTCGTTTATTACCTAGAACCGCAGTCACTAATCAAGTTTTTAGATTCTTAAGGATAGTGAGACTTCAATTAAGAAATCATAATATGTAAGACATAAGATTCGATTGAATAACGTTCCTTAGTAGGAAACTTCTTTCATTAAAGGCTTGAAATTGGATTATTATAATGGGAAGATTTGAAGAGTGATTTAAACTACTAAGATTATCAGAGATGCTTTCTCATAGAGAAATTGAGATACCCGACTTCTCTTTAACTCAAGTATACTCAAATGACCATGTCCATTCTCAACATTCAACCTCTCCTTTTTATAGATGAGGTAGACTATATAGGATGTCTTAATTGCTACAGTACACATACTGATATTTGCACATGACTATCGTTCGTCTCACACAGGTACAGTGGGCTGCATTATTTTACTGACTTGACATTTGATAAATTGTCACAATAATGGTGCAACAACTTTTCAAAGTACTTATTGTTGACAAGACTAGTCATCCATATTGAGATTTTGCATGTTTTCATCTCTAATAATGTTTTTTACTTCATCATTATCCAGATAATCTTTAAAATATTCATCAAGTTGAAGATGCTTTGTATCTCACTTTTCAAATAATTCATGAAGATTTTTGTTTCCTTTTCTAATAAGAATTTTCCAACTCCAACATGAAGGAGATAATTAAATACATCTTCTGAAGTAGCTCCTTCTACCTTCATATATTTGTTGAAACCATTATGATAAACGAAAGTAGTGCTCTCACAATGCATTAATATTTTTCCTTTATTCAATTAATGCCAACATTTGATGATAAATATTACAAAAAAAAAAAACAAATGGCTCTTGCTAAAGTGGAATCACTAACTATTTCTTATCGTTCTAAAAATCATTCTTGTCGTTGATCATTGGGGTTATCTAAATCAACTAATTAAACAAGATAATGGGCTGGTTTGACTTTTTCATTTTCATACTCAATTACTGCACAACGTATCTCGACGTACAGGCTTCTATTGTGTGGAATTTTTGTTAGACCATAAGGAAATGTGAGAATCCAATGGATCCTTTTAAACATATACTGTAGAAACTTGGTTAGTTTTGAGAAGAAATGGTACTTTGGGTTTGGGATTTCCATGAGGTAAGCTACAATTCCATACTCCTAGGCCTTCAAGATGGGCGCATCTGGAGAGATTAAGTTTGCTGGGAATCTAATACCACCAACCCCAGATCTATCAGAAAAGAAAATCGTAGTACTCCATAACTCCCAAATATCATAAGAATCATTATGATAGTAATTGAGCAGGCCACATACCAGTTGTTGAATCATTTTTCTTAAACGTAGAACTTATTTTTTCATGAATATCATAAGGATACCTTAGGAAATTCATATGTGACTCTAAAAGGGTGAATCTTTGTTCAATTAGATAGGTAAACGGCATTAGACCAAAGCCTGATATAGTTTTTATATGAAATTCCAAAATGTCCATAAGAATTCTACAAAAATAAGAAACCCGTTCTAGCAGTAATGATATTTTATTTTGGATTTTCTTCTTTTTCGGTAGGAGTTCTGCTTTGTTGATTAGCATTGGCGCATTCATAAGTCAAACTATTTGTCAAAGAATTCTTCGATTCCTATATGTGTTCAATAGATAAAGAAAACCGACTAAGTCATAATTGCCAACGCAAGAGTCGCTTTTGCACTTGTATATTTAATAAATTCTTTTTCACAAAATCAAGTATCCCTTTGCAATCAGTTCAAGTAAGAAAAGGTTTAGCAAAGTGATCTTTGCAAATGTCTCATCCTTGTCCCAAAATTTAAGGGGATTATCATAGCAAATTTCTTTGCATAATTAATATATAACTCAAGTAGTGAGATTGTTAGTGCTACCTCGCGTTGTGCAGGTATTACCTTCCCACCATACTACCCTTGTGTAAACTCAATCTTCTAATGCGTGTAAGCCTTATTTAATTTATCAATAGGAACTGAGTAACCATTTATTGTGAATATTATTTGGTTTATGGTCTGTATGCATGAAGAATATAACATTTGAAAATTATTTTCAATAATCATATCATAAGAGGGTTTATTAGTAGCCTATAAAATTGGTATAATGTATTGGACTCTTCCTATCTCTATGGATAACCCTTTTATAGCTCCGTTTGTCTCATTATACTATTGTCAATTATCCTTACTTGTAAATAATTGTAGACTTTTTTCCACATAAATTCTGAAAATAAAGATATTTTTTCAAAATAGACATAATAACTACTATCAATGTAGGCACACAATTCATATCTATTATATTCTTCTAAACATACATTTATTAGGATATAAACGATATTCGAATTTGTATTGGTAACTTCATAGAATATCTCCGTAGTTATATTTTTGACTAATTCATCCTTATAGATTGACTCACTAATAGTTCTTGTTTCATACCCGATTACTTTTTTTTAATCTAGATTCATACTTTGGTTTATACTGTGCCTTGCAGATTCAAAACTCATTCTACTCATTTCACTAGTCATACTAATTGTATGATCTTCTTTGGCTGATGAAGATCCTTCTCCCTATTCTAATCTCGCATTAATACTTCTTAATAATTGGGATTTAATGATAATTTTACCATTCTTATTAATTCTTATTATATTTTTCTTATTGTATTTTGTGGTATTAACAAAGCTAGATATCCATGACCTATCAATATTTATCTCCCAAGGATTGAATTTTATCCTTTGGATTTTTTGCATAAGGGTAAGGCTGTCAAATTTTTCTACCTCTACCATTGTTACCTTAGTCTTTGGATTTATAATATTATCTAACTTGTAGATTATTTTTCAAAATATTCTTAATGGATAACCTCCTCTCTTCATATCCATTGTAACTACTTTTATCTTAAGGGATATGAGGTTTTTGGCAAATTCATCTTTTAGACTCACAAAATATCCAAGTCAGCAATTGAATCTTGATGATCCATTAAATAAATGAGCCTTAATCCTTGTGATAATTTGATCATTAAATTTGGCATGTTTGATGTCACAGAGTAAAACATAAAGATTAACATCTTTGCCATAATATTGTAATGAAATAATTTGAACATGGGCATGCCTAATATGGATATACATGTACTTTCCATCTTTTTTATGTTTAACGATGTTTTCCCAATTAATGAGATTAACTGCTCCCATATCATACTCACAGTCTTTTATTTCTAGATGTCCTTCCATCATTTCACATAGGTACTTACTCTTTAATTTAAAGATGTATTTTTTATAGATCATATCTTTCTGAATTATGGGAAAGACGCAATCTTCTTTGACATCTTCATTCTCATTATCCATAATAAATTCTTCTCTTTGAAGAATACCAAGACTAATTGAACTACTTTCCATTATATGACTAGTTTCTTCATAATCACTTTCTTTATATTCATCTTCTATTATGATCTCAACAATTCCCTTATTGTTTTTCAAGGACAGATTTAGTGCTTCATCCTCGCTGAACTCAAAATAATTTAGATTACCCAAAGTTTCTATAAGCTTGTTATTCTTCCTATTTTTGCATTCATTTGCATAATAACTTACTTTTCTGCATGGCGAACACTTACAATTCTTTTTCTCTATAGGATAATAAGCAACTTTTCTAAAAAATCTTCGCTTTTTAAGGCTTGGTTTGTTATAATACTTTCTTTTATATTTATCTCCTCTTTGCTTGCTAAAACTTTTTTTCATATAAAATTTTCTTTTTCTTTTCTTCTCAGGTTCATTTTCCCATTGGTGAGGATTATCCCAACAGGCGAAAATTTGTTTTTCTCACTTTTTTTTATATTTTTGGAGATCAAGACATTGATCGTTTTTTAAAATAAGAGATTCTTGTAGTAAGGGTATTAGTGACATCTATTTTTTCAAGCCATACAATGCATTTTTTGTTGATTATGTAATTGACTAGATATGGTAATTTGTCATAAAATATATCAAAATTAGTTTCAATATTGACTAAATTCAGTAATATAATTGTCCAAATATCTCATATCTCATAATTCTATGTTATTAATCTTTCTTTGCCATTTTTTAACTTTTTCTTTGGAATCAGGTTTTGCTCCGATAAATTCAGTTTCAATTTCCTTGCATAATTTTTTAAACATAGCAGCTGGTGTTTCCATCATCCTTAATATATTTTTACTTTCTTCATCTAGTGAGTCATACGAATCAGTTATAGTGCCAGAAAAACTATATTAGATATAGTTTAGAAAATTCCCTATAGACCATGTGATACTCAAGTTCAGAACACTATGCATACCCCTTTTTCAATGCTCAAATATTTCTTCTCTATTGGAGCCTCCATCGATGTTTAAGACGTATCCTGCTTGGCTAATTGTGGTAAGACTAATTTCTTCAAAGAATGTGGTTTTCTTTGGGATGAATCCAAAAGAAAAGTTGGTTGTATGCCCTGCTGGAACGTATCTATGTCTCTTAAAATGGGTATTTCTTTTAGAAGATTGACAAAATTATTCAAATTTAGGAACAACATTTTTAATTAGGTTGGACTCTATTTCATCTAGGTTGAGTTCTTCTCTAATCTCATTAATTTCATTGTCAAATACCATTTTACCATTTTTTTTTAATCTTGTTTCCTCTTACTCTCTTCTAAAGGTACAACATCCAGATTTTCTAGTTTAATCAAGTTCATCTGTTGATATAATTCTTCGTGTAACTGAACATTATTTGTCTCTTCATTGTCATTAGATAATACATCTTATTTTTCGACTGTTGCGCCCATGATTTTATTTAACTCTCCTGGCTTTTGTTCTTTATCAAATATATTATATAATTCCTCAAGATTACACTACTTAGGCTGCATCCTTTTCTTTCTTTTCTACTTTCTCTGCCTTTTTAGATGATTTTTCAATCACTTGTTCTCCTACTTCTTTTTGAATTTTTACATCATGAAAAGGAAATGGATTTTTGCTTTTCAAGTTTTGGAAAAAATATTTATGCTAAATTGAAGTACTAATACTTAAATCATATTTTCACTATAACTAATTTCGTTTATTAAAGAAAGATGGATTATTGATAACTGCTTCTTTATCTCTTTAAGTTCAGTCTTAATTTTTTTTAATTTTGCCTTTAATTTTAAAACTATATCAATGATATAGTTTAATTACGGTGATACTGAAGTTGTTCATTTTGGTGATTGCACAATGTGTGAATAATTTAGAGTAGGACAGGTAGATGATGATTCAAATATTATGTACAATTAATTAGCTTAATCAATTATTAATTATCTTAGTTTTCTTTTAATTATTTTTGGTCACGTGGCTCTGATACCAATTGAAAGAGGCTTCGAGTGGTACTTATAAAGGAAAATTATACAGGTGCAAAATTAAAATTTTCTAAAGTTAGTTTTTATGGATTGGGAAAAAAAAGCAAATTTTAAAAGTTTAGGGGTATATAAAAAAATGGAATGATATCTAAAATTAAGGTCAACAAACTTCGAGGTAATAGAATATTAATTCTAGAAAAGTATGGGTAAAAATATTAATGAATAAAACTTCAAGGTACCTAAATGAAAATGAACCCCTCAATGTATGTTAGTGCGGATTAGCATATTGGATGCATGTTAAACCTGTGAACTCATGTTTGTACACATGTAGGTGGTGAATGCCTAGATTAGACAAATGCATGTATATGTGAGCATGTATAAATGTAAAATATGATGCAATGGAAATGGAAGGCTAAGATAAGCTAGTCATGGTCAATAAGCAAGTTGTGGTACTAGCTAGGGCACATATAGTCATGAGGCAAGTCAAGTTAGCGTTAGAGAGAATTAACCAGGTTCTACTAATTGTTATAGTAGGATAAAGAAATTGAGATAAACTACGTTACGTTACACTGAACGGTATAAGATAATAAGGAGTTAAATTAGACTAGCTCTTGGTTGTAAGGTGGAGGCAATGTTAGGCCTAAGTGATAGGCCACGTTTGGTTGGCATTTGGCAAGCATAAAAAAACAGCTTGATTAGTCTGAAAAAGCCAACTTAAGCTTGCAGGTGTAAGGAAATAGCTTGATTAATATGAGGGTTACGATGATGAGGAAGTATGTGTTCATATTAGTAAGGATATTGGAAGTGCATGTAAGAAATAAGCCAGGCTTAACGAAATCTAGGAACGAAGAGGATTCATCAAGTTCACGGTAAACGAAGTTGCTTTTTTTTTTTTTTTTTTTGGGTGGGCAAGAGAACTGGCTAGTCAAGGGATGTCAATATGGGACACTGACAGAGGTGATTTGGCGAACAGTGACGGAGCTAAGAAGTTATGTTAAGGGGGACCAAAAATAAAACTTTCAGTACCTAAAAATTACTCCTTTCATCCTACTGTTATGGTCATAGTTTCTATTTTGATCTGTTCCAAAGACTATCATGTTTAATTACTTAAATTAGAAAATCAAATAGTTAGACAACTTTACCTCTAATAAATTAGAATTTTAAATAGTTAGACGAGTAATTAATGCTTCCCTACTGCTAAAAGCACCAAAAATACAACAACAACAACAAACTCCCAATGTGGGTCTCGCTTTTGCGGGGTCTGGGGAGATCCAGCTGTAGGGGAGATCCACCTGTAGGCAACCTTACCTCTACCGGTATTCCTACCCATAGAGAGGTTGATTCCAAAGCACCAAAAATGACGAGGTTAATTTAGGAGTGATATTTTGTTGTTATGAGTAAACCAGTATGATAAATACAATTCTTAAAATGCAGATTTTTTTAACTATGACAATAATAATGAGATGGAGAGAGTAATACCTTTTATACTATATGGAAAAACTTAAAAATTAATACTTCAGTAATAGTTAACCTAAATAATTGAAAGGGAACAAACACTGCTAACAACACAAGACTTGTCCATTTACTATTAGGCTAAATGTAGTTACAAAAAAAAAGTACACACATACAGGCCACGGTTCTGTTCGGCAAAATTAGTTGTTTAGGTAGCGGATAGCGGTTTGGATAGCGGATAGCGACTAGCGTTTCTAATTTAGCTGTTAGCGGATAGCTGTTTAGATTAACGGTTGAAACTAATGTGTTCAGTAAGCTGATTAATGTAAATTGACATAAAAGGATATAGATAATTTCCAAAGATAAAATTTTTAAATGATATTTTTTGACTAAAAAATATGAAATGCTACTTTTAAATCTCAAACGTTAATACTATTAGTTTTTCAAAAACGCTGTTTAAAACGCTAAACGCTACTTGAAATGCTGGTCAAAAAACTAATTTACCAAACACTAAAAGTTAACTAATTAGTGTATTGACCTGGTCAAAACACTAAACGTTACTCAAAATGCTGTTGCCGAACACGGCCTGCATTCATGTTTCAAAATATTCCACAAAAGATTAGAAAAACTTACATATAAAAAGATTTGTGATTTCCAAAAAGAGGGAAAAAAGATTGTACCTCATGGTCCTCATCATTGTAGTTTTACTATTCTTTTCTTTTATCTTGTAGAAATCATTTATTATCATATCTATTAAGAATCTTTTAACACTTTCCTTCACTATGTAGACAATCACATAATCTATCAAAAATCATCTTTAGTACATTGTGAAGGCTTGTTTTGGTAATCTACATAGTGGAAAAGCTCTTTGTAGTCGCAGTTCAAATATGAAGATTCTCTACCAAGCGAAGGAGTCTCTCAACCAAACAATAACTTTTTGATTTTTCAGTACTCAACCAACACTTCATATGAATCACCAATACTACTCATGCTCTACAAATGTGGATGACATGGAATGTCTAGGTCATAATGTTACAATTTATATTTTAATTGGACATACTCTTGCTCAAAAAAAAAAAAAAATCTCATGGATAATATTTTCCAACAAGACTGCACTTGTCACCATTTTTAAATGACTTATAACAATTCTTAGGATGCAAAGTCGCACTCAAAACTAGCAAGATTGTTGCTCGTCCATTAAATATGTTCTTTAATTCTTCAAGCTGTTGATCAGCAGCAACAGTGAAATTTCGACCCGAAAATAATCCGTTGTTATAATGTGTTTTGCCTTGCTAACTAATCGAAGAATATCAATATAAGGAGCATTCATATTGGGAAGTAAAATCTGATGTTGTTTACAATTAAAATGATTTTACACTAGCTGATAAACCTTCCTAACCATCATGTCTCAACTTCTGACGTAGTTGCTTCGTATTTGATGCCAAGTGCGTAGCATTTTTTATATGTTGGGACTTTTGCTACAAAACTTGACAAATGGCTTCTCTACTACACATGATCTCCTTCATTGCATGTAAAATAACTAGAAATTCAAATGACATTAAGTGCTAAAGGCATTATTTTGCATTACCTCCTTGAAAAAATGAAGATCCTCGATCAACATCTAAATCGCCAAAAACTGAACAAGCAAGGCCATATAATCTAATCAAACTACTTTGCTAGTCTCTTCAATTCCATTTAGATAGACTTGAGATTTAGCTTTTATTAGTCACCAAAACTTGTCACGTTTGAAGAATTTTCAAAACATTTCATGACCAAGGTCTTCGAGTTTTTATCACCTTTACAAAACATCATTAGATCATTTACAAAACGAAAAGACTTACCGACTGTAATTTTTTATGCAGGGAATGCTATTTAAATCCAAGCTACTGTGTTTGAAAAGCCACCGTTGGACACTTTTCTATTCTTTTTTTTCCATCATAATCACAAATACGAGATGAAATAAGGGATCTACCTATCTAATCCCTTCAACTACATTGATATTACATGAGAGAAAATAACGTATGTGACCACAACCCTTTTTCACTCCAAATTTTATGTTTGGAAACTTTTCTATTCTTTTTTTTCCATACCAAGAGCCCTTGGCTCAATTGGTATCGTTTGCTTCTTGCCACCCATTTTCACCAGGGTTCGAATCTAGGGGAAGTCTTTGCTTGCTAATTATTGCGAGGCAAGGGTGATGATGGCGTTGGACCTTGGGACTTTGTAGCAGGTTTTCCCCTTCTCCTAGGGTTAGTAGACTTGTTGGTTCCTTTCTTGAAATAGGAGGCTCAGTAGGTGGTCTAATCGTAATTTAAAAATTTTAAACTACCTCTAGGACATATCATATGTTTGAGTGAAATCTGGACTTAGAGTTATAGCATGCTTGAGCTACAAGGAAAGAAAACAAGCAGCTTCCCTCGTGCCTTAAAAAGAAAGAAATAGAAACAGCCCGAGGCAACAATATAACCTGTAGACATCATAAAAATTTGAATGAGTTCTGGGCTATACATAGTACTAATAAACTAAGCCCATCTCTCTATAGCTTCCCCCCGCCCCTTTTCATGCATATGAGCATGTAGCACATCTGGCATCTTGGCCCTTTCGGGGGTGAGCGAAAAAATCCAAATTCGAAAAATCGAACCGGAAAATCAAAACAAAATCGAATAACCAGTTAACTGGTTTGATTTTTTAAAAAATTCAGTTCGGTTAACTGAACCGAAAAAATTTTGCGGTTTCGATTTCATTTCAGTCGTTTGAGATTCGGTTAACTGCATAGCCAACCAAAACCAAAACTTCATATTTTTGAAAAAATACTGAACTTTATATTAGTCAAATGTAGATTTTATAATTCTTAAAAGATAAGACTAAACATAAAATAGTGTGTAGATTAATATTTGGCGTCTCACATAGTTAAATTAAATAAAAAAGGGGTGAAAAACTGAAAACTGAATATTTAAATTAACGGTTAACTAGCAACTGATCCAAAAATTCGGTTGACCGAATTGAAAATCGATTAATCGAGTTTTCGGTTCAGTTATGGTTCATATTTTTGTTGAACTAAAAAATTCGATTAACCGAAAACCCGTTAAACGAAAGTTTCGGTTTGATTTTTGATTCACAATTTTTGCGAAGCCAAATGTTCATATTTTTGCTGAACTGAAAAATTTGATTAATCAAAAACCTGTTAAACGAAAGTTTCGGTTTGATTTTTGGTTTACAATTTTTGCGAAACCAAATTCCCAATTAACTGAAATTCCGGTTAATTGGCTTTGATCACCCCTAGCTATATGACTAGGGTTTTCAATGCATGAGAAATGCATAAATCTTATTGAAAGGGAATTGTGCAAGGAGCCTATTGGGCTTTGGGCCCAGCCTTTTCCCTCTTCTTCTGTCTATAAAGGCCTAGTGGGTTGCCTTGAACGGGGAATAGTGGGTTGGCTTGTTTGCCTTTCATAAAACAATGAAATAAAAATTCCTTTTTTTCTCGATTACTACTAAATTAAGTATTAGCAATTGACAGGAGTGGCAAAGGATGCAGGGTTCTCATCGTCAAGATTTATGATCAAAATTTCGCTCTTAAATTCTCTTCGTCGCACTTGATCTGGCATCTGATCCTCTGTTTTAGTGATAGCTTTATCAGTGTTGTTGGTGATGCTATGGCTGGAATCATGGACATCTAAGGGAGCAAAAGAAGGTGAAGACGGCCATGCCTAGCTATGACGACCAACATCACTGATAGTCTGTCGTATAGGTACGACACTGGCAAGTGTTGCGCTGTAGCCGAAGGTGGGTGCATTGATGACCTTTTCGCTTCCATTGTGACTTCTGACGTCATGGATAGAGAGAAGGGTTTGTAGGGTGCCTGGGTTATTAATACTAATTAGTAGAGGGAGGATTAGAGGATTAAGATTTGTCCAATCAAGGAGTAATGGTCTCGTCAATTTTGTGTCATACATGGCATGCAATGTCGTACTTATACGCTGAAGGCCATACAGGTGTTATGCCAAGATACCTTCCTTGCACTACATTCATATATTACTTTTGGATGACTTAAAATCACCAAATTTGTAGTAGTTATAATCAATTATCAATTATGAAAATATAACATTCATTAATTAGGTATGCCGATAGGTAAAAAATGATACCATATTGGATAAATCCTATCGATGGAAGCATATCATATCAGTAATTTTACAACTATGAAAAACCATCGATTAAAACTTGATTTTACATCATTTATTAGTGGTAATACCTTTATACTATTTAATCATAACTTTTTTTCCCAATTTGATATATGACAATATAATTTTAAACTAAGACAAATCATAAAAACACTTAGGAAATATCTTCTTGCAATATTTATTATTTGCTAATTTGATTCTCTTTTAAGCATTTTGTCATGTACTTGACATTGAGGGCCCATACAATGTATGGAACATTTTATCATTTAATTGAGAAATTTGATAATTCTCATCAAGATAAATGCAATAATATTTTATTAAAAAATTAAACCACAAATATGATACCGTACTTTGCAACTATTATAGTAATTGATTCCTTATTAATAGTTGTAATTATTATTGAAAATACTAATCTAATTAGATTTAAAATTAGGTCTGTACATAACTTTGTAAATTAGAATCTTTTAGTATTGTAAACTTTATTAACAGTTTTGGTATTATCTTCCTTTGTCAATTTTTTTGCACTATTGGAAATCATAGTCTTTTATCATGTAAATAAATATATTACTTTTTTAAAAAGAAAATTGAAAAGGAAAATGGAGGTATCAGAAAAAGGAATCAAAATGATATTTTAAAACTCTTATAATAATAGGGACCAAAAAATAAAAAAAGACAGATTATACCAGAGTGGCATTTAACAATTGGAGTATAATTTGTTTGGTTTCAATAGTATCTATGCAAATTAGATATTATAAATCTGTAACAACTTATCACTGACCTCACATGAGATCAAAAGCAAATATCATGCTCGTAGTTCATTTCTAAATTTTTGGAAGTGGAACTTTTGCTTTCCCAAAAGAAAGAAGCGAGAGTACTGATACTTATTCTTCTTATTCCCCTGTTTGGTAAATAGCTATTAGCTGTTAGTTGTTAGCTGTTGGTATTAGCTGTTTATGTTAGATATTTGAATTAGCTGTTTTTAAAAAAAATATTTGGTAAAAATTAACTGTTTCTAAAAACTATGTTGGTAAAATTTTATTTATGCCCTTATTTATGAATTAGTTTTTAATGAGATGTGTGTAATTTTTTCAAACTTATGAATAATTATGTCATTTCTATCAAAAACTCTTCTCAAAAGGCTAATGGGAATAACTTTTTCAAAAAGAGCTTTTTGGAGCCAAACAACTATTGCAAACAGCTCTTTACCAAACACCCTTTAGCTATTTGGCTTGGTCAAAATAACCAAAATCCTCTCAAAGAACTAATTTTTTCCAAAAAGCTGTTGTTACCAAACACCTCCATTATTTGTATTTTGTTAAAAAAAAAATCTTCTCTTCTCCTCGTGTCTAATTCTAATTTTGTATCTACTACTTCATCATTTTCTGTAGTTTGTTGGTGCTGCTACTGGCCTAATTATAACTAGTGCTAAGCCTTTTTTATTTTGATTTATTTGATTGATTTTAATGTCTAGTGACATTGTTGCTATTGTGATTTTCCACAAGCGCATAGTTTATCGTTGCAACGATAACAGGTGTCGATCCTTAGGGATGGTTGTGAAATTTGGTTACTATAATTCTAATTCAAATGCTAAATTGACAAGAACCTGAATCAAATTATTATTCTAGCCATATGATTTTAGAATCCTAATTTACATGAGTAAAGCAAGCATAAAATAGGTATTATAAGTTCCAGAATAACCCACACACGAACAGCAGAAATCGCATACGAAACCCGGCATAAATAGTTAGTAAAGTAGGCATAAAGTTTCAAACTCTAGCACAACATCGAACAGTATCAAACAGGGCAAGGGCAACATCAGTCAAGCTAGGCCGAGCATCCAACGCACTCACAAAGAACAACAGCGTAACAACAGGGAAGGCAAACCTAGAAATTGCAAACCCAATTCAAATCTGACTCAAGTGTAATTGCAAACCAGAAATCCGCAAGCACAATTCTAACCTAGAACAGGGAAATTGAAACAGGGGAGAAGGGGAAGAAAAAGGGCACGAATCAGGGGAGAAAACATCCAACAAATCGAACAACTTTACTGAACAATTCGAATAGAACCCAAAAAATACCAAACTTCAACAATGCGTGCAAATCGTAGGGAATAAATCGAAATCGAATTCAAGCCACAAGAATTCGAAGTTGAACCCTAACTCCCAGAAAATTGAAAATCTCGAAATCTAAACATGAAATTAACTAAACGAAGCATTAACAACTTAAATTAAAACCTGGAAAATAGATCTGAAATTGAAGAACCTGAACTTCGAACACGAACCCTAAACCCAGAAAATTGCAATCGAACTTCTAACACTGAATCGAAATTGAAATTTAACTAAAGCTGAAACTTAAACTAAACTAAACCCTAAAACCTAGTTGGATCCTCCCCAATGGCGAACAACCCTCCATTTGTAGCCCCTGTCACCGCCTTCTGCCCTCCACCATTCACTACTTCCCTTGTTCCTCTTGTAACCGATGCATTAAAGATGAAATTGATGATGAACTGGGTAACTGTTGCAAGGAGGGAGATGAAGAAGCAATGGTGTAAGGGTTGAAGAAGAAGAAAAGCAGGGGAGATGAAAAGAAGCTGAGGCAAAAAAAGAAAGGGGGCTCGGGCTCTTCGGGTAGAGGGAGAAGGAGAGGAGAGAGAAATAATAGGGGGCATTAACCGAGGTCACGCGCGAGGCACATGGCGGGCTGGGGAGCAGGATTGGACCGGTTCATTTGCTAGCATTTGGACCGGTTTGTTCTAGCTTGGGCCGGTTCATGGCAATTCGACCCATTTTTCAATTTCCGCCATTTTCCACTATTTTTCTCGTAATTTCTAGCATTTTTTCAACATTATTCAAAACCTACAAAACAAAATAAAATCAAATTACAACCTTAGCAATACGATTAAAATGAGTATAAAATAGGTGTAAAAATACCTTAAAAATTAGCTCATTTTTGGTACGAACAGTTGCCTTCTCCTAATAATTTTTCTCTCTCCTTGTAACAGTAAAACTTTGTTTGGACTTGGGAAAGTTTGATGAGAAGAAAAATATCTTGAATAAGAACTTTTCCCATATTTGGAGTGAAGAAAATTAGAAAGAAAAAAAATTCCCAAAAAATATAGTGAAAACAACGTATTTTAGGTCACTAAGAATTTCCTCCCAAATATGAGAGGAATGTCTTGGAAAATTTTTTACATCAGTCTCCTGATCCATCGCGTGCCATACAGTTTCTATTTTGACCATACACTTCCTCCCTCCACCTATCTTCGTCGTACTCCCACACACTTTCTCGCTCTTCATCATCGACGGCAAGAGTATTATGCTCTTCTCAGCCTTCAAGATATGATAAACATAATTCTCTGATGACCTCCAGCTCTCTTTCCTCTTCGTCGATAAGAAGTTCAACATTGGTTGAGCCAAAATAGAGGACCTATGCCTTTTGCGTGAATCACTATAACTCTCCTGAAACTTTACAAAATTCTTTACTGCGCGTAAATTCGGATATTGCTATGTTGAAACATAGGGCATCCTATTCGAACTTAAGCCCGTAACTTTATTGGAGCTTTAATTCCTTGAGTTAGGCATAGGCATCATATTGAGGGCCTTGTTCCATAAAGTAAATTAGAAATTTGCTCGTTGTATTATTTTTAACCAATTTCATGCCCGCCCTCCCTTTTGCTTGCATTGTATGATGCTGGTCTCTATCAAATTATGCTTTCAACTTCGCTTCCTGAGTTCTCTTTATATTGAGTAATTTTATAGTGTTCTTGGTTTTATTTATGTGCGTCAAAGGGGTTATCTGATGCATTGACAAAGCTGATATTCAGCGAATGTGAATTGCATTGACAAAATTGATATCAGTGCGAAGGAGTCATGTGGGATGATATTTTTTGAAGGATTTATTGCATCGTTCAAAAAGCGTTGGAACTCTAATTTTTTGTTGTCTTGATCAATTTTTCTTCATCGATTTTCCTTGATCAATTTGTGGGATCAAAATTTGGTTTTAATTATCTTTTTTCTTTCCCTTATCAAGTTTCCTATATCCAAACAAATGGAAAACATGATTGTTGAAAAGTCATTTTTTTCCTTAGTATTTTTCTCTCTAATCCAAACAAGAGAAGAAAAAATCTTTTGCCAACTTTTTTTCCCTTCTCATTTTCTTTCTTTTCAATTTTTTCCACCTAGTTTTCTTAGGTCTGAGCGGGACCTTATGCTTTTTCGCCTTCTTATGATAGCTAAGGTTTTGTTTCTCGCCTTTCGTACAAGTTTTTCCTCTTGCATATTTGTATAAGTTGTATAAGAATTGTCAACTCAATTAGAGAGTATTTTTTTGCTAACTGTATCAGCTAGTTTCATTGGTTTTAATAAGGAATGATTTAACAATGGAAGTCCATATGGCTCAGTCAAAATGATGTTTCCTCTCATGAAAGTTACATTAATTTTTTTTAGTGGCCAACGTTCTAGATGTTGAATCATCTGTTGACTAGAAGATCAATTGAAAAAGGTGATGTTCAAGTGTTAAGTTAAAACCACAATTGAATGGTATAGCTATACCTAGCAATAGTCAAGTATGGTTCATATCCAATGTGAGTTGTGTTTCTAGGTACCAAAGCTAACTTGAGTATCCAAGCTACGCAAATTAAAAACGATAATGATGAAAACTAAACTAACTAAGAAAGCGGCAATAGAGGGCTCCAGCTGTGATTTTAACATTTAAAATGAACAAACTAATTATCTAGACAAGCCCTAACCAGCCCAAGCATTATGCAAGGATTTAGAAATGGTCAGTTGCACCATTAAGAACCACTTAAGCCCTCTTTCAAAAGTCAAAGATTAGTTTAATTATGCTACCCAGCTATTTTCATGGTTTTAACCCTGCTACACCATAAGAGTAGTAACCTTAGACTTGACTAGGATTCAGACTATTTCCATGTTAAAATTCCACCTATTGTCTCTACCCACACTAGCAAATTGACCTTGCTTTTCACATAAGTCAATCACTGAAAAATATGGATGAAAGTTCTTTTAAGCTTTTCATCGAAAATTTAACGGGCATGGAAAAATCCCAAATTACAAGCATAAACTAGGTGTAGTTAATGAATAAACAAGATCAATTAACCATAAAAAAGGCCGATCACAACCAAGGCAACCAAATTGAACTACTAATTAACACAAAGACGAAATTAACCATAAGAAAACTAATCTAAAAAACAATCAACTAACATGAAATAAAAAAGAGAAAGGAAGAGAAAACTTAGTGTTAAATTGAATGAATTCTTCAATCTTGGACATCAATATTCATAAATCTAACCTAATTTATCTCCCCCCCCCCCAAAACAAAAAAAAGGGTTTCAACAGGTTAAACTAACTCTAGGTCAAGCTAAGATAGGGAAGAATTGTGAGTTTGATGAAAGTACCCAAGATCCCTATTTATACTGGAGCTAGCCCTCCTCAACTGTCATGGCACAAGCAACATGGGAAGAAAATTATGCGTGTCCCTCCACTGATCATGTAGCAGCTAATATATACAAAGCAAAATTACAAGCCTTAGAACTCTACTTGCCATAAACTATTAATCTTCTAGCCGCCTAACTCTACTTTGGTAGGTAAAATAATCACAAAGATTATAAGATAATCACAAAGATTAGAAGATAAAATATTATAAATATCTCCTTAGTCCTTATCATTCCCCCTCAAGTTGGAGCATGTGGGTTAACAAGGCCCAACTTGGACTGAAAAACCACAAACTGTTGCTTGCCTAAGGCCTTGGTAAAGATATCCGCAAGCTGATGCTTCCAGGGTAGATAATTGGTGACTAAGTCTCCGGACAGTAGATGTTCCTAAACAAAATGACAGTTAATTTATATGTGCTTGGTTCGCTGATGAAAAACAGGATTCTTCGCAATGTGATGTGTTGCCTGGTTGTCATAGAAAAGATACATGTGGGGCTTTACAAACACTCTTAAGGAAGCAAGAAAAGATTGAATCCAAATAAGTTCACTGGTAGTTATTGCCATGGCTCAATACTCAGCTTTTGCTGAAGATCTAGAGACTGTAGTATGTTTCTTGGTCTTCCAAGACAAAAGAGATCCACCCAGAGTAATAACCTGTTAAAGAGCGTCGAGTAAGGGGACATGGCCCCCAATCTAAATCACACAGTATGCTAGAACCTGCAAATCTGAGTCACTCCTCATAGGTAGACCTTGTCCTGGGTTGCCCTTCAAATAGTGCAATACACCCCGAGCTGCTCCCATGTGCTCCTCTCTAGGTTGTTGCATGAACTGAGACAAAGTATGCGTAGAATATGTGATCTTAAGTCGTGTGAGCGTCAGATATATTAGGCGACCCGCCAGTCTTCTATATTGAGTTGGATCGTCCACCATCTTACCAGTAGCAAGCCTAAGCTTGTGATTAGTCTCTATACAAAAATCTGCTGGTTTAGCCTCTAATAAACCACATTCGTCAATGATCTCCAAGGCATAATTACGTTGAGATAGAAACAAACCTTGTGGACTTCGGGCTACTTCTATTCCTAAGAAGTATTTCAGCGGCTCGAGATCTTTGATACGAAAGCAACTATGTAGATATGCCTTGAAAGCCGAACATGTATCATGATCATTGCCAGTGAGGACTAGATCATCCACATAGACCAATAAGGCCATGAATTTGCCTTCTTTGTTATATGTAAACAAGGAATAATCTACATATAACCGAATAAATCCATACTCGAGTACCTTGTAAGAGAGTTAAGCAAACCATTATCTGGGAGCTTGCTTTAACCCATATAAAGATTTCTGAAGCTTGCATACCTTATTAGGATGTGAAGTTTTGAAACCTGGTGGCAGTGTCATGTACACCTCTTCTTCCAAGTCTCCATGCAGGAAGGCGTTGTTGACATCCATCTGATGCAGTTCCCATCTCCTAGCAACTGCAACAGTGAGAAAGCACCGCACACTTATCATTTTAGTTACTAGGGGGAATATCTCAGTAAAATCAAATCCTTCTACTTGTTTGTCCCCTCGAATCACCAACCAGGCCTTATATCTCTCTATGCTCCCCTCTGCTTGATATTTAACTTTATAGACCCACTTGCAACTGATAAGTTTGCAACCAAGGGGAAGATCCACTAGGATCCAGGTGTTATTTTGCTCAAGGGATTCAATTTCTTTCGACATGGCTTCTCTCCAATTCACATCCCTATACCGCCTCATGATAAAACTTAGGCGTTACAGTTTTAGTCATAGCAGATGAATAACATTGATGTGCATTAGAAAATTTATCGTAGGTAACAAAATTAGTAATGTGGTACATTTTACCCGAAGAAACCTTTTGAGGTGTGAGAGTAGTAGTTGAGGAGTCTTTGGTCTTAACTGTGTGGCGTATATAGTCTTAAAGATGACTAGGCGCCTTCCGAAACGATTTGGACAAATCTGGCCTAGGCACGCCAGTGGGTTGGACTTTGTCATTACGAGCAGACGGCTAATCAGAGTCGGACTCGGACTCAAACTTATTCACAGTCCTGGGCCCAGTATTGTCAGGCCCACTTGGTTCTCGTCCATGCACATATTCTGGGCCACCCGCTGGGCCTGGATTGGTGGTGCCGCTTCCTCCATGCGCTGGGCCAGAGGAGTGAAGTCCAGGCTCATCATGGCCGCCCTCATGCGCTGGGCTTGAGGAAGAAGGCGCTGGCCCGATTTTGCTATTTTCTGCACCAGTGTCGTGGACTAGCCCGTTTGCTGTGCATCCATTGTCTTCATCAATCCATTGGATTAGATCTTTGCTCTTTGCAACCAGATGCCCATGATCATCAACCATGACACAACTCTGAGACCAATCTTCATGATAACTTGAAAGAGCTTCTTTGGGAAAGGGAAAAATTTCTTCACAAAAACAACATCTCTACTAACAAAAATAGTTGCCTTTTTCCAAATCATAAACTCTCCACCCCTTCTTTCCATGAGGATAACCAACAAAAATACAATGCTGCTCACTAAATTTATCTTTTGGCTTCTGTTGAGTATAAACATAACATAAACACCCAAATACCTTAATATTATCATATGAAGGCTTGGTATTAAATAAGACTTCATAGGGTGTTTTTCCATTCAAAACTGAAGACGGTGTTCTATTAATCAGATATGCAGCTGTTAGAACACATTCACCCTAAAACTCTAAAGGAAGATTGGCTTGAAATCTAAGTGCCCTTGCAACATTCAGTACATGATGATGTTTCCTTTCTACTCTTCCATTTTGTTGTGGCGTGTCTACACAACTAGTTTGGTGTATAATCCCATGTTCCCCATAAAACCTCTTCATATATAGGCCCCGAAGTAAACTCATTGCCATTATCACTTCTAATAACCTTAACTTTTGCCCCAAATTGGGTGTTAACCATCATACAAAAATCTTTAACTAGTTGTGAGGCTTCACTTTTCTCTTGCATTAAGTATGTCCAAACTCCCCTGCTAGCATCATCAAGAATAGTAAGAAAATATCTAGCCCCACAAAAAGATTTAATACGATATGCACACCATATATCACAATGTATGAGGTCAAAACACTTCGAGGCCATATTATTACCAATAGAAAAAGGAACACGAGATTGTTTTGCACGCAAACACACATCACACAAATTGTTTTCATTCTTACTAATATCTAATTGAATGTTGCTAGAGACTTTGGAAAGAGCTTGACTTGAGCCTTATTTGCTTGAGCCTTTGTCTCGAATTCTTCCTTGAACGCAAAGACCCCTCTTTTAAGGTCATCCAAATCAATTTCTTCAAAGTGAGGTCCTGCACCACACAACGCTTTTTGTAAAATGTTACCATGCAATAAATCTCATGTACTAGCTGGCCAATTGAAATTAGGTTATAATCGAGACTCGGCAAATAACTAACATATTGCAAAATCAACTTAGGATTCAAGACAACGGAGCTCCTTTTTCTAGCATAGGTTATAGAGCCATTTGCCAAGCTTACGGGAATAGGATCAATATCTACCACATTATTCAATAAACTGAGGTTCCCGATCATATGATATGATGTGCCATTGTCGAAAAGCCATACACTCTTACTTGATAATTTCTCATGGGTTGGTTTAGAAGGCTCTATCAGGCTGAGTATCCTTTGTACCTGATCTAGCGTAAATCCATGAGCTGCGTTACCTTTAGAGCTTCTAGCTGCGCTGTACTACCCCTGATGTTGAACTGAGTATGAGACTTCACGAGTCACTCTTGCTACTGCTCCACGACCTCCTCTAGCCAGACTGTGCCAACCACCGTTGCGGCCTCCACGCCCTCTGTCTCGAGATCCTCGACCACCACAAGTATTCCAACCGGGTGGGTAGCCTATTATTTAGTTACAGCTAGCCTCTTCGTTCCCAGTCTTTCCACTGTGGCTGCACGTAACTCTCTCGGTTGAAGCTCCTCGTGGTTGAGTGGCAGTGAAGGCAGCAGATGATTCATATCTTTGATCTCGGTTGGTCATGATGCTTTTATGGTTTTCCTCTTGTTGAGCCATGTTGAAGATTTTATCTAGAGGAGACAATGGGTCTGTGGCTAGAATTTGGCTACGTATGGTCCCAAACGAATCATTGTTAAGACCCATTAGAAATTGATGAACTTTATTTTCATCCATCATCCTGGCTATCTTCTTGGAGGCTCCACACGAACAAGTTGGAATCTTGGTGTAGTTTTCAATCTCATTCCATAAAGTCATGAGTTTGTTGTAAAAATTAACCACTTCTTGTCCTTGTTGCTTACATGATGCTATTTGTGCTTTCAACTGATGTATTCTCAGCACATTCAAAGCTGACTATCGCTTCTGAATATTTTCCCACATTGTTTGTGCCAAATCCACATAAGCCACGCTGGCATACAGTTTGGGATCGATGACATTCATGATCCATGACGTGATCATGGAGTTAACCATGCCCCATACATTTGCTTCCGCCGAATATTCTCCATCTTTCACCATTGGTTTCTCTATTTTACTGTCAATGAAAGCCAATTTATTTTTGGCTTTGAGTGCGGTTCTAACTGCTTGCTTCCACAAATCGTAATTTTTTCCATTGAATCAAATTGTAGTTATAATAGCTCCAGGTGAATCTGAAGGATAAAGGAAGTATGGAGATTGGTTATCGATAATGAATTCTTTTGGTTTGATTTCTTTTTCTTTTGGCTCATCATCCTTGCCCATGGTGTTCCACTAATTGGGTTTGATTCAAGGGGTTAGTTGGACGGTTTAGAACGTGGTGTGGCTTTGATACCATGTCACGGCACAAGCAACATGGGAAGAGAATTATGCGTGTCCCTCCATTGATCATGTAGGCAGCAAATATATACAAAGCAAGATTACAAGCCTTAGAATTCTACTTGCCATAAATTATTAATCTCCTAGCTGCCTAACTCTACTTTGGCATGTAAAATAATCACAAAGATTACAAGATTATCACAAAGATTACAAGATAAAATATTATACGTATTTCCTTATTCCTTATCATCAACTTTCTAAATTACACAATTTCTTATTTTTAAGCCACCAAACTTCCTAAATTTACTTGGTTTTCTCTTCTCCAAACCACTGCTTCTTACTTTCCAAATGATGCCTAATTTTGTACTTCGTGATCAATTCAACATATTATCTACAAAAGTAAACAAAACAAATAAAATTTCAAAAATTACATTATTTCATGAGACAAAAACTAGATAAATGAGGGTAATGAACAATTACACACGCACCTAAGTTTTGCCCATCCATAAGCAAAACAAAAGAAAAACTAACCAAAAGGCTTAACTCACTTTTGTAAAGATGGCGTTGCATTTAGTATATGCAACAAACCCTTTAATTCGCTTAGTTCCCCAAAGTGGACTACTAACATCTAGTGAGAGTTTGCAGAAGATTCACATGTGAAATCTTGAAAAAAAAAAAAGAAACAACACAAAGTCCTTTTGGGTTTATAGACAAAACACAAATATATATATATATATATATATATATATATATATATATATATATGTATATATATACACATACATACATACATACAAATAATGGAGAAAAATTATATACATTTCAACCAACCACATCACCCTTATAATCTAGATATTAGCCTACACATACGTATAATGTACATATGATGAGTGTTAATACCCACAAATAACATCCAAATACCAACTTTTCACCCCCACAGTACATCAAAGCTATGAATCCATCTTAGTGTTTAGTGTGCAAGTGTACCATCAACCTAGAAGTTGGGCTTATCAAAATCCTACTCAATCTCACTTGACTGACATAAACTTCATTATTGATTCATTTACTTAGGAAGCAAGCTTTTTCAATTGCGGTGCTGCCTCAAAGGGTAGCACCCAGTAGCGCATGCCTCATGGAGATACTTGTCATTCTGAACTCTAAGGCTCTTTTTGACTTTTTCTATTTTTTGCTTTTTTGACTTGTTTATTTTTCTAATTGTTTTTCTTACACTTTTTTCAATTTTATTTTTTGGAATGTGAAAGGAAAGCAAAGACAAAAGTAACTATACACAAAGACAGGGGGAAAACCTCAATCATGGGTCTTCTTCAATGTCTTTTCTTCTTCTTCGAATGGGGTCAGTAGAACTTTTGAATACAACCAAGCCGTGACATAGGATCCCTATAGGAATAAGGCATGTAGGTTGTTGGTTCCCAAATAGCTCATACAATGCTTCAAAGTAGTAATGCCTTGCTGTCATCCATGCTTTGTTTGAGATCCGTGCCTAAGACCCTAAGATAATGATGATATACAATTAAGGGCTAGATTGTTCAGCTATAATGGACAACGGTTACAGTTGGAGCATGGAATGACACACTTCAGACTAAATTTGATCATGTACACATACTTGTACACGAGTTAATAGCTAAAGTATAAGGCGTGAAAGTCAATCAAAATAGTACAAACTTCCTAAAATAATTAAGAAAAATCGCTTTGGTAATTTTTAGATATCTTTTTTCTTTTTTTTTTCATTTCCAAAAGTTTGAAGCATAGCTTGTCCTCTCCTACACCTAAATCTCAGAATGTCCATGTTGGGAGCCGATGAGCCACTATACCAACAAGACAAAACTCAGAGTCACAACACAACCACAATGATATATGTACCAAAATCAAGGGACAAAGAAAAAAATGATATATACAAAATGGAAATAAAGAAAGAGAGAAGATGAAACAAATTGCTAGCTTATGCACTAGGTACACCTAAAGTATCATCTTCTCAAGTTGGTGTTACAGGAGGTTGGAAGAGCATCAACCACCCCTCCTTAATCGACATCCAATTGTAGACGTCATAAAGCTGGCATGAGCTAATCGAACACCTGAGCATGCAACTCATATGAATGTAAGTAAGAACACGTAAGCAGATACAAATGACAATGAGTGCTCTCTTAAATATGCCAAAAGCCTTAGGAAATACGAAAGAGTAATGGAAGAAAGTAGTCCATATCATTTTTCTAGGCAAGCCCTCAGGGTGTGTAAAGGTATCCAGTGACCCAATGCAGTCAACTACAATTGTCGATTCCAATTAAGGTAAGTCACCATAAAGGGGGTGACCATGGTGGCAATAAATAGTCATAAGCAAAAAAACTTATGCTCAATATAAATCAGAATAAAGTAAACTTAATGATGGTGAACAATATAATCCAAGACACTTGGCAAATAAATCAAGGGAGTTCAGTAGAAAAAAGTAGAATAGAATGCAAAGCACGTGGGTTTATACACAAGGTTCACTCCTCAATTAGGCCACGACTTTGCCTAGTAACCCTGCCTTAGGATTCAACCAACTTGTATTAAGCTATTTTGAGATAATACAATTGCAAGCATCCACCCAAGAGCCTTAACGATAGTACACCCTTCAAGATCTCTCTTGAAGTGATTTCTCCCAAGTTCCCAGTTAGAAAGGATGACTTTCCCAGTCAACCCTTTTACCTACAAGAACAATTCTCAACCCTCTTTTCCAGAAGGAATCTCAAATGTGTGTAAATTGCAATTATTTGGAAGTTTATCACTTATGAATATAATAACACGTAGATCATTAGATGAGCTCTTTGTGTTTGGGTGTTGCCTACTCTTCTTCTTGAACTGAGGTCTCGATTCATAGATGTAAACATTAGATTTTCATAGTATATTGAAGGAGATAGTCATTGGATCAGAACATACCGTCAGATGCTTCTCTCTAACGGCTACTGACTGGTTCAAGGGCCTTGACGACATTTACTTTTCCGACAATTGCTCAGTCAAGTCTTGGAGTTTTGTTGCTTGGAGATAAGCTCTTTTCAACCTTTATTTAATGTGCTAGCCATTGCATTCCCCATTTGATAAGGTAGATGAGCTTCTCTCTAGGCTTTGACATTAACATATTCTATTTCCAGCAACGTTGACAGTAGCTATGCTTTGGCATTATGTACCTTTGGCCCTTCTATGATTTGGAAAACTTTTGAATCTACTTTCTTCATCTCCAATATGTGACCAGCTATCGTAGTATAAAAACCAAAAAGTTAATCTTATGTCTTGGAAAATGATGAATTAGTAATTAGCAAGATTATTAGGTAATTAAACTATAAATAATTTAAACTCATTTTAATAAATGTGGTAATTTAGTGCTTGAGGGTAAAAAAAGACATAGCCACACATCTGTAGAACGAAAAGCAGCTTGGGTGCAACAATTTTTGTTGTATTTATCCAACATGTAATTGTATGCATAATTGGTTAGATTTATTTTAATCGCACAGATATGCAATTTCTAGATTAATGAGATTGATCAAAGTATCATACAATTCATTTCAACTTTAGTTCACTTTGTGAAAATTTTATGACTCTAACATGGGTCTATTCTAACAAATCCATCAATGCCCTTGATGATGGGAGTTATAAGTAGCTGAAATCTAGTGTTGAAGCTTTAGAAAGTCTTTTAACCATCAGTTAGTCACTTGTGATCATTTAAGCACACGGGAAGAATTCACGTAGTAATGTAAACATGATTAAGTAATCCTTTTAGCTATAACAAATGTTCCTTTCAATCAAAACATATGATATCACTTAATGCACATAATCACATCACATTGAGGGGATTTTTCAATCTTCCCCTTGTTGATGAAAGGTAACATTTGTTATCAGATATTATTAATAGGCATGTGATGAATTCAGAAATGTGCTCCCCCTTAGATAAGCAATCAAGGCATGGACACTTAATCATGTTCATCCCCCTTAAACTAACAGCATGTGAGCAGGGCGAATAGCATTTGGAGAATACGTTTATACATTAATACTCTTCAAATCAACATAGAACATGAACATGTCTTGTATATCATGTAAGAGCACATAAAACGATTATATGGGGGAAAATATGAGCATAGAGTAGGGATAATTATGTCATGTAGTTATAAATGATATAGGAAATTTCACCACACATAAGCATTACGATTTCAATGCCAACATGAGGACATTGAATCATACAATATCCTCCAATTCACCACCTTGACTTGAGTATTGCTTCTTCATGTAAGATTCAAGGGCTTCCCTTAGCTCGATTATAACTACTTCTATTCATAAGATCCTAAATCTTCTCCCCTCTAACTTTCATCAAAAGGTGGGATAGAATTAGGACAGCATATGTAGGTCATTGTTTTAAAACTTACAATCGCAAAATAAATTTCTAATAAAACCAACCAAACTAGAGAATTGGTTCGAAAAACATAAAATTTGTCCTTTAAAATAGAGGCAATGGGGAAATGATCATTCCTCGAGAGGAACTTGGTTGAGGGGTTTAGCTATAAGAGGTTTTTCAGCTACTCGGCACTGAGAGGATTGTGCCCTTGTCAGGCTCAATTGAGCTTGGTTGAGTTGCTTTATGTTCTTCCTTATGCACAACCATGTGATCCTTTTGCTTTCCCTTTCCTTTGCCTTTCTTCTCGTCATCTTTACTCTTTAATTGTTCTCTTCTACATACTTTTGTTAAAAAAACCAGAAGTGGCTTTCAAATGCAGTGCTGAGGATCTTTTGTAACCTTGGGATCATCATCTAGATTAAGTAGCTCAATATATTTTAGGATATGTTCAAAACCACAGTCTGGGTCCTTTATAAGTTGGTTCTCAGTATCTTCCCTGAGAAACTCACAAGTCGCCTCCTAAAGTCTTTTGTTCAGGTACCTCATTCCCTTTTATTTCCTTCATGTTTATGATACATATGTTTTGTGTTTAGCTAGGGAGTTATCAAATTGATCTCGGGTGGAGCAAGTCGAGAGATTTCAAGCTTGAGAAACTCATGGGAGTAGGTTATATTTTAGGGTTAAATTTAGGTTGAGAAGATTTCTGTTGATGACCTTTGCTAGGGAGTTTCTCCTTATGGACTTATTGTCTAGATGAGTTGAGCTTGTACTCCAGTGACTTAGCTTGTCCTTATCAATGAGTACATCTCATACTCTATGCATTCTTATTCTTGAGAGGAATTTCAAAGTACTCAATGACTTTTAATTAGTAGATTTACATAAGGAAAATGAGCATTCCTTGGGACCTCTTTCACTTTTTCAATCTATTCAGAATAATCTTTCTACAATTCTCATCATGGTTAGACATGATGTGTTATCCCATTCTAAGGGTCTTAAGGAAGGAGTCTCCTTTGTATTCCCCTTGTGTAGATAGTTTGAACAAAAACATAATGTAGAATCCTGAGTTTGAAGTATAACAACGTGTAAGAGAATTGCTTCTTGTTGCCAAGTTTATAGGAAATCTTAAGTAGGTTTCCGTGAAGGTTTGGACACAATCGACAACGGGTTGCTAGCAAACTTCGAGGTAAAATATCTAGTATAAAGTGGCTAGACTGATGGTAAACCTAATTCCCTTGGCAATGTGGTGTACAACTCATATACCTTAGGACCCTCTTTCTCCAAATTAGCATAGAAAAGCCTACCCAAGACAAAAACACCTTGGTTCCCACATCAAATAGACTTTCGTAATTCATCCTTTCCAACACATGGGAAAACCCCAATATGTTTCAACAATAAAATCTCTATCCAATCACATATATGTAAGAAGTTTTTCTTAAGTACAATTCTAAATAATTTTCACCCCTATTCTTGAACCAATCATTACGTAAATCAAGTACAGATGAAGAAACGGAAGTAGGAAATTTTACCCCGTGAGATTCATCAATTTCAAACTCCATACCCTCATAATCATCTATGATGAGCTTCCTTTACTTTTTTGTAAGAGCATGTGAGAATGAATTTCAAGTGACTCTTCTTTTGAGCTAGTTTGGATGACACAATCACTTGCTTTTCAAAGGCATACCTGGTTGATAACAGTGGTTAATCAACATGAAAGAAGGAGAGAGGAGTTCAGGCTTAGGGTTAGGGGTGTGTAAAAAAAATCTGAAACCGAAAACCGAACCAAAAATCGAAAAAACTGAACCGAAAAATCGGTTAACCGAACAAATTTTTCAAAAAAAACTGATTCGATTAACCGAACCGAAATTTTTTCCAGGTTTTTGGTTTGGTTACGACTCGGATTATTTGAAAATTCGGTTTACCAGTGGTTAATAGAACAGAAAATAATTTTAGTTTTTAAAAAAATTATACATAAAAAATAAAAAATTTAGGTAGGAAAGTGCACTTTTTTATTATTCATACATGGCAACCAAAGTTTAATTTTTATAAAAAGAATTTAAACATAAAAAAAATGAAAAATTTAGGTAATAAAGTATAAGTTTTTTATTATTTGTAAACGGTTAACCGGTAACCGCACTGAAAAACCAGTTGACCAAAATTTTCGGTTCGATTACGGTTCGGGTTTTGGACGAACCAAAATTTTCGGTTCAATTACAGTTCAGAACATTTTTGAATCGAAAAACCGGTTAACTGAAACTCCTGTTAACCGGTTTTGCGCATCCCTAGTTAGGGTTTGTAACAGTTTTTGGAGTGAGAAAGAAGAGATTTAAGTTTAAGTGAGAGAGAATGGAGTTGAGTTGAGTTGAGTTGAGGGTTAATGACCATAATTGATGGGATGTGACATGGTTAGAGATGGCCACCATCAATGTTGTATGGGTACATGCTTTATTCGGTAGGAACAGTGGCAACAACTTTTGGAAAAAAAGAAGGGAAAAGATTTGTGAAAGGTATTTAATAGAAGAAAATAACTTTTTTGAGGATTTCAAATTCAATTTTTGAAAAGATCGAAAAATCAATTTTTAAAAATGATTTTCCATTTTAGAAAACATATCTAAGTTTATGATAAATCATTGATTGATCTTGATCCACCAAGAATTGTGCGCAACTTAATTTTTATCACTCAAGTTTAAGCTATCGGGATACAATCAAGGATGCAAAGTCAAGTGCCTTAAGTCACAATCCACAACAACATATAATCGTATTAAGAGAAAATTCTCCCCCTCAATTTAGGTAGTATGTTCAATCATACCCAATTCCCTTTGAATGAATTAGAATTGATCTTCACCAAGGGGTTTGGTAAAGATATCAACCAATTGCATGCTAGTAGGCACAAAATCTAGAAAGATGTTACCTTTTTCAATATGATCTCTAATGAAATGATGCCTTACTTTATTGTGCTTGGTTCTTGAGTACTACACAAGATTTTGATGATGTTGATAGCACTTTGATTGTCACACTTGGTGGGAACTTTCTTATAGTCCAGTCCAAGGTCTTTTAGCTACTAACTAATTCATAATATTTGAGCACAACAAGCTCTAGCAACAACTTATTCAACCTCAACTGTGGACAAAGCCACTGAATTTTACTTTTGTAAATGTCATGAGCCTAGGGATTGTCCGAAGAATTGTTATGAACCAAAAGTACTCTTTCTATCAACCTTGTAACCTATATAGTTAGCATCAAAGTATCCTACAAGTCAAAGATCACCACCTCTTGGATACAATTGAACAAGGTCTTTGGTTCCAACAAGAGACTATAATGTTCTTCTCATAGCCTTGAGTTGTGATTTCATATGGGCTTATTAGAATTAATCTTGCCCCTAAGAAACACTAAGCATGATGTCAAGCCTACTTGTAGTTAAATTTTTAAGAAGAACTAAACATGGGAGTTCTATGAGAGAAACAAATGTAGAGAATGCACATAAATTTTTAAGAGAAGAATAGTCATTACACCTGAGTTGATATCTGAAATGATGTTGTTCCTAGATGGCGTGCAAGGAATACGTAGCCTCTCCGTGGTTCTTAGAGATTCTGGTTAGAACTTGTTTCTTACCTGTCTACTTGCCTTGCCTTTTACCTTGCTTTAAAATCTTCAATATTATTTGTTTTTGGCGCCTTAATAGTGGCTTTAGGTTGGTTCAGAGTGCCCTAAGATTGACTCTGAGTAGTAGCTTTATTGGATTCACTTTTATCTTCTCCTTTATCATCATATCTACTAGGTTATAGATCTTTGGAAGGAAGTTAAGCTGAAATTTTGGTCATTATTTTTATCAAATTCCACAAGTAGGCCTTCTTTAACCAATTGGTTCACTTGTTGTAAGCTCTGTATGCTTTGCTTTCTTGATAGTATCCAACAAATATGTCTTCATTGCCTCTAGCATCAAATTTCCCTAGGCTTTCTTTGACATTGTTATGGATGAAACATTTGCAGCCAAATGCATTAAAGTATAAAATGTTTGGCTTCTTTCCTTAAAAGGTTCATAGGGAGTTTTCTCCAAGATTGGTTTGACTAAGCATCTATGGAGAACATAGTTGGTTGCATTTACCGCTTCAGCCGAAAATTACTTAGGAAGATCATTCTCACGTCATCTTGTTCTAGCTATGTCCTTCAAGGTTCTATTTTTCCTTTTAACTTCCCAATTTTTTTGTGTAGTCCTTAGTGGTGAGAAGTTGTTTGATATTCTTAGTTGATCACAAAATTTAGTAAATTCTCCTTCGAACTCAATTCCATGATCACTTCTCACATCAGTCCCAAGTATTATCCACCTATCTATACTGCTTGGAAAACATTTTAAAATGATATGTTTTTTCTTTTAGAAAGAACACCCAAGTAAATCTAGAGTAATGATCAACAATAGCAAATACATATTTACTATCAACAAGACTTCTCAATCTAATTGGACCAGACAAATCCATGTGTTGCAATTCAAGGGGCCCTTCAGGTTAAAAAAGATTTTATAGGCTTGAATGAAGCTTTAACTCGTTTACCTTTTACACATGCACTATAAGCTTGATATTTATCATATTTGTTCTTATTAAGACCTCTTATGAAATCAAGCCTGGATAGTTTTTCAATGTATGCATACTAGCATGACCTAACATTCTACGCCACAATCATGCATAATCATTTGAACTTTAAAACATGGGAAGATTTATGGAAGCAACATGATCAAGGTGAATAGCTTATACATTTTCTATTCTTGATCTAGATAAACCAATTTTCCCAGTTTCAAGGCTGGAGAAATCGTATTGAGTAGAGTTGAAAGTAACTTTGTTTTCTTTACCACATAATTGAAAAATACTAATCATATTAAATTTAAGACCATCAATGAAGTAAACATTCTCAATTGAGTTAGAAGTATCTTTCTCGACGTTTTCAACTCCAATGATTCTACCATTCTTTTTATCTCCAAAATCACTTTGCTTGATTGTATTCCTCAAGTTCGAAAACATTACAGCATCATCACTGATGTGGCTTGAACATCCACAACTAAGGTACCATAGATTAGTGTTCAACTTGAAGCATACCTGTAAAACATGCATCAAATCTTTCTACTTCGCTTGATATAAAATTGTGTGTAAGATCTATTGCCATGCTCAAGGGTCTTGCATGTTTAGGTATCTAGACCTGAATAATGCTAGGATTGCTTCCAACATGATTCTTAGAACGCGCAAAGCTTTCCTCATTTTGAACAATCAAAGGGTTTTTGAAAAGCTTTTTCAAGTTCCCGTA
Organism: Selenicereus undatus; assembly: GCA_017589665.1. Taxonomy (NCBI): domain Eukaryota; kingdom Viridiplantae; phylum Streptophyta; class Magnoliopsida; order Caryophyllales; family Cactaceae; genus Selenicereus; species Selenicereus undatus. The sequence continues at coordinate 36,183,580 of JACYFF010031959.1, read as the reverse complement.
AACTACTTTGACCTTCATGAGCAAATGTCACTTTAGCAAAGATGTTTAGGTATGATTTCCTCTTATTGTCAAGATCATATCTACGACCTTCTCTATTGCAGGATAGACACTAAATTCCAAGTAATCTATTTAAGTTTTCTTATGCCTTAGTGATTTTTGAAAGAGATTTCCAAAATTCCACTGAGCTTTTGATGTTTCAATTTCATTTCCAACTTTGTGAAGCTTCTTATCTAGCTCAAAGTTGAGTTTGAAAAAAACACACTTGTTTTCATTTTTCAACCTCTCCAATTCTTAAGTGAGAGGTTCAACTGCTTTTCCAAGCTTAGTCCACTTCTCATAAAATTCATCACATAGCTCTAAAAACTGCTAGTGTAACTCCTGACCCCCTCCCGGGCCGCGAACAGTTACCAGGAATTGCTTGAAGGATCATCGACTGGCCCCGCAAATCACCACAAGTCTTTACGGCGTACTTCATCCTCGCTCACACGCTGCATGTGAAACTTCCCAGGAGGTCACCTATCCCAAGATTGCTCCCCAACAAGCATGCTTAAATGTGGAATTCTTAAGAGTGAACTCTCCAAAAAGAAAGGTGCACCTTTGGTGATATAAGTAGTCACTTCAAAACCTTTAAGCCACTTACAAGGTGTTACAATCACCCCCACTTAAAGCGCACAACGTCCTCGTTGTGCCTCACTAATCGATCGACTTACGAGTCCTCTTGACCGACGGTTTAGTATCTTTGCCCCACTAGGTGACTGTCCATGGGCTCTCCATCTACTGGCGCAGCTCACGGTCGTGGCCGGCTCTGATACCATCTGCAACGTCCCGGCCCCTTCCCAAGCCGAGGGCCAAGAACGGCTTCAAGGATTGTCGACTGGCCCCACAAATCTCCACAAGTCTTTCCGGTGTGCTTTGTTCTCAATCACACGCTACTTGAGAAACTTCCCAGGAAGTCACTCATCCCAAGATTGCTCCCCAGCAAGCACGCTTAACTGTGGAGTTCTTAAGAGTGGACTTTCCGAAAAGAAAGGTGCACCTTTGGTGATACAAGTAGTCACTTCGATCATTTTAAGCCACACTTGGGGTGTTACAATCACCCCCACTTGAAGGGCACAACGTCTTTGTTGTGCCTCAATAACCGACCGACTTACAAGTCCTCTTGACCGGCAGTCCACACCCAGTATGTTCGCCCCACTAGATGACTGCTCATAGGCTCTCTATCCATTGGGGCAGCTCACTGCCGCAGGTCGGCTCTAATGCCATCTGTAATGCCCCGACGACCTCTCGGGCCGCGAACAGTTACCAGGAATCGCTTGAAGGATCGTCGACTGGCCCCACAAATCACCACAAGTCTTTCCGGCATGGTTTGTCCTCGCTCACTCGCTGCCTGGGAAACTTCCCAGAAGATCACCCATCCCAAGATTACTCCGCAGCAAGCACGCTTAATGGTGGAGTTCTTAAGAGTGGACTTCTCGAAAAGAAAGGTGCACCTTTGATGATATAAGTAGTCACTTTGATCCTTTTAAGCCACATTCGGGGTAGTACAACTTGTTATCATCATTTTTTTGTAATAATGAGCATAGTCATCTTGCAAACTTTCTTTTTTATATTTCAAAAGAGTAATTTCCTCATTAAGGGACTTGATCATAAAGGTACTCTTCTTTAGCATCCATAGCAAGCATGACAATGTCAATTTAATCATCTCTGGACATTTCATAGAAAAATGATTTTAGCTTTTGGGTAAATGTGCCTTTAACTCCCTTGATTTGAATTTCTAATACCTTAAAAACTCAAAGTTCTCCTCTAATTCCTTTCCATTAACTATAAAGCACAAATTAGCAACATCTTCTTCTTCACTCTCTTTGCCACTAGAATCATTGTCACTCCATGCAGCTATCGTGCCCTTTTTGCTTTTGCTCTTGGATTTCTTCTTTCCAACTTTCTCTTTCAAGGATTGGCAATATTTTATCATGTGGCTTGGTTGGCTACAACTAGAGCTGACAATAGTGTTAGTTTGAAGGCTTTAAGAGGATCACTTTATACCTTTGTTTCCTTTTGAGGATGATCCTCTGTGAAGCTTCTTGAAGTCAAAAGTCTTCTTTTTGAGCCTTTTGTGAAGCCTCTAGCCAATATGATAATTTTAGCCTCTAGCCAATATGATAATTTTATCTTCTAATTCTTCTAATTCTGTATATTCTGATTCAGCTTAACTTTTAGGGTCCTTAACTGATGTTTTCAAGGCTACCCCTATGTTTGAGATCTCTTGTTTTTCCTTCTACAGGTAGATCTCATATGTGAGGAGTTTTCCTATTGGATCCTCCAACGTCAAAGTTTTCAAACTTTGGGCCTCTTTAATGGCATGATCTTGGCTCCCCATAGGTTTCTTGGGAGACTTCTCAACAACTTCCTCACCATTTCTTCATTTAAGTAAATTTTTCACTTAAGGTTGTTCACAATGTCAATGAATATAAGGTACCATTTCCTTGACATCTTCATTAGGAAGCATATCAAAAAGCTCATACTGGCTTGCATAGATACTTATCTTTAATTTTTTAACTTGGCTCATGCCTTCATATGTGGTCACCAAGGTATTCCACACTTCCTTAGCTGTTTTACAAGTAGAAATTCTATTAAACTCATTAGCATTTAAATTATTGTATAAAGCATTAAGTGCCTTATAATTTTTTTGCACTTTCTAATGCTTTTTAGGGTATATTGGTAAATGGGCTTATCTAACTGGTAAGTACTAGTAGTATGCATGATTCGGCTTGGAGCCTTTGACACTGTGTTCCATAATCTTGATCCATTAGCTGAATCTACATAAGTCTCTTCCAATGAGCAAAGTTAGATCCACATAATAAAGAAACAAGTCTACCTTGATTGATCTCAGCCATGCTTGATACTCACTTGATGATTACAAAACAAGATGTGAGACTTGCTCTAATACCAACTGTACTCAATATAAAGCAGAATAAAGCATACTTAAGGGTGCTGAACAATATAATAAAGTACAATAAACAAATAGATCAAGGAAGTTCAGCAGAAAAGGGCATAACAGAATGTAAAGCATATAGAATTTGTTTACGAGGTTCACCACTCAATTGGGTTGCATCTACACCTGAAGACCCTTCCGTAGGATTCAACCATCTTGTATTAACTTGCTCCAAGATAATACAATTGCAAGTGCCACCCCAAGGATCTTAACGACAACATACCCTCCAAGACCTCTCTTAAAGTGATGTCTTCTAAGTCCCCACTTAGGAAGGATAGCTTACAAGAAGAATTCTCTCAACCCTCTTGTCTCACGAGGATTCTCAAATGTGTGTGCAAAGATTAGAATGGTTTGAAAGTAAATCACTCAAGAGTACAATAACACTTAAAATATTAGTTGACTCATTGTGTTTGTGTGTTTTGTACTCTTTTTCTTCAGCTAAGATGTCTTTTCATAGGCGTGAAGAATTAGATTGTTGTAGTATGCTGAACAAGGTAACCATCGGGGGCTTCATAATATTTTATTGGATGCTTCTGTTTTAGCGCTACAGCCTGGTTTAAAGGCCTTGATGACATTTACTTTTCCAACATTACCCAATGAAGTCTTGAACTTTTGCTGCTTGGAGATGAACTCTTTTCAACCTGCACTGAATGTGTTAGCCATTTGATAAGGTAGATAAGCTTCTTGCTAAGCTTTGACATTGACATGTTTTACTTCTAGCGAGGATGACAGAAGCTATGTTTGAGCATAAAGTACTTTTGGCACTTCCCTAATTTGGAAAACTTTTGAATCTACTCTTTCTGTTTCCAACCTGTGACCAGCTATTGAATCACAAAGCTACTCACTCAGCTTGCAGAATGATTAATAAGTAGATGGCAAGATTATTAGGTAATTAAACTATATGTAATTTAATGGCCCCATTTTAAACAAATGTGGTAATTTAGTACTTCAGGGTAAAAAACATAGTTGAATATTTGAAGAATGACAAGCAATTTTGGTACAACAATTGATAAGAGTATCATAAAATGCATTTCAAGCTCAATTCACTTTGTGGAAATTTTATGATTCTGACGCAAGTATGCCTCTGACATGTCTGTCAATGTCCTTGATGATGATATTTCAAGGTAATTGAACTGTAGCACTAAAGCTTTAGACAACCAGAGGCCTACAAAGCTATCCTGTTAGCCATTTATGATCATTTAGGCACAAGGATTGACTTCAACTAACTATCTAAACTTGATCAACTAATCCTTTCAGCTATAACAAATGTTCCGTGCAATCAAAATATATAATGTCACTTGAGGCACATAGTCACATTATATTGAGGGGACTCTTCAACAAACCCCTCAAGCTTACCTTGATAATCAAAAGGTGACATATTGTGACAATTGTTAGAAGCGGAGAGTAATGCATGGGAAGGGGAAGCATGTAATATAGCAAGGGGATTTGGGGCACATGGTCAACAATATTAGGACTAAGTGACACCTCATTAAAAACATTTGTACATGACTCCTCTAAAGGGCTTTCATCAAGAGCATTCCCCTTAATAAAAATATCAACTAAATTACAACATATATCACCCTTATCAACTTTTAAGAATAGAGCAAGGTAATGGTAAGAGGGAAGGTTCAGTACTTCCTTTAGTCCAAACTCTAAACGACGAGAAGACGTCATCACAGAAGGTTCCGTACTTCCTCTAGTCCAGACTCTAGACGATGAGAAGACGTCATCACTCAAACTAACATCAAGTTTAGGGGGAACTAAATCAAAGGTTGGTATCACACAATAGGTCATACTCGTGTATAATTAGCAAATTCAGCTTGTTGCTCATTCATTGTCTTTGTTAAGCTTGCAAGTCTAGCAAAACATCTAGCAAAAATATTATAACAAGGATAACTAATTACTTTTATGGTCAGAACAATTGCATATCATACACATAGGACGGGTATAATTTGAGATGGAACGGGATTAATATAAGAATAAGCACTGGTCTCAAAAGCATAAGTATCCCAAGCGAACCACTAAGTTCATCCTTATTTCTAGCACAAAAGTCTCAACATTCTAAAAGAGCATGGGTTTCACAATTCACACCCTCATAGACCATATTCAAAAATTATCACTTCTACATGTAATAACCACAAGCAAGAAAGGCACATAATCTATCCAAGTATCTCTGAAACAATTCATGATCAAGCTAAGGGAAATGGAAGATAAGACATTTTTGGTTTTTTTTTTTCAAGTTTTTGACTTTTAATCTTTTTTTTGGGTATTTTTCAAAATAAAAGTCTAGTCTCGAATTATTAGACTTGTCAACTCAGGCAGGTGGGTTAAATACTAGTCGGGTGTATTCGGGTTCGAGTAAAATACGGGTCGGATGTATTTCGGGTTTGGGTAAAATACGGGTGGGTGCATTTCGATTTTACGGGTTTTGGGTCAACCCAAAGGATTTGGAGCGCCTTTTTAGTGACTTATTTCTCTTTTTATCGAAATCAAAATCTTGGGATATTTATTACTTAAAATTGTCTATATTTAATGAACAAGCATTCTACTTGTAATTTCTTAAAAAAACATAAAAAATATTCAAACTTTTCAATATGATATATGAACGCCATATACCGGTGGACAATGAGTCACATTTGAGTGCGTTGGTCCGTATATTAAAATATTAATAATAGGTCGAATCATTTATGGGCGGGCCCATCTAAAGCATGAGAACAGGTTGGAGCGATTCGACCTGTTAATAATCCATTTAATGATTCAATATTTTGTTAATTAACTTACCACTACCTAATCATGTATGCTTTATTAATTAGCCGATCCTAACACGAAAACAAGTTGGTCCATTGCCCAATACTGACATCAAGTTCGAGACCAATTGGAAGGAAACCAAATGAAAGGATATTATAGACGCACAAGATATTACAATTATTTATTAATTATAACATCAAAATTTTATATTATTACATAGTAATATTATTTAAAATGCGATGAAAGGTATTCATTTCACTAAGAATATAATTGTACGACTTGAACATTTTTCATACTTTCTAAATTGACTTTCTTAAGATTAGTTGTTTCATGCCCATTTTCTAAATTGTTCCATTTATAAGTTGCATATGACGTTATTTTATAGGAATGAATATGGAAAAGAGTAAGTGTCATCGTCTAATTTTCGAAGGGATGCGATACTTACACAACGTCTCTCTAAATGATTCATTATAATGAAAAACTATTATTGTTAAGAGGGAAAAGGTAAAGAAAAATAAAAAATAAGAATATAATATTTAGGTTGAGCGGGCGAATTCGGGCTCAGGTTGGGTTTGATCCAAAACTTTGCAGGTTTTTTGGGTTCAGTTTAGTTCGGGTTCGGGTCAAGAAAATCGTGTTCAAAACCCAAAACTTTCGGGCTGGTTCGGGTCGGGTCATTTTTTGGCAGGTCTACGAATTATCAAGTAAACTACAATATTTAAAAGTAATAACTCTTTGGCAACAACACCAAAAAACTTGTTATAGTTAAAATAGTTAGTGCATGATGTAGCTATAGCTAACAACCTCCAAGTATGGGTTATATCCATAGGGAGTTGTGTATTTTAGGTACCAAAGTTATCTTGAGTACTCCAACTAGGCACATCGGGAAGGTGATAGTAATGAGAACCAAACTAACTGAGAAAGTGATAAAAGGAGGGTCAGATTCTGATATTACTACTTAATGAACAAATTAATCTAGACAAGCCCTAGTTTAACCAAGCCTATACAAGTACTTAGGAATGAGCGGTTGCATCATCAAAGACCACTCAAACCCTCTTTCAAAGGTCAAATGCTAGCTTAATTCTTCTAACCCCCATTTTCATATGGTTAGTCCAATTAAACCACCAGAGTAGCAACATTAAATTCTCTCTACCCGCACTAGCCAATTGACATCACCTTTCACCATAAGCCAATCGTCCAAAAATATGGATGAAGATTTCAGCAAACACTTAGCGGGCATGAGAAAATTCTCAATTACATGTATATTTACGAGTAAGTTGTGATATTTTATATCTGTTCTTGTCAGAAAATTATCAATGTCTATGTCGTATGATTTTTCATTGATGAATTTGCCTTTTCTATTTTAAAAAAAGGAAAATATCTAACCAATTTAATTAAATAGAATTCTAAAAATGAAATTTGAGAAGTTAATTAAGAACTAAGCCAAAGCACCTTCAGTGCAACTTAATTGGTGCAAACAAATTCTTTTTTATTTTTATAGTTTTGACAAGTACTTTTGTACCCACGTGATCTATAGGAATGTCTTGAGTCTTTTTTTTTTTAAAAAAAAATTATAACTATTACATGTACAAACTATAAATTAGAAAATATCACGGCCAGATACCCCACTTTGTGTAGAAATTATAACTAGGGGACCATGTTATTAGAATAAATTTAGAATGGGCAATATTCTGTGGAAACTATTTTAAGGGGACCGTTTATTGTTTGCATTTTCTTTTTAGCCCTTAAATTTTTCATATTTGCATTTTAGCCAAAATCCTTAAAAACTTACTTTCGAAAATCTAAAATTTGTGCACATGAAAATTTTCTTACAAGTACTACTCGAGATCCTCTTTCAACTGGTATCAGAGCCACGTGACCAACAATAATTAAGATAATTAAGCTAATTAAAGATTAATTAAGTTAATTAACTGTGATTAATGCTAGAATCATCACTTGCTTGCCGTGGACCAAATTATTCATATATTGTTCACTCTCTAGAAGGCCTTTCTCCAATAGCACCTTAAATAAACTATATCATTGATATAGTTTTAGAATTAAAAGCAGAATTAGTAAAAATTAAGACCGAAGTCAAGGAACTTAAGAAGCAGATATTTGTAATTCACCTTTCTCTAGCTAACGAAGTAAGACATAGCGAAAAAACTACTTCTATTATTAGTTCTTCATTTTAGCATAAATATCCTTTCCAAATCCCAAAAAACAATATTCAATTTCCTTTGCACGATACAAAAATCCAAAAAGAAGAGGAAAATCAGGTGAAAATCGACTAAAAAAGCAGAAAAAGAATAAGAAGAAGGATTATAAGTTGTATACTCTTGAAGTACTATAGAATATGTTCGAGAAAGAACAAAACACAAAAGAATTAAACAAAAACATGAGCGCAATTAGTGATAAACATGACGTATTATCTGATGATAATGAACCGATTAATAATATCTTATTAGAAGAAGAAATATATCAACAGATGAACCTTATTAAGCTAGAGGATCTAAATGTGTTACCTTTAGAAGAAATTAGAAGAAAATTGGATAAAAAAATATGGTAAAATGGCTGTTGTAAATGAGATTAATGAAATTGGTTTGGTGAACCTTCTAGAAGAAATACTTATTTGATAAGACCTAGGTATGTTCTAATAGAATGAACAACCAATTTTTCCTTCGGGTTCATCCCAAGGAAAACTACAACCTTTGAAAAAGTTGGCCCTACCCCAATTAGTCAGACTGGATACATCTTAAATACAGATTGAGCTTGTAACAGAGAAGAAATATTTGAACATTGAAAAAGAGGCATGAATAGTATCTTAAACCTAAACACTATATGGACTGCTGCAAATTTTCTAAATTACATCGAACATAGCTTTTCTGACACTGTAGTTGACTGGTATGGTTCATTAAATGAAAATCGTAAAAATACATTAAGAATGATGAAAATGCCAGCTGCAATGTTTAAAAATCTATGCAAGGAAATTGAAACTGAATTTATCAGAGCTAAACTTAATTATGAAGAAAAGGTGAGAGAATGGAAGACAAAGATTAATAATATAGACTTATGGGATATGAGATATCTGAAAAATTATGTTGCTAAATTTAGTCAATATTATTACAAAATTGGGCATAATAAAACCAATCTTGGCATGTTCTATGGCAAATTGTCATATCCTATAAATTTCATAATTAATAAAAAATACATTGCATGGCTTAAACGAGGAGATGTCATTAATACAATTGGTTCGAGAGTCTGTTATCTAAGAAAATGGGTCAATGATCAATGTCTTTATCTCCAAAAGCAAAAGAAAATTAAGAGGCAATTCCTAATTTGTTGGGATTCGCTTCACCAATGGGGAAAAGAACCTGCAAGGAGACGAAAAAGAAAATTTTATAAGAAAAATAGCTTTAACAAGCAAAGAGGCGAGAAATATAAAAGAAAATATTATAACAAACCAAGTCCTAAAAAATGTAGATTTTTTAGAAAAGCAGCTTATTGTCCTGTAGGGAAAAACAACAGCAAATGCTGGGCATGCAGAGAAGTAGGACGTTATGCTAATGAATGCAAAAATAGAAAGAATAACAAGCTTATTGAAACATTGGGTAGCCTAGATTATGTTGAGCTTAGTGAAGATGAGGCATTAGACCTAACTCTAAATAATAACAAAGGGATTGTTGAAATTATCTTGGACAATGAATATGAAGAAAGTGATTATGAAGAAACAAGTCATACGATGGAAAGTAGCTCAGTTAGTCTTGGTGATCTTCAACGGAAGAGTTTGTTGTAAACAATGATCATGAGAAAGTTAAAGGAGATTGGGTTCTTCCCATAATTCAGAAAGATATAATCTATAAAAAATCCGTCTTTCAATTAAAGAGTAAGTATGTGTGCGAGATGATGGAAGGAGATTTAGAGATAAACGACTATGCGTATGATGTGAGAGAAGTAAATCTCATTAATTAGGAAAACATCCTTAAGCGTAACAAAGATAGAAAGTATAGGTATATCGATGTTGGAAGTGTCCAAGTGCAAATCACTCTATTATAATATTATGGTAAAGATATTGATCTTTATGTTTTGCTTTGTGATATAAGGCATACCAAATTTAATAATCAAATTATCATAGGGATTAAGACCAACTTGTGCAATGGATCGGTAGTGTTCAATTGTCGGCCTGAATATTATGTGAGTCTAACAGATTAGTTTGCTAAAAACTTTCTATCCCTTAAGATGAAAACTGTTGGAATGAACATGAAAAGAGGGGGATATCCGTTAAGGATATTTTGAAAAATTATCTACAAACTGGATAATACTATAGATCCAAAGACCAAAGTGACAATGATAGAAGTAGAAAATTTTGAAAGTCCTACCCCTATGTAAAAGATTCAAATGATTAAATCCAATCCACAGGAAATAAAAATTGATCGTTCATGGATATCTAACTTTGTCAACCCTACAAAAATCAACTAGAAAAATGTGATAAAAATTGATGAGAATGGTAAAATAACCATTAAACCCCAATTATTAAGAAGCATGAGCACAAGATCAGAATGGGGAGAAGGATCTTCATCAACTAAAGAAGAACTTAAGGAAGATGATATAGTTAGTGTGAATAGTGAAGTGAGTAGAATGAGTTTTGAATCGGCTAGACCCAGTGTAGACCGAAGTCTAAGTCTAGATAGAAAGGTCATTAGGTACAAAACAAGAACTGTTAGTAAGCCAATTTATGATGATGAATTAGTCAAAAATACAATTATGGAGATATGCTATGAAGTCACAAACACAAATCCTAATAGCGTCTATATCCCAATAAACATATGCTTAGAGGGATATAATAAAAATGAATTATGTGCCTACATGGATAGTGGTTGTTCTGTATGCTTTGGAAAAAAATCATTATTTCCAGAGTTTATGTGAAAAAGAGCTAAAAATCCTTTACAAGTGAGGATAGCTAATAATAGCATTATGAGTCACAATGAAGTTAGAGAAGGGTTATCCATATAATTAGAAGGAGTTCAATACATTAAACTAGTTATATGGGCTATTGATCAACCCTCTCATGACATGATTATTGAAAATAATTTTCAGAGAGTACATTCTCCATGTACAAAAACCCTTAATCAAATAATATTTACAATCAATGGTCACTCAATTTCTATTGAAAAATTGAGCAAGGCTTACACTCATCAGAAAATTGAATTTACACGCAGTCAGCGCAGTGAGAAGGTAATGCCCGCACAACGTGAGATATCATTGATAACCTCACTACTTGAGCTATCTATTAAAAACCAGATTGTTGAACAACAAGAGCAATTATGTAAAGAACAGTACTCTGATAATCCACTAAAATTTTGGAAAAAAGACAAGACATTTGTAAAAATTACTTTTTTAAATCCCAATTCTATTATTCGAGTCAAGCAAATGGTGTATACGCATTGGTATATCCAATAATTTGATAAACAAATTAAAGAACTTCTGGATAAAGGATTAATCAGGAATAACAGGAGTCCTCACACCAGCCCTGCTTTCAAGGTAAGAAATCATGCAGAATAAAAAAGAAGAAAAGCGAGAATGTTAATCAATTACTAAAAACTTAATGATAATACTGTCTTTGATGGTTATTACATTCTTAACAAAACAGTCCTTTTCAATAGAATTCAAGGCGCCTCTTGGTTCTCAAAAATTAACTGTAAAAGTGGTTATTGACAGATAATTAAAAATGGATGAAGAAAGTATTCCCTTAACTGCATTTAGTACCCCCACAAGGACATTATGAATGGATAATAATGCCATTTGGTCTTAAAAATGCACCTCAAATATTCCAAAGAAGAATGGATAATATCTTTAAAGATCTTAATCATTGTTATTTAATTTATATCGATGATATCCTCGTCTTTTCCAAAACTATAGAGCAGCACAAAAATGATGTTTTATCTATCACCTAAAGATGCATTGATCATGGTATCATATTTGGTAAAAACAAGTGCATCTACGCTGAACAAAAAATTGAGTTCTTAGGCTTAGAGATAAAAGCTAGACCAATCATCTTACAAAAGCATATTCTGAAAAAAATAGAGAATTTCCCTGAAAAGATTGAAGATAGGAAACAGTTAGAAAGGTTTCTTGGATGCCTTACCTATGCTTCAGATTTCATTAAAGATTTAGCTAAACTGAGAAAGCCATTGCAGCAAACATTCAAGAAAGAAGTAAGTTGGACATGGACTACTAATGATACAAAGATTGTTCAAAATTTCAAAAAGATGTGTAAAAATCTTTGTGTTCTTAATTTGCCTAATGAAGGAGATGATTTAGTTCTTGAGACAGATGCCAGTAATGAGCACTGGAGTGCAGTACTCAAAATAAAAGAAGGAGAAAAACTCCGCAAATATTGCAGTGAAAACTTTAATAAGGCAGAATGTAGCTATCCCATCATGGAAAAACAAATACTTGCATTCATAAGGGGAATTGACAAGTTCTTAATCTTTTTAGCCCCAAAACCTTTTCTTATTCGAACATATTGCAAAGGAATACTTGGTTTTGTGAAAAAGAATTTATCAAATATGCAAGCATAAGGGTGACTCATGCGTTGGCAATTATGGCTTAACTAGTTTTCATTCTCTATTAAACATATACAGGGATTGAAGAACTCTCCGGCAGATAGTTTTACTCGAGAACTCGCCAATGGTGATCATCAAAGCAGAACTCCTGTCAGAAAAGGAGGAAATCCATGAGATGCCGTTACTAATAGAACGGGTTACTCCTAGTAAAGTTGTTATTGATAATTGGGAATTCCACATAAAAAGTAGATCACGCTTTGGTCTGCTATCTTCTACCTCCCTAATAATAGCGTAAAGATTTTTCCTTCTAGGGTTACAAGTTAATTACCTTATATACCTTATGATATCCAAGAAAAAATAAGTTCTTATGTTCAAGAAAAATGGTTCAATGAGTGGTATGCAGCCTGCATTGATTATTATCATCATTATTCCTATGATATTTGGGAGTCTTAGAGTACAACGATCTACTTTCTCGATAAGTCTGGAGTTGGTGATGTTAGTTTCTCAACAAATTCAATCTCTCCAAATGACCCTGTTATCAAAGCCTGTGAATATGGGAATACGGGATGATACTTTACTTTATGTTCAGAAGGATCCATTGGATTCTAACATCTCATGATGGTCCAACAAAAATTCCAAAAAATCGATGCCTATATGTGGAAGTACATTGTGCACTAATCGAGTATGAAAATAAAAAAGTCAAACTAGACCATTATCTTGTTTAGATTGCTGATTACGACGATCTGTATGCCCAACGGTAAGAATGGGTTCCAAATCAATGAGAAATAATTACTGATCATACTTTAGCAAGAGCCATAAGTTTTTATAACATTTATCATCAAAGTTGGGCATTAATTGAACAAGGAAAAACGTTAATGCATTGTGGAAACACTACTTTCACTCATGACAATGAATTCAAAGAATACATGAAGGTGGAATAAGAGGTTTCAGAAGATATCTTTGATTATCTCTTTAATGTTGGAGCTGAAAAATTCTGATCACAAGAAGGAAAAAATATCTCCTTGAATTATTTAAGAAATGGGACCCATAGCATCATCAATTTGATGAAGACATTAATGATTATCTAGATAATGATAGTTTGGAAAATATAGTTGGAGATGAAGACATGCAATTTCAATAATAATGATTAGTTTTGTCATCATTAAAAGTTTTGAAAAGTGGTTACTCCATTATTGTACTATTTTGACAAGTGTCAAGTTTATAAAATAAAGTAGGTTACTGTAGCCATAAAAAAATCAATGTGTACTGTAACCATGTAAAAAATCAGTGTGTACTGTAGCCATGAGGGCATCCTATGTACCCCCAACCCTCTATAAAAGGAGAGGCTGAGTGCTGAGGAGGGAAACGATCATTTGAGCATTCTTGAGCGAAAGAGAAGTCAGGATTCTTCATTTCTTTATGAGTAAGCATCTCTAATGATCTTAGCCTAAAAGCCCCTCTTCAAGCTTTCCATTGTAATATTTCCACTTTTAAGCTTTGAATAAAAGAAGTTTCCCAGTAGCAAACGTTATTCAATTGAACCTTATGTCTTAAATATTATAATTTCTTGATTAAGTCTCACTATCCTTTAAAAATATATAAAACTTGATTAGTGACTACGATCCGAGGTAGGAAACGAAACAGATCTATGTTGTGCCTGATCTAAGGAAGGTGGGGTTGAGATTGGCAATCCTTGTACACCGGAAGTTAGAGGAACGCCAGAGTCCAGCGCCGACTACGTTCAAGTAATGGTCGAAACTCTCTAATTAAACTTTAATTATTTTGCCAAGTACAGTGGGCTGTTAATCACAGAAAATATAATATTTATGATATAAGTAGTAGATTGTCAGAACTAGTACCAATAAAGTCATTATAAGAAGTTTATACAAAAATATAAGCTTAGTTTTATTAAAAGTCCAAAAAACTTGAGTATTTGCACTTAAAACCTCATTTTGGGCAAAAATAGCAAATTTAGAAAGTTCAGGGACTAAGTTGCAAAGAAAGACTTCGGCCAATAACTATTTCTTAAAATATCGACCCGTGTTAATAGTTTACCCAAAATAGTAGGTGCTTGGGAATACATTCTAAAAACGTTGACCCTTAAAAATTATTTTCATAAAATTCAGGGTACCCCAATGTCATAAATTGCTATAAATTATCACCTAACAGTTGGTACTTGGTATGACAGATGATACGCAAAACTTTTTGAGGTTTATGGTTAATGGTTTTTTATGCTTAAATATAATTGTTAGGGGATGCAAGTTAAGAAAAATCATTGCATCAAAATTTCTAATGTATTAAAATTGATTATATTTCACTTAGTTTTGACAGCAATTATAATATCTTAATTTCTATATAACAATTTGAAGATTTTGATAGTTTAAAATTGTTAAGTTATTAATAAAAAATTAACACCTTATAGCTAATAACTCTTAATATTGATTTTGATAAAAAAAAAAAAAACCGTAACCCAAAAACTTTAATGAACAAATTATTGATAGCCACTTTTGTACAATCACAATTAATAATTTTTAAATTAACAATAATAATTTTAATTAAAAAACAATTAATATGAAATCAGGTTTGAATTTAAGTTAGAGATTCCAAAGTTATAAGAGTTTTTCACATCTCAAATTAGGCTTGAGCAGTTTTGTTTTAATATAAATATGTAGTTTACATTATCATAGTCTCTTTGCTTTTGTTCTCTTCCTAATTTTATTTTATTTTTTAAAAATCTATTTTTGATTTTATGTAGTATTTATTTTTAAGATGTTTTAGCCACTGTAATTTTTAAGAAGGTTTGTAACGTTTATATAAGATTCTGTTCTATTTCCTTTTGTCCTATAATATTCTTTTTCGATTTTCTTATTTCTAATTTTTTACAAAAAATAGGTCAATAGTGAGTTATTTGCAAATTATGTGACAGTCGTAATGCTTATGTTAAGAGCCCGCTACTAAATAGCAACGCCGTGCTAACCTGAAAAATTAAACAACATGCGGCTCATCCCACGCACAAAGAAAGCAAGTCGATCACGTGTAACATTCGTGCACAAGGAAATTACTTAGATACACCCAAGTTAGCCACCATCAATTAACCTTCAAAATAATCACATAAAGATATTGTGCCTTATCAACACCTCATCTTTGTCATCAATTAGTAGTAATCCGGACCAAGGACGCCAACATGTTATGATTAGTTTATTTTAATATTTATCGTTATAACCCCTATTTTCATGATGATATTTTTCATCTGACTGTGTCATTATGGTCATAACATGATAGTGTAAATTCAATATTCATTTTGTTAGTTTATTTTGAAGGATTATTTAGAATGATTCTTTATGATTTCAATAAGATTTCAAATTTTCTATCTTATGCTTTACTCAACCTTAATAATAATCCCTTTTGTTCAACATTAATAATAATGGTTAAAAATCAATGAACATAAAATTACCAATTCATCTGACTATGTCATATCATGACTATATGTCATATCATGATAGTGTAAATTCAATATTCATTTTGTTAGTATATTCATTTTAATATTATCATTATAACCCCTTTGTTCAACCTTAATAATAATGGTTAAATCTTAAGTTTTCATGCTTTTTTAATTTGATCCTAACTCAATGAACATAAAATTACCAATTGCCATTTCATCAATTTTATCAAAACAAAAAATTAAAAATCATTCACTACGTAATTCAATAACAACTGCATATTAATACCAATGCAATAGATTTGTTTTCATTTTCTTTTTTGAAAGGGGGGTCAATGCTGATAAGGAGAAAAGTGAATGTCAAAGCTCTCTATGTTAGATAAGACACACAACACAACACACGACAATTCTAAGTGTGGGTCTTGTTTTTATAGGGATAAGAGAAATTCATATGGAGGCGACCTTATCCATACAAATACTTTTGCACGCATAGGGTTCAAGACGAAAAGCCCCCAAAAATAATTTTAGGAGAACATTTTGTTGAGTTGAAATCTTTTGGGACGCATTTGAAAATAGAGCATTGGATATTACAGCGAGCAACATTAAACATGTGATTAATACATAAACAATATGGAAACCAAATGCAGCACAATAAAAATACTGGGAAGCCTGTAGGACTATATTATTACCTAATATATAAGGAAAATGCCATCAATGTTAGCTAAGTGAATAAAAGTGAAGTGTAAACAAGCACCTTTTAGGATTTATGATTCCACTTGTAGACCTTCAACAACTCCTATCATGAGTTATGCCCTCCATTAGTTTCATGGGTCTCATACTATGCTTAATCACCTCATTCTAGTTCTTCTTAGGTCTTCCCTTATCCTTTCATTGTGGAAGGTCAGTCGTGACACCTCCATGCTAGCATATTTATATCTCTTCTCTTGATGTGAACAAATCATTTGAGTCTTGCTTCACTTATCTTATCCTACACCGGTGCTACTCCTACTTTCTATATGAAATTTTCACTTTGGATCATATCCACTCTTGTATGTCTACACATACACTTAATCCTTCTCATCATTGCAACTAACAATCTTTGAACCTGAATTTTTTTAATAGGCCAACACTCCGAGTCGTTGAATTTTCCTTTTAACTTTATCAGGAACTTCTTATTGCATAACACTCCACATGATATATCTATCTTTGTCATCTCATCCTCATACAGTGATCAATGTCATCGCTAATCTCCCTATTGCCTCATATGATTGAACTTAAGTATTTAGGGCTTGTTCTTTTCGTGAGTCAATTGTAATTTACCCACCTCAACCTACTTCAACCTATTTCAACCTACTTTAACCTACTTGAAAAAAAAATACCAACTTCAACCCACTTCAACCTACCTCAACTTACTTCAACCCACTTCAACCAGCTTCAACCCACCCCTTCATAATTTTAATAATTTGTAAAGTATCATATGAGATTTAATCATTCTTGCACCAAAAAGTTCACTGTACTACTTTTTTGTAAATTATCGTACTTTGTAATTGTTTTATTTTTATATTTTTGTATTGTTTTTATTTTTTATTTTTAAATTTTTAAAACTTTTAATTTTTAATATTTAATTTTTTGTACTTAATTTTTTTATTTTTTATTTCGTACTTCTTATTTTTTATTTAATTTTTTATTTTGTTTTGTTTTTTTGTTTTTTGATTTTTTGATTTTTTATGTTTTATGTTTTATTTTTCTATTTTTTGTGTTTTATTTTTATTTTTTATTTTTTATTTTTTTATTTTTTCTGTTTTTTGTATTTTTGTATTTTTGTATTTTGATTTTGTATTTTTTTTGGTTTTTTTTGTTTTTTTTGTTTTTTATTTTTTTATTTTTAAATTTTAATTTTTAAATTTTTAAATTTTTTTAATCTTTTAATTTTTAATTTTTAATTTTGTTTTCAATGTTTCATTTTTAATTTTTCGATTTTCTATTTTTAAATTTTTTGATTTTTAATTTTTGATTTTAATTTTAATTTCTTATTTTTAATTTTTTTTATTTTTAATTTTAATTTTTAATTTTTAATTTTAATTTTTTATATTTTTTTATTTTATTTTAATTTTTTGGCTTCAATTTTTATTTTTTAATTCCTAATTTTGTAATTTTATTTTTTTATTTTTGTATATAAATTGTTTTTAATTTTCAATTTTTTATTCCAAACAAAAGCTACAGAAAATTCCAAAAAAATAAAAAATAAAATATAAAAATATAAAATACTGAATACTAAATAAAAAATAAAAATAAAAAATAAAAAATAAAACATAAAAAGGAAAAAATAAGAAATAAGAAATAAAGATAAAAAATTAAAAAATTAAAAATTAAAACAAATCAAATATAAAATAAAAAATATAAAAGAAACTAAATATTACATAAAAAATAAAAATAAAAAAATAAAAATATAAAAAATAAAAATATATAAAATGTAAAATATAAAAAATACTAAATAAAAATAAAAAAATAAATTAAAAATTAAAAATTAAAAAATAAAAATTAAAAATTAAAAAATTAAAAAAAAAATAAAAAAATAAAAAACAAAAAACAAAAAATAAAAAATAAAACTAAAAAATTACAAAATTACAAAACTAAAAAATTAAAAATTAAAAGGTAAAAAAATAAAAAAATAATAATAAAAAATAAAATAATAAAAAATAAATAATAAAAAAGAATAAACAAAAAATTAAAAATAAAACTAAAAAATTAAAAATTAAAAAATTAAAAAATTAAAAAAATTAAAAAAATAAAAAATAAAAAATAAAAAAGAATAAACAAAAATTCCACAAAATTTTGATAACTTCATAAATTATCACATATTAATTACATGCTCATTATTTTAACCCACTTCAACCTGCCACATAAAAAATATACCAACTTCAACTTACTTCAACCTATATCAACCTATTTCAACATACTTCAATCTATTTTAACCCACCTAAAAAAAAAATATCAACTTCAGTCTGCCTCAACCCACTTCAATCTACTTTAACATATTTCACTCTTTAACCCATCTAATTTACTCACGAAAAGAACAGGCGCTTAATCTTCTAACTTCTACTTTCATCGTACCACTAATGTTGACTCTCGCTGGTGTCCCCTCTTCCGCTTTACTAAACTTACATTTTAATTACTGAATTTTGAACCTGTTCAATCTAAAACCTTCGGATTTCAAAGTGTCTCTTTACTGTTTTAAATTGTTGATGCCTCTTCTCTGTCCACTTATCTTGCATTGCATATTCAGAGAACCTAAATAGAGCAATTTACCCATTCAAAGCTCCTAGCTTGTCTTTTTGTGCCAAAAGTAAAAATTTTGTTAATATGTTTTTTTGGTAAAAAAGGTTCTGTTTTGCTACTACTATTATTCAAATACGCCCCTTATTGCCAAATTTATTTCAGAAACTATTTTCATTTAGTGTTTATCAATTTACATTTTTTTTTGCTAATACATAACGATAGCTTTTTAAATCTTAATAATTTTTTCCATTGTCTGACATCAAAATCTATTGACAATAAGTAAATATTACTTATAATCAAATTTTCAAAAATGTGAAAATATTTATTAAATGCATTTTATATTGTTGAAAAGGGTTTTAAACCTGAAAAAAATTGAAAAGGTAAATTTTAGTAATATTTTTTCTGATAATATTATGACACTAGAAAAATGGATGGTTTAGACGCTAAAGAGGAAATCTAAGCGTATATATTTATGAAACAAAAGTTATTTTTCAATTGCTATTATTATCATTATTATGCAGTAGCATTAATGTGAAAAGTGTTAACACGTTACCTTTATTTTCAGTTCTAAATACTTGTCCCTGTGTAGTGAAAAAAAAGGTTAATCTGTCAAAAATAGCTTATTTTCTTTGTTTTTTTTTGGGGG
>JACYFF010031959.1:36100831-36153913 GCA_017589665.1 Selenicereus undatus | reverse complement strand
ACAATATCAAAGAAGTACAAAATTTACACATAAATTACATGAAAATATCAAATTAAACAACATCAACAACACCATTACTTCTTTCACAGAAATCACAATCCCCTTTCCAAAAACCCTTAAACTCAAAATTCTCAAAATTTTTTGACAAATCCGTAGGCAAAATCGACCAGTTTATACATCATCCACTATACTAACAAACCAAACCACAACATCAAACTCATATTTTCGCATCACGCATACCCACATGTAATGTCCATCATGAAATACATCAAAAAAACTGCAAGTTTTTCAAAATTAACGGTTGACTTACCATTATCACACCTTCAACAGCTACCTCCAACCTTTTTGTTCTCTTCAATGGTGTTTCCAAGCTGCTTCACCACCAATTCTACGCATGCAACAACAACAGAGACAAGGAGAGCCAGAGAGAGAAAGAGATACAAGTAGAGAGGCAAGCTGAGGAGACTAGGTAAATGGGAGTTTATTTAAGTGCTTCATTTCTCTTCAGGAACTGCGCGGGTTTAACAAGGGTATTTTTGTCCAAGCACATCTCCGTTCAACAACGGGCCAGAATTGGGCCATAAAAATAGTTACACCATTATTTAAGGTACCCCATAATTAGTTTTAAAAACTAGGGGGCTTTAAAATAGTTTCCACATAAGTTAGCGTACCTTTGTGTAGTTTTTTGCATAAAACGGCTATTTGGTTTCTCCCTCTTCCTTCCTCAACAGCAAACACATCACCCATTTTCTCTTTCTACTTCACCTCAACCCAGATAGACCCCATGGCCCTCTTTCTTTCTCCTCTTCGCCTAAATTTCTACTCTTCTCTCTCTTCTTCGCCTGAATTTCTCTCTACTATGCTCCGTTGCTTCATAGAGAGAGAATTCAACATCCAAAATGAAGTTCGACTGAAGGCGGTGCCGCTGTGACTGGTTATCAGAGATCTCGGCGTAGCGATGTTGTTCGGTGCTGGGCTTTGCTGCTTGGGCTTTGAGGCCTTTTGTTCATTGATTGAGCCCAATTTTGTGATGATTTATAAATTTGATGCCTCATTTGAGTCAAACTTCTGGATTCCAAGCTACAATTTGGTAGAATCAGCCTTCTATGAGAAGACAGAAAGAGGAGCGAGAAAATGATGGTGCGAAGGGATTGTTCGGTTGGTCGTCGCCGCACATACAACTGGTGTTACAGGTTTCGAAGCCACTAGAGTCTCCTTCATCGTACATGGAAACTTATGCGAGGCCTTGCTACTTTATCTACTTGCAGGTCTGAATTCAATCTTAAATTATTCATTTTCAAGGATGGTTTTTTTTGTTGTTCTTTGAATTATGAAAATGGTTTTGTAATGGAATTAATTGTATTGTTTTTTCCTCTTCTAACGTTTTGTTTATTGGGATTGTTGTCAATTTTCATGCATTTTTGCTTGGCGGTTTGAGATTGATAGGTGATACATGAGAACTATGTGTTTGTTTGTTTTTTTTTTTTTTATGGAGAGAATTGTGTTGAATAAGCATCATGCCCTCCCTGTTAAGATTGATGGGTGTTTTGTTATGGCTTTATCCCAAGGGCAATAGCGGTTCTAAAGGGATGAAGATAGGTTCTTACCTTCAGCTATTTTTTAGAGGAGATTTTGATCAAAAAATTTGAAGTTTCAGATGTAAACTTTGTAATTTTAGATGTAGAGTTCAGACATTCAATTCTAAAATTTTGCAATTTCATTTTTGGAATTTCCAGCTTTCATATCCAAAAGTTTGTAATTTATTCTGAGAAATTTTGTAATTTTATAATAAAATTTCAGACATTGATATATGAGTTTGAATTTTACATTTATATATTTTTTTAAGTTTAACAAACTCTATTTTGATGGGAACCCGTCACAATTTTGACGGAAAAATAGCATTCGTCACAAATGACCGAGTTCATCAGTAGTTCCGTCAACATTTGTTGCACTTAACCAAGAAATCATCCACGTTGTGACGGGTAATAGTTTACGTCAAAGTTTCCGTCAAAATTTCTATCAAACAGTCCGTCAAAAATTTTCGTCACAATGTGTATTGACGGACTATCAGTCCATCAAATTTTCCGTCACTACAATTTTGACCGATTGTCAGTCTGCCAAAATCAATCCG
The DNA here is from genome assembly GCA_017589665.1 of Selenicereus undatus. Lineage (NCBI taxonomy): Eukaryota > Viridiplantae > Streptophyta > Magnoliopsida > Caryophyllales > Cactaceae > Selenicereus > Selenicereus undatus. Next base: position 36,151,782 of record JACYFF010031959.1, on the reverse strand, counting down.
TCAGTAATAATGACGGGTTGGTCGAAAAGTCCATTTCGACCAGCGTTTTCTTTACGGCCCTAAATTCCGTCAAAATTTCTGTCACACGTGTCACTTTCCATCAAAATCAACCCAAATTTTCGTCAAAATTTCACTCTTTTCCTGTAGTATTTATTAGTATATACTAATAAATACTATTTTTATTTAGTAAGCAACGGATTAAATGTTAACAAACCGATTCCATAAGCCTAAGGAGATGTGCATTTAGGAATTTTATCAAGACATATTAAGTACAAGAGGGCATTGAGTGATTTTATGTAAGAGTTGATGAGTAATTGGGGATGGGGAAAAGAATTTATAGAATAAAGAGATTATGGTTTCCTCAACTATGACATAAAAAAGGAAAATATTTTGAAAATATTTGCGGCATAAAAAAGGGATATTAATTGGAGAGCAATTATATGGAGATTTTTTGTGAAAAAAGGTAATTAACGTTGCCCCAAAAAAACAAAGGAATTATGAGGTGAAAATAGCAGAGATATGGGATCCTCGAACCAAGCACAAACAACTAAACATCCTCCTCCCTACCAGTTGCACTACTACATTTTTTAACACACTAAAGACAACGTTAGAAGTAATTCAAAAAGTTTAATTTAATTGGAATTAAACCCAAAAAAAAAAAAAACACAACGCCCATTACAAACGAACCCTAAACTCGCATAAGTTGCCGTTGAACAACCCGGAGCCACCTTGCAGTCGGAACAGTTGGTATCATCGGTTGGTAATAGGAAACGAAGCTAGGTTGATGTCACTAATCTTATCTACCAAACGAAACCACCCGAAAATGAGAGAGATGGGGCACGTCATCGATCTTTTTCTTTGAGCCAGCAACCTTCTCGCCGGTAACAATGGTAGACGTCACCTTCCCTTAGCTTCTCCGGTGTCCGACCACCATGAAAGGGGAGCAAGGGTAGGAAAAGCCACAACATGAAAGCATAGAAATTTCACATCTTTGATTTGAACGTCGGAATATTTGGTGGTCGCTGAAAATTATGGAGGAGAAATTAAAAGTTTTTAGTTTTTCTTTTTAAAGGTTTTAAGTTTTTGTTTTTAATAGGATGGGAATTAAAGAATAATCAAACTCACTCTTATATAATTAATTTTCTTTCATATTTGAGATATTATATAACTTTTATAATACATTTTTAATTATTTAAAGATAAAATGAAATGAATGGTTATGATCAACCTATAATAAGTGTACGTTCTATATTTTTTCAATTATGATGGTTGTCATATAGTGACAACTACTATAACTTTTTGATTCATTATAGCTTAACCATCAGTGTTGGCACACCGTTTGCAAATCGTTGAAGATTATGTGTATTTTTTCAATAAGTTGATCTTAATTTAGTCAAATTCTCCCATTTTCTACTATTATCTATGTACTTCCAAGTTCCAACCAATGTTGTACAAGCTTGTTTTTATGTTGGAGGGGCTTTGTGGACAAGTTTTCTATTACGGTCCTATTCTTTTCGTGGGTAAATCAACGTACTTCATTCTTTCCCACTTCTTTTCACTGCTACCCACTCCTCCTTACTCCTTCAAATAAATACCACTCCCTCCCACTTTCATCTATTTTAATATGATTTTTATTATTAATAGCAATAACTATTATCATTGGAAGTATGATTGTTAATTATTATTAATATTTATTATTATTAGTATTATTATTATTATTATTATTATTATTATTATTATTATTATCTTTATTATTAATTAATTATTATTAATAAATTATTCTGATTAATAATTATTACTAAGATTAATTATTTTTATTATTACATAACAGTTATTAATATTAATAAATATTTTTAAAAATTATTATTATTAATACTATTGATAGTCATTATTATTCATAAAATTATTAATTATCATTTTTATGAATATTTATTGTTATTAATTAGCAAATTTTTTTATTATTAATATTAGTATTAATAATTACTATTATTTACAGTAATAATAACAGATATTACTAATATAAATGTTAATTATTATAGTGATTATTACTAATTTCCATTAAAAACAATAATTATAATAATAAAAATTATTAATAATTATTATTGACTATCAAAATTAATATTAATATCAATTATTGACGTTAATAATTATTATGATCATTAATATTAATACAAATGAGAATTATTGTTGCAATTATTATTGTTAATTATTATTAATATTAATAATTTTTTGTATGATTTATTATTATTTTTATTATTAATTAATAACTACCATTATTATAAAAAATATCAATAATTATTATTAACTAATAATAATATTAATATTTATTATTATTAATACTAACTTGAATAATTATTGTTATTATTAATAGCAATAATAATAAATCTTATTAATATTAATTTTTACTATTACTATAATTATTACTAATATTTTTTAATTATCATTATTATTACAGTAGTTATAATTATAATCATAATTATGATTATTATTGTTGATAATAATTATTATTACTATTAATATTAATTTTAATTTAATATTAAGAATCTATAATGATCATCATTATTATTAATTATAATAATTATTTTTAATTATTATTATTATTATTAATGATTAATGATTAATTATTAAATTTGTTATTAATTAACAATAATTATTAGAATAATTATTATTATTATTAATTACAAATTATTTGTATTAATAAATATTATCAATTAATAGTAACTTTAATACGAATTATTTCTAATATAAAAATGATAATAATTAATTATTATTGGGTAATTAATTTTAAAATAATAATTATTCATATTAATAAATATTAATATTAATACAATTAATAAATATTTTTATTATTCTTCTTAATATTGTTCATTATTATTTTTATTAGTACTAATTAGTCGTAATATTACTAATTATTAAGTTTTATTATTTTTATAATTCATTAGTATAAATAACTAATAATAATTATTAATATTAGTGTAAATAATAATTATTAACATTAATAATTATAATTAGTATTATTGATAACAATAATATTGATAGCAATATTATTAATTGTTATTGTGACTATTCTAATATTCACTTATGATAATAGTAATTGTTAGTATAATTATAGTTATAATAATTACTACTACCATTAATGTGAATATTAATCAATTTTATTATCAATATTAACAATTATTATTAATAAAAATATTATTGTAATTATTATTTTAATTTTTATTATTATTATTAACGACTAAATATTATTTTTATTATTAATTTATAATTTTTATTATTATAATCATTATTAATAATTAATAATATTAATAGTAATTATTTTTAATATTCATGATAATAATTATTTTTAATATTCATGATAATAATTAGTATATGTTTTTGTTAATTAACAATTTTTATTATTATAATCATTTATTAATATTTATTATTAATTATTATTAATTTTGAAAAGGATTAATTATAATTATTTTTATAATAATTAATATAATTATTTTGATAATTATTTATTTAATTAATTATTGATCAATTATTATTATTTATTTTTTATTAATAATATTTTTAATAATAATTGTTGTTCTTAATACTATTAATTACTAATTTTATTATAATTAATTATTGTTAGTATTAGTAATTAGTTATTTTTATTATTTATATTAATATTGGTTATTATCATTTACAGTAATAATAATTATTATTATTAATATCAATAGTAATTATTATTATAATTATTACTTATATTCATTAATAATAATAAGTTCTATTATAATAATAAGGGTTTTTGGAATATAGTAGTCCCAACTTATGAGGCAGTGGAAAATAATAAGCCGAACTTAAGAAATCCTTACCAGTGAGCTTTACTTTCAAAGGATTTAATTATGCTATACCACCATCGAGTCTAACTCGTTGGAAATGTGATGTAGCGGTGGTTGATGCCTATGTGTAATTAAAACACGAACAAAAAAAAGAAAAATATGATTTTCACCTTGTTTATCCAACTAAGCTTAGTTGACACCTTTAATTTTGGACACATTAGTGTAATCTGTCTCCCTACGTCTTCATTCTCTCTCCTTTCTCAGCCTCTCTCCATTTGAAATAAAACTTCCCACTCAATGTAATTGAAACCTGCAAAAAGTAAACTTCATTAAGTTTCTCACTCTCTCTCATCAAAATTTCAAAATTAACCGAAAAAAGTAGAAACGCTAGAGTTGGAGTGTTGTGAATTGCAAGCAAAATTGAGTTTCTTCTCATCTTCTGTTGCTACTAAACTGTAATTGTAAGGTAGTTGTTGGCAAAACCAACAAGAAAATTGGAGGAGAAGGTGGAAAAGAAGCGCAACCCCACTTTTTCGACTGAAGCATGTTAATGTAAGCTTTTCGTACTTAATTATGATTAGTTCAAGTGTCATTGGTGCAGTATAATATAATTAAGTAGTTGGATGCAATTTGTTATTGTTTATTGTTGGGTTGATCAAGGGTTAAGGTTGTTTAATACAAGGGTACTCAAAGTCGATTAACCGAAAATCGGTTAACTGGTTTTTTGGTTAGGGGAAAATGCACATCGTGAACCGAACCGAAATTATCAGTTAACCAATTTTTGGCAAATCGAAAAATTAAGTTCGACCAAAATTCGAACTGTAAATCGAATCGAAATATCCGGTTAACCGAAAATTCGGTTCGGTTAACTAGAATTTCGGTTCGGCTTACGGTTAACCGAAATATATTAGCACCAAACTACCAATACGGCAAATCGACAATAGCGGCAATACTATAGATCAAATAATGGAACATACCTTCTCTGGAAGCCAAATCATTAAGTTTCTTTATCATCAATAAATAAAATTAAGAATAAAGGCATTATTAGAGATTGAACAACTCAGGTTCTTAATCGTCCAAGGGGAGAAAACTAGAAATCCCATCCTTAAAAATTTGATTTTAAATTATATAGTATCAGTTACAATTACTCACCGTCAAAGCTCGACCTTCGAAGAGTACAATGGAACCGAAGGTGACCAGAGACTCGGAGAGACCTGAAACGTCGAGGACTGCAAGCAGGGAGCGACCACCGGTGACTGAAGACTGAAGAGACTCAATGTGACTGTGTGAGGGGGCAAATGGTCGACGGCTCGACGCGACGGCGGAAGGAGTGGAGAGTCGAAGGCTCAGGAGAGGGATTCGAGCAAAAATTGGCAACCGGCGAGCGTCGATGGAGAACCACAACGGCAGTGGTCTGCAACACTTAAGTTGAAAATGCCGAGAGGCCTAAGACTCGAGATCCAGAAGAGAGTGAGAGAGATGACAGAGTCAGAGAGATTGCGACTAGTGAGAAATGAGAATTAGGTTTAGCCGATTAGGAGAAGGAGAGGACTTGTCATTTTAATTCGCTTATATACTGCGCCTTTTTTCCTTTAAAAAAACAAAAATTGATTCAGTTCTGTTAACCATGGTTAACCAAACTTTTTCGCCCCTCTAAATTGAAATCGAACCATAAACCGGAAAAAAATTCAGTTCAGTTAACCAAACCAAAAATTTAACAAAATTTATTCCAATTTTTCGATTCGGTTTCTCGGTTTTTCGATTCGGTTTTTCGGTTTCGGTTTTTGTTGCTCACCCCTATTTTAATATGCTTACTTTTGTAAATGTTGACCTAATACATGTATCTTTGATTTGTTTTTTAATCAATGTAATTTACGAAAATGGGTGATGATGACATAGTTGTAGAGATTCATCATAGGGGAAAATTTGTGGATGGTGTTGAGGTGGAATATGTTGGAGGTGAAGTGTTTGAGATTGAGCCTGTTGACATAGATAGGTTCTCTAGGTTTGAGACAATTGGACTTGCTAAAGATATTGGGTTTACTAATGTGAAGGAATTTTACTATCTAATACCTGGTATGAGTTTGAAAGAGCGTTTAAGGACTTGTCATAATGATTTTAAATCATTGGATATGGCTGCTGCTGCTTGTTTGTAAAAGATTGGTTGTTTATTTAGTTTATAGGGTAAATGTTGCTAATGTAATGGTCCCTGAGATGCCAACTTTACATTGCGCTTCTACGACCACACAACAATCAAATGTGGACCCAATTAGCAGCAATATCAATGATGGTGAAGAATGTTGTCAAAATGGTGGACTTGATAAGTCAAGAAGCACAATTGGGTCTCAAAATTCTAGGGGCACCAGAGTGAAGCATACTCCAACAAAATCCCCTATTAATAGGAAATAACAAAAGACCCATAACAAAGGCCCAACTAAAGAACCAGTTCAGCAAGCCCAAACACCCACACCAACCCCAACCCCACATCTGCTGATACCCATATTCCATCCCCTATCATCATAACTCAAAAGCCCCAATCACATGACACAACCCTTATTTTCAATTTGAACAATGAGCATGTACCTGAATGGGATTGGGAAGACCCTAGACTTGAGTCACCTACTACATAGGATAAATTGATTGAGAGTGACTCGCTCAGTGAAGAGTCTGATAACAGTATGTTCTTGAAACTTAGGTTGACTTAGAGGCCTACAAAGACATTGCAGTAGCATTTCAAAAACAAGAGGTAAAAGAAAAATTAATGTGGAAGGTGTTGTTGATGATGATGGGTGTGAGAATGATGGTGATCAGCATGATTTGGATACTGATGTTAATAACGAATGCAGGGCTGAAGTTGAGGACTTGAAGACAAGTGATGAGGAGTTGGCAGCTACTAGGGCTAAGGTTGTTAAATGCAAGAAACAAAAAGTTTCAGGAAGGATTGATACTCCTACAGACGTGGAAATAAGACATGGACAGAGCTAAGTCTACTACTGATGGCAATGAACAAACACACCTAGGTCCAAGCTTTCATAGTGATTATAAGACTTCTGAAACTGAAATGGATACTAATGCAAATTTGATAATGAAGTTCCTAGATTGTTAAGGAAAAAGGAAAGACCTATTAAGGTGGATGAGCATATTGATTTCAAAAAATTAAAATGGCAGGTTGGAATGACTTTTGGAACTATCGAGGGGTTCAATGATGTAATATCAAAGTTTGCATTAGCACAGGGGTATGACTTGAAAATAGGTATGTCTGACTCAAGAAGAAAAAAGGTGGGTGCAGTTTGCAAACAAGATTGCAAATTCAAAGTTTATCCATCATGGGATAAAACCAAAGCTACATAGGTTGTTAGAACAATCAGCAACCATCATATTCGCACATGGAACATGGTCAAGAATAGACAATTAAAATAAATGGATTGCATCCCACTACTTGCTCAGGTTCAAAGAAAATCCAAATTGGCCTGCCAAAGAATTGGTAGATGCAGTTAAGAAGGATCATGGGATTATCATATAAAAATGGATTGCTTATAAACCAAAACAAGCAGCTTATAGAATGTTGCATGGCTCAACGTTTGACAATTAATCAAAGTTGGGAAGGTACATTGAGGAGCTGAAGGGGTCAAATCCAGGTCAAACTGACCCTAGTATTTGCCGAGGAAATCCCTGTATTTCAGGGGATGTTTGTGAGCTTTGATGGGCTCATGAATGGGCTACTTTCAGGCTGCAGACCTGTTTTATGCATTGCTGACAGCTTTTCGAAGAATTCTTAGGAGGTTGTCTACTGTCTGCAATTGGCGTGAATTGAAACAATCAAATGTTTCTAATTGCATGGGTTGTTGAAAGTGAAAACAATGACTCATTGGAGTGGTTTCTTCAGCATGTGAGGGATTGCCTTGGACGCACAAATGGCTTTGGTTGGAGTTTCCTATTAGATTAACACAAGGTTTTTTTTTTTTTTTACAGTAAACTCTTTTTTGGGATGTCAATTCTTTTTATACAGTGAATTCTTTATTAGTTGGAGTTCCAAGCATATGACTGAGCTTAATTTTTTTTATACAATCAATTCTTTATGCTCTGACAATTGTATTCCGCAATCGTGAGCACAAACACTGTGCATGACATATTTATGCAAATTGAAAAGAAGACTCACAAGGTCAAGAGCTGAAGCTATTATTTTAGAATGCAACAAAGGCATACAACCAAACTAATTTGAAAGATGCAATTGAGGCACTAAGACAAACCTCCTTAAGGCAGTAGAAGATTTTGAGCATCAAAACCCAAGGCTATTCTACAGGGCTTTCATGAGAGAGCATTCAAAGTTTGATGTTATTATCAACAAAATGGCTAAGACTTTTAATGTCTATGTTGTCCATGAAAGAACCAAACATTTGATTTACATGTTAGAAGATATTCGAATGGCTTTGATGGAGAGGATTGTGGTTAAAAGGTCCATAATGTAAGCATCTGAAGATGACATCTACCCCAAAATAAGGAGTAAACTAGAGAAGGGAAAAGAAAATGCAAGAAACTATTTCCCTGTTCCTTCTAGCAACAAAGTGTTCTAGCTCAAGCACATGCTAGACAGCCTTGTTGTAGTTCTCAACTAAGCCAAATGCACATGCAGAAACTGGGATCTCACAGGAATAACTTGTTGTCATGCCATTGCATGTGTAGCATGGATGAAGCAAGGTGCAGAAGGCTATGTCCATTCTTATTTCAAGAGGGAGAGGTATATGACAATCTATGAAGGTTCAATAACTCCCTGTGCTGGGGAGAGACACCAGCCTGAGAAGGGCATGCCACTTGAACCTCTACCAATTAAGATAGGACCTGCTGGTAGACCAAAGAGAAACAGAAGGAAATATCCCCATGAAGATCCAAAGAAGGCAGGTAGATTGATAAGACATGAAAGGCAAATGGTGTGCACCAACTACAAGAGTGTTGGCCTTAACAAGAAGGGATGTCCTTAACCAGCACAGTCTACAAATGGCAACCCACCTCTACTAAAAAGGTAACGAGGCATACCAAGGAAACAAGCTGAGCTTCTTAGTGAGCTAAGGGAGGAAGAAGTAGGAGCTACTAAAGATAGACGAGGAAGTAGAGGCAGGAGAGGTAGACGGAGAACAGACAGGGTAAGTGTTTCACATTTCACTATTTTTTTTTTAAAAAAAATTCTAGTTTTTCCCATTATTAATTTTTTATTTTTCAATGTCTTAGGATATTCCACCATCATCTGGACCATAGTCAATGACAGACTAAGGCAGCCTTTTGTTCTCAGTCAAGCATCAGTAGCTACCAATGGCTCACAGCCTTTTATTAGCCCTTCATAGTGAATATTCCATCTTCTCTATAGCCTTTTTTGAGATGTCAGATTTGTACAGTGAAATAGACAAGGAAATTTAGGTGTGGTGTTTTCTATTGGGTGTTAAACTTGTTAAGCACATGATGACATGTTTGTTATTTGGATATCAAGTGTGCGTGCATGAGGCTTAATGTGTTAGGTTTACAATTACTTGCAAGCCTTTTTTGCTTATTTTGTTGCCATACATTGAAAGCTATGGACATGACTTGCCACCAAGCTTAATATTAGAATGACTATTTTGGCTCAAATTTTTGTAGCAAACCATTTAACTACATTTCACCACCACTAACAATACTTACAACAATTTATTTCATTCTTTTCATTCATTCAATACAAAGTACATTTTACATCTACCCTCACAAAATGTAGCAACCTATTCAACCACATTCATCTACCAAAATAAATAAGTACATAGCTTCAACACCCAATTCTTACATCTGCCCACACCATACCATTAATCTCCCCTGACCACAACTACCACAATTAAGAAAATAGCCAAATACGTTTTGTGCCACCCCCAGTTGTTTGCAGCCTTAAGTGTTAGTGCCATGAGTTCTTCTTTCACCACCTTTATTTCTTCTTCAACTCTTCTCCTCTTCGCCTTCTCCTTCACAATCTTGCTTCTCAACTTTGCATCATCTTCTTTCAACATTTGCAGCTCGTTAGCATTCATAGCATTTTCTTTATCCCATTTGAAAAACCCACAATCTTCATTAACCTACAAACACATACAAGTAATTCATCAATTGCAAATTGCACCCACTCATTAGACCCTAATTTTCATCAAGCCAATAATATAACCCTACTTTCATATTACTTACCTTTCATAATTGACAACCAAAAAACCTTCTCCCCCTATTTGGGGGTCATCTATAGGTTTGATATATAGCAGGTATGTCATGAAAACACTTCACCATGCCTAGATTCGGGCACTGGCTACTTGAATTTGATGTCTTCCCAGAATTTGATGGCCCAACAACACCATGCCTAGAGACTGAGTTACGACAAAGATTAAGCAAGGAGAGAAACTAGGGAAGGAGGAGGGAGAGGGGATAAGGAAGCAGGGAGAGAGATAGTGCTGATGTGTTGAAAATTAAAGGGGTCAACTAAGCTTAGTCGGATAAACAAGGTCAAAATCATATTTTTCTTTGCTTTTCTATTCGTTTTTTAATTACACATAGGTATCAACCACCGCCACAACCTTTCTGACCAGTCGGACTCGGTGGTGGTATATGAGAATTTAGACTGGCAAAAATTGACCCGACCCAAAAATCCGACCCGAACCCGCCCAAAAGTTTTGGGTTTTGAACACGATTTTCTCGACCTGAACCCAAAATAAACCGAACTCGAAAAACCCACAAATTTTTGGATCAAACCCGGCCCGAACCTGAACCCGCCCACTCAATCCGAATATTATATCCTTATTTTTTATTTTTCTTTAATTTTTTCCCATAACAATGATAGTTTTTCATTATAATAAATCATTTAAAAATACGTTTTATAACTATCGCATCACTTCATAAATTAGACAACTGTACCTATTCTTTCCGAAATTCATTCTCATAAAATAACGTCATGTACAACTTATAAATAGAACAATTTTAGAAATGGACATGAAATATCTAATGTTAAGAAAATCAATTCAGAATAACACAAGTATTAAAAATGTGCAAGTCATATTATTATATTCCTAGTGAATTGAATAAGTCTCATCACATTTTAAATAATATTACTCTATAATAATCTAAAATTTTGATGTTGTAATTAATAAATAATTGTAATATTTTGTGTGTCCATAATATTCTTTCATTTGGCTTCCTTTTAATTGGCCTTGAACTTGATGTCAGTGTTGAACAATGGGTCAATTTGTGTTCATGTTAGGATCGACCCACTGATAAAGCATACATGATTAGGTAATGGCAGGTTAACTAACAAAATATCGAATCATTAAACGGGTTATTAATGGGTCAAACCGCTCCAACCTGTTATCATACTTGAGATGGATAGGCCCATGAATGACCCGACTTATTACCAATATTTAATATACAGACCAACACACTCAAACATGACTTAGTGTCTACCGATGCATGGCATTCATATATCATATTGTAAAGTTTAAATATTTTTTATATTCTTTTAAGAAATTATAATTAGAATGTTTGTTCATTAAATATAGACAATTTTAAGTAATAAATATGCCAAGATTTTGATTTTTGCAAAAAGAGAAATAACTCACTAAAAAGGCACTCCAAACCCATTGGGTTGACTCGAAACCCGTAAAACTGAAATACAATCGTCCGTATTTTACTCGAACCCGAAATACCCCCCGCCCGTATTTTACCGGAACCTGAATACACCCGAACCGTATTTAACCCGCCCGCTCGAACTGAGAAGTTAGATCCCTTAAAAGTACAACTCACTGGGAAAGATTTCTTAAGTTTAACTTATTATATTCCACTACCCCATAAGTTGGGATTATTATATTCTAAAAACCTTAATAATAATTATTATTACTATTAATATTAATATTTAATAATAATTATTAATATTAATAATATTTATTAATGTTAATATTAATGATTATTATTATTATTATTATTGTTATTGATATTAACAAGAATTATTATTGTAGTTATTCTTTTTAATTATTATTGATAATTATTATTATGATTAATTATTATTATTATTAATTATTATATTACACATACCATTAACATCACTAATATCAAATACTCTCACTCTTTCCCACTCCCACATCCAATAAACCAGTCCTATCTACTCCCATCGAATTCTTCCCACTCCTCCTCACTCCCACCAATTTCCTCCTACTTTTTCCCAGTCCCACCAATTCTACACCTACAATATGCACACAAAAAGAACAGGCCTACGTTGGGGGCTTTCCCTCGTTCAGTGGATACTAGTAAATAAATTTTAATCTTTATTTACATTTTTGTTCAGAAAAGTCGCATCTCACCAACGTTATAACTAGGAGTGACAATGAATTTTGGACCAATCTAGACGCGTTACATCTGAACCACAGTTAAAGCGTTTGGGTCTGACCAAAAGGGACCCAATAAGGCTTAACCAAGTTTGGGTCCAAGCGGCCCTAGGTCAGCTTTGGTCCAGGTCTAAAACAATTAAGACCCGAACCCGAACCGTGACTCATTTAATAGTTGTAGATATTTTTTCATGTAAAAATTAACTAAACGCCAACTCTAAAAGGACTAAATCTTCTACTTTCTACTGCTTTGTATTGTGTCACTCCTAGACCTGGTAAAAATTGACCCGACCCGAAAACCCGATCCAAATCCGCCCAAAAGTTTTGGGTTTTGAACACGATTTTCTCAACCTGGACCCGAAATAAACCAATCCCGAAAAACCCACAAATTTTTGGGTCAAACTCGACCCGAACCCGCCCGTTCATCCCGAATATTATATCCTTATTTTTTATTTTTCTTTAATTTTTCCCCTTAACAATACTAGTTTTTCATTATAATGAATCGGTTAGTCTTAGAGATACACTTTATAACTATCGCATCTCTTCGCAAATTAGACGATAGTACCCGTTCTTTCCCAAATGCAATCTCATAAAATAACGTCATATAGAACTTATAAATGAAACAACTTTAGAAATGGGCATGAAATATCTAGTCTTATGAAAATCAATTCAGAATAACACAAGTATTAAAAATGTGCAAGTCATACCATTATATCTTATGCGTCTATAATATTATAATATGTCTCATTGCATTCTAAATAATATTACTCTACAATTATCGAAAATTTTGATATTATAATTAATAAATAATTGTAATATCTTATTCGTCTATAATATTCTTTTATTTGGTTTCCTTCTAATTGGTCTCGAACTTGATGTCAATGTTGAGCATTTGACCCATTTGTGTTCGTGTTAAGATTGACCAACTAATAAAGCATGCATGATTAGGTAATGATATGTTAATTAACAAAATATCGAACCATTAAATGAGCTATTAATGGGTCGAACTGCTTCAACCCGTTATCATGCTTTAGATTGGGCGGCCCATGAATGACTCAACCTATTATTAATATTTAATATACGGACTAGTCCACTCAAACTTGACTTAGTGTCCACCGGTACATCGCATTCATATATCATATCGGAAAGTTTAAACATTTTCTATATTCTTTTAAGATATTATAATTAGAATGCTTGTTCATTAAATACAGACAATTTGAAGTAATAAATATGCCAAGATTTTGATTTTGACAAAAAGATGAACAACTTACTAAAAAGGTGCTCCAAACCCGTTCGGTTGACCCAAAGTCCTTAAAACCGAAATACACTCGTCCGTATTTTACCCAAATCCGAAATACAATCGACCCGTATTTTACCTGAACCCGAATGCACCCGACTCGTATTTAACACACCCGCTCGAACTGACAGGTCTAGTCACTCCCTTACACGTACAGTTACTGCTCATCCTCAATCTCTCTCTTGTCTCTTGATCTCCTTGGCTGCGTCGCTTTTACTTTCTTACTATCTCTCACTGTCTTAGGCACATGGGCGGGCGCCAATCTAGACTCTCACAAAAGATAAAATGTATATTAATTCTCCGAGTCTACATTCAAATGCATTCGAACTTTGAAGAATTATTGTTTTCATATCAAATTTGGGTAAATTTCATGCTTTGCATGGTCATGGGCTAATATACAATTTGATCATTTATAAAAAGAAATAAGCAAAAAAAACTTCGATCAAACTGGAATCATTTCATCACCCTGAAAAAATGACAAAATGTCACCAACTGATTGGAATATGATAGCTTGAAGGGGGAAAAGGTCGGCTCGACTTACCAAATATGTGAACCATCTCCAATAATTAGTAAGAAAAAATTATCAAAGAAAATTACATAAATATTTGTTTGATTTTTACATTCAATATGTTTTTATTGTACATTAACATACATGTTTCACGGCCTTTTAATGTATTGTATTAAAATTCAATACAATTAATAGTCTTTTAATTGTCAAATAAATTAATTGCATCAAAAATAACCGACGAAAATCTGCCACTTGTCAATCTCACAGTGACTTGTTCAATTTTATATACATCTATATGATGCCATATCTTATATCTTTTAAATGTAACTTTTTGTCATTAGAATGTGAAAATGTATGTTCGGGATTTGTTAAAAAAAAAAATCAATTGCAACAATTCTTTAATCTAAAAGATAATCAATTCTTTAATCTAAAAGATAATCAAGACCCACTAAGGACCTGGGAACCTATTAGACCCATTGGCATCCCTCGTCAACATCATGTACTCACATATGGCATTGGATCATGTAAATGCATTCCTACCGAAAAGTACTTGACCGGATGACAAGTGTTGTCTTTCCCATTCTCTCCACCTGGCTTCAACTCGAGGCAGAGGCATACTTATGCTTCATGTGCGGCTATGCAACTGGGGCTTGGTTACTGCACTTGTTGCCTAGGTTTTGATATCCTTCCCTTACCCCACCTATTATGGTCCGTTTATGACCCTAAAATAGGAGCCTAATAGCCTGAGTATATTCACCCATTTTTTAAAAAATGTAAATGCATTCCCAATAAAATTTGAAACATAGTGTTTTTTGATATTGATTCCTGATTATCATTGTAGAAGTTGGCCACCCCACCAAGGTTGAGAGAACCGACCCGGCGATCGACCCGGTCGACCGAGTGGGTCGATGGTTCAACCGGTCGGACCGTTTGGACCGGGTTTGGACCGGTTGACCCGGTTTACCGTCCAACCGGGTTAGACCGGCACAACCCGGTGAACCTGAAAATTTTTTTATATATATTTGTTATATATTTTTTTTTCAAATTACTAACTAAAATCTAATAGAAAAGTTACAAGTACAAAATAATAAAGAAGAATAGAAATGAGAAATTTATTTATGGTTTCACATTAATGGAGTAGCCTTATAAATATGAGTTCTATTATAGAATGAAAATTGAGAAGCCCCACATTGCCAATTTGAGCATATTCTCAAACTTGGTAGCCTTATAAAAAAGCATAGAAGGCAAGCCAAAGACAATACAAAGTCATGGGCTTGTATTTAAAGCTATGCTTTGTAAAAGAACTCAAGGTTTTTGTGCTTTTATCACCTATAATTGGCATTCACACTTAGAAAAAAGTAATATAATTTAGATATAAATAATATAGTAACACAACTAATTAGAGGGTCATAATTTTTTTGACTTGAATAATTTGGTAAACCATACTTGAATATACAAATTACAAGAGTTTGATATGATAAACAAAAAATATACATTTATTACATTAAACGAAATAAAAATTACAATAAGTGAACTACTATAAAATAATGTGGAAGAAGAGATCATTAAATTATATATTTGATGAAAAAAATACTTTTTGATTTAACAACATAAATTACTAAAATCTAATAAAAAAAGTTACAAGTACAAAATAATGAGAAAGAAGAGAAATAAAAAATTTAATTATAGTCCCACATTGATAGAGTAAGAAGTGATTGCAATACTCTCATTACATAAATATAAGGTTTGTTAAATTGTGAGAAATGAGAAGTCCCACATCGCCATTTTGAGAAAATTCTCAAACTTGGTAGCCTTATAAAAAAGGTATGGAAGGGGAAGTCAAGCCAAGGATGCTATTGAAGGTTTGAGTTGTGTTCAAAATCTTCATAGCAAAAAAAAAATATTGATTTTTTTATAAAAAGCCGGGAAAAACCGGTTCAACCGCGGGTGGGCCGGTTTGACTGAGTCAGCCGGTCCAACCGGGTTTTACCGGTTTTCCCCGGTTCGACAGCCTAAACGGTTTTAGAGAATTTCCGGACCGGTGCTATGGCCGGTTCCCGGTCCAACCGGTTGAACCGGCCGGTCCGGTCCGGTTCTCTCAACCATGCACCCCACAACTTCCCCCACACTCGGTACCACTAAAAGTCAAATGATTTCACCAATACACTGATTGGTTTAAACGATCAAAACCTATCCCCCCTCGCAAGTAGCACGGACTCGCGTTCAACTCAGATGGAAAGAATTTTTGCCAAAACAGTTCAGCCAACTATTACAGGCCCCACCACACAACACTGTAGCCCCAGCTATGCACCTGCTTAAATCTCAAATTTCTATCAAACGAGACCTTCACGTATTATTACATACTCCCAACAGGCACCGCATCATTGCCCTTTGAAGCAATCAAAAGCCTGAAATTTATGTATTTGGGAACAAGCAAACTAATCCACGAAAATATAAGCCAGCACTAAAAATTGGTGCTTAAGGGAAGACCAGTTTTGCTGGGGTACAAGATGACATGGCTCTTGGACGCCGATATAGCAAAAGTTTGCATCCACATTAAATGCAAGCCATACTTGTTGCGCTCAAACAGAGATCACTACGACAGTAACAACAATCCAATACTCAGAAACCTCAGTAAGGATTATGGTTTTGGTTATCAAATGTATTCGATCTCATGATTTCATCACTCTGTCGTTCCCAATGGACGAAAAATTGTAAGCCTGGAATCTGCCTATATACATGGGAAACAATTCATCAAAACAAGAGATGAACGGTACCAAACGCCTGAACTGACTCTAACTTCAAATGATGGTCAGACTAAATATACAAAAACAGAAAAGAAGTTTTATATACAGTGGATCTCAACCAAGCAACAGAAACAGCACATGAAGCATAATCCCCAGATAACATCCCAATAGGGTCAGCGGGCAGCAAATCCGATAACTCTACCTACATGAATCCATAAGGGAAGAAACGAGGGGGAGGGAAATATGTTAGAACTTAGAATAAGGCAAAACAAATTAAGAACAAACAGTACCACACCTGAAAGAAACACTACTGAAAGCCAGTAAGAATAAAAACTCTTCAACAGTTTCCACTAGCACAATCTCATTTGTCATCTTATAAGGAGCTTCTAGAGAGAGGCCTGCATTTTCCATGTAATTTTCATCATGCATTAGTGCATTAATTGGTACTTGGCAGGGAATGTAGTACTCACTTTAATATTTAATTGCATTTTCAATTCCAGAACACACGAGTCTATCCAGAAAAAAGACTTTAAAGCCAAAATACTACTTTCGCAATAGTACACTATTGATTAAGCATACATTAGAGGTGTTTGTCAAAGATTCTTTAGGCAAGTCGAAGCCTAACTTCCTTTATTATGTGCTGAGCCATAGCAAACATGGGTCCAATTTCGATTTATAACCCGCAGTCACAGCAAAGAATAATCACTTGATACACTTTTTGAGACCCAGAAACGAAACGACATATGAATCCTGACAAGGTTGTGGTCAGCACACTGACACCAAGGAAGATCTGATCTTTAATATGACCAATCGATTAAGCACTCTCAACATAATTACGGCCCTCCAATCTATATAACATGATAACATTCTAGCATTTAATGGTTAAGCACTTAAAAGTTTTGAACTTCAATTCACAACTTGTCTTCATATACCTCTCCTATACTCTGAATTCAAAATAAAAATCAACTTCAGTCTGACTGCAGTTCCATTTCTCCTGTTTTTCCCCCCTTTTTTTATCAAAACTTCTTTTCACTTTCTTATCCAATCTAAATATCACCCTCAGCACTAGGCTATCCAGGAAATACATCTTCACTCAAGAGACAGGGCTTATGCTTTGCTCTCTCTCCACGCACATTAAGGGAGTCTATGCTTGACACGCCCATAGTCATTTACCATACCTCTTTTTTACTGTGCCTACTTCAATTTCTACATAGAAGCTCCAAATTCCAAAATCAAGGCAAGTATGCAATGAGATTGTTGCAGCTGCTATTCAGCAGATTCATCCAAGTGGCAAGCCTAACAGCATATGAAAGGCACAGAAATCTGCTAGCAGTATGCCTGGTGGTACGCCCTACTAGACAACAGGGATATTGTCACCAACAGGGTACGGGTCATTTGGGTGTCTGTAGCTGGGGGAGAAGTTGAATCGGAGGATTCAATATAGTCTTCCCACACCCCTTCTAGTAGTATTTCTGGTGTTGGTGACTTCCATTTAAACAGCATAGAAGTGCAGGAACACAGCTGAGAGTGAGATGAAACCTTAAAGAAATCAGGTTTCCCTTAGTGACAGAATTGAGAGAGGTCTATCCCTATTTTGGTATATCCTGCAAGTTTCTAGGAAAAACCTGCTCAAAATGAGGCTAAAGTAGTTGAATTGTGTGGGCTACTTCAAAGTTTAAATTGTTTCCTTTTGGAGATTACCCTAAGGCCTAGATATGGAAGACTGCTGTGGATCGGATTATAAATAGGGAAACCCCCTTAAGCATATGGAAGTCTTTAAAGGAATTTGTTTCAGCTCCACATTCCTTCATCAAAACAGTTATTCTGTTCTTTCAATTAGCAAATCATTGAGGATTATACATTTATTGAAGTAGATGGGAAGACACTTGTCTCAAGACAACAGGAATGTAATTTCCCTTTTGATGAACTAGAACACAAAAGCAATGCCAATTTGGGTTAAGTTCCCAAATCCATATCCATACTGAGGCCAGGGGACTTGAAAGGTGGACTCAGTTGCTATGTTTGGAAATCGTTGTTCTAAACACAAAAGAGCAGGACAGGAAAGGATCTGTTCTGCTTGGGCTTATTGAAGCTGATCTGTGTGTTGGTAGAGCATTGAAACTAAGGATAATATGGGACGAATAATTCGACATACTGCTGGATGGAACCCAGAATTTTGACAGAACCGTGTATTTTGAGACTTTTGGGAACCAGTGACGTTAGAAGGCTCCTCCCAAGACTGAAAAGAAGTCAAAAGGATGAGCAAGCTCAGCTTCTTTAGAGGTTGGTGCCGGAGAGCCTGATTGATGGACTGATGATAGTGATTTTAACCGTATCTTGAATGGCCAGGGAAGATTAATTGTGGAACTTACTACTTAGTGGACTGGAGATCATGCTTCTGAGGACTTTTGTCGTTGAATGGGTTTCTTGACATCTAAGGGTGTTCACTATCCTTGGTGCAAAAAGCAAGTTTCTTCCCAGGTCTATGGAAGATTACTGATGCTGCGGCAACCCTGAATGGTCTCTGCAGATGACTGTCTTTTCGAGGCTAAGCTCATGGAGCAGGTGTCTAATCACTCAAGAGTATTCTAGTGTATGCTGTTGAGAGAAACGGTACTATCAAAATGCCCTTCAGATTTTAAGACCTGTGGAGAGAATGTGAGGATTCTTCACTCCATTGTGAGGCAACAAGGTGCCGGGAAGAAACCTACAGCATTTGAGGCCTTGAACCATTTAACTAGAGAGACTTCATTCTGTATGTGCCACCATTGACAAGAAGATAACAGTTCTTCCAAGCTCGAAAGAAACTTGTGACCCCCCCCCCCAAACAAGGCCCTTTTTTTCTTCCACAAAACCTACTGAAGCTTTTGTAAATGGACGATAAGATCCTTAAACTGGTACACAGAGGTAGATGCTGCATACAATAAATATTTGTTTTTGCTTCAATAAAGGCTAGGAAAACGAAAATTCTATCAATGGCCTAGAGACATACACAACTGTGAGACTTCTAAACCACAGAGATTCAAGCCCCCTCTTGTTAAACATTATAAATATATGCTGCGCTCTGGTACTAAATTTCAACGCCCCATACAGAAGTAATTAGACGAGAGCCTATTTTAAACCAACATAGCAGAACCTTGTTTGCGATGCAGTTCCATCAGATCAAAGCTTGCTAGATCTCCCCCTTTCCCCCTCACCCCAACCCCCTTCTTTCTAAAAAAAGGCTCAGGCAGGACTCTAGGAGTCTAGGGTATGGGTATAGCTATGGAATTGAGCCCTGTCAGATCTAAAACAACCCCCCCCCCCCCCCAAAAAAATGGGGGGGGGGGGGGGGGGAGATTCATGCACATTGCACATAGTTGCAAAGGATATTGTAGAGCTACAAAATAGGTCGGATCGAGATCTGGGTGGGATTCGTGTCGAACTTAGCAGGTTGAAAATTCCTCGACCTTAACCGAACCCATTTATTAACGAAGTTAGAAAACCTTGACCTATAACTTTTTAATTTTTACACGTGTTCGACCTAATTTTGACCCGTTTAACCTATTTAAGATAAATGTTTTTTCAGCTTGGATTATACGCACTAAAACAAAATACCTCTCTAAACTTCCTCGGCTCCATTTCTGAGGAGTGGTAGGTAGTCTATCTCTATATAATTTTGCAATTCAGGGATAATGCTGCTACATCATACCCCCCACACTCCGCCTGGTGGCGTGATTTTTGGGCTATTGGATTTGGATTTGGGTCGAATTCAACACCCCATACAAAAGTAATTAGACGAGAGCCTATTTTAAACCAACATAGCAGAACCTTGTTTGCGATGCTCAGATCAAAGCTTGCTAGATCTCCCCCTTTCCCCCTCGCCCCAACCCCCTTCTTTCTAAAAAGAGGCTCAGGCAGGACTCTAGGAGTCTAGGGTATGGGTATAGCTATGGAATTGAGCCCTGTCAGATCTACATCAACCAGCCCCCCCCCCCCCCAAAAAGATATGGGGGGGGGGGGGAGGTTCATACACATTTAGACCTGGCAAAACTGACCCGAGACCCGAGACCTGAACCGAATGACCCGGACCCATACCCGACCCGACACCCGAAATATGCTCACCCGAAAGTAAACCCAAAACCCGAATTGACCCGACCCGAACCATACCTGACCCGAAATTTTCAGCAAAGTTGCTTGTTTTGGCATGACGAGCGTATTTCACCAAAAATTGGTTGACCCGAAATCGACCCGACCCGAACCATACCCAACCCAAACCGAAACGACCCGAAATGTCACTTAACCCGAACTTGACCCGACCCGTACCCGAACCGAATGACCCATTTGCCAGGTCTATGCGCATTGCACATAGTTGCAAAGGATATTGTGGAGCTACGAAATAGGTCGGATCGAGATCTGGGTGGGATTCGTGTCAAACTTGGCAGGTTGAAAATTCCTCGACCTTAACGGAACCCATTTATTAAATAAGTTAGAAAACCTTGACCTATAACTTTTTAATTTTTACACGTTTTCGACCTAATTTTGACCCGTTTAACCTATTTAAGATAAACGGCTTTTCAGCTTGAATTATACGCACTAAAACAAATACCTCTCTAAACTTCCTCACCTCCATTTCTAAGGAGTAGTAGGTAGTCTATCTCTATATAATTTTGCAATTCAGGGATAATGCTGCTACATCATACCCCCCACACTCCGCCTGGTGGCGTGATTTTTGGGCTATTGGATTTAGATTTGGGTCGAATTCAGGCCACTTAGTTACCCGTTTACCCATTTCGTATGCTCAATGAATATGTGAATACATAGCATTAAAATTAACTTAAAATACTACATGAAGCAATTACCATCAAAAGCTCCTTCGGTTCATCATAATTCACATTTTTACACTAATTTTTAATTTTGAGTTCCTAATTATCAAATATAAAGGTAATCGGGTAAATGATAAATGGGTACTGGGTTGACCATTCTAAACCGTTTAATTAAAAGGGTTCGGTAGTTATTTTTCATGCCGAAAATCTGGACCTATACCTTATCCATTTAATTAAACGCTCAAACATGTCAACCCATTTAATTAAACGAGTTGAAGATCTAAAGTTCTAAACCTAAACCCGCTTAACTTCTTGTCAGTTTCGAGTAGGTAATCATGTGAGGTTCGCCTTTCCCACCTCTAGGATATTGTCGGTACTCTTCAAGCATTCTTCATAAAGGTAGGCTGCTTGAAGGCTTAATCACTCTCTCATTACTTTGATTTAGTTGCTCAATCTAAAAACCCTGGTGGATTTAGGCCTATTACTTATGAAGTTGTGCACATGTGCACATGTGCTTCACATGATCCGTGCTAATTAACATCCAATCCTCCTTGTAGTGCCTCTCTGAAAGGCAGATCTACAAAATAGAGCATTATTATAGCTCATGGCCTTGCCAAGGGATATCCTGGTAACACTAACAATCTTTCCCCAACAACTATTATCAACATGGATAATCACAAAATCGTCTAATGTTCATTCTCTTTTCCCTTCTAGCTATTGTCCATCTGCATAAAAGTTTGAAGAGTAAATACTCCTGATCGTAACTCCAATTTCCACTAGGATAACTTTGACCAACAAGCCTGACTTATACGTCTTCCTCATTTCCTAATGGCATGCCTCCAGAGGGCTTTGTTCAGTTCATCTAACAATTCCCTGAGCAAATCTTTTATGAAATATTCAGGGATAAATTCGACGCGCCACTAATCAACAAATCCACACTTGTCATAAAACCCCACATATTTTCTGATAGTCTGCTAACAAAACAATAATTCACCCAAGATAGAGCAGTAGAACAATGCAGGCCCTAATCCACAAATGGAGCCTTGTCATAGCATTCCTCTCCTAATTGTCTGATTTACCTAACAGTCCAGGGAATGATGATCATGAGAACTTTCCCACACATTTTTTTTTCCAGAACTGCACTCAGTTCCAGCCTGCCTGGCAAAATACCTCTTTTTCGGGGGAGGGGGACAATGGACAGTCAGTTGACACCATCAAGATAATCTCACCTATGACCGTCCTACTAGGCACTTTGCCCCATCGTACCCGTGTTGGCACAACACAAGTATACAACAAGGGCACCAACACCGGATAAGAGTTGGTCAGACCTGGCAATTGGCAACTGGAATTGGCTAAGGTGTTTTCTCAACTCTAGATTGAGGCAAAGAGGGCAAAGAGGTGGAGCGAGTGGGGGGAATGCAGTATTCAAACTCAACCAGCCAAATATCCTTCTTTTCTCTGCCCAGTCTCCCCCCCCCCCCAAAAAAAACCCACCCCGTATTCTGTGGCCCTCAGCATGGAGTGCTTTTTCACTTCTACTGCTAAGGATGTCAACTGTCAGCTGTAGGGTTTTTACTTTTGACTGACTTATTTACACCTGCTTTTATTTGGGCTCTAGTAAAAGCCCAAGCCCGTTTGAAGCTAAAGTTTCCCAAGGCCCTAGTAAAAGCCCAAGTCCTTTTATTTGGTTTTTCACTTATTTTTGCTTGCTTCATATCTAGTTCCACTACTTAAATGATAATCATAAAATGAATTAGTTACTTTACTTTTTAAATATTTGCAACCTGAAATTTTTTTACTTGAACCCCCCCCCCCCAAAAAAAAAGTGCCTCCGTACCCATGTCCAATTTTAGGACAAAAGTTCCCATGTCCTATGTTTTTAACTGAGGCAAGTCTGACACACGATATTCACCCATGTCCAACACTAGTACCCAAGTCCAAGCAACATAGCATCTTACAACAGTAAAATTGAAACACTGCAACCAATAATGTTCACCCAAACAAAAGTAAGCCTGCAAGCACCGCAACAGATCATCAAAGTAACCTTCTTTTACAAGTTCAATAATCTTGTGCAAAATCAAATTTCAAAATGTGACTAGAAGAAGATACAAATTAACATTGTTTCTCAGCTACCAGAAATTTTAAAAATAATGATAGATCTGATCTACAGAAGCCCAGAAGGGCCATTGTGATGGCCTGTGGCCATAACCAGCTCCCAGACAGTACCGTTTCTACGCTAGTTTGTAAAGGGGAAAAGAGATCATTTGGCTAAACTGATCACAATTTCTTCTCAATTTCTCATCACATCATCCTTCAAGAATAAAGATTATATCTCCAGACATATAAACATTCATAGAAACAATAAAATTATGGACATGATTTTGGCCATTCTACTCAGGAAACAAAAGCTCATCTTGGAAAATGGCAATTAAGCAAGGACTAGATAAGCTATCTCTAGTCCAGACTGTCTCTTCAGAAAGCAGGACAAGCTTGTGGTCCTCAGCAAATTCCATGCAAGCCATGACAACATAGGCTTTCTCCGATACAGTAAGATAACTACACTTCAGGAAGACAAATACAGGAAATATTGAAGATTTTATCGAGAAGGCCTAATTGACATCACCAAGATGTGATTAGCGTAGTATTCAAGGTGACAGAGCATAAATGAATCCTTGTTATATAAGGAGAGCAGGAACAATAGGGAATAAAATTCTGCATAACCAGATGAATGCTGGTTACCTGCTTTGAAAGCCCCTCCCATTTACTGGTTTGAAAAGCCATCGATTCGCTAATTGCCTATCCCATTCTCCAGCATTGACCTGACTTGCCAGCAGTACTGCAAAGACTGTAAAGCTAAAAATATCAAATAGCACCATAATAAACTTAAGTCACAAGCTTTGTTGATAGTCTCTTTGCACAATGCTTGGGTTGCATCTACATCTTTTGCCCTAGGTATCTTATTTTTTCCGCCTCTCTTTCCTTGCGAAAATATAATGTCCCGCAAATCCCCCGTCCTTAACACCCACACTAAAGAAAGAGAGAGTTAAGCTCCAGCAAACCACTGCATTCCCCCCTCCCAAAAATAAAGAAACAAAAGCCCATAAATCTTCTAAGGTTCATGAGAATGATTCGAGAGAAAAATGACCATTGACCCTAATCACAAGATACATGCAAACCAAGAAAGTTAGTCTCTCATGCTTTCATATACACTACAGGATGGAGGCATGGGCCAACATGTAGCATCTTAAAGGATACATCACCCGTCAATCCAGATTTCATAACAGGCAAGCACCTCAGAAATCATGCCTCTTTTCCCAACATAAACACTGATACACAGGATTCCATTTCTATCACTGTCATTAAGATCAGCAAAGAGAGTAGAAGGGCAGCTCATACCTGATGCTCTTCGTTGTATTTGGTTGACTGCACAAGAAGTTTATAGACATCAAGTAGCATCCTCTTGTCCATCAGTCAATGCAAGGGGAGCACTTCTGAAGGGAGCTGAAGGTCTATAATTAAGTTGGTAATTAACAAGTGTAGAGCCAAAAATATTAAACATTGCAGCACTACTGTAAGCAACTTCAGCATCAGAACGCTTCTTAAACACGACTTTAGCACGACAGCTCTGGGCATCTATTTCCGTTTCCGATTCCTTCAAAGGCCCAAAGCGCCTGAACATCTTATTCAAGTTCACCTCCGATGGAATAGAACCAACTTCACTGAAGTTCAACATGAGCTCCGTTGGGCCTGTTGGCAACTGCTCCTGTTGCTTCTCAGTCTCAGGACATACCTCAGCCACTGATTCATGATTCCCATGAAAATATTGCTTCCTGGAATACTTCCTCGGATTTGATTTAAGAGGTTTCTCAGGATCACCAGAAGGAAGTCGCTCTTCCTTCCTCTTACGACCACGTCTTGATGGTTTGGCTTCAGAATTATTTTGGATAACCATGTCCGTCCAATAGGAATCATTTCTATCATCAAATTCAAATGTTTCAGGAGCCCCGGTAACTGGAACAGAAGGCTTTCTTTTCCTACCAGACCCTTTTCGCATTCTTTGGCGCTGAGTTGAGACAGCCAAGTTTCTAAATTCTGAGAAAAAGCTAATTACGTCAGCTAAAAAGCTATAACCTTTCATGGGATCCCGTGCAGATAAGTGAAGCTGCGACAGCATCTCATCTGTAGAGACCTCCTTTTTTGGAGCCATTTCCTCTTCAGGAAGAGAGTCATCAGGTGGATCAGAGATTTCATCAGCATCATCCACCAGATGCTGGCTGTTGCTTCCATCACCAGTAATTTTCATAATCGATGATGATCCAGTTAGCTGACTTGCAACTCTTCGAATGCATTCACCAACTTTAAAGGACTGCTGGGGGTTTGGAGAAGCTGTTTGCGACACCTTTGCTACAGAGATAGTCTTAGTGTTCTGCTGACCTGTGAAATCATCTGTAAGATAAGATGAAGCCTTCCTTTTTGTACCACTTGTTGGTGAAGCCAACATAATGTCATCTTCCTCATGTGAATCAAAATCACCATCAAAGTAATACATTGACTCTCCCATTAATTCTGTCATGCTTTTTTCTTTTCTCCTGCGGTACACAATATCTTTCAAATTATGCTTACGCCTATGAGGGCCTTTTGACCTAGCTTTACCATCACCTCCAGCAACTGGATCTACAAGCTCTGCCTCACCATGCTCAGCACAAAGTGGTGTCTCAGCATCACATTCCACCAATCCGTCATAATACTGGAAGTCGGGTAGCACATCACAACCTTTCAGACGATTAAAAGCTAGCAGCTGAGCTTTCGCTATAACAAGATCAAGCTGGCTAGTCCCACTGGTTGGTGAAAGTGCTAGTGCTTTTATATATTCAACAAGGTTAACAGGTTGAAAATAATCCACACCTGTGGACCAATCTACTCCTTCCCTCTTACTTGACTCTTCACGTATGCCTGCGTTCTCAACGGTTTGATATCTTATCTTGTCATAAACTTCTTCTGATATGCAAGAACAAGCCAGTCCCAATTCCACTCTCCGGGAAACTTCTTCCATAGCACAATTTACCGCATTTTGGAATGCTTCTGAGTTGCTTTGCTTCTCTTCTTGGGAGAAATTTTTAAAGAAGGGCTTTAGCACTGACCCATCATTCCATGCAAATGACTTGTCTCCAAAATATGCCACTAAATAGCAGTCTTTCCTAAAATACTTCTTCGCCTTCTCTGAAGAATCAAAAGGATGAAATATTTGACCAGGCCACCAAGGATGGCTCTTCACTTTGCCCCACACCAAATCAAACACTGAAAACTCACCTTCATTTTCCGGTGGTAGTTGATAACTCACTTGATGATCTTTTCCCAAGTTTCCAGATTTCGCATGTCCACGTCTAGCATTCTTCTCTTCCTTGCTTCGAGGCTTTGATGAATCAGAAACGGGCTCTTCATCTACTTCTGGTTCATCAGGTGACTCAACTTCTTCTGTAATGCCTGCTTCTTCTGGCCCTTCCTGACTGTCCTCCATGTCAGAACCATCCTGGGCAACACCAAGCATGGCACTTTCATTAACCAGTGTAATTTTTGCAACACGTTTATTTGCTTGATCAACATCAAGGACTGACTCATCTGGCACAAGTGCTTGTCCATGAGCAGTACGGCCTTCACAGTCCTTACTTCCATCATCACTCTGAGACTCCATTGAATCAGATTGCAGCTCTTCATCTTCTTGTCCATGAGCAGTATGGCCTTCACATTCCTTACTTCCATCATTGCTCTGAGACCCCATTGAATCAGATTGCAGTTCTTCGTCTTCTTCTTGTACGTCAGGAAGCTCAACTTGTTCAGAAATGTCCACATCTTCTTGCGCTTCCTGAATATCCTCCATGTTTGAACCAACCCAAGCAACTGCCTCGATAGCATTCACGTCAACTGATAAAGTGTCTGGTGTACTGCTATTTACTTGATCTACAACCTCAACAGGCGACTCATCTGGCAAAGGAGGTTGCCCATGGGCACTATGACTTTCAGACTCCTCGGTTTCATCCCGCTTCTGACTTCCACTCAAGCCTTCTGCTGCCCTTTCTGCAACTGAAACATCAGGATCTTCTGGTTCGAAGAGAATTGAACCCATATTGAGCTTCTCATCATCTTTGTTTACTTTACTCTGAACTTGCACATGCTGTTTGTCCACAGGAGAAGACGTCACAGTATCCAGTGGCTCAATCATTTCATCTTCATTACGTGAGGGGGCTCCCACCAAGACCACCTTTTCAATATTGGCAGCTTGTTCTTTTACTCCATCAATAAACTCCATGCGCCCACCCTCTGAAGCGTCTGCTCGACATTCCAGTCCTTCATCTATACATCTAACAGGTGACTCATAAGCCAAACGCGGTCGTTCATGATCAACAAGACCTTCAGATTCCCCATTTCCATCTCTACTTGGACCAGCATCTGAGTCAGCTTCTGGGATTCCTGCAACTGGACGATCAGCAACTTTCGATTCTGTGATAGATAAGCCCATAGTAAGTTCACTGTGTCTGTAGGTATCGGGTGTGGAAACACCTTCTTCATTGCCTTTCTCCGGAATAACTTCTTCCTTTGGCTTAGATTCTGAAACAAATTCAACTACCTTAACACTCTGCAGTTCATTTGCTTCCTTTTCTGCATCTACACTCTCTGCTGCATTATCATCCTTGATTCCATCAGCCATTGATGTGATCTGTGACATAGAATGTTGAATACCATTTTCAATTTTGTTACTCCTCCTCACTTCAACATCATGTGAAACCGAGCCCTCTTGTATTTCATTTCCATTCCCAGCTAATTCCATTTCCATTACCCTACCGTCATCATCTGATTTCCTCTCTGTTCCCCTCTCAACCTGCATCTCTACAACTCTCTTTTCATCAACAACCGAATCATCAACTTTACCAGCGCCAACACTGCCACCTCCACCCCCATCATCACCATCTCCCAAATTCTCCCCCTTTACACCACCACCCCTCTGAACACCACCCACTTCCCCATTGTGCCTCCTAGCACCATCAAAAAGAACCTCAGAGCCCAAAACCTCCACCATAACATCTCCATCTTCACAAGCTCTGCCCTCTTCTTCTGCCACAACTACCTTCTCTGACACACTCACATGTCTTTCCTCAATTTCATCACCCTCACCCTCACCCTCACCCTCACCCTCAACAACTTCTTCAATCCGAGTTTCCGTAGAGGTAGTGGTAACCACAGGTGTCAATTTGGCAGTAGTCTCTGACACATTAGCAACCCTAGGCTCGTGATCCTCGGTTTCATCCATAGCAATAACAATGTCTGAGTTCATTTTCAAGTGCACATAACCACATCAATACCAACCCCAACTTAAGGGAATGGGGAGCACAACCCAAAAAAACAAAAAGATACAAAACCCTAAGTATGAATAGCCAGAAATCCAAAAGCAACGTTCAGAAAATGAAGAAATCAAACAATTACACGATCAGCAAAAACCCTAAATTGGAGTAGAAGTACCTGAATGAGATCTTCGGAAACTAGCCAGCAAGAGCTTTTAGGGTTTTACCAGAGAGAGAGAGAGAGAGAAAGGAGAGCGAAGCCAACTCTTCAAAGAACTGTGATGGGCTCTATTCTCTCCAATCGAATTTTTAATCGGCAACAAAAGAAATGCTGAGAGTTTTAAAAAAATGCCCCAAAAAAAGTGCACATGTCCATTTCTGAGTGGGATCAGCTTACTTTGTACGACAGTATGCCGATGATACAGCCTTCATGTCTATCTGCAACTGTTAACGAGCTTTAAATTTTTCCCGAAAAATTATAGGGTGGTCATACATTAAATGGGATGTAAATGATTTTATTTTATTTTTTTTGGTAACTACTGGTGTGATTTTTTGAGGGAAAAGAAACCAGGGGAAAAGTGAAGTAGCCAGTAAAATTATCTAATTGTACTTATTAAATTAGTTAGAGCAGTGCTTATATTATAGTTCTGGATTTATAAACCCTCAAAATGCTCAAGTGAATAAAATAAAATATTCAACTTGATATTATAGATTGCTCCTCAAATATATAAAACAAAATGCTTAACCCCATAAATGAAAGAAACAAAAAACAAATGAAATACAAAAAAGTCAGCAGGTTGCAAATTCGAGCATGTGACGTCAACAATGAAGCGCAGTAGCAAACACACCAATCGTTGAGTAAGGCCCTGTTCTTTTCAGTGAGAAATGAGGGATGTGGGATGGATAAATGTGGGAAAGGGAGAGAAATAGTGGGTGCATGTGGTATTTTTTTTTTAAGTGTGGGAAGGAGTGGGTGAGTGTGGGTGAAAGTTGAATGTAGTTGAATGAAGTTAAAGTATTGATTATTAATATTTTTTTTGTTTTACAATGTAATAATTTTATTGTGATAGTAATTAATGATGATGAAATTCTTTTATTTTTTTTATTCTTTTTTGTTCTTTTTTATTTTGTTTATTTTTTTATTTTTTATTTTTGTATTTTTGTATTTTTATTTTTTTTAAATTTTAAATTTTCTATTTTTTATTTTTTTTATTTTTTATTTTTTATTTTTATTTTTTTATATTTTTTAAATTTTCTTATTTTTATTTTTTAATTTTTGATTTTTAATTTTTGATTTTTAATTTTTAAAATTTTTAAATTTTTTAAATTTTTTTATTTTTTATTTTTATTTTTATTTTTCTTAAATCTTTTAAATTTTTTTAGTTTAAATTTTTTTTGTATTTATTTTTTATTTTCTTATTTTTTATTTTTTTGTATAATTTTTTTATTTTTTATTTTTTGAAATTTTCCGTTGGTTGTTTTTCTGAAATTAAAAAAATGAAAAATAAAAAAAAATAAATACAACAAAATAAAAAATACAAAAATAAATACAAAAAAATTAAAAATAAAAAAATAAAAAAATATACAAAAAATTTAAAAATAAAAAAATAAAAAAATAAAAAAAATATATACAAAAAATTTAAAAATAAAAAATAAAAAAATAAAAAAAATATATACAAAAAATTTAAAAATAAAAAATAAAAAAATAAAAAAAAATACTAAAAACAAAAAAATAAAGAATAAAAAATAAAAAATAAAAAATAGAAAATAGAAAATAAAAAAATAAAAAAATTAATAAAAAAAATAATGAAAAATTAAAAAAATAATGAAAAACAAAAAAAATAAAACTGTTTCATATCATCCAAAAAATTAAAACTGTTCATAATTGCTATCAGATTATTCATACACACAGTTACATAAATTATAAAAATTTTCAGAATATGAGAAATGGTTGTTTTATGTAGGTGTGGGAAGGAGTGGGAGGGTGTGGGAAGGAGTTATACTTTTTTTTAAGTATGGAAAGGAGTGGGAAGGAGTGGGTGAGTGTGGGTTAGGTTGATTTTCCAACGAAGAGAACAAGGCCTAAGTATGCGACCCATATTTATATATATTTCAGTACCAAAAAAAGTGTTTGGGTCTATAGACTTGGGCCTATGATATAATTTGTATAGTTTGAGCTCGGTTGGGAAATTAAATTCTTAACTCTTTTATATTTATGTAGTGAGATTTGGGTTCTTCCATATGCTCTATCTCCCCCCTATATCTCTCTCTCTCTCTCTTGAGCTCTTTGAGGTGTTGTATGCTATCTCTTTCCCTCTCTGGCTCTCTCTACTGCTCTATCTCTCTCTACCTCTATACCTTGTCTTTGTTTGTAAAGGATTTGGATGGTGAAATTCTTGGCCATTGAGGACAGATCAGTAAATGGCTGAGAAAAATGGACTGATGCAAGGTAGGTAGATGTTCCACTGAGAAGGATGCAAGCGAGAAAAGAAGTTGATTTGTTAGTGTCTACCAAAGGTGGAGAAGTTCAGGTGAAGATGACCAGTTAACGTAAATTAAGGAAGAATGGCAGGATGTCATATGGATATACGACTACAACTAGCTAGGTAGACAACAAGTATGCCATACTTGATTGTATATGTTAGTAATTGGCAAGTTGATTGAGCATGTTGTCATTAGGGGTGTTTATCGGTCCAGGACCGGATCAGACCGGACCGGACTGGCTCAATTGAGGACCGAAAATCTGCCAGACCTTGGACCGAGGACCGGACCGGTCTGGAGTCGGTCCTGGACCGGACCGGACAGATCAGAACTCGGACCGACTCCAGACTGTTCCCATTGCCAGTTTGCCAGCTAGAGTTCTGTAGCATGATTGCCCCGAGTAACATATGATTTGTATATGATTTGTATTGTGATGAACGATGTAACTTGTATCTCTTCCTCTTTTATTTGATCAACATAAAGCAAAATTTGGCAGGCTTAGTATCTCACATGAGCCTTCTGAACCAACCCCATTGCCTTACAGTCTGTTGGATTGCCACCACTTCACACATGAAAGTTTAAATTTAAGGCACAAACTGTCTTGTAATCTCCTCTTGCAAAACTATACAACCTTTGGCGTATAACTTGCATGAATGTTATAGTTACAGTATTTTGTATTTATAATCTCTTTTTGTAATTTAACAGAAAAAGGCTGGAGTAGTTAAATTTCTTTCCTGTCACACCGAGACAACCATAGCAAACCTGTCATAGCCATAACCTTGTTCAACCCCCCGGTAAAAAAAAGGGTCCCTTTCCCTAAGTACAGTAGCCTTGATTGTTATTTAACCACGATGATTTGCATATTGACTTATAAGTCATAACCACGCCATTGGCAAACTTCTACTAATAAGTCAGCCACTCAGCCAACCCCCCCTAAAAAAAACCTAACTCAGCTCGGTCCACGATCTAGTTCCAGTCTAACCAGTCCTGGACCGGACTGGACCGGACCGAAGACCAAAACTGGAAAGGGACAGGACTGAGGACTGGACCGAGTCCTCGGTCCTGTCCCTTTCCAGGTCAGTCTTCGGTCTGGTCCAGTCCAGGACCGTTTAATGAACACCCCTAGTGTCATTGTTATTATTGCTATGAATGGTAATTGTTTAAGTACATATGTATTCCATGGTTTTATTTAATGTTTACCGTTGTAGGGATGGTGTTGTTGTATGATGTCAGTTGTATGCTTGCATTAGAAGGAAAGTCTAGTATCAAAAACAAAGTGTTGGGCATAATAAATGTTGTCATGCATGACAAGTCTATTGTGAAAAGATAAGTTGTAGGGTAATGAAGTGTCCCTATAAACCTAGGAATCTAGGATATCTTTAGTTTCTTCCCTAGTTAACATAGCTTACTACTTAGTGATTGATGGTTGTAATGGTGTGATCACTGCTAGTAAAGTTAATGGTGCACAGTTGTTAGAGCTAACAGAATGCTATTATCGTCTAACGTACATGGCAAATGCCAACATATTAGGACAATTGATGGGAGTGAGTCCTACAAAGAGATAGATTGTAGTGGTTCTTGCAATACTTACATATAAAGGAGATAACTATAGTGTCGTTGCAAGAGATGTAGGTAGGGGAACAAAAGTAGTTGCGTAAGTGTTATAAGGGCCATTTTAGAGGAAGGTATTGATGGAAAAGTAACATATAAGGAGGTTTAAGGAAATGTTTATTGATCAAGGAGAGCATGGGGGATGGAGGAGCTGAGAAGAACGGTGAAGGAGACTATGGGGAGTTGTTTGACAGAACATGAAGTATGGTACAATTTGAAGTACAATACGCAACTGTTGATGCTAATGGAAGCGTATGTGGATGTGAGGAAGATATCTAAGGAAAATAATGAATATAGGTATCCAGATGTAGGTGACAATAATGATCTGATAAGGCATGTACTAAATGGTGTTGAGCGTGGCATAGACAAATGCACACTCGTGATGATGGCATGGTATGTGGCATAAGTGTGAGAGGTGTTGATGTAGCAGCACAACACAATTATGAAGAATGTGGCAAAATTGCAGTTAAAAATGGTTCTTGGACAAAGATTTAGCTCATTTAATAGCTAAATCTATTAGTTTATAACTTATGTGATGTTGTGGTTGAATCTACAGTTTGTTGGTCAATGAAAGGGGTGGATGTGCAACTGAATAGCGTCAATCGAGGATGAGATTATAAGGGGATTACATGGATTTGTCAGATCAAATGATGGGTTTGATGAAGAGGTAAACGATAGTGAAAATATTTGGTTGTAATCAGGTCTTCAAGCGCACAACTGTGCTCGAAGGATGAGCATGTGGAGAAACTAATAAGGGGAGAGGGATATATTTTTCCATATGCAATAGCATTGAGGCAAACTATGTGCAAGTTTGCAATTGCTCACCATTTTATCTAACACTTTGAGAGGAACTCTATAAAACAGGGTTGATATCATAATGAAAGTTTTTCCTTATTGTCATGTTTACTTAAGATATATGATAGGTATGCTTAGGTAGATATAGGATGATCTATAGGCAAACATGTTAACTTTATAACATGGGTGTTCTATAAGGGTCTTAGCGTGTATGTTGCCCCTACCCCCAAAAAAAACCCTCACAAAGTTTTTTAAAATAGGTGGTAAGCTAACTTGTTGTCATCAATAGTCGTGGACATTAGGCATAGTTCAGAGTGGAGGTAAATGTTGCCGACAGCAGGCAGTAAACTAGGAAGCAATTGGAGTGTGTGTTAGTTGTTTTCTTGTAATGAAAAGATTTGATGTTACGATATGTTCAAAATAGCTGCATGTTTTTGCAGCTAGTTGAGGGATGTAAGTCTTTAATAAAAAGAAGCATAGTCTTTCTGAGGAATGGTAGTGGTCGCAAATTTTATTAAACAATCCAATATGAATGGTTTTGTTAAGGTAATTGAATTGGCATGAGTAGTGGTTTGGGTATATATTGAGTTAGCATTAGTAATTGTTTGGCTCTATCTTCATATCTGTAAATAAATCAGAGAAGTTGTTGGATTGTTGGATAGGTTTGAATATTTAAGGGACCCAGCTTAACACTATCTCCTGCTGTAGTATTATATGGCAATGGATTTGCCATAACAAAAGGGGTAACTTCCCTATATTTTGAACTTGTTAGAATTTTCATGTTGCATATGTGGTCTAGTGTTTTGTTCCATGTTTAGACATTTAATTTCGTCATAAAACCAAGTCTATTTGAATGAAATTAAGTGTTGACTATTGAATGGTATGCATATGTAGCCTATTATGATGTCCTTTTTCAATGGATTATAGAAGTTTGCATGGTGGAATTATATAAGATATGAAAGCAAAGTCAAAGCTCCACGAGAACGGTCCTGTGAAAAGTGGTGATTACAAGTCAGAGAGTGAAAGATACAGGTGTATACTTATGCCTTTGGAGGACGAGGGGAGTGATTATTAGTACCAACAAACCCTCGATGTCTTATGGATCAACTATGCAGGTGTTTAAGTATGTATGAACCTCTTTAGCGCAGAAAATGCATCATACTAATTAGATCCAATTGTCTACCTTAATCAATGAGAAATCTGCACCTACCCATAACCCGACAAATCATAGTCTACCAGCATTTTAATATTAGTACACATGAGAAACTTTTGTACTTGGTATGGTAAACAAAAGACTTCTCAAGTTATTAACCTAAATGTTTTTAGAGTCCCTATAACAAGCTTACACAGCGAGTCATATAAATATGCATCCACATGTTAATTGCATCATAATCTATTATGTATCAAAAACATGGGGTCCAATTGTCACTCCTGATAAATTATTGGATATATATATATATATATATATATATATATATATATATATATATATAACTCAACTTGGTTATTATCGAGTTTGCCAACATTTTATTAGTACTTTATCTTGGTTTACACCCATTGTGGTAAGCATAAAGCTATTTCTATAACATGACTCCAAATCAAATGTTCCGTATTTAGGATCTGAGGAATGAAATCCAAGTTTGCCTTGATTGTCCTCACCTTCCATAATCAATCATATGACTACTTAGAAGAGTATTTGTTGAAATAAGACACAAGGAACACATATGCATGCACACACATTTACATATCCATGTTTAGCAATTTCCTTTGAACCTCATCCTCACATCTATATCTTTTTCAATTGGCATCAAAAATTTTCTATCATACTTCAAATTGTACCATAACTTCTGCTCCATCGATCAACTCGTTATAGCCTTTTGCATTACTCTATGCACCTCCTCTAACCCTATGCTCTCCTTTATTGGTAGGGGTGTTCATGGTTCGAGCCCTCGAACCAAAACAGATTTAAGCTCGGGTACCCGAAATTTCGGGTTGGGAAAATAGTGAACCTATCTGAACTAAAACATTCAGATAACCAAATTTCGGGTGCCTGATAATTTCGGTTCGGGTTTTTGATTACCCAATACTTAATTTTTTCTAAAATCTTTTTTCCTACTTTGCCTAATAATTTGGTTGTATCCATAATATAATTATTTTTATTCATGCTATAAAATGTTGTCGTATTGCTCCAAGTTGCACTTGAATTATTATACAATATGGCAATGTCACCCGATATCTTACCACCATTCACATTTTAATTTGTCCACATCTCCATAAGGCAAAAGCTTATTAACACCATATTCATACCCAACCCATTCAAAAAAAATAATGCAACGAAGTCAAAACACTTGTCTTCTTTAGGTTTGGGAATATTTGAATTACAAAGTATTTAGGGAAGGGACAATAACAAAAGGTTTCGAAAAAGTTAAAGAAAAAGTTTCGTGTTTTCGGGTATCCGAATCCTCAAAATGCCCGAACAGTACCCCGAACCAATAACCCGAAAAATAATTAGTTTGGGTCCCATACTAAAATTTTCAAATATTTCGGTTCGGGTGCCCGAGATTCCGGATCGGTTAACGAGTTTTCGATTTGGGTTATTGGGTACGAATATTTTTGAACACCTATATTTAGCAACAAACAAACATTTGAACGTCCCTTGTATAACAACTTCTATCTACATCTTTCTCCAAAACTGTGTATAATGCATATATAATCCATTCTATAACACCCATGTCTCCTATACTAACACTAACAATTTCCGTTATCAAGTATTTGCACAACCACTAATAGGTTGGAAGATGTTTTACATGTACACAGCAAGTGCACAACGTAGTTGTAGCTAACTAGAAAAATATGGGTTGTCCTCTAAGAGTTGTGATTCGATGTACTAAAGCTAACTCAGGTGTTCCCTGTTAGGCAATCGATAAGTGATGGATACAAAGACTAAAGTAATTATGAAAGCAAGAAAGGAGGCTTAGATTGTGACATGACCACTTTAAAACCAACTAGTCAAGGAAAATCCTAACCTACCCAAACTAGTTTCTAGTATCTAGAGATGGTCAGTTGCACTATCAAAGATCACCGAAGCCGTCTTTGAAACTCATGAGCTAGTATAATCTATCTAATCACCTATTTTCATGGGACTAAAACTATAGCAACCTCCACCTAGACTAAAACTATAGCAACCTCGAACCTGGCTAAAATTCAAACAATTTTCATATCTAAATTCTGACTATTCTTTGTCCCACGGTAGTAAATTAACCTCAACTTTTAGCATTAGCCAACTCCCTAAATAGATGGATGAAAGTCCTTTCAAGTGTTGCATCAAAGACTTGGCAGGCAGGAGAGAAGACTCTAAATTACAAGTATAAATTTGGCGAACATGTATGTCATAGAGTTAGGTTATTATTTGTAATCAATGTATATAGATGAACACATATGTGACATAGTTTGATGACAAACAACCAATTATATTTTTTGGTGATATCGACTAAGTTACATCATGGCGAGAACAACACCAGCAAAATTAAACCACTGATAAAGATCTATTGTTTGTTTAAAGTTACAATTAAAGTAGAATTGGGGTTGAAAAGGAAATTAACAAGTTGGGAGACACCTTTTTATTATCATATACCTTAATTGGTGTAAAGTTTATAAGATAACCTTTGTTAGTCTTAATAGTTGACCATTTACATGTGACCTTCTTATATTGAACCAAGTTGTTAGCTATTGCCACGAAAAATGGACATATATTAGTGGGAAGCATGCAAGTAAGGTTGGAATTCAATAACAGGGTTCTATGACCATGGGATGAGTTTTTGCCTGAAGAATGTTAGACTTAGGGCCTGTTTTTTTGGTGGGTAAATTGGGTGGGTCAAAAGGGTAAAGTGGATTGAAGTTGGTTGAATTGGGTTGAGATAAGTTGAAGTTGGTATTTTTTTTTAGGTGGGTTGAAGTAGGTTGAAGTAGGTTGAACTTGGTTGAAGTTGGTATATTTTTTATGTGGTGCGTTGAAATAGGATAAAATAATGAGAATGTAATTAATGTGTAATAATTTATGAAGTTATCCAAATTTTGTGAAATTTTTATTTTTTATTTTTTTGATTTTTAATTTTTAATTTTTAGTTTTTTATTTTTACTTTTTCATTTTCCATTTTTTTTGTTTTTAGTTTTTTATTTTTTTTATTTTTTTTAATTTTCTTATTTTTTTTAATTTTTTTTAATTTTTTTTTAATTTTTTTAAATTTTTTTTAAATTTTTTATATTTTTTATCTTCTATTTTTTTAATGTTTTTTATTTTTTTTTTATTTTTTAATTTTTTTTTAATTTTTTTCATTTTTAATTATTTTTTTATTTTTAATTTTTAATTTTTTAATTTTTAATTTTTTAATTTTTTAATTTTTTAATTTTTTTAATTTCTTATTTCTTATTTCTTATTTTTTATCATTTTTTATTTATTTATTTTTATTTTTAATTTCTTATTTTCAATTTTTAATTTTTAATTTTTTAAATTTCTTATTTTATACTTTTCTATTTTATATTTTTTATTACCTAATTTTTTGGGTTATTTTATTTTTTATATTTTTATGTGTTTATTTTTTATTTTTTATGTTTTATTTTTTTACTTATATTTTCTTTTTACTTTTTCATTTTCATTTATTTTTTATTTTTTTATTTTTTATGTTTATATTTTTTCATTTTTTTATTTTTTCTTTCTTATTTTTTAAGTTTAGTTTTTATTTTTTTATTTTTATTTTTATTTTTATTTTTTATTTTTTATTTTTATTTTTATTTGTCATTTTTTATTTTTTACTTTGTACTCTTTATTTTGTTAGTTTTTTAGTTCTTTATTTTTCATTTTTTAATTTTCTATAATTTTATGTTTTTTTATGTTTTTGTGTTTTTATTTTTCTATTTCTTATTTCTTATTGTTTATTTTTTTATTTCTTATTGTTTATTTTTTATTTTTTATTTTTCATGTTTTTATATTTTATTTTTTTTATTTTTTTATATTTTATGTTTTTATTTTTTATTTCTAATAAGAAATATAAAATAAATTTAAAAAATTAAAAATTAAAAATACAAAATAAAAAAAATAAAAAATGTAAAAATAAAAAATAAAAACATAAAAAAAAATAAATCAAAATGAAAAAGTAAAAAAAATAAAATAAAACTAAAAAATAAAACATAAACCATAAAACATAAAAAATAAAAAATAAACACATAAAAAATACAAATTAAAAAATAGCCAAAAAAATAAGGAAATAAAAAATATAAAGTAAAAAATTATAGAATAAGAAATGAAAAATATTACAAATTAAAAATTGAAAATTAAAAATTAAAAATTAAAAATTAAAAATGAAAAATAAGAAATAAGAAATAAGAAATAAGAAATTAAAAAAATTAAAAATAAAAATTAAAAGTTAAAAATTAAAAATTAAAAATTAAAAATTAAAAATTAAAAATAAAAATTAAATAATTAAAAAAAATAAAAAAAATTAAAGATTAAAAACTTAAACAATAAGAAATAAAAAATAAGAAAGAAGAAAGAAGAAATTAAAAAAAAAATAAAAAAAAATAAAAAATAAAAAATGAAAAATAAAAAATAAAATTTGTAATAGATAATGAAAACGAAGATGTCAAAAGAGGTTGGATCCTTCCCATAATTTGAAAAGATATGTTCTATAAAAAAATTGATCTTTCAATTAAAGAGCAAATATGCATGTGAAATGATGAAAGGAAACCTCGAAATCAAAGATTGTGCGTATTATGTAGGAGAAGTTAATCT
This sequence comes from Selenicereus undatus, assembly GCA_017589665.1. Classification (NCBI taxonomy): domain Eukaryota; kingdom Viridiplantae; phylum Streptophyta; class Magnoliopsida; order Caryophyllales; family Cactaceae; genus Selenicereus; species Selenicereus undatus. The sequence continues at coordinate 36,112,236 of JACYFF010031959.1, read as the reverse complement.
CATCAATTAGGAAAATATCCTTAAGCATAGCGAAAATAGAAAGTATAGATATATTCATGTTAGAAGTGCTCAAGTGCAAATCACTCCATTATAATATTATGACAAATATATTGATCTTTATGCTTTGCTATGTGATATCAGGCATAGAAAATTTAATATCAAATTATCGCAGGGCTTAAGACCAATTTATGTAGTGGATCAATAGGATTCAATTGTCAACCTGGATATTATGTGAGCCTAAAGGATGAATTCGCTAAAAATTTTCTGCCCCTTAAGATAAAAACAGTTGGGATGAACATGAAAAGAGAAGAATATCCATTGAGGATATTTTGAAAAATAATCTACAAACTAGATAATACTGTAGATCTAAAGACCGAGGTACCAATGATAGAGGTAGAGAAATTTGAAAGTCCTACCCCTATGCAAAAAAAATCTAAAGTATAAAATCCAATCCACTGGAGATAAAATTTGATAGATCCTGGATATCTTTGCTAATCCCACAAATATCAATAAGAAAAATGTAATAAAAATTAATGAGAATGGTAAAATTACCACTAAACCCCAATTCTTAAGAAGAATGAGTGCAAGATCATAATGGGGAGAAGGGTCCTCGTCAGCTAAAGAAGAACTTAAGGAAGATGATACAATAAGTATGACCAATGAAATACGCAGTATGAGTTTTGAACCACAAGACACAGTGTAGACCGAAGCATGAGTCTAGATAGGAAAGTGATTGGGTACAAAGTAAGAACAGTTAGCGGACCAATCTATAAAGATGAATTCCTCAAAAAACAAGGCTTGGAGATATGCTATGAAGTCACCAACACGAATCCGAATAGCATCTATTTCCCAATAAATGTATGTTTAGAGGGATATAATATCTATATCCCAATAAATGTATGTTTAGAGGGATATAATAAATATGAATTATGTGCATATATCGGTAGTGGTTGTAATGTCTATTTTAGAAAAAGATCTTTATTTTTAGAATTCATGGGGAAAAAGGCCAAGAATCCTTTACAAGTAAGGATAGTTGACATTAGCATAATGAGTCATAACGAAGCTATGGAATGGTTATCCATAGAAATAGGTGGAGTAAAATACATTCTCCCAACTTTATGTGCTACTGATCAACCCTGTCATGATATGATTGTTGGAAAATAATTTTCAAATACTATATTCTCCATGCATACAGACCATAAACTAAACAATATTTACAATCAATGGTCACTTAGTTCCAATTGAAAAATTAAGTAAGGCTTACACTCATTAAAAGATTGAGTTTACACGTAGCCAGCATGATGAAAAGGCAATGCTTGCACAATGTGAAATAGCACTAAAATTCTCACTACTTAAGTTATCTATTGAAGAGTAAATTATTAAACAACAAGAGCAATTATGCAAAGAACTCTACTCTAATGACCAACTAAAATTTTGGGATAAAGATAAGACATTTGCAAAAAATACTTTGTTGAATCCCAACGCTATTATTCAAGTCAAATAAATGGTGTACACACACCAGGATATCCAGGAATTTGATAAAAAAAAATCAAAGAACTTCTAGATAAGGGATTAATCAAGAATAACAAGACTCCTCATACCAGTTCCTCTTTCATGGTAAAAAATCAAGCCGAAGGAAAAGGAGGAAAAGAAAGAATAATAATCAATTACAAAAAACTTAATGATAATACTGTCTTTGATGGTTATTATATTCCTAACAAAACATTCCTTTTAGATAGAATTCAAGGAGCCTATTGATTCTTGAAAATGGATTGCAAAAGCGGATACGTATAGATAAAAATGGATGAAGAAAGCATTCCTTTAACTACTTTTAGAGCCCCTCAAGGACATTATGAATGGATGGTAATGCCATTTGGTCTAAAAAATACACCTCAAATATTCCAAAAAGAATGGATAACATCTTCAAAGATCTTAATTATCGTTGTTTAGTTTACATTGATGATATCCCTATCTTTTCCAAGACCACAAAGTAACATAAAGATGATATTCTAGCTGTCACCCAAAGATGCATTGATCATGTTATTATCGTTGGTAAGAATAAGTGCATTAATGCTGAATAAAAAATCGAGTTTTTAGGTCTAGAAATAAAAGTTGGACAAATCATCCTATAAAAACATATTCTAGAACAAATAGAAAATTTTCCTGAAAAGATTGAAGATAGGAAGCAATTAGAAAGGTTTCTTGGATGTCTTACATATGCTTCAAATTTCATTAATGATTTAGCTAAATTGATAAAATCATTGCATCAGAAACTCAAGAAGGAAGTATGTTGGACATGGACCCCTAGCGATTCAAAGATTGTTCAAAACTTCAAAAAGATATATAAAAATCTTCATGTTCTTAATTTGCCAATTGAAGAGATGATTTAATTCTTAGGACATATGCCAGCAACGAGCACTGAAGTGCAATACTGAAAATCAAAGAAGGAGAAAAACTTTGCAAATATTGTAGTGAAAGTTTTAATAAAGCAGAATGCAACTATCCTACGCTAGAAAAAGAAATTCTTGCAATCATAAGGGGAATTGAAAAGTTCTTAATCTTTTTAGTCCCAAAATCTTTTCTTATTTGAACTGATTGCAAAGACATACTAGGTTTTATGAAAAAGAATTTATCAAACGTGCAAGTGCAAGAGAGACTTCTGCGTTGACAATTATGGCTTAACTAGTTTTTTTCCCCCTCTATTGAGCATATACAATGATTGAAGAATTCTCTGGAAGAGAGTTTAACTCGAGAACTCGCCCATAGTGATCATCAAAGCAGAACTCCTATCGGAAAAACAGGAAATCTAAAATGAAATCCCACTACTGCTAGAACAGATTTCTCATTCTAGTAGGATCCTTATAGATATTTTGGAATTCCAAACAAAAGGTAGATCATGCTTTGGTCTATTGTCATATGCTTATCTAATAGCACAGAGATCTAGTCTTTTTGAGTTACAAATGAATTACGTAAGATGTCCTTATGATATCCAAGAAACAATAAGAAAAAAAAAAGGTTCAACGACTAGTACGCAGCCTGCATCGACTATTACCATAATTATTCCTATGATATTTTGGAGTCATGGAGTACTACGATCTTCTTTCCTGATAGATATGGAGTTGGTGGTGTTAGATTCCCAACAAATTTAATCTCTCCAAATGACCTCGTCATAAAAACCTGGGAATATGGAATGGTAACTTTCCTTATGGAAATACCAAATCCAAAGTTCCCATTCTTCTCAAGATTGACTAAGTTTTAACAATGCATGTTTAAAAGAATCCATTGGATTCTCACATCTCCAGAAGGACCAACAAAAATTCCATGCATTAAAAGTTTGCATGTTGAGGTACATTATGCAGTAATTGAGTATGAAAATGGAAAAACCAAAGTAGCCACTATTTTGTTCAATTAGTTGATTTAGATGATCCCAATAATCAATGACAAGAATGGTTTTCATAACGACAAGAAGTAGTCAGTGATCTTGCTTTAGCGAGAGCCATAGATTTTTATATTATTTCTCATCAAATGTGGGCATTAATTGCACTGGGAAGACTACTAAGGTATTGCGGGAACACTACTTTCATTTATCATGATAATCTTAACAAATATATGAAGGTAGAAGGAGCTACTTTAGAAGACGTCTTTAATTATCTCTGTGATGTTGGAGCTAGAAATTCTTATCTAAAAAAGCAAAGAAATTTCTTCATGAATTATTTGAAAAATGGGATCCAGAGCATTTTCAACTTGATGAAGATTTTGATGATTATCTGGATAATGATAGACTAAAAGACATTATTGGAGATGAAGGCATGTAGAATCTTAATATGGATGACTAGTCTTGTCAGCAATTAAAGGCTTCAAAAAGTGGTTGCACCATTATTGTACTATTTTACCTAGTGTCAGATCAGTAAAATAATGTTTCTACTGTAGTCATGTGCAGACAGTTGTAGCCATGTGAAAATAGCAGTTTGTACTATAGCTATTAGGGCGTTCTAGGTAGCTCATCTCCTTTATCAAAGGAGAGACTGAGTGCTGAGAAGGGGTACGGTCATTTGAGCATACTTGAGTAAAAGAGAAGTCGGGACTCTCCATTTCTCTATGAGCAAGCATTCTAATGATCTTAGTAGCTGAAGTCCCTCTTCAATCAGTCCATTGTAATATGTCCACTTTCAAGCTTTTAATAAAAGACGTTTCCTAGTAGGGAACATTATTCAATCGAACCTTATGTCTTAAATATTATGATTTCTTGATTAAAGTCTCATCATCCTTAAAAATATAAGAAAAACTTGATTAGTGACTACGGTCCGAGGTAAGAAATGAAACGGATCTTTGCTGTGCTTGATCTAAAAAAGGTGTGGTTGGGATTAGCAATATCTGTAAACTAGAAGTTAGTGGAACGCCATGGTCCAACACTGACTAAGTTCAGGTAATGGTCGAAACTTTCTAGTTAAGCTTTAATTATTTTGCTAAGCATAGTAGGCCTCTAATCACAGAAAATATAATGTTTATTATATAGGTAGTAGAGTGTGATAATTAGTATCAGTAAAGTCATTATAAGAAGTTTAAACGTTAATATAAGCTTAGTTTTCGAAAGCAACCCAAAAGTTTAGGTATTTGCATTTTGAACCCATTTGGGTCAGAAATAGAAATTTCAGAAAAGTTTGGGCCAAAAGTAAAAATATTTGTCCTCTAAAAGGTTATTAATCCAAATAGTTGTACTCCAAAAAAATCATTACCCAAACCTAGACCTGACAAAACTGACCCGAGACCCGAAATCCGAACCGAACTACCCGGATCCATACCCGAACCGACACCTGAAATGGGATGAACCGATTTGGACCCGAACACCCGAAATAAACCGATCTAGAACCGAACGAAATCCGAAATGACCCACACTCGAAATGACCCGACCCGAAGTGAACAGAAAGTAGACAACCCGAACCCAAACCGAACCGTACTCGATTAAAAATCGATCTGATTATTGCCCTACTCAATTTTACCCAAATAAGTAGTAACTTGTTTTTTGCGTTTTAGTCGTTTCTCTTTTGGGGGGGAATTTTGAATTTTTCAAACTCAACTAGTTGAGTTTAAGTGGGACAAGAAAAACAACTTAAGAGGGGATTTTTACAAATGAAATCAATTGAAAATTTAAGAGCAAAAAATAAAATGGTTGATAGTTTTAACTTTTTAATTTAATAGATATGTAGTAAAAATATAAGAGAAATTTTTTTTTGTCACAATAGGAATTAAGAAAAGATAAATATAATTAAAAATCTATTAAACTTATTAGGATCTAGCAGTCCTATTTTACTATTTGATTCGCGTAATGACTTAATGCGATGCACGCTATGATTATAAATTTAGAATATCATTATGTGACTACTATCAAAAATTCTGCACTATTGAGTTACGATCTAAATCATCTTCATAACATCTTTCACTCTATGAAATCATATTCAAGAATGTAGTGTTACATATGATCTCATAATAATGTGACTCATTTGAATTTTGGACAATTAAATTCCAAGTCTCGAGTTTCGATAATGAGCATTCACAATCACATAAATGTAATGCTAATTAACACATACTTATATATTGCCGTTACTTTTTAGTTTTGACTCATTGAGCAAATGTAGATCAAGATATTAATTTCACAAAGATAGATCTTTGAATGTTGATGCATAATCACTTAACGAGCTATCAAAGGACATTAATTCGATTACTAAAAATGTCTACTTAAACCAACCTGTTTCCATTTACCAACTCCAAATATGATAAACGTAAAGTTATTAACTAACATCGGGGTCTAAATAAAAATTTCGTTATTTTCTTTCTTTTTTTTCATTTTTCAAGGTATATTTTGGTCTTGGGGCCCACAAATGAGACCATTGACAAATGATCTGCATTAGGTTGGTCCACTTATTTTGTCATCGCATGAGCTCAATTGAGCTGATTAAAACTTGACTTAACGATACATAATCCTTTGGATAATTGCACGACGCATTTGATATAAGGTTAGGGATGAGTTGTATACTTATATTTGTAACTTACTAAGTTTCTTAGTAAGTTTAGAATATATACATACATATATATATATATTAAATCAGTTAATCCGTAACGTAGAAATTAAAAAAGAAATATAGAATAAATGAGTTTGTCTAGTTAAAAGATTTTTATCTTTTAAATGCAAGTTAAGAGTAAAGAACTAAAGATAGCTATATTGAAAACATACAATGATTCGAAATCAACCCAATTTGATTTGTACCCGATTTGATTTACTTCTAACCCGATATTGACCCAAACATGGAACTGAGTCCGACCTAGCCCATATTACGCTTGACCCATACCCGATTCAAACCGAGCTATTATAGACAACTCGAAACAGACCCGTCCCGAACTCCACCCGAACCGAACCCGTACCGACCCAAACACGGTACCCGTAAGTGACCCGAACCCACGGTTGACCTGAAAATGACCCAAACCCGAACCGAACTCGAACCCGACCCGAACATAGTTGACCTGAAAGTGATCTGAACCGAACTAAGACCCGACCAGTACCCAACCCGAATGACGAATTTGCCAGGTCTATCCAACATCCGTAGTTCTAAAAATCTTTATCCAAATTCGCTAGATCGATTAAATATTTACCCATACCATAGTAGACCCGGAAGCTAATTTTTCTTGATATAGCCATTCGTTTGAGTTTAGTAATGATCGATTGTTATATCGTTACTGAAGCATTAACTTATAATAATTCTTGGTTATCTAATGTAAGTTTAAATATATCTATAGACTTATCATCATGAAAAGTCTAATGGTGTATTTGTCATAAAATTGATTAATTTGACTATCTTGGTTGATTTCTCCCACAAGGGAGAATAAGAAAAAAAAAATATTGTCATTAACCCATTGGATTGATCTAAAACCCGCAAAATCTACTTACCATATTTTTCACCTGGGCGCTCAAATTGACAAGTCTACTTACCATATTTTTCCACGCACAAGAGTAAAACAATTTTAATATATTAACTCATTGGACTGGTGTCCACATTGTCATATTTATTATCCAATAAACATTATACCTATGTCTACACTATCTTGGTTCACCTAATATGTACAACAAGTACAATAAGTACACTTGGGTAGACATTGTTTGAAATATAGGAAAACATGACAAATATGTATATATGATGTCCATATCACTGTAATTATTATCCCTTTGATTTATGGCATGACATATAACAATCTAACCATATATATAGTACTTCAATTACCCACTATTACATTCCGCCACTGCACGATTACATATAACAACCCAATTATAGATATAACTAGTCTTAGACCCTTGCGATACAAGGGTTGCTGATATGCTTGTTTAGTATTTGCATTTGTGCTAGATTATTAATTCATCATTCATCTATTTGAACTTATAATTAGAACAACAAATAAATTTATTGATAATTGATTTTTTTAAATTAAAAACACTTAGCGTCGAAGTCCAAATCCAATACAATCCAATAAACCAAAAATTCCGCCACCTGTCAGAGTGTAGGGGAGCTTTGATGTAGCAGCCTTATCCCCAAATTGCAAAATCAAAGAGAGACTGATTCCAATTAGCCTTAGATTTAAAGGTTACCTACCACTCAATAGAAATGAAACAGAAAAAGTTTATAGATATATTTTTTTCATTTTTAGTGTTTGTACCCTTTTGGATTGAAATCTAAAAATCTAAAAATACTAAAAATTTAAAAAAAGATGAGATCGAGATTAGCAAACAATGATAAAGATGAAAAGCCTAATATGGATATTTTTTAATTTTAATGTGTGATAATATTTGATTATATCTCGAATGTCATATTAATTCTAGTAATGTAAATAATACGATTGAGTATCATGTATCTTCGCATTAAAGGTATAGAACTGCATCTATATGCTTCAAAATAGCACCAATAATGACATAAACACCATGAAGATTTAAATAAATATATACTACAAGTTTATGATTATATGAAATGAGAGAAAGTGATGACAGTAGAATAAGAATGAAATTTTTAGATAGTTTATATTATAACACACTTGGTATTTTTCTAATAAAAGAAATGCTTCCATCACATTTGTTGAAATTTGATCATCCCTATTTCTATAAAATTCATAAATACTTTGGATTTAAGCAAACTAAATAGGATTCTAATATAAAAACTTAGCTTGCACAATACTCACTGTAATGTACAGATAATTTTTTTTTAAAAAAAATTATAAAGGAATGAGGCCAAATAATATCTACTTCATGAACAACTCCAAACTTTATCAAAACTATATGCTCAAAGATTTGAGCAATTTTAAGCAATTTGTTATCAATATTTTTGGAACTAACAGTGGGCATGAGGAGTTTAATGGGTAAGAAAGCACACTCTTGGTTTGAAAATAGTTGGAATATAAAAATAACTTTTTTAAGAAGATAGTCAATTGCATTTGTATTTTAAGGTTTATAATGTGTTTAACTAACAAATTCAATACTAAATTCAGTCATAAATCTTACTAATGACTAAGACACTTTTAAAACTTCATTGATCCAGTTAGTATTCAATATTAAATACATAAATTTTCCATTCATCATGCCATGTATTGCTTAGTCAGCATGCCATATGTCACTTTAGCATGAGTTCACTCAATTTTAAGTTCAGTTATTATAGGTTACATAGATAGCATTAAACTCATGCTTCGCATGAACATCTGTAGTCTTCTATATTAGATTTTCTTTTAAAAAACAAATCTAAAAATCAGGTAAGAAACTTTTTTAGCACTTTAGATTACAACATATTTGACAAAACCAACAATTGCATGTCAACTTCTTATACAATAAAGTTAAAAATTGATAATAAGGAACAAATAGTTCAATAGTTCGGTTTGAAATTCATTGAAATACTCTTTTTAGAGAATAGACATCTCAACTGCAGTAGTACGGTTGATATTTCTACTACGACTGGTCTAAGTGTTTTTAGCAATAAATAATAGATTAACTAAAATATATTAGTTAATATACAATAAATTTAACTTAAAAAATTTAATTGCGGAAAGTTCAATTGTTAAAATTTTTAACTATGCCTCTTATTTAATGGGATCCACAAAATTTTAATTGTCATTGTATAGAAAAAAGACTATTCATTATTATTAAGATGATTAATTTAATTTATTGTACATTAAGAAATAACTGTTACCTGTGTGTAATGTTTCTATTAGATAGTTTACAAGAATAATCTGGTCATACTAAAAGTTTTAAACCACCACTTCCAATCGCTTTTTCAATAACTTTTTAAAAACATTTATTTTAGTCTTTATGTTGTTTTGTTGTCAAATTACATTATTTCGTTAAAATGAATTAATCATAAGGTTGCATTAGCCAATCATATGAAGACACTTATCAAAAGTATAGTATTTCACTCATTTTTAGATATAGTTATATTGATACCTCATTCATGCATGATAGTATTTATCTTGCTCCAATACCACATTTTGTTTTTGATGCTGGACTTCCCTTCTAATGCGATCATACATCTGATATTACACACCAAAACCACCCCTCTAATGGTGAAGACTGAACAAAACCATGTGTTAGGATCCACTTCTTCGGGGGTGTAATCTCACATGAATGGCTAGGACTCGTTGCTAAGTACGTTTATGTTTTTTTAGAAATCAGATTCAATATTTTTATTTTATTTTTATTGTAGTTGAGATGGAATTGGGCTGTAGGTTCACGAGAGAATGGGCTTGGGCCTGGCCAGGGAACCTGGGCATGACCAGGTTAATCTCTCTTAGATTGGGCCCTAATAGTCTACTCAGCCTGGCATAGAATTGAGGTGCAGGCCTGATCTAGGATCCCGGACGGGTTTCTGGGTCAAAACGGGTACTCTAATTCTGGATCAAGCAAATTATACTACCTAGATAGCAATATGTCTTCGTTTAGCTAGCCGGGCATGAACAGATACGACATTAAAATGGTAAAGAATTAGTTTTTAGCTAAATAAAGTTGCCAGGTTTTTAGGAGACCTTACAAACCATAACACCATTAGAAGCAAATCATATGGAAAGGCCCTGGACAATGCCTAGTGTGGGGACCCATCCTGACTCCTTAGTTTAGAACCAAGGTTCTGGATTTGGGGCGAATGCATGGTGATATGATGGACTGCATCCTATCACGACTCGTCATCTCTGACGACCTCTACTAATCAATACATGAAATTAAAACTTAATCATACTAACATATATCCATGCAATCATTTGGAATCATTCATATAATCGTTCAAAAGATACGAGCTTTAGTAAAGTAAATAAGTTACATCGGATGGGCAGTTGCCTAAAGGTTACATCTTTGGTAATTTAGCATCCAAAAATCATAAAAGAGGAATAGAGTTGAAGGGTAGGGAAAGATAGAATGTTTGCCTATAGGATAGCCCACTTAATTTATCTAGAAACCCAATAGAGTGATGCCTTTTTAATGGTTAACCTAATTCTCTACCTCTAATGTGTGAAGTATCTCTCTTATCAATTTTGATGCCCTTCTCTCTCTAATATTTTGATGTATTTTGATGCCGATTTGATTTGATTCTCTAGCTGATGGAAACTTTTTTATGCCTAATTCCTCAACCCTAAACCCCTAGGGTTAGCCCCCTATTTATAATGGTTGAGGGGATAGTTCAAATCGGTTTAGAGAAAGGAGACCTAATCCTAGTCTCATTAAGGTTAATCCAAATAGGTATTCATTTAGGATTTTAACTAATTAGTCTCGGTAAACTAATCAACCTAGAATTCTAGTGAGTTAATCTTGTTTAGGCAGAAACAGACTCAGAGACAGAGATCCTAGCTGGGTTCCGAGCTAGAGGACCTGACCTGATTCTTGGGAGTAGGGTTCCTGAGCTAGATTGCAGATAACCCATTTTGTTTTGGCCATGACTTTCACATCTGACCTCCGTTTTTGGTGATTCTTCTTTTCTTGAAAGCTTATTGAGTATAGTTTCTGATAAAACTTAAACGGATGTCATTATTAGCATAACCCCAAATATTTGATTTATATCTTTTTTGTTGCTTATAAGACTGTGGGGCATAATACATCATCAGGAAGCTTATTCACTTAATAATCTTATACTCCTTATAGTGGATCTCAATTGGACACCAAACACTACCAATTTGGGCCTAGGTGCGCTTTTTGGGCTTGATTAACCTCTTGGACTTGAATTCAGGGATTACTTTTGTAACGGCCCGAACCTAATCTTCTTTTTAATTTCATTAATTACAAATTAATTAAGTCAGGCCTCACTTTTCAATTCATTAAAATTTCTAATTTAGTAACTATAGCCGAAAATACAATCCCATGGTGTGTGTGTGTGTATATATATATATATATATAT